>CM053509.1:36244966-36480726 GCA_028627145.1 Eidolon dupreanum | reverse complement strand
TTTTTTTTTTTTTTAATGCAGTTGTGTCCCCTAAGTCCTGGTTAATTGTCACGGAGGCATCCAGCCTGCAAATCTCACTACAGCCACCAGAGGCAGTATTTGCCATAATCGATAGAGGCTGAGTGTTCCAAAACATGTCACCTGGTGGCTGCTATTGGAATCGCAGGTCCAATTAAGGATAAAGATTGGTGAGGATATCAATGCATAAGATAAATCATTCAATTTGCAGGAGAGCATGCCAACTTGCTTTAGTGTTTGTAGCCAAAAACAATCTTAGGCAGTGAGAAGACCACTTGTGAGGGGGAACAAAAAAAAAGGACCAAAGGAAAGAAATTTAATAGGAGTATTTGTATGTTGGAAATGGGTTGTTCAGACAAGATAGAAGATGAGAGGGAGAAATTTAGAAGGAAATGAAAATGAGTCAACTTAATGAGACTGGAGGAGTTACTGATCTATGCCAAGACCCCAGCTAATCCTGACTCTTGGGAGTTCTCTCTCACTTTAGCACTTACTTTAAATCAGTAAGGCTGTCTGTGTTGTGGTTGGATCAAATCTAAGACCCATGGAGCCAACTGAGATGAATTGTGAGCCTTTATTAGCCGGCTGGCGACTGACTCTCTACCATGCAGGGTTATTGGAGATCAGCCCCGAGCTCCCAAAAGAGGCAGCTTATAAAGCCTAAAACTACATCAAACAAACCAGCAGATTACAGAAGCAGAAGTTGGCCGTTAGCATATCTTTATACATACAATATATCTCCTAGTACCACACCCTGGTTAACATTAAACAAGTAAGCAGGACGACTTCTGGTATCTAAAGATATTTCTTCCCTGTAGCTGATTTAGCTAGTTGGCTCACTTGAAAAATTTCCATCCTTAACAGTCTGTATTGAATACAGAAGTGCTTCTTGAGAGATGCCCAGTCCTGAACAATGAGAAGGAGCTATTCTCACCTCTTAAGCTGCCCAGAGAATTTGTCCCCTGAATTCTGTAATATGCTTGGAGTCTTGGGGAAGATATCTTCCTACCTCATACATTCTCTTCTTTTCCTTTAATTTTTAACTGTGATAAAATACACATAACAAAAATTTATAACTTTAACCTTTTTTAAGTATACATCTCAGTAGTATTAAGTACATTCATGTTTTTGTGCAACCATCACCACCACCCATCTCCAGAACTCTTTTCATCTTCACAAACTGAAACTTAGTACTTTTAAACACCAACTCCCCATTCCCCCTTCTTTTAGCCTCTGGCAAGCACCATTCTACTTTCTGTCTTTATAAATTTGACTACTCTTAGGTACCTCATTTAAGTGTAATCATACAGCATTTGCCTTTTCGTGACTGGCTTAATGTCCACAAGATTCATCCATACTGTAGCATGTGTCAGAATTTCCTTCCTTTTTAAGGCTGAATAATATTCCATCCTATGTATATACCCCATTTTGTTTATCTGTTCATCCCCTGATGGACAGTTGGCTGGCTTCTACCCACATCTTGGCTGTTGTAAGTAATGGTGGCATGAACAGAAGTGGGCCAATATCTATTTGAGTCCCTGCTTTAATTTCTTTTAGGTATATACCAGAGTGAATTTGCTGGATCATATGGTAATTGTATTTTTAATTTTTTGAGGAACTGCCATACTGTTTGCATAGCTACCTCATGAATTCTTGTGAGGGAATGCACCTCTACTTAAACCAAACACAAAGTCCTCCAAGGAATGAGAATTGGAGAATTCCTGAAATAGAACTCCATCTCCAGATGGAAAGGAAGTACTTGTATTTTCCCAGGTTCACCTGTTTTTTTCTCTCCCTATTAACCCCTACCCTGCACACAAATAGTACCTGTATATTTAAGCCAAATTTGAAATCCACCAAGGCTGAAGCAGAGAAAACCCCTGACTTCTTTGGCAGGACTGGAGGACATAGAGGCCCAGAGAGTGAATTGAGAGAATCAAACCTAAATGTTAAAAGAAAAACTCACAAAACCATTATCTCCTGCTACCCTCATAGCCCCTGCCTTGCTGGAGAAAGGACAGCTCTTCTTGGAGCAAAAAGAGGTTCCTAATGGAACCCATTCCTGCTATTATTCAATGTCACTTGCAGAGATCAACCTGGCATAGGAAAAAGTGCAGCTTTTAACTCAGAGAGAGCTGGGTTTAAATCCTTCCTCTGCTGCTTCCTGGTCATATGACCTTGAACATGTTCTTTAATTTCTTTGAGACTCATTTCATAGTCCACAAGACCAGTGATGATTTTGTAGACATTTTCACTGTTTATTTGTAAAGATGACATGACATGGAAGATGTATAAAGCCAAGCACAGCCTCCAGAATGGAGGGGTTCCATGGACATTTCCTTTCTCAGTTATTGACTTTGATCATGTTTCTCTGGAGATCTCATCTCTCCAGACTGCCAGGGCCGGTGTTCAGGAGTTGTTCTCACCAATTGTGGCTCCACCTTTGATTATTTTCAGTTGGGTTTTTGGACCCTGAGTAGCTCAGATGCATCTTTCTTGGTTCCCAAAATGAGTGCCTGGGGAGGGGACATGAAACCACACCCCCTAATGCAGCTTATTCCAAGGCCAGGCAAGTGCTCTTTGCTCCACTATCTCCTCTCTGTGAGGGGAGGTTGACCAGCCCAAGTGAGCACCATCAGCCCAGCCCCTGACTTGTCTGGCTTTTGTTAGATTGTGTTACAACCTTAACGTTACTTAACTGAAGAGGACTTTAGGGTGTGTGTGTGTGTGTGTGTGTGTGTGTGTGTGTGTGTGTGTGTGTCTGTGCATGTGTTAATAGCAATTTGTAATAGATGCCTTTGGCGTCCACACATTCAATAACAGCCACACTCACAAAAAAAAAAGAAGGGGGGAGGGGCATCATTTTTATGGGAGATAACATAACTGCTTGCAATTTGGCTATTCATTGTATCTTTGGCATTTTATGTACTGCATTAGCGGAGGCAATTTCATGCATATGGATATAATGCATTAAGTGGAGGCATTTAAATATAGTGAAACTAATTTTATGATGATTAGTTGAAGGAAAACATTGCATTCGTATCATCTATATAGAAGCCAATTTGCATGAAAATGCCCAAAGTTGCTATGCCAACATTTTCTGTGCTGCTGGTCGGGGTCGTCTCCGAGTCAAGACTTTGTATTAAAAATCGGTCTCCAGTGCCCATGTCTTTTAATTCATTGCAAGCTGTAGGCCATTTGCTCACAAAGCGCTCGCAGTAAAACAAATGAATAGCTAAAATACTCATTTGCATGATTCCCATTTGAAAACGATTCCCCTGAAATTAAAAAAGCGTGTTACTCGGTTGTGAAGATGGATGGGCCAGTGAGGCGGGCAATTAATATTTTCGGCGTTCTCTTTAAAGCCCTCCCAAGACTGAGAACAGCACATGCCAGACAAATTGGGCCCCACAACAGTTTCAGGGCCTCGGCGGCAGCAGCTTGCTTCCACTGTCTCCCCTTTATTGTCTCACTTACATTATGCAGTAATTAAAACTATTTACCATTCCTACTTATCCGCCATCTGCTCTCACGGAAGGTTCCT
The DNA here is from genome assembly GCA_028627145.1 of Eidolon dupreanum. Classification (NCBI taxonomy): domain Eukaryota; kingdom Metazoa; phylum Chordata; class Mammalia; order Chiroptera; family Pteropodidae; genus Eidolon; species Eidolon dupreanum. The sequence goes on along the minus strand of CM053509.1, from coordinate 36,477,164 downwards.
CTTCTTTAGAAAGCCTTCTTAAAGAGCAGCAAGAAGAGGGGAAGGCTTGGCACTGTTTGCAAAAAGGAGTTTCAGGGCTCTTTCCCCCACTTCCGCCATGTCCACCTGTCCTTCCATGAAAGGAATGATGGAATGATAGACGAGGCCGTGTGTGCGATGCTGGGTTTCTGGGCAAGTTGGTTGTGTGTGGATGGGAATGTTAAAGCACAGCTTCTTTCATTTTTGTGGGGGGTCTTGGCTTAGATCTGAGGTAATCCATTTGTGTAGGGGGAGTCTAGCCCTGCGTCCTCTCACAGATAATGACCAAAAAGGATTTGGGGACTAGAGCAGAGCTACCAACTACAATTGTACATGTTCACTGCTCAAGTGTGCCCAGCCAGGGGGCTGTGAATGCTGAAGTCCGTCTTATGATCCACATGCCAATCTGAGGTCCTGTGGACTTGTCTGTACCCCAAGACGGTAGCGCCTTCTAATTCACAGAAAGACACTCTATGACCAAGCTCGGCCTTATCTGAGAGAAGACATTTTGAAACCAAGCAAGTTGCTGCCTCTTTTCTGTGTCAATGGATGCCTCCTGACTGGTTCAACCATGGGACCTGATCTTGCACAGGCTTAGCATTTATTTGCAGAGGCTGAGCTAGGATGTCCAAAAAGCAGCGTCCTTCAGAAACATTTCCATTTTCTCATGGGTCCAGCACTGAAAACCAGCACAGACTTGAGTAAGGAGAAATCAAATGTAGCAGGAAATGGGGACTAACTCTCTCACCACGACAAAGGGTAGACCTAAAGCCTGCAGACTCATGGCTGATGGCATGCTTTCTGCTGCTTCTTTTCATAGCCCACCCAGTGCTGGGCACACAGCAGGTTTCCCAAAGTACTTGTTGAATTAAGTCGACAGAGAAGTTTTTGGTCTTAACATCACAGCCTATTGTGAAGCCTCTTGTGAAACTTCATCCAGTAGGTTCTTAGCTCCCACCTCACCTTTACATTTTCACAGTCATTTTCTGGAACTTGGTCAAAGGGTTTGGATTCACCTAGAACTGAGTCCCTCGGCTTGCGACTTTTCTGGCTCTGTTTCTCACTGGAGGCCTCATGACTCCTTGCATGGCAGCATGCTGCATCTTCCCTAGGCCTGAAACACCCCTCCCCTGCCTTCTTGTAACTTCACCTCTGCTTCTCTGCCCTCCTAGTAGTTGGAACCACACTTGTCCAGGGCCACAAAGACAGCTTTCTTGGCCTCTACTATGTGGTTTTGAGTTGGTGCTTGAAATAGCTGTCACACCTGCCATCTCTAGGTGACTCTGGAATTTCCTGGCATTGGGCATATCAGAGAGCATGCTGGCCATTTATAATGAAGTGACAATGCTTTACTGAAGATGTTAGGTTCCACATAGGAAAGGTGAATTTCAAATAAGAGCATTGTCTAATAATGGTGTGGACTGTTTCTGTAGTTAGTGAGTCCCACGTTATCAACACTAAAAATGTGATGGCATCTGGGAGTCACACACATCAGAATATCCACCCCTAACACAAAGGCCCCTGCTGAGTACTGAGAGCTCTCCTGCTATTTAGAGTAAACTCATTCTCACTAACAGGACAGAGAAGGAACATTCATGGATAGTGTGGCTTACATCATTAAAATAAGTAAAGATGTATGTGGGGAAAAGGCAAGATTTAACTCAGAATACAATTCTAAGGCTTGGCCACAGTCAAGAAGGGAGCAAGGGATGCTTTCTGGGGCCTCTTAAATGCTGTCACACCAGCAGCTGCCCATACCACTGAAAGGAAATATGCTTCCAACCCAAACCTCAGCCACTGTCTTCCTGAGCTCTGATGGATTGGCAAGGGTGCCAGAGGTGGCCAGTGTGCTAGGAAGGGCACTGACCTTGGAGCTGATAGCCCAGGGTTGGAATCACCCCTCTGCCATTGACTGTCTGACCCTAGGGCAGTCATTGAAACTCTGCTAGTCTCAGTTTTCTCATCCATTAAATAGAGTTTCATGCCTACCTATCTTGAGACAAGTTGTGTTGAGTCCATTAGTTAATACATACATAATATTTCAGTGCTCAGTCTATGTCCCCAGAGAAGTCATGTGCCCTCCTGGAGCAGACGGAAGCATCTTTGTGTACTGGAGAACCTCTGCAGGTGTAAGCATTTGAGATGCCGGTTGTTCTTGTTTGTACCAGAGCATAGTCCAGCTTTGCAGTTCAGGGTCAGGCTCTTGAAAAACTGGGCCTGGACTTGCTGAGGAAGAGCAATGTGATTATACTGTATATAATATAGCTGAGCACCCAAGTGTGCCAGGCCTTGTGCTTGGCCCTTCACATGTGTGACCTCCCTCCAATTCTTATGGTTCTCATTCTACTAATGGGAACTTACAGGATCTGAGTCCTAGAGTCCATCGCTCTTTGTAATCTGCATGACCTCAGGCAAGTCACTTGCTCTCTCTGAGCACCCACATCCCCATTTCCACCCCATATCTGCTACAGTTCCCCATCCCACACTGCCTTTCAAATCTGCTGGCTGCCAAGCTGTATCTCCTGGCAGATCATTCTAAGTGTTATTGTGAAGCTTTGTTATTAAGACATGAGTGAGAGAAGCATTCCTAGTCTCTGAAGAAGACATCAGTAAAAGTAAACCAGGAAGCAGGAATCTGGAAGGGAGGGGAAAAATGCAAAATTGACCCCACAGAAAACTTCACCTGCTTCATATTTGGAAGGACTGGCCAGAGAAAAAGACAGAGGAAAGCCAACTACCCACTTAGTAACCACCACTAAGGATCAATATTGGACCAAAATAGAACCCCAAGTAGGAAACGATCTTGCTTCACAGCCACGGAAAAAAAATTTAACATAGAGAAACCATTTAAAGCAGAAAAAATCTTTGTATGTAAAAGGAAATATTTTAGGTAGGAGTTGAATACCAAATGATTTTGGGTCTCTGTGGGGAGTAATGAGGCATAGCAAACACACAATTCTATATGCATGTAATATTATCATCGCACGCCTCGGAAAGCTTTTAAATCACAGAAATGCAGTTAGGGACCATTGTACAAAATAAACATCCCACTTGGTGTCTTGCCTGCCCTAAGTTCTTTGATCTAGAGCGGCACTGCCAGATTTTTAGAGCCCCATAAATTAATGTGGTGCTGATTTGATTGAGCTAAATTAATAAGACTTGTGCTTTGTTGCAAAATAACTATTACAGTATGTTGTGGGGACGCACTGCCGATAAGGAAATTGCTGCCTTTAACAATCCCACTGAAGTTTCATGGAGGATTTCAAAACCGATTTTAATTAAAACAAAAGCCGATGTGTGGCAATAATGTGGGTGTTAAGGAGAGAAAATGCAAAATGTCTTTTTAAATCCATTTTAATATGTCTTAAGGACTGGATGATCGATGTGGTAAGAGCTGGCGGCTGACACTGCGTTGGTGTGCCGCCTGTGTTCTCTGCTTCAGTGATGTTGGTACCTCTGGCCTAGCCAGTGGGCCTCTGTGGAGGCTCTCCACTTCCGGGCCAGGGGTAATCTCCTGAGTTGGGGCTCTAGAAGGGAAATCCTCCTTCTCAATTGCTTTCTCAGTCCCGGAGACTGTGGCAGAAACTGAGCCTCACTCCCCTGCCTATTCGGGACAAAGCCATAGCCCCCAGGCCTCCCTCTGGCCTCAAAGATCAGGGTCCCCTCAGCTTCCTGGGCACCTGGGACCAGATCCCTGGCTGCTGCCAGGGTCAAAGCAGCCTCTGAGAACCCTGAGGTGCCAGGGTTTTAAATAAGAAACAGCTGGAGTATAATAGCAAGAGGACAAACTCATGCCTGAGGAACCTGGGGCAGAGTGTCAGGCAGACAGGGTGGTGGAGAACTAGGGCCAGCCCAGAAGGCTTTAAACTGGAGCTATTAAGGACCTTGGTGCCAGAGGAGGCCCTGAATAAGGTAGGGCATGCTACTGGTGCTGAGGCAGGAGTGTGAGTTTGAATGGTCCCCTTGTGAGACCCACTTGAAGTCTTAACCTCCCATTATCTCAGTTTCCTCAGCTGTAAAATGGGAATAATGATAGAATTTACCTCACAGAACTGCTGTGAGGATTAAGCGGGGTTGGTGCCTAGTGCGCAAATGCTTAAAAATGTTATTGTTATAGAAAAAAAACAGAAACAACAATAATAGCTTTCTATTTATGTTTTAAATCAGAGACAATTTGCTCTTACTTGAGGTCCTGCTACATATAAACAAAACTAACATGAGCAGGAAATGATTTTGAAGCCCTGTGATGCCCCAGGTGCTGTTCTGAGCAATTTGTTCACATTCAGTGTCTCATCAGTTCTCACAGCAGCTGGTGAGGCTCAGAGGTGAAGGGAAGCATCCATGTCACACATGTATTAGGGTGGAAGTGAGATGTATATTAGATCTTGTTGAAGTTGACATAAACCCGTGTGATCCCCAAGACCCTGCTCTGAACCACTGGGTCAGTGGCCTTCAACTTTCTTTGAAAAAAAATTTCCACATGACTTAGTGTATATACACACACCTACCCCCTTATAACAAAGGTAGAAGTTTAACAAAATAATACCCTTATTACATATGATACATATGTTTTTATTTCATTTCCTTCGTAGAAGAAATTATTCATGACTCACTAAATTCTTCACATCTCATTCTTGTGACTCAACTCTCAGTTTGAAAAATACCTCAAGTGCCTGTCACCCGTGGAAGACTTTATATGTGTGGTCTCATTCGACCATCCCACCTGCCCCAGAAGGTGGATAGTAGTTACAGATGAGAAACTGAGATTCAGAAAGAAGAGGTTTGGCCCCAGCCCTGACCATACAGTTTGTGATTGCTCAGTGTCTCGTTGTCTGTTGGCCCTTCCCCTATACTATATACTCCATTAGGGAAAGTATCATGTCTCCCTGTTTTCTCCCAGTGTCCAACCAGTGCCTGGCACAGAGCAGCCCCCAGTAACTGTTTGTTGAATGAATGAATGAATGAATGAATGGTGGGGTCAGTGCAGTCATTCTGGAACTTGAACTTCATAGCCCATGAGGCTATTCCATCTCTGGCTTCTCTCAGGTAACCATTCTCCCTCCTTTAGGAAGGGGCCTCCTATGTCTCCTAAGGCAGGGCTGGCTTGGCCTAGAAGGCCTCCATCAGGTCAAAAGTTATAGCTGAGGGAACTAGAAAGACTTTCAGAGTCTTTCAGGCTCTCTCAGAGACTCCTGCAGGGAGATCCTGCAGCCTACCACTAGGAGTGCCTGGAATGATGAAGTTGTGACCATTCAGAGGAAGCAGAAAAGGAATTTCATGGAAGAGTAGAGGGAGAAGTAGAACTTGTTTCATCTCTAGGAGCCCGAAGGGAGATGCAGTCACGTCCACATTGTTATAGGATAGAGACTGAAGTGTCCTCATAGGTTTATGAGGAGACAATTACAAGGCAGAAGCAGCAGCCAGTGTTAGAGTTTTCCCTTAAACGCTGGGAGAACTTAGTCTTCCTGTCAACTCCACTGGCCAAGAACTTGAGGTTGGGTTGTGGGGTCCTAATGACCCTAGTGAGGGGGTCCTTAGGATCCAGATCGTGCCTGGGTCTGATGGGAAGCCCTGCAGGGGAGACTGGCGGGGATAGTGGGGCTGTGAAAGCCAGTTTGACTGGGTCCTGGGTGCCGAGTGCCAGCAAAGGACTGGGAGATGTGGGGAGACTGCATCAGAGCTATGTCTCAGAAGGCCATGGAGAGGAAGATGGTGAGAAGTGTGGACTAAAAGGGGGCAACACCCAAATCCCCATAAACTGAATGGACAGAATAACCATAGTCATGCATTTAATTTAATGTTAGACTGATAATGCCTTTAAGGTAGCTGGCAGAAGTAAACACAGATCATTTTATTCCAGACCTCAAAGAGTTACCAAAAATAATTTGCCAAAAAAAAAAAAAAAAATTAACTCAGACAAAAATAACCAAGTGCACAAGGAAGCACAGCTCTGAGAATGAGAATCTGAAGAGCAGAAACTGATCTATAAGGTTTCAGATATTGGAATTATTGGATATGGAATATAAAACAGTGATGCTTACCATTTGAAAGAAGTAAAAAGGCAAAGTTGATAATATCTATAGGGAACAGGAAAATATTAAAAAAGAGAAAGAGAAACATAACAGATTCTAAAAAGAAGGAAATATTATATTTAGAAATGAAAACAAGTGAAGTAAACACTCAGCAGATGTGTATAATAGCAGGTTAGATATAGATGAAGAGAGAATCAGTGAACTATATGAATGCAGCAAAGAGAGAAAAGGAGATGGTGAATATAAGAGAAGTTAAGACATATGGAAGATAAAATGAAAAGATCTAATATACATCAAATCAGAGTTTCAGAAGTAGGAGAGTAAGAGAATGGTGCAGAGGCAATAATTTAGGAAATAATGGCTAAGAATTTCCAAACCTGAAGAAAATATATTGACCCATAGTTTTAAGAAGCCTTAAAAGGTTGGATAAATAAAATTCATATGTAGATTCATCAGAATGAAACTGGAGAACGCCAGGGATAAATAAAAGATTTTTCGAGTAGCCAGAGAAGGAGAAAAACAGGTTACAGTCTATTTAATCTAGATTAGCAACTGACTTTCAATAGCAACAGTAGGAGCCAGAAGATAGCAGAATTTGTTAACATATGCTTGTAAAAAATAACCACTGAGCTAGAATTCTTTAGTCAGTGAAAATGTCTTTCAAGAATAAAGTTAAGCCTTTTCAGACGGAAAAGAAGGATAGAAAATTGCCATTTGCAGTGCCTCACTAAAGGCAATGTGAAAAGTTGTACTAAAGGGAGAAGAAAAGTTATCCCAGATGAGTAACTGAAGTCTACAAATAAAGAGCACAGAAACCTGTATTATGCAGACAAAGCTAAATAAACATTAACTACTTTAAGCTATAATAATAGTGTTATGTGGGATTAGAAGAAAAGTTAAAATGTAAAGTATGAAAACACCAACATATAAATCAGAGGTTAAACAGATTTAAAGTGTTCTAAGCCCTTGGATAGGCCAGAAGGAGGGTAAAGGTATAGGTTAATGTTAGCTATTGATAAGTTTTGAATACATGTTTTTGTAATTTCTAGGTTAACTATTAAAAGAATAGAAACAGAATATACCTTTCAAATCAATTCAAGGAGCAATTATGAATGATCGAAAATATTCCATTAATCCAAAAAAAGTCAAGAAAAGAGAGTGAAAGAAAGAGAAAAGGTGGAGCAAATAGCACAAAAAAATTAGTAGTAATAAATCCAAATATGTCAGAAATTACATTAAATATAAATGGAATAAATGTTCCATTTTAAAAAGCTAAATATTATCAGACTATCTAGAAATACTAAGGAAATAAAAAAAAAATAAAAACACTAGAAAAATATTTAAAGTGCAAAGATATATCTAAATAGATGGGAAAAAAATATCATGCAAATACTAAAAGAAATTTGGTATAGCCATATAAATGTTGAACAGTATAATCTTTCAGGAAAAAAGAATTATTAAAGATAAAGATAAATAGCTTTTATACAACAAAAGATAAATAAAAATACGGCTACATGCAAAAACATGAATGAAATTCATATAATGAACAAAAGAAGCAAAACATGAAAGAATCATTACAATACAATTTCATTTATATGAAGTTCAAAAAACATAAAAAACCAATCTGTATTGTTTAGTGGTTCACAACTGGTGGTAAAATTATAAAGAAAGACAAGAAAATAAAAATCATAGAAGTCAGGACAATGGTTAAACTTTGGGGGAAAAGCAGCTGAAATCAGCATCTTTAATGTATCTTTAATGTATGCTTGCATGACTTATTCCCAACTCTATTCCATCATGTGGTGTCCATCAATTTTTCGATATTCTTCCTTTCAAGAGATGGAACATAATTCCCCTCCCCTTGAATGTGGACTGGACTTAGTGACTTATTTCTCACAAATAGAATAAAGTGGAAGCAACGATGGATGTATGACTTCAGAGACCGGATTATAAAAGGCACTGTAATTTCCTCATTGTTTTCCTTTGGTTCTTTTGCTCTGGGGGAAGCCATGTTATTAGGATACTCAATAAGTCTGTGGAGAGGCTCATGTGATGAGGAACTTGGGCCTCCAGCCAACAGCTAAGTGAATTAGCTCCTTGGAAGCAAATCACCCAGGCCCAGTCAACACCTAAAGGACTAAAGCTCCTGCCAACATCCTGACTGCAACCATATGAGAGACTCTGAGCCCAAGCCACTCAGCTAAGATGCTCCCAAATTCATGTCACGCAAAAACTCTGAGTCAATAAAAGTTTGTTGTTTTAAGCTGTTGAGTTTGGGATAATTTGTTATCCCAAAGGATCACTAAATCTATAGAAGGAAAGTATCTCAAATTTCCCCCCTTTTTAGACCTAACTTTTCAAAAAGACCAAGCTCCTTAGCACAGCAGTGACAAAAGCAGCCAGTCTCCTCCCAACATAGGTGCCTTGTCCTTCCAAGTTCTCATGTCTGAAATTACTTAATTAAAAAGCATTAGTCTGGGCTCTGGAAATGAGCCTAAGTTCAAATCCTGTTGGTCACTTAATAATTATATGATCTTCAGCAATTTACTTCATCTCTCTAAGCCTCAGCTTCTGCTAAAAAATAGAGATTTCTCTAAGGAGTGAATGAAACTCCCTGGCGACTAGTCAATCAGTTCATCAGGAGTCATTGGCTCAAATACCATAAGCTTATCTGTGAGCTAGTGGTGTTTTGAAGGATATAGATAGAGAAATAGCCCAGAATTCAGGAGACAGAGGGACCAGGAATGTCCTAATGGAGGATCTGGAATTTGAATTATTAGGAATGTCTAGAATTTGGATAGGCGGAAGAAAGGGAGAAAGTGGTTTCAAGTGAGGGCAAGAGCATAGATAAAAGTGAGGAGATGGGACAATTTGGCATGTGCTAGGCCTGAGCAGGAAACCAGCTAGATGAAACAGATTACAAATTTGGGAAGAACAGGAGCTAAGGTTGGATAGGTAGAGCCTCAAGCAACAAGCAAGGAGGTTAGCCTTGACAGAGCAAGCCACAAGGAGTTCTTGCATGTCTTTGAGCAGGAGAGTGACGACAATCTGGCACCTCTTTTAGACTCACAGGTCAGAGACCTTCCCTAGGTCTCACTGGACTCCTAGCACAGAAGAATGCCTTCATTCATCAGCATCCTCCAAAGCTGAGGAAACCATTCTATGAGGAGGCAAGGAGGCTTTAAGGAAGGAGGCGGGCCAGCAGCAACAGCTGCAGGGCCTCCCTCCTGCAGAGGCCCTCTGAGCCCCAGCCTAACACGGACCTTTCACAGGTATTGAATTATGAATGGAAGTTGCCCAGAAATAATTGCAAACATTATTGCCCCCCGCACATGCATGTCCTCTGCAGGGCTGCAGCAATAGATTTTGTTGCTTTTACTCTCCAGGGTCATTATAAATTAGAACTCTCACATTGATGGTGGAGCAGGGCACCTGGGGAGAGGAAATCCTGTTTGAAAGCCCTAAAAAGGATAGACTCCTTAACTGTGTGCATTCCCTTCAACTTTTCCTTTTGTTTGATGTATTCCACCTATCGTTATTAAATAACTAATTATTTAACATCTGTTAAAGCTTCGTTATATATTAGAACAGGCAGGACACAAATGAGTGCTTTTAATAATATAAAAGCCCATTAGCTTCATTTACTGTTAATGTTAAAATAAACATGAGGCAATTTAGATATACTATTCCAATTTCACGGAAACTTTGATGTTTTTCTTCTCTAGTCACATAATTAAGGGAAAAACTACTAATGATATTAAGTTTGTACAGTGTTAATGACAGAAACAGGCACAAGCTGAAATTGCAGCCATTAATATGAAAAAATAAAATATTTAACAGGGGAGATAGATGAGTGCAATTTTAATAAACCAAAATGAAGAAAATTAATTTTAGAAAGTTTCAGTCTTTCACATGCTACTGTTATACAAGCTGTCTAACGTATTATTTTTGTGGTCTGGATTATTTATTGATGGTTCAGGGGAATGCCCTGGTTTTTGCGTATTGTTTTGTGGATGATGAAGATTTTGCCTTTATTTAATTCTTTTCCTTTTCCCCTCACTCTACTGCCAGTTCTCAAATAGAAATGGCTTTATTTACAGTGTGTGCTTTGATAGACACATCTTACCAATAACCTGTAGATGAGATGTAAAGGGTGGCATAATGTAACCTACGGAGACAGTCTAGCAGTGATGACTGCCAGGAGCTGGATGGTTACAGGGGCTGAAATGTTAAGGTTGCCTCACATGTGACAGTTGGCTCCAGAAGAAGGAACCCCTATGTCTGGATGGAGACAGCTACTTCTTTAGCTTTCCTGTCTGTATCTGGATTTTTCTACTTGTAGTGGGTTAAACAGTGACCCCCCAAAAAACTCATCATCACCTGGGACCTTATTTGGAAATAATATCTTTGTAAATGTATTAAAGTAAGGATCCTGAGATGAGATCATATGGCATTACAGTGGACCCTAAATCCAATGGGAGCATCTTTATAAGAGACAGAAAAGACACACAGACACAGAGAGGAGCAGGCCAGGAGAAGACAGAGGCAGAGATCGGAGTGATGCTGCAGCAAGCCAGGGAATGACTGGGGCCACCAGGAGCTAGAAGAGCCTTCAGAGGGATTGTGGCCATGCTGACACCTTGATTTCAGACTTCTGGCCTCCAAAATGGTGAAAGAATACATTTCTATTGTTTTAAGCCACCAAGCGCGTGGTTATTTGTTACAACAACCCTAAGAAGCCAACACCGCTGAAGAGCAGCACCATTTAAATGAGCATCCCTGCCCTGTCTTGTGAGGGCCATGAGAGGGTCTAGGGAGGGTGGAGAGGGACAAGATTGCTGGGAATGAAGCATAATGCAGAACCAGAACCAGACCCGGCTGTGAGGAAAGGAGGTCCAGGCCGATGGCAGACATGGTATCTACAGCACATGTAGCACATGCTATAGATCCATAGCAACTAGAAGTTGTCAAGATGAACTGATGCAGAGAAACAGGAAGGAGTCATGGAGGCCTGAGGGCAGGTACTAGGCAGGTTACTAAACCAGTAATCAGAGCTCAGGGGGGCAAAGCACAGAGTCTGGCTCTACCTGTGAGGCACACAGGGCAGAAATGGGTTCTTTGGAAGCCAATCTGAAGCCCATTTGTCAAAACAGTAGCATGCAAGCTGATGACCAAGAACAGTAGCTAACAGAGTGCCTACTGTAGGGGAGACAGGGACATCAGCACTCTGTGCGTACACTCTCACTTAGTCCTCACCATGATCCAATGAGATAACTTGTTCCTAATGCTCTAGTTTTTGGAAATGGAAGCTAAGAAAAGTGAAAATGGGCCTGAGATGGCATTTTGAGTGAGGAGTAGAGATTTCAACCCAGGAGTCAGAATCCCCGGCCTTTACCACCACACTAGCTACAGGTGGTGGTGTTTCAATTCGATCTCATTGATGTTTACCAATATGGCAGCTCTGGGCCGGGCTCTGTGGGAGAACAGAGCTGACTAAGACAAGGCTGTGGCAGTACAGGTGCTGGGTCAGTAACAGGAAAGCCCACCAGGAGCAACTTATGCATGGAGGTATTTTCTCTAAAGACAGGAAATCTGAGGTGAGGCAGCTCCATGGTTTTTTACTTCGGTGTCTTATCAATGTCTTCCAGGATTCAGGTGCTCTTCACCTGTATCAGTTATTAGGCTACCATTTCGGCTCCAAACCCACCCTTCTACACTCGCCTTTGTGATACATATGGGAGCTGGAAACCCACACACATTATTTCCGTTTTGCCAGATATTCTCTGTCAAAATCAGCCTATCGGGGGCGCTAGAGGGAGGCCGCGGGGCTGGAGGCACGTCTTCCTGTTTCCTTTCCAAGTCTTCCTGCTCCTGTTAACATCAGTCCTGCAGCCCCCTTTCACTCTGGCAGGGGCCATTCCCCCTAGTAGCAGGACTGAATGTATTTGCTGTCTTTTTTTCCTACAGATACAGCCTCATTGCACCCTCTCCTCGGAGTCCGAGTCTAGACCCCAGTGCACTTGTACTCCAAGTTCGGAGATGCCAGCACCAACCATGCAGCACCTGCTTCTCAGAGGTTCACTTTTCAGCTCCATAAAACCCAATCTCTAAGTAAGTGTTAATAATTCCAATCTTTTTCCTTTGTTTCCCGGCCCTAAAAGTGGTATCTGCTTCCTTCAGTCACTACCTCCCTTTTTACCCTTTCAGTTACCTAGTTAACATTCTTTATACCTAGTCAGCATAACTGGTATGGTTTCTGACCCTTTATTGGATATATCATTTGCAAACAACTTCTTTCATTCAGTAGATGCCTTTTTGTCTTGCTGATGCTTCCTTTGCTGTGCAAATGCTTTTTAGTTTGATGTAGTTCCATTTATTTATTTTTCATTTGTTGCCTTTACCTGAGAAGACATATTCAAAAAAATTTAAATATTGATACTTTTAAGTGTACAGTTAAGTGGCATTAAGTATAGTCAAATTGTTGTGCAACCATTACCACCATCCATCTCCAGAACTTTTTCATCTTCCCAAACTGAAACTCTGTACCTGTTAAATAGTAATTCCCAATCCCCGCTCCTCCTAGCCCTTGGAAGCCACCATTACACTTTCTATCTCTATGTATTTGGCTATTCCATGTACTCATCTAAATGGAATCATATGTTTGTGACTAGCTTATTTCATTTAACATACTGTTATCAAGATTCATCTGTATTGCAGCATATTATCAGAACTTCATTCCTTTTTAAGGCTGAGTAATATGCTATTATATGTATATATCACATTTTGTTTATCCACTCATCTATTGATGGACATTTGGGTTTTTATACCTTTTGGCTATAGTGAATAATGCTACAATGAACATGGATGTACAAATATTTGTTTGAGTCCTGGCTTTCACTTCTGTTTTATGTATATATCCATAGGTGGAATTGCTAGATCAAATGGTAGTTCTGTGTTTAATTTTTTAAAGAACTGCCATACTATTTTCCATAGCAGCTATGCCATTTTACATTTTCACCAGCAGTGCGCAAGGATTCCAATCTCTCCACCTTCTCACAACTATTCGTTTTCTGTTTTGTTGTTATTGTTGTAGTTTGTAATAGCCAACCTAATAGGTATGAAGTGCTACAGCTTAGCTTTTGAGTCAAGGCACCCATGTAAAAATTAACCAATAATATAACACAATGGAAACATCAATAGCCATAAGGAGAAGGCAGGGACCATGTAGGTTGTGGAAAAGAAAACTGTGTGAAATGGGAAGGATGCCTTAGATACAGGAGGACATGACATCCAAGGAGGCAGGGGCCTCAGGGAAAGCCTAGCCTTGATTACGGCCTAGGGAGGAGGACTGGAGGCTGGGTGGGGCATGTAATAAGTGTTGTAGGCCATTGGGAAAGCCATGAATTCACAGGTGGAGTCTGAACCCCGGGGTCTGTCCCAAATGAATAATATTCCCACCTGATTCTTACCCAGCTTGCACCCTCTCTCCGTGGTCTTGCCATCCTTGGCTCCTCTCTATCCTTTCTCTTTCCTCATTCTTCTCCAGTTATATTTCCAGTGCCTAGCTCAGTAAGCACACACCAGGACCTTAATGAGTGAAGGGAGAAAGAAAGGATGGATGGAAGGATGGGTGTTAGCATTTAACAGACAAGGAAACTGAAAGAGTAATTAGATTTCATTGCACAGAACTGTAGCCCAGCTGGGTTTTCATGGTGCTCACTGAGTTCTGAGCCTCATGACTGGCCACAAGAGTGGAAATCACCCCCTTTGGATGTCTGCTGTAGAGATTCTGTCCAGTGACAGTGCCCCAAACTCTCCTACACTATGATTTTCCCCCTGCCATTGTATTACAAGAAATAATTGATTACAGGAATTAATTAATTACAGGATATAGTTAATTGAGTATATAAATTACTTTCACATGCATGTATATAGCTGCTTGTTCGGGTTGCTCCGTGTGCATATGAGAGGATGTGAGAGAGCCAGAGTGAGGCCCCCCAGGAGCTTGAATGGTGGGCGCAGTCATCTGTTTGCTCCACTCTGCTGTCCTTGAATCAAGCCCTTACCTGGAGAGCAGGACTTTGCTGGTATCACAGAGGCATTCAATCTGTAATGTATAACAAGGTGGCCACAGTGTCCCCGACAGTCACTGAAATTGATCTGCAAGCCAAAGGGAAATGCATTAACCAATTTAACTGTCCGTAAATCCAGCATAATGAACATCCCAAGGTGTCTTATTACAAGCTCACTGTTGCTTGCCTTTACTTATTTGTTAACATTTAAATTTTTCATAAATTAATTCTTGAATAGGGCTGTTTCTACAAACACAGTTCTGAGAAAAAGGTTCAGAGTCTTTCCATCAATGAAGGGCTCAAAGTCTCATAGACTTGAACCATTCGGTGTTTTTCAAGACATGTTCACCTCTGCTACTAAAGTATACTTATTAAACCATGTCAGGGAGGTGGGCAAGGATGATTCTGAGACATGAAAACGGGCAAAGAAACTATGAGGAGCATGGTGGCAGAAAAATCCCTATTTGACAAGTTCAAAGACCATCTTCTCTTTTCAGGCTTTTGTTTACTCAGTGTGACTCGGAGAAAGTCACTTTTGGGTCTCGGTTTCTTTAGTGGATGCTATCAGTGTCCCCACAAATATCCCCTGGAAGTACCATGTCTCTACCTACTCACTGTTCCCCTACACCACGACTTTTCAACTTTGACACTATTGGCATATAGGGCTGGATAACCCTAGGTGTGTGTGCTGTCCTGTGGACTGGAGGGTATTTAGCAATATCCTTGGCCTCCAAATGCCAGCATCTACCTCCTATCCCCATCCCACATATGACAACCACAGATATCTGAAGACATTGCCAAATGTCCCTAGGGGCAAAATCCCCCTAACTGAGAACCACTGATCTATGCATAGATGGGCTCTGGGTATGGCTCCTTGTTCATTTCTCCAATACTGTGAAGCACCACCATGTGCCAGGCACTGGGATGCAGAGTCACATTCTTCATGGTGCGTCTCCTCACTAAGTTCATGGTGTAGTAGGGAAGCAGATCATTGGGAGATTGATGGTGGATGAGTGTGCGGTGCTCTGGGAACTGAGAAGAAGAGCCTGGAGGAGGAGGACTTGAGCTAAGCCCTGGCGAGAGGTGCCTACGTGATGTGAAGTGAGAAGTTCCAGATCTCGTCCTAAAGCTTCCATGATATCCAACATTAGATTAATTCCTTTGCTTTGAGATACTTGAAGTCCCAGTGAGAACTCAAGAATGTGTTCTGGGAGTCATGGGCAATAGGCTCCTGTTAGCATTAACATGCTGGCCCAGGCTAGTTCAGTGGGTTGCCCTGCCACTCACCGGCTTAGCTGAATGACCACCTGCTCCATGAACTTCCCTGGAAGGTTTAGCAAAATGTGACCTTCCCCTTCTCACCTCCTATAGACTCATAAGTTATGGTGCGAGTGGCAGAAAGCAAGACCTGTAGCACCTTTAGTGCTTAGAAGGGGCAGCCCAGTGAGGCAGTGTATTGAGGGCTGAGTCCTAAGCAGCCAGACACAGGAAATCTGGCTTTAGGAAGCTGAAGCCTGGAGACAGGAGGAAAGAGAAGAGAAAGGCAAATCATCTAAACCCCATCTTCCTGACAGTGTTATCTCTTTTTGATCCTGAGGGTACTCACAGGCTTTGAGGACACCCTTGATCCAGTTGTCATCACTCAAAATGTGGCCCATGAACCAGAAGAATCTAACCAGGGAGCTGGCTAGAATGCAGAGTCACAGGCCTATTTAATCAGAATATCCATATTAACATGGTTCCCAAAGACTTGTGTACACTATCAAGTTTGGGAAGCACTGTTCTAGAAAACAAGAAATCCATATTTATTTAAGGAAGCCACTTATGTGACCCTCCATGGGGTAGACATTGGGAAGAATACAAAGTGGCACAGGTGCACTCCCCCCACCCCATGGTATTACCTGCTGGCCTGGAGACAAAGTCCCATAGTCTCCTCCATGGCAGCTCCCTATCTTAAGGGTGAAGTCCAAATTCCTTTGCTCATCACTCAAAGCCCTTGGCAATTAAAACTTCACATCCCTTTTCAGACCCTTCTTCCAAGATTCCCCTCCAGGTAGCTTGGGCCCTTGCCAAGTTGTACAAGAAGTAGTTTCCCAGCGCATGCCTTGCCTTTCAGACGGGGAGTCCTTGCTGAGTGGTTTCTGTACCTGTAAAACACCTTCCTAAGCCTAAATCTTGCGATGCCCATTAAAGGGTAACCTCCTCCTGGAAGCCCATTCTATTGCTGCTGCCAAGGTGAGCTCTATCTCTTGTGACTTCTCTCAGCCCATTGTCTGCTCCTCTTTAGGGACTGAATTCTCTCTCTCTCTCCTGTCCATACCTGGATCCTCAGCCTATGCTCATGGCAACACTGAAACTGCCTGAATGCAAGAGCCAAGTGCAATCGCATCCTCAACATGCAGCCAGAGAGCTCAGTGAGGGTCTGTTCACTGACCAACAGACTTACCATGAGCAAAGACAGGGGATATCTGACCCACTGACCCAAAGGAGGGCATGTAGGGTAAAGGAAAATGGAGAATGGAAACTGACACTTACTGAGCCTTAACTACGTGATAGGCATGTAGCATGTTATTCAGCTTTATCCTCAGAGTAACTTTTTGGGGTTTCTATTGTAACCTCTTCTAACAGATAAGCAATGTAGATTCAGGGATGTTAAGCCACTTATCAAGGGTCACACAGACACCAAGTCATTGATCTGGGATTCAGACATCCATCTGTCTGGCTCCAAAGTCCATGTTTGTTCACCATGCTGTGAATCAGTGTCAGAAAATCCGCAGTTCTGATGTGCTATATAAGTTAATGTAAAGCCAAGATTTATCAAGCTAAAGATGATCTTGAGGTCATCTAGTTCAGCTACTCTACTGGTGGTAAATTGTGGCCCAAGGAGCAGAGAAATAACTTGCTCAAGAATGTGGCAGAGCCAGGACCAGACCCCGGGTCCATGTGACAGCAAGATCCAGTCCTTTCCTCTGTGTCAGACTCAGGGGCGTGAGCAAGTCCATGCCTTGGGTAATAAGGAAGCCATCCTAGAAGGGAAGATCCTTGACTCGGGCAGGAAAGGGAAGAGAGCTTTACTGATGTTAAAAACAAAATTCAACTGAGTAAACTTTAAAAATCTTATTGGCTTCATTCACCATTCATAAACTGTGCAGTATTCAATCTAATAAATAGAAAGGAGTTCTGAAGAGCTGTGCGAAATTACTTTAGAGGCAGAAGGGGCTAGGACAAGGAAATTATATTAGAAAAAAGCTGATTGTTTGTGACAAGGTCACCTTTCTTTAAGGGGCAGTAGGGACCTATCAGGAAGATTACCTCTCTAGTGCTAACCAGGTAATTCCAGATTGACTGGTTTTAGATTCTATTCCTAGAGGAGGCTAAAACTGTAATTAATTAGATATTAAGTCTCATTTGATGATGTGGGGCTTAGTACAAGTGACTCCATTGAGAGTCTGCTGTCTCTTTTTTAATAGTTCCCCCCTTTTTATCAAACTCTGAGCCTAATTATTCAATGAGTTTCCATCATTTAACTTAGTAAACTAAGTTAATGGTGGAAGTTTCCAAAAAGATTTGGGAAAACTTATTTAAGTTGACATACCATAAAACATAATTATTGCTGAAAAGTTCACCTAGAAATTCTTATTCCACTAACATTTATTTAATTCACTTATTCTTAACAATTATGTTTAGACTACCCATGAAGACTTCATGAAATATTAGACAAAGTCAGCCATCATCTCAAGCTATTTTTCTTGCTGACAAATATTATATAAGAGATAACATGACTTATCTGACCCTGTAAACCTAGGTTGAAAGTATTATATTTAAATCTCATTACTCTAAAGTCAAGCCTGTTTTAATTAAACCAACAAATTTAAATTAGCTTTATTTGCTAAAGATTAATCCTAGATTATGTGAACTTGAAAACATTTGGGTTAAGTTTTTATTATATTTCTGAGAGTTTTAGGAATACTTAATTCATATAAGCACTTAATTTTCTTTAAGCCATTAAATAGAGTTCTCTTACAAATTAATTTTAGCCATACTATACAGAGGTAGAAAAATACCATAAATCTACAGAATATATAGGTACATGTAAACATACAGACAGATGCAAAAAAGAAACTTTATAGCTTCCATTCTAAAATTTTGGCCATGGATCAGGCATAATAATACAAATTTCATTAGTTATATAAAAAAAGTTAGGTCCAAATTGTGTTTCTGACATGTAGAGTAAATTAAGGTTACTTGTTCAGACAACAAAAGCTTTTAAAAAATATTTGTGGAAAAGATACTTATGAGTTTCATTTGCCCAAGTTCCAAATAACTTACCACCCACTTTTTTTTTCTTCTGATAAAAATTACCTCTCTGAAGTTTGTGTTTCAAAGAGATAGCCTATATGAGAGCTCCTGGAGAAGACCAGGTAGAACATTTACATCTCATAGGGACAGGAGAAGAATAAAGTTCCTCCAAGAAGGATTTTTGTCTCCTAAGGCCAGAAGTTTCACAATACTTACAAGCCTTTGAGGATGAAGGGAGGAGGTTTTGGATTGGTAAAAAGGATAAGGAGACTTTGAATTGTTTCTGGTTTTGCAAAGATTTGTGTGATAAGGACAATTGCTTTTAATTTCGCAAGGAATTAGGTTGCAATTTAGAGGACATCTTAGGTTGATCCATCCATCCAGCTTACATTATCCTCAGTTTGCTTCTTTATATCAGTGAGATCTTTAAGATAGAAATCAAATATCTCTATGTTCTGGATTTAGAGCTGTGTGTCTTAAGAATGCTTCAACAAATCCTTGCACAAAGGCTTCTGAAGGTTTTTCTTTCTCTCTGTCTGGGTACATTTAGCTTAGGGGAAGAGGTTCTTATAAGGCTCTGAATATAAGCTTCCAATTTGGCCAATTTCTGACTACATGGCTACTATGAAAAAAAAAATCCTTCAAAGTATCTTGTCAGTTTTAAACCAAGATGAATAATAGGTATTTCTGGCAGTATTGAACCCCATGGACCCAAGAGGTGTTCCCAAAGAGGGTGCAAAAGATATTACTCTCCCAAGATCCAAAGCCATTCCCAAAGATAGCCAAGAGAAAGAAAAACAGATAATTCCCTGGAGGGCTGGCAGCAGTTTGATAGGACCCTAGCCACATTTATGTCTAGGTATATTTTGGGATTCCCAACCTAACCGTTATCAAACCAGGTTCTCAAGACACAAAAAGAGGACAAACAAGGACATAACAGCTATTCCTGGGAGAGAAAGGATCATCAATAACTAATGGGTCCAGATTTGGAAACAAAGGGTAATGGGAAATGTTATTTTCCTTCCTCTAGCAGGAACTACAGACAGATTCTGAAGTGCTAACTCTGGTAAAAATTCTCACCCTTCTGTGGCTTCTGTTAATTTTTCCACGATCCCATTTGTGGGCTCTGGTATCTACCAGAATTTGGCAAGGTTTTCCATTAATTTTAATTTTAGTTTCCCTTGGCTATTTAAGGGAATAACATAGCAGTTTACCAGAAAATCCCTCAGAGTTCTGTCAGCCCTGGGAGAGGCCCATATGGGGGCTTTCCTTCTAGGGTAAATATGGGGTGTCCATAAGGCCACTAATTTGGAAGACTTTTGTTTATGGTTGTATAGACTCTTCAGAGTGGAAAGACAATTCAGTTAGGGGATTAGAAGACTGAGTACTCAGATAGAAGAGGATAAAGGGGGACAGTAGGTATTATGTCAGCCTTATAGTCTTTTTTTAGGCACCTCTTGTGTCTTTAATTTTTCACCAGTCATTTGCTATGAATTTTTCAATGAAGCTATTTTGGAAACTCGAAGCCTTTTAGAAGCTTCTGCGTGCAAATTAAAATAGGTATCCCATTCTGTTTGTTTGATTTGGGAACCCTTAAAATGCATTTCTTAAATGAACAAACTTGTCTAATTGGAATGGTCCCCATGATGTCTATTGTAATTCTAGGTTGTCTTTAAGAAGATATTACTGGATGTGGTTTCATAGTGTAGTGGTTAGCACACCTGCTTTATACACAGAAGGTCCTGGGTTCGTGCCCCAGTGGAGCCATGGTCCATGGCTTACGGCCATGCCATCCTGAACAAGCCTGATGTCTGATTGCAGAAGCTAAACAGAGTTGGGCCTGGTTAGTACTTGGATGGGAGACCACCTAGGAAGACTAGGTGCTGTAAGCATAAATAATAATAAATAAAAATAATAAAAAAAGAAGGTATTACTGTTTTTGTAGGTATTTATAGCTTCCAAGACCATGGTTAGACATAAAATAAGCCCGTGTACCTGAAGGTGGCACACTCCACTCTTTGGAACTAAAGGATCTCATTTTAGCTAAGCCTTGGGTCTCTCAGAGCCAAATTAATACCTAAGAGGCATGCGCCGCTGGGTTGGGGATTGTGCAATGTTTTGAAGTGTACCTCATTACACGGAAATTTTCTTGAGGCTAGCAGGTGACCTAATGTCCATTTCATCCATTTTGTGACTGACTTATCTTAACATGGAAATCTTCGAGTTAGGTTGCAAGTTCTCTAAAAACTTTTAAGCACTTGATTCATGCCCACCAATTTTATGGCTTTTGGCTTCCAAGATTCCCATTAGCAATAGTCTTTGCCTCATGTGCACATTAACACATCAGCCATACCAGAGATGTTACTACAGACTGGCCAAGAGAAGGTGTCGGGTACATACCACCAGCAGTTCCCAACATGGAACTATGGGCTGGACCAGCAGATCCCAACAAATGGGGACTACAGACTAACCAAGGGCTAGGGACTCAGTTCTGGGTGGAGCCATCCATCTGCTATCTCAAGCTGACCTAGTAAATCCTTTACTGGGACCATGGACTAACCAAGAGCTAAGGATTGGCACTCTGTTAGAGCCTCCTGTCAGTTTAGACTGACCTGTTAACCGTGGACTGGAAAGCCAATTAGATTGACAGGTCAATGCAAAGGGATTGAAGCTCCAAACGAAGAGAACTTATTCACAGCCCTTGGAAATGGCAAGAAACGTAGAGAACTTAAAGGGTTCGCAGGTTCCAGTTCCTGTGTTTCTCCTTGTCCCCAAAGTTGTCAGAAGTTTCTCTTGGATCTTGTTACTACGGCCAAATGTGTTAAACAACAAAATTCAACTTAGTAAATTTTAAAGATCTTATTGGTTTCATTCAATGATTCATGAATCGAGCAGCATCCCATCTAGCTAGTAGAAAGAAATTCTGAAGAGTTGTACAACTAAAAACCTTTATAGGCTGAAGGGGGTGGCACAAGGAAGTTATACTAGCAAAGAGCTGATTGTGACAAGGTCACCTTTCTTTAGAGAATAGCAAGAGTCTATCAGGCAGATTACTAGTGCTTACCAGGTAATTCCAGGTTGACTACTTTAAGATTCCATTCCTGGGGAAGGCCAAAACTATAATTAAGTTAGGTAGGTATTCAGTCTTAGTTTGGTGATGTGGGCTTAGCACAAGTGACTTCATTTTGAGCCCATTGTCTCTTTTTTAACACTGGGCATTTGTTTCATGCCAGGCAGGAAACATATGCCATCTCACCTAATCCTCCTAACAGCCTTTTGGATCATCCTCATTTTACAATGTTAGGAAAAATTGTGTAAGTCTTTGAAAGGAGAAAAAAAAAAAGATTACTGTGTGTCTTGAATAGTGCACCTTTCTGGATAATCTGTACATTTCATTTGTCTTTGAGCTATTTTACAACTCTGTAAATTGTAGAAAACTAATAACAATGCAAACGATTCTTGTGTATAGAGATGCAAGTAAATTTATCTGTTGGAATGCAAATGACTATTGCTTTGAGGATATTGACCAGTTTTGCAACTATTTTTAAATTCATTTTGGATTGCCTGTAAGTGTGTAAGCTCTTTGTGTTTTTAACAACTTACTGGTTACCTTATTAATTAGCAAGTTAAATGAAATCTTTCTGACACTTGTTCATCTTTATATTTTTATTAAAGTGGTTATTTAACATTTAAAAAATTATTCTTTAACATACCTGACAAAACTTAATATTTAAATACTTTGCCCAAGGTCACAGCTTGTAATAGCTACAGTCTAATTCCAAACCTTATAATCTTTCTGCTGCCCACCCCTATACCCAGCTTTACAGCTTTCCTTCTTATAGCTCCTGGTTTACAAGGGATACAGTTGTTTGGTCACTTTAACTTCTCAGAGCTTCAGTTTTCTCAATGATCAATTAAGCCTTCCCTGATTACCCCTATTAGTCAAATAGAGTCATATATAAGGGAGCACCTGAGAAAGGTGAAAGCCTCATGCACAAGTAAGTGTATTGTAAAAAAGGAGACCCATGGGGATATGGACTTGGAATTAGTTCTGAGGGCAAATTCTGCCTCTACCACTTAGCAGCCCTGTGACCTTTTTCAAGACACCAGTCCTATCTTGGAACCTCAACAGTCAAATGGGCTTGCTCTGACTACATCACAGAGATATTGTTTAGATGGAATGAGGTAATGGATGTGCAAGTGCTAACTGGTAAGTGTTACAGAGAGTTTAAGCCTTAGTGTTATAGAGGTAAGAAATGTCCAAAGCTGTAGAAAATTTTTATGAGTTTATTAGAACCAAAACTGATGACAATGCCAAGATGCAAGATCTTAAATGCTCCAGAGAATGACAGTATGCGGTTGCTCTAATGCATTTGGAATTAAGGAGGGAATTTAAGGAAGATTATAGGAGAGTGGGAGAAAGCAAGGTAGAGATTGGATTACAGGATAGATAACAAGATTGTATACTCTCTTGAGGGTGATCAAAGTTTGGAGGGGTATTACTTCTAGCATATTAAAGGCGCATTAACCTAGATGCGCAAGAACAATGGACAGGCCTGGCTTAAAAATCCTTTCCTAAAGAAGTTAGAGGCCTGGGGAACGACTACCTTCCATGACGTGCCCAGTTAGGAATTTGTGATCAGATTATCCTCTGAGGTTACTACTCTGGTTAGATTTATTACAGCAGCCCGTTTTCGTCCACAGTGTGATTGTGACTGCTGTTGTTATTTTGCTTACTCCCACTACTACAGAGAGGATGAAGTGGGGGAGTTTGAATGCAGGAGCTCCTGGCCTCTCTCCCTTAGCCTGCTTCTCTGGGGACAAACGAGGGCTTCTAGGAGCAGGGGCTTCCTCCTCGCGCTGTCTGCCCCTCACTCTCCTCTCTACATTCCTGAGCCAAGCCAGCAGCAGTCATCAAATCCACTTTCTTTTGGAGGCACTTTCCCAATGAAAATTCAGGAGGGATACGTTTTCCCAGGCCCTGCTGAGCCAGTGCAGGTGTTTCATGATGCCAACATTCACAAAACCCTTGCATCAGCTCAGATGCACCCCCCAGTTTATTTATAGCTACTTGATGATTTAGGAGCCTCATCCACTTGGATGTTTCCCCAAGATGACTTTTCACCAGGCGTGAGCTTATTCACTTTCAGCCAATTGAGTAGGTGTGTTCCTACTTGGTGCTGGTATGAAGGCCTAGTCTCTCCGCTCCTCTCTATCAGGACAGAGTGTCATAGACCTCCCAGGGTCAAAGGCAGGCAGAGACTATCAAGTCTGAAGGACTTGAAATCTGGCTGCTAGGTTATCAGAATCACCTGGAGAGCTTTTAAAACTCCAGATTTGAGGATCCAGACCCTCGAAATCAGAATCTGAAAGGGCAAGGCAGGGCAAGCTTTATTTTAAAATCATCCCCAGGGGCTTCTCATGCCTGGCAGCCTGGTTTGGAAACCACTCTTTTAAAGGGATCTTCTTTCTCTGAACAAGGAGGAGCCTATGACACAGGTGTGAAGTCAGTGTCAAAGTCACCCAGGCTATCTGAATTCCTTTTGGATCTATTGTTCCAAAGGGACAGGTTCTTAGGGGGTTGGCATTTTCTCCTAGTGAAGCTGCTTCGCAGGAGCTTCTGCAGGGGGTAGAGGAATGGGGAAAGAGCTCTTACTGCATTCCAGAACAGATCTGGCTGTGAACAAACGAGAAAGAGCTTTAGCGTAAGCCCAGCTAAATGGATAATTAAACAGATAGCAAAATGGAATGCAGTTCCACACACCTCATGGGAGCTGGCTGGGGGAGATAATATGCTTTCCTGTCGTCAGAAGGCACAGGAGGAAAAACAACTGGGCCTGGCCGTTGGCCATTTAACAATATTGCTTTTGTAAACAAGTTGAAAATCCAATAACTGTAAAACTTATGGCATGTCCTTAAAAGCCTATCGCTATTTTCTCCATAAATGCATGAGTGTTTCCAACTGACGGTGTTCTAATTAAACAGTCCACATCCCCAGGGCAGCTAGGTCATCCTTGAGAAGGAGGGTCTCATCCCTTCCAATGGTCTCAGGACCAGGGGTAGGGGTGATGAGCTTGGGGTGCAGCCCTGACAGTATTATAGCTGAGCAATTCTCTTCCTTCTTCCTGTGGTCTATAACTAGAGGTATCATCAAAGAACAATGAAGCACAAACCCCAAAGAATCAAACTCTCAAGACAGAACCCCAGCAGTGAATGCTCACCATAGGTGCCTCACAGAAGGGGAAGAAGGAAAGGCTATTCAGTTCATCCACAAAGAAACCCTTTGATAGTGGAAGCAACAAAATAGTAGAAAGGGTAATTCCAGGCTCAGAGGAGCACACAGTCTTGATGGAGAAAGTGTGCACGCATGCGCGCGCACACACACACACACACACACACACACACACACACACACACACACACAGTTCTGAAAAGGACACCAGGGGGCAGAGAGCCATGTGGTGAGTGAGTGAAACAGACAGTGGCCGGGAGTGCTCTGGGGCGGGGGTCTCCACGAAGGAATCACAGAAACTCACGGCTGGAAGGGATTCCAAAAGCCATTTGATTCACCTGCCTGCTCCCAGTTTCTGCCTCCTCGGCCCCATCTACCTGGAGTTGGGCCAAACTTCACAGATAAGGGCACTGTCCTTGACAAGACTTTCACTCTAGACACCAGCTGCAAAGTCTAAGGGTCCTCAGGTCCACTCTTGGTCTGACCAGCTGTCTACAAATTCAGGAGTTCCTATGACCACCCACAGGTTGATGCTTTGCTAGAAAGACTCACAGAACTCAGAAAAGTGCTATATTTATAAGTTTTTTAATTGTAGTAAAATGCATACAACATAAAATTCACCATCTTAACCATTTTTATGTATACCAGTTCAGTACTATTAAGTACATTCACATTGTTGTGCCACCCATCTCCAGAACTCTTTTTATCTTGTAAAACTGAAACTGTACCTATTAAAAACAATACTCCCTATTTCCTCCTTGCCTCAGCCCCTGGCAACCATTCTCTACTTTCTGTCTCTATAAATTTGACTACTCTATGTACCTCATATAAATGGAATCATACAGTATTTGACTTTTTGATGATTACAATTTTGTTACAGAAAAAAATTACAAATATGAACCAGTGAAAGGGAGAAACACACAGGGCTAGGTCTGAGAGGATTCCAAGTGCAAAGCTTCTGTCATCCTCAGGTATCCAGTGCCCTCTCAGCACCGAAGAGTGACAAAATCAAAATGTACTGACAACTAGAGCAGCTCACCTGAGCTTGGTGTCCAGAGTTTTTATTGAGGCTAAATTACACAGATGTGATTGATTGAATCATTGGCCCTCCTCCAGCTTCTCTTCAAGGTCAGGCTGATACCACATGACGCAAAGCCCCAACCCCGTAATCACATGGTTCTTTCTGACATAGGCAGCCTCTTATCTTAGGCCATCTCATTAGCATAAACCAGAGAGGCCAACCACAAATCACCTCATTAGCATAAACTGTCAGAGTGGTCTGAGGGGCCCACTGTGAATAAGGAAGATGCCCCTATCACCTGGGAAATTCCAAGGGATTAGAAGTTAACTCCCAGGAACAGGGACAGAGGCTAATCAAATTCTTTATTACGCACCCTCCCAACATTGTCGTCCTTATCCCATCACTTCCATTGACCTTCCTAGAAGACAACTGAACCCTGGTGAACACCAGGGGGACCCACTGCTGGGCCTGGTTTGGTCATTTAGCTCCATATGGCCTTGGATGATCACTTAACCTCTCTCTGCTACATGTCAACTCCATTAAGGTAGAGTATGTTTGTCTCGTCACTGATGAATCCCCAGGGCCTGGAACAGTTCCTGACAGGTACATAACAGGTATTCAACCAATATTTGTTAAATGAATGAATGGATATACTTCAATCACTTTACCTGGAACATGAAGATTATTGCTAGAGTCCTATGTGTAGGGACTTTGGGGCGCTGTGAGGCACTAGGTGGAGTTGAGGGGCAGTAACTTACTCTTAGCCCAGTTTCCTGTGGAGTGGGTGGGAAAAGTCAACACGTTTTTTCTCTTAAAGGACAAGAAGCACTAGGAAAACATCTTGCCTTCTGATATTTCCCAGGTCTTGTGCATCAATTATCCATTCAGTTTTCTGTTTGGCAGATGAGGACCCTGCAGTTCAGAGTTCAAGGCCTCACAGTAGCAAATGGTAGAGAGGCCATGACTCTGAGCCCTGCCCCTCTAAGAGCCTCGACAGTGGGCTGAAAAGTCACACCAAAAGATATGTCTGTGTCTAGGAACTTGTGAATGTGACCTTACTTGAAAAAAAAAAAAAAGGGCCTTTGCAGATATAATTAAGGATCTAGAGATAAGGTCATTCTGGCTTATCCAGGTGGGCCCTAAATCCAATGACAAGTGTCCTTACAAGAGACACACAGAGGAGAGACACAGGGAGAAGAGTAGAAGGCCATGTGAAGATGGAGACAGAAAGAGGAGTGATGCAGCCACGGCCAGGGAACAGTTGGACCCAACTAGCAGCTGGAAAAGCAAGGGCGGATTCTCCCCTGGAATCTTCAGAGGGAGATGACCTGGCCGACACCTTGACTTTGGGCTTCTGGTCTCCAGAACTATGAGAGAATCAATTTCTGTTGTTTTAAGCCATCAAGCTTATGGCAATTTGTTACAGCAGCCAGATGGAGACTAATACAGAGACCCAAAATGTACTGCACACGCACCGTGGCCTCCTCTCAGGACAGATCCAAAGAGGGACTAGGAGGGAAACTGAGGCAGACACCCGGGCAGAAGGGACAGTGAGAAGCTATGGCAGATGTGAGTGGTAGTCCCACATCTCTTCTCCCTTTTGTCCCTCTTCTTTCTGGCAGAAGAAGGCCCAAGACCTCTGGTGTCCACCCTCATCTGTGTAGCCACAAGCTCAGAAAAGAGACTTCTTCCCGAGTAATCTAAACCAATCACAGTAAGCTTTGACTTTTTTGCCAGTGATTGGTTACAGGGCAACATGTGAACCTGTTCTTGCCAATGAAATATGAGAGGAAAGATTTCCTAGCTTCTGAAAAGGAATGTAGGGGACCAAACAGTTCTTTGTTTTCTCCTGGACCTGCCAGAGGTGGATGGAGCCCCAGTAGCCAGCCACCTTGTGACCATGATGGTGAGCTGGCTTGGGGAGGATGGCTGAGGGCAAAAAGAGAAAGGAAAGTATTTGACTCCTAGTGATGTCATCTGGCAGCTAATTAACCAGTGCTGGAGCTGCCCTGCCCCTGGACTTTATGTAGTAATGATAATAAATTCCCTCTGGTTGGGCTTGTTGGGTCAGAGATATCTGCTACTTGCAGCCAAAGCACCTCTGCTCAGTGGTTTTCAAACTTCCTTCCTTCCTCCCTCCCTCCTTCCTTCCCTCCCTCCCTCCTTCCCTCACCCTTCCTCCCTCCTTCCTTCCTTCCTTCCTTCCTTCCTTCCTTCCTTCCTTCCTTCCTTCCTTCCTTCCTTTTTTTCTTTCTCTTTTTCTTTTTCTTTTTTTCTTTTTTCTTTTTTTTTTACCAAATCTTATGGCAAAACATTTCACAGTGGAAACCAGTACACAGTCTGAGCTGAAACAAATAATCCATAAGATAGTATGTGCAACACATTCTGAAATTTTTCATTTTATTCTTTTTTTGTTTGTTTAATTGTTGGCCACAATCTAGTAAATTGATTTCATGATACTCAACTTGAAAAATACTGTCCTAAAACATACAGAAATAGATACTAGAGAGAAAGAATTAGAAGGAAAGAGTCAAGTGAACCCAATGATGATAAAATCTTCATCAGAAGATTTTAAAATCTTTACACAGACTCTGAGGTGTTACAGATGTCACTGAGGTGGTTCGGACATAAAGAAGGGCAAAGATGGAGAAGGAGAAGTAGGGAAAAAGGGAGATAGGAAAAACCAAACACAGAGTCATTCATGTGCTGACACCATGGCCAAGAAGGGCCAAGAAATAGGTGAAATCTAGTGGAAAACACAGAAGCCCAGGGATGGGCAGGAAGAGAAGAAAAGGTGGGAACTTAATGAGATGCAGAGACAAACATAAACAGGTTGGTAAATGGAGATTCTAAGGATGCAAAGACACATCCCAGACAGCTGAAGAGGACCAGAGGTGGTCTCCAAGAACAATGGTCTTGGAGAATGAACAGAGGCCAGGTTCTGGGCTGGGATAGGCCACTAGTGGTGTGATCTTGGTTAAGTCACATGGCCTCTCATGGCTGCTTCCTTCTCTGCGAAAAGAGACTAATGATCTCTTTTACACGAATGTGGAGAAAGTCATGATAGGTGTACCAGGACTTTCCAGGCACTAAAGAGCTGTCCTCACAGACCCCTGCCGTTGGCAGAGAGTCTTAGCTGCCACCCACCCAAGGCACCCTGTGTCCCTCCCCCAATAGCTCCATCCCCCGCTCCTCTGCCCAAAGGAGGGAAACCCATTTCTCTGGGAACAGCTGTGTTTCCTCAACAAACAAATGTTCCCTTAAAACATTTCTGAGGAAGAGCGGATGGTAATGAACGAACATCTGGCCCATCGGCACACTTTTGTTTTTGGCAGCTCTGGAGCCCGCCAAGTGACTATTCCCTAATGTTCACCACATCCCAGCACCTGCTATTCCCAATCAGGCTTGTACCACTACGCCTCAATTAAGAGCAGATGCGGGGCTGAGTGAACGAGGAGGGAGAAGCCCCTTCCTCAAAGTCCCTGTGCTCTGCTTAAAGCCAGAGCAGTGGCCTGAGAACTAGCAATGGTGCCAGCTTCTGCCTTTGCCCTTCCCTCCTTCTATCCCTCCCTTCATCCCTTTCTCTACCCGGCTACCTGTGCTGTGGCCTTTGGGGATACAGATCTGAATGACATATCCTTGTCCTCCAGTTGTCCACAAGCTCCTAGACATACACTTCCTCTCTATAATATAAGTATTGGCAAACTTGTTTTGTAAGGGGCCAAATAGAAATATCTGGCTTTGCAGGCCACGTGATCTCTGTCACAACTCTTCATGTCTGTAGTCAGCACAAAAGCAGCCATGGAAAAATATGTAAATGATATGTGATATGTAAATGAATGAACATAGCTGCGTTCTAATAAAATTTTATTTCTAAAAATGGTGATGGGTTGAATTTAGCCCATAGATCATAATTTGCTGACCCCTGCTACACTTCAACACCCAATTGAGGTGGTCACATCTTGGAATATCTGCCTAAACTGTATTATCTCTCACTCACTGTACTGTATGAGCCCTATCTACCCTTCTCAAAGTCCCCCAGGGGCACAATTGATTGGACCAGGGTGACACCTGACCCAAGCTGGGCTACTCAGAGTCTTTTTATGAATGGGGAATTAGGCTAAGATGGTTAGTTTGCATCTGGGGATGACTGCAGTAGGAGCTGACAAGTGTGGCATCTTTCTCCTGCCTCCCCCTGCTCCCCCGCCCCCCACTCACCCACCCACAATAGAGAAGCAGAAAAGGCCAGGCTGCAGAGCACACAGATGAAGCAGCCCACGTGGAGAAAGGCTGCCTAGGGTCCAGTGCCCTTCTAGACTTTGCCCTGTCCCTTCCTGAGCCCTGACTACATCCCAGCCCCATGTTCCCTAAAATCCCTCAGATCCTTATTTAAAAGTCTGCTTTTCTGTTTGTGCTGGCTCAAGTTGGTACCTGCTTCAACTAACCAAGAAAGACATTCTGAACCACTCTCTACCTCTGCATGTCGTTCATGCAATTATTTGACATTTGTGCCAGGGCTTGCCCTGTGGTAGATATAGACATGAGTGGGCTATGTCCTTGCCCTTCAGCAGCTGATATAAAACATATCTGTAGGGGAGAGCAACATCCCGGTCCTCGCCCAGCACAACCTGCAGTGCAATAATAAGGAGTGATAATGTGGGGTGGGGATCGGGAGGTGGGAGAATCTGAGGGCCTTGGCAGGGTAGGGGCCATATGTAAGCCTTGGAAAATGAATTGACTTTCACTTGACAGAAAAATAAGGGGAGGTGGCAGAAGTTTAGAGCAGCATTTTCCAAACTGGGTTCATAGAACACCTATCCATGGAGGGATTTTACGGTTTCCACTCTTCCTTACCCACAGATCTCCAATTTCATTCAGATCATAATGTGCCCCTTAAAATTACTCAATATCCCAGGCTCTTTTGAGGATAGGGTGATCGTGTGACCCACTTTTGGCCAGTGAATTGTAAGCAGAAGTCTCCTGGGGCTGGGGGGTTGGAGGTGAGGGGTGAGGGTGGGAGGAATTCCAGGATATAAAGGTTCAGACTCACCTTTGCTCTTAGCCTTTTTCCTTCTTTCTGCCTGGAATGTAGCTGTGGTGCCTGAAAAGGCTGCAGTCATTTTGCAACCATGGTGATGAAAGCTACATGTTAAGGATGGCAGAGCAGGAAGCTGGAAGGAGCCTGGGTTCCCAGTGCCATGTCTGAGCCACCACATAGGCCCTGAATTGCATGTTTCTATAGTGGCTCTTGACCACTGTTAGGGGAGGTGGTTCTTTACTCATGGCTCAACATGTTTCTAACAACAGGATGTTTTATAATAAAAGGAGGCTATGGACCAAGTATGTTTGGGCATACCAGTTTCCACTATTAGAGATTCACAAAATATATTAGATTATTAAAGCTCCAAGAAATCTAATGTCAAGATAACTATTTAACCCAATATTTCCAAAAATGTTTGTCTACTAACAGCCCCCATCCCTCCTTCAGCACATTAATGGATAATGCATTGAACACACTTTGGGAAGCAAGTTAATTATAGAGGAAAGAGTTTGGGCTATGACGTCAAAGAAGATCTGGGCTGAATACTATGTGGCTTCAGGCATGACAGGTAACCTTGCTGAGCCTGAGACTCCTACTCCATAAAATGAGGAAGGGTCATACAGATTAAAGTTAATCCAGGTAAAGTACCTGGCACCCTGTACCTGATTCCTAGTCAGTTATCAGCAATTCTCATTAACTAAGATAATGTTTGGAAAGAATATGGCATTAATGACAGAAGACCCTGGCTTGAGTAAATGGTTCTATCACTTCCTTCTGAGACCTTCCAGAAGTGACTTCACTACTCAGAACCTTCCTGTTCTAAAACATAGTAAGGAGATTACAATGCCCACTTGGGCAAGAGGAGGTATGTGAAAAAGTCTGGCACAGAGAAACTGCTCACTCAGTATTGGAGGCATTGTCTAAGCTGAGCTGTATCCACCAGCTCCTGCAGGCCAACCTAACCCCCACTCCCACAGAAGACTCCACACCTGAGCTTTTCAGCAGAAGTTGAGCAGGATTGCTTTTACATTTTCATTTTGTCATGTGTTCACTTTGCCTCCCAACCCACCTCTCTATCTTCCTCAGGGATTGCCAGGGTCCCCAAGGCAGACCCTCTGCTCCAGCCCATTCTGTCACTTTATTGCCCAAGCCTTCAAAGCTTAGCGCAGTACTCCTGTGCTGGGTTCTCCAAATCACAACGTCCAAATGAGTGGTGGAGTCCTCCCACTGCCATGTGGGGCCTTGGGAAAATCACTTCCCCTCTGAGCCTTAATTCCTCCTCTATAAAAGGAGGGGTTTGTAATATATAGTCTTGAGAGTGGAAATGAAGATGACCAGACTTGCTTCATAGGGTAGTGAAGAAGATTAGGTGAGGGGAAAAAAATTGTGTGTGTGTGTATATATATATATCTGTGAATGTGTTTATAAGTGGCAACATGCAATACTAATTGGTCAGTATTATTTATCTTTTGTCTTCCCAGCTTCTCTTTTGAGGCTTTTCACTGTCCTTAGGTACCCTCTCCCCTTCCAGAGCCCAGGACTTCACTTTTCACTTAACATTTATTGTGTTTTAACTTCTAATAGTCTGCTTTTCTGCTGCATTTTTCCCTGAATGCTCCCTGACTTGCCCTTTCACCCAGAGCATCTTTTCATGGCTCTTTATACCTTTACTTCTGCCACAGTCTTTACAAGAACGACCACTACTCTTTCCCATAGGAAGCATTTGAATCTCATCTTCCTCAGCAAAGTTTCTCTCACCCAGCCCTTGGTGCATTTTTTCTTGAAAGATATTGACTACTTTATTGTGCGTCTGCCATGAACCCAGCACTGTGCCAGGGGCTGTGCTTTCTTGTGCCAATCCTGACTACAGGCTGGTGAGGCAGGTACCACTTGCTCATCCCAGGCAGAAACTCAAGTCCAAAGCTTAGGGAGAAATGTGACCAAAGGGTCACGGCTGCCAGCAGTGAGGGATGGGCTCAGACTTGGATCTTGATCTCTTGCTCCTAGTACTTTCTACCCCACTCAGGGCTACCTCTCTCAGGCCACTGTGGAAAAGGTACTTTTTCTAATTGGCTAATTTCATGGGGAAAGTTGGGAGGGAGCGTCTGGGGCAGGGAAGTACTGGTGTGAGAGAGGGATGATGGTCTTTGCCTTCTCCCCAGGAAGGGAGAGCACAGGCCTTGTGAGCCGACCCAGCTCTGGGAAAGCAGAAGCACAGGGCTAGCTCTGGGAGGGGTTCAGCCTGCTCTGTCCCTCCAGCCCCCCACCCTCATGCTGGGTCAGGGGCTGTGGGGAAGGAGGGCTCTGTAACCTCTGTGGAGCACGGAGGACCTCTTCAGGAACAGGCAAGAACAGAGGAGCATGAAGACAGGAAACCAGAGGGAGAAGGACACTTGTCCAGGGTTCCACAGCAAGTCCACCAGGTCCCCGCCTCCCTGTCTCTTCTTTCCCTTCTGAATATCGGAGCCTAAGGGCTCTCTGAGGAAGCTGCTACGGTGAACCACATTTCCCACCACCACTCCCCCTGGGCCAGCTGCTTTGGCTCCAGGAGGAGGAGGAGGGGCCAGCAGGCTGCCCTGTGTCTGTGTGCAGTGTGTGAGGGGTGGGTGGCAGGGAGAGAAGGTTACCGAAGACACACAGCTGCCAAACTGCTTTCCCAACTTCAGGGCCTTAAGAAGTGAGGGCCTAGAGTCACTGTGCTGGTTGGAGTGTCAGCTGGGCAATCTACCCTACCCCCCCGCCCACGGCTCAGAACTGCCTTCCAAGAATCCCCTTCTCTGCAGGATTAGAGTTGGCAAGATTTGCAAGGTGGCAATGAAATACAGGGCTTGGAGTCTGGCCAGTGGCAAACACACACAAAGGTGCCTGCAGTCTGGGCTGTCACTGTGGACGCTGCTGCTACCCCTTCCTCTGCAGATGATTATGCGAAGCCTGGTCTCTCTCCTCTGTCCCCTGCTGCATGGGGCTGGCTGCTAACAAGCTCTACTCAGCTAGCTGCACTCAGAACCACTGAAGACCCCTGTCCAGCCCCCACCCTTCCCCCACCATCCAGGGAAAGCCAGACCCAACCCCAGGATAGACCAAACCTGGTGACAGCCCCCAAAATATACAAAGGCTGTTACTCTGCCTACCTCTCCCTGACCCTGGAACTCAAAGGCTGGAGCTCCCCTTCCCAGGGAGAGGGAGAGAGATGCTCTCATTTTCCTCTACCATAAATATGATATTAAATATTATATTCAACAAGTCACCCGTAACCTAACTGCTCAGGCCCCTGGGAATCACTCACCTGCCCAGCCTCCTGGCTTTCTGAAGAAGTCCATTCCTTGCTAGCCAGCACCAAGTGCCCAGACACCTAAGGTGGGCTTCACTTGAACAAGGATTTGCCCTCTGTGATTTGCTAAGGGTGGTACTAAAATGAGTTTGCACCCATTGCTCCCACAAGCATCATGCCCAAAGTGGAAGGGATGGGAAGAAACCACAGAGGCTAAGAACCCTGAGGACTTTCAAATATTTGTTAAGAAGTGAGTCCACAGGTGACAAGGAACTATATAGTTTATCATCCACTTGGTAGATTATCTATACTTGGTAAAGTGACCAAATGATCTCTCTTCCAAAGTGGGATGCTTGTGAGAGAGAAAGAGGGGTTGTTACGCTGGGCAGCAGGTTAAATCAGGATTTTCCTAGGCAGCCCCAGACATGCGGTCACCATTTGTCAGAGATTGGGGTCTATAATTTTGATCTCATTAGCTCCTGTGAAAATCTGGGCTACTTTCATGGTCTCTAAGGCAGATAATGAAAACTGAGGTTGAGATCAGGGAGGTGATGGGCCCAAGGCCAGGCAGATAGTTAGGGGCAGCCACTGGCCTTCCAGCTGGGCTCCGTCCTCTACAGCCCTTGTCACTGGCCCTGCCCCCTTTCACGCTAGTTCACGATTCTCTGTCCAGAGAACCTCTGAAGTGTCTAGTTCTCAGGAAAGTTCCCAGTATTGAGGCCAGAAAGTGACACTTCTGGAACTCCGAAGGCAGAGAACACAGGTATCTTTATAGTCTAGATGAGGAGAAACCCTGGCTGGAGGCAGGGAGCTGGATGAATTGGCCACCGACATGACATCTTCAGCTGGGGAGGAGGAATAACAAGCCCAGACCCCACTTGGTACTGAGTGCTGCATTATGCTATAAAAACCACAAGAGAGCACCCTCACACCAATAAAGACAGATGCTTTGAAAAGTTCTCTACAAAGGCAAGACAAACCTTTCACTTTTTGTATGCTTTAATTTAATTTTTTTTTTTTTTTGCATTTTGAAACAATGTCATATTTAAAGTTGCAAATGCAATACAAGTTGTTTTTCCCCTGAACCATTACCAGTAAATTGCTGCCAAGGTTTCCCAAGTCCACCAAATTCTTTAGTGTGTATTTTCTACAAACAAGGACATACTCTAACCACTTCAACCATCAAACTCAGGAAATTAATGTTGAAACATCATTACCATCTAATCTTCAGCCCTCATTCATGTTTTGCCAATTTTCTTCATGATGTTTTCTTGTAGAAAAGCATCCATATCAGAAACATGCTTGCACTTAGTTGTCAAGTCTCTTTAGTCTCCTTCTGTCTAGACCAGTTCCTTGGTATTTCTTTGACTTTTATGACCCATTCTCCCTACCCCCTCCCCATGCTGTTGATGTTCTTCAGTTTGTGGTTGTCCAATATTTCTCATGACTAGATTCAAGACCTTCATCATTGACAGGAATTTCACAGTGCTATTCTATGATGCTGTCTCTCATTGCATCCTGCCAGGTGAGGTATGATTTTAATGTCCCATTCCTGATGATGTTCACTTTGATCATTTGAGTAGGGTAATGTTTGCCAAACTTCCCAAAGCATTATACTTTTGTCCTCTGTAATTGATAAGTATTTCGTGGGAGGTACTTTGATATAATGCAACTATTCTGTTCAATTTATTCATTTCTTTATTCACATGAGCGTGGACTTGGAGTATCTTATTCTACTCAATGGGTTTTAAGCTATTACCAATATCATATATTTTGCTGGTCAAATTGTCCCAGACTTGCCTAGTGAGAGCCCCTTCAGGTTGGTACCTGTGTCCTTTTGACACATCCCCATCATTCTTTAAGCACTTCCTTGCTTTCTGGCACCACAAGATGTTTCAAGTTCATTTGTACTCTCTCTGTCCCAGTTCTGGAACCTGCTATTCTTCCAAGGAGCCCTGGTTCCCCAAGTGGAGAATGGTACTTAGAAGCCAAGATCTGAGTGTTAGGTGCACTCGTTGCTATTGGGATTTTCCCATTCTCAGGCCCCCCTCAGTGGTTAGAGCTAACGAATATATGTGTATTTATAGACATTTTTACACATCTATATCAATACATACGTATTCATATCTATCTATCTAACCATGAGTTTAAGCTAAAACTTTCAATTCCATTTTGTTCTTTCCCTTTCCATATTTTTTATTCACTTTTCTAACAGCCATGACCTGCCTACCATTATCTATAATATATTTACTTATCTGATTAATCCTCCTGCATGTAACCATCTCCTACCTCTGCCACCCTCCCACTGAGGATGCCTCTCTCATCCCACTCAGGCTTTGACACCCCTCTTTAGGTCCTACAGCCACTTTTCCTACATAAGGATGCTGTCCCTGGTCACCAGGCTGCCCCTCAGTGGGGTTGCCCACCTCACCTCACATGCACAGCTGCCACTCCCCCCACGGGTTCACTCCTCACACCAGACAGACTCCAAGCCCTCTCTCTGGGCCACCCAAGTTCCCCAGCCTCAATAGGACACCCGTTATGCAGCTCCACCTAATGGCTTTTGAACTGTTGAGGAGGAGAAGCAGAGAGGAGAATGAAAAGGAAGAGTTATTTTTATATCTAAGTAACTCTTATTTTCTATAGTATCCTTTTATTGTTTCATGATTGTAATCTTATTTTGTACATTTATGAGAATATTAATGACAGGTTTTGCTTGTTTGTTTTGCAATTTCTTCTCCCTGATTCCTCCAAATTGCTTTTTTGTTTGCTTTGGACATAGAGATCTTTCAGGTTAGAGTCTCTCTCCTGCTGTCCAGAAATCTCTGCCAACAGCCTCACGTGTCATGATGAGAAACTAACCAGCTACCTGGAAGCTCTGAGAGCGTGGTGGGCTTGTTAACTGTGAGACTCCCTGGTGGGGAGAGCCACCTGGATCATTTAGTTGGGGAACTCCTGATATCAGGATGTATAGGTTATTCTTTTTGAGTAACTCAGATTCTGCAGAAAATGCTTTTCCCATCTCTGCCTAGAGGGGAAGCCTGGCTTCCAGGGCTCAAGGGGCTGAATCAGGGCAGAGGGCTATGGTGGATGTGTTGTGGGCATCACTATGATACACTCACTCAGTTTTCCAGCAGATGATATGTAACCCCTTCCTTCACTTTTGCTTGGTGCATGATAGATACCCAGCTGTTTAGAGATGGAGCGAGAGAAGCTGGGTCCATCAGTTCTTATTTTAGCCTTCACTTCACTACCTCCTCCAAGAACCTGGAATTTCCAGTTCCTGATTAAGCTCAGAGACCACATACATCATTTTTGTTCAAAGCCAGAACCGGAATCAGTACCCATTTATATTTTTCCAATTTTCGTACTGATGTTCTTTGTAGCAAAGCATCCATATTAGAAATATGCTTTATGACTAAACCTTCTAAAGCTCCCTCAATTAAGCCAGGTTGACTCTTGGCTTTCCCTGACTAAAGTATCAGTGTTCCATTGTCCTGGATTTCTATCTTCCAATATTTTGTTGCCATTGTTTTTTTTTTCCTCTCCTCCCAATCTTTATACTTTTTTTTTTTTAAATCATCCTTTTGGTTTTCATGGCGAGGACTAAGGATGCAGCAAAAGTAGATGTGGGTATCTAATCTGCTATCTTGACTCATTCCACTTGTTCTACAACAGATTAACTTTTCGGTTGTCATTTGTCTATCCCAGCTCGCCTGCTGAACTGCAAGACTCTATCTAGACATCTGGGAGAAACTCAGTGTACCTTTGATGGACAGATATGTCCTTTCTGCCAAGCATCTAGCCAGGAAGGGGTCTGTGACACCTCACCATCCACCACTCATTCAACACTCAAAAAATTATGGTGGCCTCACCAGTACTTCAATCCCAAAGGCCTGTTGACCTCATCTTGCCCCTGCAGATCCTTCAACCAGCTCCAGGCTACTCCTAGACCCCAGGTTGCCTTTCTCAGAGGTAGAATGGTACCAAAGAGGGGGTTCAGCTTCAGAGTGATCATGACTACATCAATACCCAGCCTGACTGCCCCCTTGCATGGCCTTGGGTAGGCTACTTGTAAATGTAAGATGGAGATGATTAGTCTTGTTTCCCTCCTGTTTCCAGGTGTTTCTCAATACCTGTGTTATTAGTGGTTGATGATGTATGAGCAGAAATGTGTGTAATTTCTGAGCTTGACAGATACAAGACCCTCCAGTTTCTTCCTCTCAAGGAACTAGGTGCTCTCGTTTGATTTCATGTCCCATTTTTTAGTTGGGTTGTCTTTGCAATGCCTTTTCCTACCTGCAACTGCATCTTGATGTCTGTCCTTTTTCCTGGCATCACTATGAACAGAGCAGGATGGTCTGGAATTAAACCCAGGCTTCACCGTTAATTGATCATGTGACTTTGGGCCTCAAAGTCACATGTAAAATGGAGATGACACAAACACTTGCCCTGCTTACCCCAAAGGAGCCCTATGAGGCTCAAACATGAAAATGGGTAGGAAAGGCCTTTCCGCACTCAACAGTCCTTTAAGAGCAAAGTTTATTTCAGAGTTAAATCTTACCTTTCTTAGGGAGCTGGGCAGAGCAGATAATTGTATCCCCATTTTATAGATGAGGAAACAGACATAGAGAGGTTAAGTGATTTGCCCAAGGTCCCACAAGCAGTGAGTGACAGAGCCAGGGTCACAATCCTGTGATTCTGAATCTAGTCTCTGCTTCACTAAGTCACTTCTCTATAAAACCTCCATGAAAAGAAAATCCCCCTGGATTCTACCTTACTGGAAAAGACTACCCTAGCCCCTTGGGGTCCACTGTTCTGGGAGCAAATGAGCAGGTAAGGGGACATCAACCAGAAGTGCAAACAGAAGGAGTCAGAGGACAGAGAAAAGCCCACAATGAGCTGAAGCTGAAATCTGACAAGATGTGGTCGAAACAGTTAACTTGGCTGCAACTTCCAATAGAGTCAGGCTCTTGCTAATCACAAAAGGGACCTTGCCCTCAATTCCATGTGCCAAGGAGCTAGTGACTCACAGGGCCCTTGGTCTGTGGTTATTAAATATGTCATCCCTCCACATGCTCCCTAACTCAGCCCCCGTGCAGCCACCTGTGACTAAGCCTGCTTTAGTCAACAGCAAGTTGACATGCTTGGGGACATTAGGTGGGTGAAAGCTGTCGAGGATATTGGGGGGCTGTGTGTTTTTTCTGGCATCAGGATCAGGGTGACTAAGAGAGGCCTGCATAACCATAGGAACAACCCCTCCTACTTATGCAGTCATGATAGTTTTCAAAACATTTTTGTACACATGATCTTGTTAACCCCTGCAACTATTTTGTAAGCTGGGGAGGGCAGAACCATTCACCCTGGGCATCAGAGTGCAGAGAGAGCAAACAGTTTGAGCTTAGACAATCCTTCTCTATTCTCTGCTCATGGCAGACATTATTAATCAATCAGATCACTCTTTTCTATTCAGAATCTTTCTCTGCACTGTCCTCTGGCAGTCACTATCAGTCATTGCCATCCCTGGTGTAGTGGATGCAGGTCAATTACCTAACCAGCTGAGTAACCTGGGCTATTCTTGTCAGTTTGCCCTCTGAAAAACAGGAAGGCAGACTGGTGTTTCTATGGAATGCTCTGTTGACAAGTCCTGTGTCATCCTTCTCTGCTGCCTTCAGCACTCTTGTAGCTCCATCTCTTGCTTCCTCTGCAGGAACCCCATATCGTCTCCTCTCTAGGCTCCAGCATATTTTGGAAATTTCCCCCATGCCCTTCCTAAATTTCACTGCTCAGAAACTTCCAAAGGCTCTCCACGACCTCCTTAAAAAGTCCAATGACAGAGTATCCACGATCTAACCCTGATTCAAACTCAATTCCCAGACTCTTTTTCATTCCCCTTAGGTTTTAGCCAAGGTGAATATTTTTTGGGCTTTGTGTGTGGCCCACACTGTCCCACCCCTGGGCCTTTGCTCATGCAGTTCCCTCTGCCTGGGGTGCCTGCCTTCACCACCACTCTCCATTTCAACTTCTCAAAACATTTTTCATCTTCAAAGGCCATCTTAGCAAATGCTGCAATGTTCTGGAAGACTTCACAGATTCTCCACAATAGGGGTTGCTCTCTGCCTCCTATAAATTTTAGTGCATCATTTTTTTTTTTTCTTTTTTCCACATGCCTATCCCTGTCCTTCCCTCAACCTGACTTACTCAGGAAATTCCAGGTGACTCACAGCTAGCTCTCTGTGCAACAAACAGGAACATTGCCAGGTCTATCCCCCTTCCTTCCAAATAGGAGTCATGGTACAGGTACTTTCTGAAACCTAGTACAATCAAGGTGCTGAGGGGGCCACCTGGCAGGGCTCTTGGCACCCTTGGTTGTTCTTTCTTCCTCGGGAGGGGTGCAGGTATGAGAGTGGTGGCTTCAGTTCTGAAAGGGGACCACTTTTGTAGAGTCTGTGTCCTGGCGGGTATGGGGAGGGGGAAGGAAGCACTGAGGCCAATCAGGCGACAAGGTTCCCCATCTCTTTTTACCCCTCTCCAGGAACCCTTATTATTCATGCACACTTCCACTCCCTCCCCCCAACCTCTTCTAGAGTCTCTCAGATCAGTGATAACTCTTCCTAAAAGGCTTCCCTGACTGCTCCACCTGGAAATGACCTCTACCTGCAGACTCCCTTAGCCCTTTAGTTGCGCTTCTCAAGGAGTGTTCATCTAGCCGCACCTCCTCTGCAGTCACTTGTGTTCAGTTGACCTAGGCCCTCCTAGTTCAGGGAGGTCTTTAAGGCAGTGATCTGTTTCTGTGCTTCCCTGTCTCCCCTGGGCCTAGACATACAGGTGGGTATGTGTCATTCATAGTGAACAATGAGTGCCAATCAGTAAGTGGACACTTGGAAGAACAGGTCACACAATGTCTTTTTCTGAAGGGTAGTCTAACACCCACCCTACCTCCTGAGGAAAAGGACCTCGGAAGGCAAGCTGAGCCTCAAAGAGCAGCTGAGAAAGACTTGAGCACCCTCCTCTGCCCCTACTGGCTGAATACCTTCATGCTGAATTCAAGGGAGTGATAATCAAAACCAAATCCTCCTTGAATTATCGCTAGGCCTGAAGCCAGGTGTATAGGCTTGCCCACACCACACTCACACCTATGACCCCGAAGGACCTCGTCCTGGTCTACCTGGAGTGAGGATGGCTCATGAAGATGCCTGCTAATTTAGCAGGGCTGTGTGGGCCTATGCAGAAAAACTCTGGGCTCAAATCCTGACTGTGTCACTTACTAGTTGGTGATGGCAGGTAGGTGGCTTAGTCTCTCTGAGCCTCTATTTCTTTGCTTTAAATGAAACTAATAACCACGAAAAGATAAATATTGGATGATTCCATTAATATGAGGTACCTAGAGTAGTCGAATTCATAGAAACAGTAAGGGAGATGGTTGCCAGGGGCGGAGGGAAGGTGGGTGGGAAATTGTGTAATGGGTACCACGTGTCAGTTTTGTAAGATGAAGAATCCTAGAGATTGGATGCACGACAGTGTGAATGTACATGACACTTCTGAACCACATGTTAAAAAATGGTTAGAATGGTAAATTTTACTTCATGTGTATTTTACCACAATTAAATTATTTTTAATCTAAAAATAAATGGAGCTAGTAAGAGCATTTACCTCACGGGGTTGTTTGAGGATTAAATGAGAGAATCTCCTCAATCACTCTGTATGTGTGAAGTGGAAAGGACACTTAATAAATCTTCCCGGTCCCTTTTCCTAAGAAGGAAGGTCACTGTGGCTGAAGCTGCAGTGAGTTAGATGACAGCTGTAGCCACTGGACCTGCCTAAGGGTGGCAGTCCCGTTGTGGGAGGTGGTGAGCTTCTGGTAGACGTGTGTACAAGTGGAGGTTGGTGGCCAAGTGCTGCTGTGGGGCGACTCAGAGCTCCCATCTTGAGTAAGGATTTGGGCAGTTTCTGAGCCCTCTCCTGCCACCATCTTAGACAAGATGTCAAGACAGATGACAAGCTGCCACCTTTTACTATTTTACCACATCCCAGGCCCCTGCAGCACAGGGATGGGGTGATGGGGGCGGGGCAAGATGAAAGAACAGCAGAGGAGGGTTAAGGGTAAAGTCTAGGAGGGGGTGTTTAGATACTGGCTGGATCTGCCTTCCCTTCTCTGAGTGGGTTTCTTCCTCCATGATGAGGTGGATGACAATAGCACCTCTTTCATAGGATCATTGTGATAGTAAATGACAATGCGCAAAACACAGAAAACCCTCAAGAAACAGTAATGCACATAAATTGTTAGTTTTGGAGAATTTAGTGATGTGTGTATAATTTGTTTTTGAGAGAGAGTGGGACAGAAAAGGGGGTGGGGACAGAGAGGGGAGTTCAGGCCTAACCTCAGGAACTGGATCCTTCCTGGGTGAGGTGTCTTCCATATTCTTTCTTTCTCACGCCTACCCCCAGCCACCACCCCAGTCAGAGCAAGGTCAAGAAGCCCAAAGACCCAGCTCCTCAGAACCCCTGGGGAGCCTGAAAGGACCCTACCCCCTTCAGCTAGTCTTTCTTCCCAGAACAGGGGCCTGGAGGAGAGCAAGGATACTCCAGGACCCCAGTATTCATGCCAGGGCTCTCTCCTTGGCACAAGCAGAGCCGCCTCATGGCCCACTGCCCACATCGGGGTCTTTGGCTCACAAGTCTGGCCAGATGTAGCTCACAAGTTCTCTCCATTTGGTCCCAGGGGAGTGCACTCAACCGTTGGAAGCTCTCATTAAAGAGGAAACCTCTGACAGTTGTCAAAGCAATTTAGAAGTGATGAATTCCCAGGAGCAGTATTGGAAAACATTCTGGGATAGCCTTGGGTTTTACCTGGCAGGTGAAGAGTGGAGAGCACTGTGGTGATCAATTCTCTAACTTCCTGTAAACCCTCCAGGAGAGGAAGCAGGTGACGTTAGGGTTCAAGTGACACTGAAAGCCAGGACAAGTCCCAGTAGTTTCCTATTTGCATGACAACAGTAATGATTGTACAGTCACAACAGTAATCATCATAATAAGAAAAAGCTGATATTCATTGTGCACTTGCTGTGGGCTAATATAAGTGCTTTAATGTAGGTTGTCTTTCTCAATTTTTCCCACGACAGTGAAGTAGACACTATTATTATCCCTATTTTACAGAGGAGGAAACTGAGGCTTTGATCTGGACAATACTGTTTGGATCCAGTTAGATTTAGCCAGCATCTGTTTTAAAAGGTCTAAATTGGTACAATCCTCTCAGATCATGTTAGAACCAGTTTTCATCCTGATCTGGTCAGAACTAGAATTAGCTAGAACTGGCTTGGACTGGTTAGAAGTGGTCTGAGCCTGTCATTACTGGTTTGAAACAGCCAAACCTGTCTGGCATGGTCATAATCCCTCGCTCCGGTTTTACATGAGCAGGATCAAGAATGTATTAAAAGTTGCAGTTGAGATGTGGGACTGTGAAGTAGTCAGGCAGGATAGTGAGATCCAGGCCTGGCCCCACCTGGGCAGGCCTTGAATGCCAAGCTGGAAAGCATATGATGTCATATTCACATTCACATCACACGTAACCCTCCAGAAGTGCTGCACAGACCACTTGCCTGTAAATCAATTAGCCTCTCGCCCAATGATTAATGGAAGGGAAGCTTTCATCACTTGTTCTGGGTAAATTATTGCATATGGAAGCACATCTTTGATTTTATGGGTTCTTGCTGAAGCATGAAATTTCTTAGAGGAGGTTCCCTGAGGAATGTGGAGCCCCTGCAGACCCCACCCTGTTTACCCCTCCCCCCCATCCCACTTCTCCCCACAAATCCCATTCCCTGCTTCCTCTTTGCCTCCCCTCCACACCCCCCCCCCCCAGCTTTGTCTCTACAGGAGTCCTCCTTGTACCTCCCCAGGTTTAGGAGGAAGGGCTAGGGGAGGTGGTGTTCACTGTCACCCTCCATTCCTCGAAGAGAAAGGGTCAATTGTGCTTTGTAGATGATAAGTATGACAGAAAATGGAGAGATGGCAAAGTGCAAAAAGCAGCTTGTTGTTGTCCAGGACCAGACATAATCTACAGAGCCCAGGCCACCCAGGGGGTTTCCTGCAGAAGCAGATCTATATGCCCTGGGGCTCCAGATAGGAGTCCAAAGTAGAAATCCAGGTAGTCAGAAGTTCTAGGGAAGAGCCTTCAGAATTCACAGAGGCTAGACCCTCATTTTTCACAGAGGTCTTGAGTGGGAGGGACTTGTTCCAGGTCACACAAAGCCTCTTGGGCGAAAAGCCTCTTGGCCCCCAGTCCAGAGCACTCCTTCCCTCAGAGATATCTCTCTTTCATACTCTTCTACCACCCTGCCCGCACCTAGAGCACCAGCCTGACTCCTCTCTAAGCCCCACTGTACCCTGGAAATCTAGGTCTGAAGACCACCCCAAACTGGCTGCCCTCTGTGCCACTGGCTGAGAGGCCTGACTATAAGAGAGGACTGCAGACTTTGGCCAAGCAGACTAGCTGGGCACCCTGGGCCCTGGCCATTTTTCAGACAGGAGATGGTTTGCTGACTACCTTTCCTTGAGTTGGACCCCTCTGTAGATTGGGCTGTAGGTGGGGGTGACCTCAGGTACCCTTCTGACACTAAGGTGCCCACGGTGAACTTCTCATAGGAGAATTCAAGGTAGAGGTGCTGGAAAGGACAAGCAGGCCTTAGGTACCTGCCCTTCAGCCTCTTTCCTCAGGTTCCGCCAAAGGGATAACAAGGGCCAGGGTGGGTCAACAGCACCCCCCAGATGGGCTTTGAGCCCCCCATCATTACTCCTGCACTAATTGCCACCCCACCCGCGTGCCAGGTGCCCACCAGTGT
Source organism: Eidolon dupreanum (assembly GCA_028627145.1). Taxonomy (NCBI): domain Eukaryota; kingdom Metazoa; phylum Chordata; class Mammalia; order Chiroptera; family Pteropodidae; genus Eidolon; species Eidolon dupreanum. Next base: position 36,432,337 of record CM053509.1, on the reverse strand, counting down.
GTCTCCAGCTCTGGGGCTGCTATTAACGACATGTTGCAGCAGCTTTACGAAGCGTGGCTCAGGACAATTTTACACCTCATTTGATTTATGTTCCAGGATTTGCTCTTCTCTCAGAGGCTCCCTCCCTCTGCAGAGACATTGTTTGTTACCCATCCTGGCTTTCCAGTGCTCCCACAGAGCCAGTCCCTGGGCCAGCCTTGGATATGCCCTAGGTCCTGAGCAAACAATGCCCATGGCCTGGCCCTTTCTCCTAGGTTTTCTCTCCAGGAGATGGAATTGAGACAGAACATCTCTGAGTGAGGCCTCCATAGGTGGTCTCAGTAATGATCAAGAGAACCCCAAGGCAGGAAAAATCCTTCGGGATTGGTCACCAATTGTCCCATCTTACAGATGGGGAAACTGAGGCATAGAGAGCATTCTCTGGGTCCTCAAGACCCTTTTAAAGATCTGTCACCAGTTCGTGGCAGATGCCTGCCTCCCCAGTCTGCAGCAGGGAGGGCAGGATCTGCATGGGGAGTCACCAGGTCAGCTGTGAGCCAGCCTTCCTGGAGGCAGGACCCAATGGACTAGACTGTTTGTCTAGGCAGTGACCTTGACTTAGACTGAGGAATGGACAAGCTAAAAGATGATTTGGTCCACCTTCCTCATTGCAGAGAGAATGAAGGAAGGCTCATAGAAGGGGAGTGATTTCCCCATAAGGTACACAGCCAGTGGGATGCAGAGTCAGGGCTAGATTTTAGCTTTACAATTCCAGAATTTCATTACCTCCCTAAGAGACAAGATCATTTCCACGACCAGATCTTCTCATTCATTCATTTTGTGTGCCTCCCAGGAGCCAGGCTTGCTGTTAGGCTTGGAGGATATGACAGTGGACCAGAAAGAGAAGCACCCGGGCTATCACAGCCCAGTGTGCTGAGGCTGTGAAGGAAATGCGTTGGCCCTAGCAGTGGAACCCCTCCTTGTGTTTGGGGGATTTCTCCCGTAGTGAATCTTGATTGAGGGCCAAGCCCACCTCCTACTTCAGAAGCTGGAAAGGCAAGTAACCTATCATCCAAGCTTTCCTTGAGACATGTGACCAGGGTTTGGCCAGTTAGTCCCATTCCAGTTCAGACTTAAGCTTGTGACATGAAAAAGAGGAGATGAGGGTATTCTCTGTGGCCACAGGGTTGGGGCAGTTGCAGCAAGAGAAAACGCACAGAGGTGATGCCAATGGCATTGGTGGTGCAGGCCACAGTGTCCAGTGTTCTGCGCTACCCAAGAGATGTCCTCCTGACTGGTTCTGAGGCTTCAGGTGGGTGATGTTTCTCTGCTGTGTACCTCTGGGAGGATGCCCCAGCCCACCTGCAGGAGATGGGAGGCTCTCAGTATCCTGAACAAGCAAACTTTATTTTGGAAACCTTCAAACATATCCCCAAGTAGAGAAAACAGTTCAAAGAACCCTCATGTACCCATCACCAAGCTTCAAAACTCATCAACATTTTGCCATTCTTATTTATCAACCCCCCTATAGAACCCCATAAACAATTTTTTCCTCAAAAAAATTTTAAATTAAGACTTTATTTTTCAGAACAGTTTTAAAAAGAGCAGATAGTAATGAGTTCTCATAGATCCCATCCCACACCCAGTTTCCCCTATTAACATCTTACATTAACATGGTATATTTATTACAAGTTATGAACCAATATTGATACCTTATTATTAATTGAAGTCCATACTTTATTCACATTACCTTAATTTTTCTCCAGTGCCCTTTATCCTATTCTAGAGTTCCATCCAGGAGGCCACATTGCATTTAATTATTATATCTTCTTAGGCTTCTCTGGGTTTTGATGCAATTTCATAGACTTTCCTTGTATTTGATGACCTTGACAATTTTGAGGAGTCCTGGCCAGACATATTGTAGGATGCCCCACAAGGGGTATCTATCAACTGTTTTCCTTATGGTTAGACTGGTTATGGGTTTTAGGAAGGAAGACCACAGAGGTGAAGTGCTATTTGCATCACAGCATATTAAGGGTACATATCATCAACATGATTTGTTGTTGTCATTGACCTTGATACCTGACTGAAGTAATATTTGTTAGGTGTCTCCACTGTAGAGTCGCTCATTTCCCCCACTTTCTGTATAGTACTCTTTGGAAGGAAGTCACACGCATAGTCCATACTTAAAGAGTAGGGAGTTGTGCTCCCTCTCCTTTAGGGTGGAAGGTCTCCATAATTTATTTCAAACCAAGTGCCGTGTATCCTTTCATTTCTCCTGTAAATACTTCAGTATATATCTCTAACAGATACAGATGTAAGAACCACACATACAGCTATATTACCACTATGCCACCCAACACCACCACCAACGATTCTTCAATATCATTTAATATCCAAACCATGTTCAGTTTCCCCTAATTGTCTGAAAAAAAGTTTTTCTATGGTTGGTTTATACAGATCAGAATACAAGCATTATCCACCCATTGTATTTGGCTAACATGCTTGTAAATATCTTTCCATCTATAAAAATCTCCCCTCCATTTTTTTTGGTTTTGTGCCTCTTATTTCCTGAAGAATTGGGGTTATTTCTCACAGAGAATTTTCTACCTTCTGGTCTTGGCTGATTGTGTTTTATAGTTTTATTTAACATGTCCTCTACATGGAAACTGGTAGTTAATAGCAGAGGGTTGATCAAATTCAGGTCCATTATTTTGGCAAGAATACATCAGAGGTGGTGCATCACATGACACATAAATGTCCAAATGTCCCTCTTTTCATGTAGCTGAGATTGATCAGGAGTTGACATGTTGTCAGTGTTTTTCCACATGATCTTAGTAGTAGCTGCTGATTGATGCCTAGACTGACAGCCTCTTAATAAATCTCTTTCCTTCTTAGAGAAGTCTATTTCTGTTGCTTACAACTAGGAACTTGATAAATCCTGGGTGTCCAGTCTGGAGCTTTATTAACTCAGCCTGATTAAGTGCCTACCCCTGAGATGGGCATAGCATGGAGGTTAAGAGGGAGGACACTGGAGCCAGAACTACCTGAGTTGAGGTTTTGCCTTTACCACTGACCAGCTGTATGCTCTAGCCAGGCAACTTTCCTCAGTTTCCCATCTGTAAAATGGGGATGCTGCTGCTGATAGCTAGGATGCTGCCTAGCTCATAAGATTATAATCAGAATTAAAGTAGTTAATAAATGCAAAAACCCTTAGAACAGTACCTACTACAGGGTAAGCATTCAATAATTGTTAATTGATATAATAATAATTTGTAACTTTATTTCCTAGTTCTCTTCCTACCCCACATCTTCTCCTTAGGTAATACCCATTCATGTGGCTTTGGCTATCACTTTTCCTAATACCTCAGTGCCAAGAATGAACAACATAATAGTTTTGGTTTTTTGTTTTTGTTTCTGATTTTGGTTTGGTTTACAGGTAGGGGGACCCACAGTAAATGGAAACATTGACTGTAAAACATACCTCAGTTTCATAATTGTTGAAGTGGGGAGTGGGTGAGTGGAATTTGTGCTTAGAACTGAGATAATCTGAAATATTCTGGCAACTTCCTAAACCATATTAACCTAAATAACCCTCTACCTCGAGGTGATTAGTGGTCTTATTTGTGGCACTGCCTACTCATAGGCTTGATTTGCCTATGGGTATCATGCTCTGGGTATCAGATACTGGACACCGCCAGGACAGAAAGGTAGATTTGTGGAAAAAGTGTTCACTCTTAGGTAAAGGGGGTTAGTAGACATGGTTACTGTCTCAGGACCACCAAGATAAAACTGAGAAAGCAGCCCAATGTCTGGGTCATTGAGTGGCTGTTCCCAGATACAAATGTGAGAGATTTGGGCACTTTTCTACAAAATAACTCGGCAGCATCATAATTACCATTAGGGATTTATTAAGAATCCCACTCTGAGGGCATATGGAGAGAGATCCATAGGAGAGGGGCATACTTTAGCACTATTGCTCCACTCAGGGATGCCCCTGAAGGACATGGTGAAGGGAGATCCCAGCGGGCAGAACTCTTGAGTACCTGGATGTTTATCTTACCTGGAAGGAAATATGGCTAGAGGTTTGGATCCCTGTTCATTCATGGCCATGGCTAATGGTTTGGTCAGAGACTTAGAAGGAACACAATTGGAAATTTGATGACAAGCAGGACTGAAAAAGAGGTATTTGGATAGACCTCTCCAAATGGGCTCAGTGGTGAAGATACTTGTATGCCAAGTGAATCAAGTGAATGCTCACCAAAGAGAAATCTCAACACAGTGTGATCTTAATAATTGGGTTGACAAGATGATCCATTCTATGTATGTCCATGGGCTTATAAACAAAGCAACATGACAGTATGGATGGAGGTTTTGCATAGTCTCAGCAACACAGACTCACCAAGGCCAATTTGGCTACAGTCACTGCTGAATACCAAACCTCCCTACCAACACAGAGCTCCCAATAAGATACCACTCTCCAAGGAGACCAGCCAAACACCTGGTGGCAGGTCCATTACATTGGATCACTTTCATTTTGGAAGTACATTTTTTTCCCACTAGAGTAGGTGGGTATTCTGGATATCAGTTTGTCTTCCCTGCCCACATCGCCATCTATGGACTTACAGAATATCTTATTTACTGTCATGGTATTTCACACAGCATTGCTTCTGACTAGGGAACTCATTTCACAGCTAATGAAGTGCATCAATGGGCTTGTGCTTGTGGAAGTCACTGGTCTTACCATGTTCCCCATCATTTTAAAGCATTAGCTGAATAGAACAGAAGGAATGGCCATTTGGAGATCTACATTTGGAGTCAAACCTGGGTATGAATTCTGCCTCTGACATGTACAGTTGTGTACATTGGGCAAATTAAGTGTCTGTTTCCAGATAAAATAAGAGTGCACACTAAAATATGGTAGCTATTATCACTTTTAATAATGATAGGTACTCCCAAAGAGCCTTATGGGTGTTCATCATAGTGTTCTTTAGAGTAGTAAAATATTGAGAGGGGGAGGTAGATAATGGTAAAGGGGGTCAAATATATGGTGATGGAAGGAAATTTAACTTTGGTGAACATACAATGTAGTACGTATATGATGTATTATTGAATTGTACACTTGAAACCTATATAATTTTATAAATCAGTGTCATCTCAATAAATTTAATAAGAAAATTTTAAAAATACCTCTTAGAGTAGTAAAATATTGAAAACTACCTAAATATCCATTAAGAATTGCCTTAAAAATTATGTATCAGTTAAATTAAATACTATGTAGCTATTAATGTTTTAGAGGAGGATTTAATAAAGGAATATTCATGATATACTGTCAGGTGAAAAATCAAGTTATGAAATAATATATATCATATAATTTTAATGTTTTTAAAAAGACATATATTGTGCATAAAACTAAAGCTTGAATGATATAAAATATGAACACAGTTATTCTCTCTGGGAGATGGAAATTAGTTGATTTCCATTTCATCCTTTTACTTGTTCATGTTTTCCAAATTTGCTTTAATGACTGTATTGCATTTGTAACGTAAACAAAGAGAAACCCCTCCAAAACCAATGTTTTTAGTGTAGAGAGGCAGGAGAAATGAGGTAAGCAGGCCCTTTGAGCAAACCAAGGCAGCCTTCTTTTGCATGTGGGAGGATACTGGCTGGCAGAAGGAGATTTCAGCCACATAATTTCTATGACCTGCAGGTCATGGCCCTTTGTTGGCATGACTCCATCCCTGCCTCACAGCCCCCAGGATGCCGGGCCTGTAATGGCAGGGAGAGAACTCCCTAACCCTACCTACTGATAGGATGGCAGAATGTCACAGCAGCTGCCTCCATGACCAAGACCAGGTATCCAACAGGAATGTGGCTGCCTGAGAGGAACAGGCCCCAACCCAACACCCCAGGCCTGCATATATTTGGTGGAGGTTCACAAAGACACAGACTTCAGTCTGGCCAATTGAAAATATTTTTTTGTGCAGCCCCAGTATTTGACTGGAGAAACAATAATATTCCTTCTCTGGATGTCAAACATCCGGATAAATAGAAGCCTTTTTTTTCCACCTTCTCTCTTCCTTGAGTGTTACAAAGGATGCTCTGACATGGGTTTTTGGAAAAGACTCACCTCGCCAGGGTGAAGGCCAACTTGAGCCACAGGGAGTGCTTATTTTTAAAAGGAGAGGGAAATATGTGGCCCCTCTTAGGTTTGCTCAAAGGGCCTGGCTTCCTCAGGAGAGAGAGTGTGGGCTAGCAGGACCTGCCTTCTTGACTGTGGAGGACTCAGAGTGGTACGATGAGTGTCCAAGCCCCTTTCCTGGTAGGAGGCTAGGGCAGGGCAAGGCTGGGAAGGAGCCTGGAAAGGAGGCCATATCCCACCCAGAGCTGGGGTTGTGGGTGCTGCTAGAGTCAGGGAAGAGTGTAGGGGTCAGGAGTGGAGAGGGAGGTTGAGGTCAGATTTTAATTGAAGCGCTCCCATTATTTTCATCGAACCGAAAACCAAAGACTAGCAAGCCGCAGAAAGCCAATCTTACCCAGCAGCAGGGCAAATCCAGTGGATTTGGCTAAAACCAGAAATTAAATGAAGGCATTCCTAACAATTCCTCCTTCAAATATAATTGGCATTTGGGGGATTCACTGGAGAATTTCTGGGAAAGAAATTAGAGGGGAGAATAACCCCAAACCTTTTTCAAGCTACAAAATGAAATCATAAAACCTTCCCAATTCCTTGTATTCCACTGAACACCATCTTAACTCTGTTTAGCCAATGACCTGTCAGCTAAGCTTTCAGTCCCCTAACTCTCTGCTACATTGCAGGCATAGCCTGCTTCCTGACACGTGGCCATTCTGCTTGGCTATCTGGACCCTTCCCCTGGACCAAGGAAAAAATACCTTCTTCCAATACTTCATCTTGGTCTGGCTCACCATGAGCCAGCTGGCAGCTCTGTGGTACAGACTCGCTGACCTGACTTTCCCTCTGATGGGACATGGTGGCTTTATTCATTTCAGTGTCATGCCTTTATTCTGCAATTATCATACCTTCACAGGCAGAACCAGCACTCATTTGAGTGCTATCACAGCATCTATCACAGATGCTCAAAATGAAGACACAGTGGCTTTGACTTGATGGGATAAACTTGATCCTATTCACCAGAAGTTTTTGGAAAACCCAGTACAGGGCCTCCCTCTTTATATGGACTGAATTCAGCCCAATTCCTGGAATGTATGGAAATCCTGACTCCTCTGCAAAAGCTCCATCACTGAACCCTGTTGATTCCATTGCCGATCTGTCCCTTATTCTCCACATTTACTGCCTCTCCCTGGTTCAAGCTACCTTAATCTCTTTTCCTGGATTCCTGTAATAGCCTCCTTTATCTTCTCACTCTAATCTCCATCCAATCTACTCACTGCACAGTAGTCTCCTGCTTAAAACTCTTCCATGGTCTGCCATTGCACTCAGAATACAACCCAGGCTCCTCACCCAATGGCCCTGCCATCTTTCTGTTTCTTGCTGCTCATATTCATCTGCAATCCTCCGTATCAATGCTTGTCACACTGGCCTTCTCTCTGTTTCTCTTTGTGCTCACCACTTTCTTGCCTCAGGGCCTACCTCAGTGTTGTTCCCACTGCCTGGAACACCCTCTTCTTACCAAGTAGGTTCTTTGTTATTCTTTATCCACCAAGCCCAAGCTTCAGAGAGGCTTTCTCTGACCATCAAGGCCAAGAAAGTCCTGCATGACATTCTCCTCTTTCTCTTCATGGTACTTCCCATGCTTTAAGGTGGGTATCTAATTGGACATTTGCTTGTTTAATATGTGGCTTGACCACTGGAGTATGATCACCATTGGGGCAAAAACTATTTCTCTATGTGGCATCACACATATAATCAATGCTCGAAAATATTTTCTGAGTGAGTAAGTGAGTAGGTAAAGGAAAGAGAGACTGGGATGCAATAGGCAAAGGGAACCAGAAGGCAGTGTGATTGAATAAGAAGAGGGTGCACCCTGGAGTCAGATGTCCTTGACTGGCACTTGGGCCCAATGGTATTCTAACTGTGTGACCTTGTGCCAATTACTTAACCTTACTGAGCCTTGGTTTCTTCATCTGTAAAGTAATGATTAGAATAATTTCCTTGCTAGGTAGTTTTAAAAATTAAACATAATGTAGTTAGAGAGTCTGACCCAAAGCCTGAAACTAAACAGTTCTATTCATTTATTAAAAAAACACATATCAAAAGTATACAGTAGGCCAGACCTGTGCTGAGGCCTAGGAGCTAAGCAGACCTTGCACTCAAGGAGGATACCATTTAGAGGCTCTATAAATTGCAGCTATTCCTAGTAATAGTACTACCGCTATTACTATTAATAATAAACAAAATGTTAGGAAATTCTCTAGCCAGAGTGAATGAGCCAAGCCCCATGGAAGCTCGCCTGGGAAAACCAGGAGATGAGAGAAGAGAACAGGGTGTGAAGAAAAAATACAGGAGCGAGTGTGTAGTTTACTATAAATTGTCCTTTGATCCTTCTTTCATGTTTGGCTTAGATTTTCCATTTAACCAAATTCAAGAATTCTCTGACTAAAGTATTCATTCACTGAATGGACATTTATATGTAGGTTGTTTTCAGGAGGGAGAGATTTAAAGGTGAATTTGACATTGTCTCTGCCCTCAAGAGGCTTGCAGGAAAACAAGTCCACCAAAAAAATCCTACAGGGCAGACTTAAAGGAAACACAGATGAAAGACAATGGGGATTCTAAGACAGCTGCGCTAGGTTTTGTGAGGAGGTGGCATTTGAATAGACTGAAGGACATTAGAGAAAGAAGGAGGGGAAAATCATGATATAGGGAGAGAATTATAGAATATGGAGTTAGAAGACCTGTTTCCAAATCATGGCCTACTATTTGTACCTAGAAAAGTTATAGTTTCTCTGAGACTCAGTATTCTCATCTGAGGGATAATAATACCTTTGTATTGCTGTGATTATTTTGTATGGACACACACACACACACACACACACGTATGTACGTACGTTTCCCGGGAAATCTCAGAGACGGAGAAACAGACGGGACTGAGAAACACCTCCTGAGTTTCTGGTGAGCTCATCAGCAAGCTCATCCTCACTACTACCCTCCCTCCACAGGGGAAAAGGAGATTCCCTAGGGCTGGAGGGCATGTGGTTAACGGTGGTGATTGGTGACAGTGGTGATCGCAGTGGTGCCACATCCTGCCTGGCTCACCGCTCTGCACCTTTCCACTTAATCCATCTGGGATAAAAATGGTACTTCTCCAAATCCCAAACCACTCCCATTCCCAGTCAGAGGACTTTCAGGAACCCTAGACTGAGACAAGTGTCTGAGCCAGAGTGGACCATGAGCCCAGGCTGCCAGAGATGCCACTGAGCTGGAGTTAGACATGGCAGAGACTACCTAGCTGTTTACCCAGCCCACTTCCTCTTCTTCCTGAGCTCACAGCTAGACTCCATCCTTGTAGTTGGATGAGGTCATGCAAAATAGTTTTAATCAATGAAAAGTGATAGATGTGGGCTTTTTTCAGGGCTGCCCAATAAAACCCTTCCATACTCTCTTGGCCAACTGACAGTAATCCCCCAGCATGATTTTGGAAGCCAGTTTAAAGATGGCATGGTTGTCATTAGCCAAAATCTCTGACTGGCTGCATGGAGAAGGATGCCCTACATTTACTACACCTGAATCTCAATCTAGAACCTCCCTGGAGTGGTAGATGAGGCACAATATAAACTTCCATCATTTTATCTATATGTTTGGGTCTACTTTTTATAGCAAAACCTAACAGACACCAGAGAAGGGGTGCCCTACCTAAGGAGGACCAAAGCAGGAAGAGCCAATGGAATTGAAGGTTAGGAGCTAGACAAAGTTAGGTCAGAAATTGAGGGAGATGGGTCATAGGGGCGGTTGGAAGATGTGCGGTAGTGTCCAGCTTGTTCTCATGAGTCAAGTTGATTTGAAGGTTGGAGCCATTGCTCTCAGAGTTGGGCCTGCTTCATATCTGGCTTTCACCTCCTACCTTATACCCAGCCACTGCTTCAAACCCAAGGCTTGGTAACTGGGATCGCATGTCATTTCTCTGGACCAAGACTGATGTCTGCATTGCAGCCTAATGGCCTGACCGGTTTAACAGATGAAGAAAAGCAGACCCAGAAAAATGAAGGGACTAATTCATAAAGCCCAAATTGATCTTTCCACCTGGTTTTGGCCAGGGAGCACAATTTCCAGCAAAGTCTTGCCTCTTTAATGCCCTGGCCAGAGCCTTCCCCAAAGGACTGCTTCTCTCCTACCTCTCTCTCTCTCTGGCAAGCTAGATTTCCAAACCTGGCCATTGAGAATTAAATGGAGCTGGTTTCTGGTCCCAAAGAAAAACAAGCCAGTCAATTTTCTGTCAGTCCCAAGGCAGCTCCTCACGGCCCAAAAGCCAAACAGACACTAGCCAGTCTGTGTGCAGGGCTGAGGCTGCAGCTCTCACTGGCCAGTAATGACTTCTCGGAGGGAGCTGGCCTGAGCTCAGACCGCTCTGGGTGGGGGGAGAGGAAGCTGAAGACAAAACTGCGCTTCTCGTAAAGGTCTCATTCTAAAAATAAAGATGGAGTTAGCTAGTGAGTGTCTACAGAGATGCTTGCCTGAGAAGAGAAGTTTATTAGTCTGGATTCTTCAGATAACAGAACTAATAGGAGATAGATAGATAGCTAGATAGATAGATAGATAGATAGAGAGGTAGGTAAGTAGGTAGATAGATAGATAGATATACATATATATATATATATACACATACACACAAATATATACATATATATGTATATGTATGTATGTATGTATGTGTATATATACATATATATATACACACATATATATGTGTGTGTGTATGTATATATGTGTGTGTGTGTGTGTGTGTGTGTGTGTGTGTATGGAATTGGCTCACATGGTTTTAGAAGCTACAATCTGTAGTCAACAAGCTGGAGACTAAGGAGAGTCTATGGTATAGTTCCAGTGTGAGTTCACAGCCTAAGAACCAGGAGAGCCAATGGTGTAAGCTACATATTGAGTCTGAGACCAAAGACAGGAGATGACTGATGTCTAGCTTAAAGACAGGAAGAGAGAGCAAATTCTCCCTTACCCTGCTTTTTTATTCTATTCGGGCTTCTGATGAATTTTGTGAGGTCCATCCATATTGGGGAGGGCAATCTACTTTACTTAGTCTACTGATTCAAATGTCAATCTCATCCAAAAACACCCTCACAAACATACCTAGAATAATGTTTAAACAAATACCCTGGCCCAGAAAAATTGACACATAAAATTAACCATCACAGGAGAGGATGGAGCCATGCAGAAGTTCCTGAGTAGGGCAGCCAGGCTAAGAAAAGGGTGCTGAGTGAACTTTCTCCTAATGAGTCCTGTATCAATAAGATCAAAGCTTTCAGGATAAGGAAGTTTCTCAGGAACTAAAAACTAGCCTTAAATCTAGTAAATAATGAAGAGAATTTATTGGTTTTTGTAAATGAAAGTTTCAAAAGGTTGAGTGTCAGGCAAGGCTTGATCCAGTGGCCTAAGTATATCACCAAGAATCTAGTTTCTGTCTTCTCTGCCCTCTGTGAAATCATTCAGTTGCCAGAGTCAGCAAGAAAAAAATATAGGATTTCTAGTTAAATCTGAATTTCAGATTAACAGTATTTTTTTTAGTAAAAATATATACAGCAATAATACTTTTTTTTGTATAAATATATCTTGTACAATATTTGGGACATATACTAAAAAATTATTTGTTTATCTAAAATTCAAATTTTATAGGGCGTCTTGTATTTTATCAGACAGTCCTATCCTAAGACTAGCTTGTTCATTCTTTCTCTCTCTGATAGTGCCTCTAGTTCTTTTTCCAAAACCACAAGCAAACACCTCCTTTTGTCTTCTTGGTCTGGAATGCTTATCTCCAAACCCATTTCTGTGGCTGGGGATGAGATGAACTGATTGGCTTGGTAAGGAGGCCAGGCATTTTGAGAAAGGAGAAGAGGAATGTGATACTTGGTGGGGGCCACCCAATAAATGTCCATTACTGTGCACTTTGCAGTGTCAGTCACAGAATCCAACCTCTTCAAGTCTAGATGGGACCCTAAGGATCACTTAATCCAACCTGTGATATGATGCTTAAATCCTCTTTATGTTCATATGTCTGCTGACAGGGAACTCTCTTTGTTTCAAGGAGCTTGTTTCATCTTTGTTCAGCTCTGACTGTTAGAAAGCTCTAGATGAAGCCTTTTTTTTTCTTGTATCTTCCACTCATTGTTTCCAGTGCTAACTAGAGCTATCTCTAGGGCAGTTTTCTAAACCAACTCCAGATAAATATGCATCTACTACATAACAGGCACTAGGCTATGTACTTTTTCATTGTTCATCTCATTTCATCCCCCAACACCCTATAAAGTAAGTTTAGTCACTTTTGATAGATACAGAAACTTGGGAGTTAAGCCACTTTTCCTGATTACACAGCTAATTAGTGGCCGAGCTGGATTTGAGCACACATCAATCTTTGTCCCACCCATTTGTCCTTCCACCATGATGAGGCACCAACAGCCTTTTAAATATCTGATGACAGTGTCCCAATTTCCTTGCTCTCTAGGGACCTAGTTCTCAAAGACCTCTGCTCCTCAAATTTGGTGGCCCAGATGGAACATGTCACTCAGATGTGGTCGAGAGTCAAAGAATTGTGCAGCAGGAGAAATAAGAAGTCCAGAGAGCTTCATATACAAATCACTCTCAGTTGATTTCATTCACTTGTCAACTGAAGTTGAGCATCTGGTATGTACAGATACCACGTGAGGCAGGGAGGATGAAGAAAGAGTGATAGTAAGAGAGAAGATTTAGTCTGTAGCGTGATGGAGCTCATGGCCCAGAAGGAGAAAAGATGCAAAATCAATAAGTACAATGAAATGTGATATATGTGTGTGTGTATATAAATACACATATGTAAATATATACAAATTTATACATATATGTGTGCATATATAATTTTAAAATATATCTCAATATGAATAGGATTCTGTGGGTCTGGTCATGGGGAAGTCAAGGTAAAAAGGGCTTTCCAGGCAGGAGGAACAGTCTAGGCAAATCACAGAGTGGAGAGTTTCTGCATTCAGACAGGATTAAAGGAGCACCTAGAAGTGAAGGTGCCTGGTTGAAAGACTGCCCTGCACACGTACCAGCTGGATTCCCTCGGCGCGAAGAATCTTTGCTTCCCAAGGCAGCCCTGGCCTGGGCCTTCCTTCCTCAAGCTCTATACTGTTTCTGCAGAAAACGCTCCTTCCATCCATTTCAACAAATTGGTGATTCATTCCCACAGAGAAAACTGGCTTTTGGCATTTGAAAACATCATAAATGGGGAAAGGACACAGCAGTTTACACAAAAGGAAATATGGTTAGTAAATGGACATAAGGAAACACAGTCAACCTGGCTGGGAATCAAAGAAATGCAAATGAAAACTGAGGTACACATTTCCACCTATTAAATAAATAGCCATAACACAAAGGTTTAGATGATTATAGTCAATTTTGGTGAGGTCTGGGGGAAAGAAATTGCTTTGATGTAGTTGAAGGCAGGACCAGCTATAGGATCTGAAGGGCCCAGTGCAAAGTAAAAGTATGGGGTCTCTTGTTCAAAAATTAAGAATTTCAAGACAACATCAGCAGAGCATTAAACCAAATGCTGTGTTCTTCTAAGTCCTCATTGGGGGGTCATATAAATAAGTACAGCCCTACTACAGGAGAGGAGGTGTTTCTTTTCCTGTGCAAAGCTGATCCCTTCACTGGTGTTTCAGAACCTCATCTTCTCCCACCTGCTCAGAGATCTTATTATCTATTGGCATTTCTTGACTTTCACCTACTTGCTCTTCACCCAAGTTTTCCTATTAGCATTCAATATATATACAAGAATTCCTTTCTGAAAAGAAAAATTAGAAAACCAAAATTCCTCCCTGAAGCCCCCACCTCATCTTCTCCAGCTATCCTCCCACTTCCCTGTCTCAGCCATGCTCCTGGAAAGGGCTTTATAGACATGCCAGCCCTGTGTCCTTATTTCTCATTTCTTCACCCTGTTTGTCTCTCCATCCTTACGGGTCTTGCCAAGGTCACCATTGGTCTAAATCCATTTGCTGGGACCTCTTGGCAGCATTCTACACTGGTGACTACTCTCTCCTTCCTGTAACACTTCCCTTGTTAACCAAGTCCTCCTGGTTTTCTTCCCATATCTCTTTCAGTTCCTTGGCCAGCTGTCTTCCTTCACCTGTAAGTGGGAGTTCCTCACTCCCCTGGTCTAGACTGTGTCCACCCTCACCCTTTCTCTTTAGGCAACCCCATCCATGCCTTTAGTTATCATCCATACATTGATGACTCATTAGTTCACGGCTCTAACCCAAACTCTGCTGAATTTCAGACCCGTAGTCCAACTGCCTATCTGACATCTTTTTCCTATCTCAAAGACACCTTGAACTCCTTTTGAAGAAAATCACCTCAATCCTGGTCTTCTTCCATTGTTCCCTATATCTGTGAATGGTACCACTATTCATCCTGTTCCTTACACCAGAAATCTAGCAGTTGTCCTTCATATTTCCTCTCCTTCCTCTTCCCCCACACATCTTAAATCCACTACCAAGACTTGGTCAATTTTACCTCCTCAGTATTTCCTAAATGGGTCCACTTATCTCCATTTCTGTTCCAACTCTTGTCATCTAAGCAATCATATTTAATCTTGACCACTGCAACAGCTGTCCATTGGTTTCCCTCAAACTCCCTTCAAACCCTCCCCCACCTCTACATACTGCAGCCAGAGTAAGTGTTTCAAAGCACACATCCAGCTTTGCTCTCAAAATGAAGAGATACACTTTTTGTAGGCCATAGTCCCTGCCTGGTCTTGCTCCAGGCTCCCCCAGCCTTTTGAGCCCCAGGTTTGTAGTCTTCCTAACTCTGCCAAAAGGCATTTGTACATGCTGTTCCTTCTGTCTAGAATGCTGTTCTTTCCTCCTCTTTGGTCTAATTATCTTTTAGTCTCCAGCTCCATCACTTTTTCCTTAGGAAATCCTTTCATTAACCACCAGGCCAAGTTCCACCGTGACGTTCTTTTATTGTACCATGTCTCCTTCTCCTTAGGAATGCTTAGCATAGTTACAATTTTATCCATCTGTGTGATGACCTGATTGAGTCTGTCTCCTCGACTAGACAGTAGGGCCTATGAATGTAGACTGTATGTTCTTCCTCACCATTGTAAGCCCAACACTTAATCAGTGTCTGGAAAGAACAAAGTGCTCAATAAATATTTGGTGAATGAATGGATGGAAATCCATTTAACTATATTTTGAGAGCTATAGAAATGTTCATATATTTTCATCCAATAATTCCACTCCAAGGAATTTATCCCAGGGAAGTAATCCAAAAGAAAGAAAATGTTTTATACATGAAGGTATTAACTAAACTATTTTTTCTAATTAAAATTTTTTTAAATCTATAGCTGTGTAGCAATAGGGGAAATATTAAAGAGTGGTAGATCCACAAAGAACATGGTCATTAAAAACGATTGTAAAGACTAAGTAGCAATACAGAAAATGACTTACCATATTACAATTGTTTTTCAAAGCTGAGTACAAAATTGGAATTTTACAACTATGTAAAAATGTTTTATGCATGCAGACAAGTACCAGATGGGAACAAGGAAAAAGAAATGAGTTGATTTGTCTAAAAAAAGTGGATCATGATTGAATTTTCCATTTCATTTTGATTTTTCAGAGCAGTTATATTGTTTTTACTTAAATAATACTTTAATGTAATTTGTGATTTTCATCTAGCAATTATAGGTTGAATAAAATTGCCATCCATGTTAAGCTAAGGATCCATCAAAACACTGCTACTTATATTTGACTCACTAAACAGTGAATTCACAAATGCCTAATAAATGATGTTATTTAAGAATGACCTTATTAACCATTGTTGAAATAGATTCCACGATAATTATACCTTATGTTTATAATGAACATTCATGTACATGTCTTTGTTTGGACATATGCTTCTGTTTCCCTTTGGCAAATACCTAGGAGTAGAAAAACTACACTATATGATAGAAATGTGTTTAAATTTTTGTTTTTACTTCACTGTGAATCAGTTTTATTTTGAATTTTATTTGTTAATAATTATGTATATTTGAGGAATACAACATGATTTGATACACTTGCACATAGTTACATGATTACTGCAGTCAAACTAGTTAACATATCATCACCTCTCATAGTTACTATTTTTTGTGTGTGTGGTGAGAACACCGAAATCTACTTTTTAAGCAAATTTCCAATATTCAAACTGAAGTCATCATGCTCTGAATTAGATCTCTAGGCTTATTCATCCTACACAATTATAACTTTGTACCCTTTGACCAACACTTCCCCACTTCTCCCATCTCCCCACATCCCCCACCTCCCTGTCCCTAGTAACCACTCTTCTCTCTTCTTCTATGTGTTAGACATTTTTACATTCCACAAATGAGATTATGCAATATTTGTCTTTCTGTGCCTGGATTATTTCACTTAGTTTTATCCAGTTTTATCCATGTTGTTGCAAATGACAAGATTTCCCCTTTTTATGGCTAAATAATATTCCATTGTCTTATATCACATCTTTATCCATTCATCCATCAACAGACACTTAGGTTGATTCCATATTTTGGCTATCGTGGATAATGCTACATTGAACATGGTAGTACAGATATTTCTTCCACATACTGATTTCATTTCTTTTGGATATATACCCAGAACCGAAAGTGCTGGATCATATGAAAATTCTATTTTGGGGGGAATATCCATAGTATTTTCCATAATGGTTGTACCAATTTACAATCCCATCAGTAATGTACAGGGATTCCCTTTTCTCTAACATCCTTACTAATGTTATCTTTTTTTTTTTACGATAGCCATCTTAATAGGTGTGAGGTTATATCTCATTGTGGTTTTGATTTGCATTTCCCTGATGATTAGTGATATTGAGCATATTTTCATATATCTGTGGGCCATTTGTATGTCTTCTTTTGGGAAATGTCTATTCAGATCCTTTGCCCATTTTTAAACTGGGTTATTTATTTTCTTGCTATTGAGTTCTTTGAGTTCCTTGTATATTTTGGATAGTGACCTCTTATCAGATGTATGGTTTGCAAATATTTTTTCCCATTCTTTTAGTTATTTCTTTATTGATGTTTCCTCTGCTGTGCCAAAACTCTCTAGTTTAATACAGTCTTATTTATCCATATTTGCTTTTGTTGCCTCATATTCAAAAAATCATTGCCCAGCCCAATGTCAAGAAGCCTTTTCCCTATGTTTTTTAATAGTAGTTTTACAGTTTCAGGCCTTACATTTAAGTCTTTGATTCATTTTAAGTTCACTTTTGCATATGGAGTAAGTTAAGTCTTCAACTTCATTCTTCCACACATGGATAATTAACTAGTTTCCCAACACTACTTAGTGAAAAGACTGTCCTTTCCCTATTGTGTCTCTTGGCCCTTTTGTCAAAGATCAATTGGCCATAAATACATAGATTTACTTCTGGATTTTCTATTCTGTTTCATTGGTCTGTAGGTCTATTTTTATGTCAGTACCATGCTGTTTTGATTACTATTGCTTTCTATTTTATTTTGAAATCAAGTAGTGGTCTATTTTGAAATCAGCTTCAGTTTTGTTGCCCAACATTGCTTGGTCTTTTCTATTCATGGTCTTTTGTAGTTTCATATTAATTTTAGGATTATTTAGGATTATTTTTCTATTTCTGTAAAAGATGTGATTGGAATTTCGATAGAGATTACATTGAATTACATTGCTTTGGGCAGTATGCACATTTTAACAATATTAAATCTTCTAATCCAGATACATGGAATATATTTCCACTTATTTTTGTCTTCAATTTCTTTCATCAGTGTTTTATAGTTTTTGGCATCTAGATCTTTCACCTCGGTTAAATTTATTTCTAGATATTTTATTTTTTGATGTTATTATAAATGGGATCATTTCTTTAATTTCTTTTTTTGAGTCATTTGTTGTTAGTGTGTAGAAACACAACTTATTTCTGTATGTCGATTTTGTACCTGTAACTGTACTGAATTCGTTTATAAGTTCTAACAGTTTTTTTGATAGAGTCTGTAGAGTTTTCCATATACAAGACCATGTTATCTGCAGAGATAATTTTACTTTGTTCTTTCAAATTTGGGTGCCTTTTATTTCTTTTTCTTGCCTACCTGTTCTGGCTAGGACATCCAGTAATATGTCAAATAAAAGTAGTGAGAGTGGTCACCCTTATCTTGTTTCTGTTTTTAGAAGTAAAGCTTTTAGTGTTTCACCTTTAAGTATGGTGTTAGCCATGGGCTTGTCATATCTGGACTTTATTATATTGAGGTACATTCCTTCCACACCTGATTTGTTGAAAGTTTTATTATGAAAGGATACTGAATTTTGTCAAATACTTTTTTTTTGCACATATTGAAATACTCATATAATTTTTATCTTTCATTCTGTTAATGTGTTTTCATGTGTATTGAATTCAGTTTGCTAATATTTTGTTGAGATTTTTACATCTATTTTCATCATATTTACACCTATTTTTTCCTTGCAGTGCCCTTGTCTGATTTTGGTATGAGAGTAATCCTGACTTCATAAAATAAGTTTTGAGGTATTCCTTCCTCTTTGATTTTTTGGAATTAATTTTTTTTTTTTAATGTTTGGCACCATTGACCAGTGCAGCCATCCGGTCCTGAGTTTTTCATTGTTGTGTGGAACAGGTGAGAATTTCCAGGGACTAATGAGAGAGTAGAATTTGTAGCTAAGAATGTGGACTCTGGTTTAAATACCATTTCTGCCACTTATTGGCTATGTGACCTTGGGTAGGATGCTTTGTCACTTAGTTTCCTCAGCAGTAAGATGGAGATCATAAGACATATTTTATGAAGTTGTTGTGAGGTTTAAATGGCTTAGAACAATACCTGATATGTAGACTATGGTAAATTAGTGGGAGTTGTTTTATTTGGGAAGGTGAAGTGAAAAAGCCTATATTTCTTATAATAGAGCTAGATATGGCCTAAACTAGAATTTGGGTAACAAAAAGAACTATGGCCTTAATTGTTGTCACAAGCTATTGAGGCTATGCAAGCTATCTTAACATAATGGCAACCCAGGGACAAATGTGAGACTAGGTCCTGGAGCTGTTAATTTGCAAGTGGGAAACAAGTGACAGACTAAGAGCTGAGAAGTGAAAAGGAGCAATTGCTATAGCCTGGGAACCCTTAGAATCAGATAATCAGAGCTAGAAGAGGTTTTTACAAGCTTGTCCAATGTCATGAACTTTGTCAGAGAAAGAAGTTTGGAGGGGAAGCAAGACATCTAATAGCGGTAGATCCAGACCTAGCACTAAGGAATCCATAGTCTCCTGTTACCTGCAGCACAAAAATGGGCATCAGCACCCCATGTCCCCTCTGTTCCAGTCTGGGCAAGGCCTGGTCAAAAATGGCTTGTGCTCACTATCAGAGAAAGACCGAAATAATAATAATAAATGTTAATATAATTTTTTATATTATTATATTAAATAATTTAAAATAATATAATTTAAAATAATTTTTTATCTAGCACTTACTATGTGCTAGTTACAATTGTATTAGGTTAAACCATTTTTGACTACGAAAAATGATAATTTTACATAGGTCAACCTAATACATTATTTAATCATGACAAAAAAACTATGAAGTATATACAATTATTATCCTTATTTTACAAATGAGACTGAGGAACAGAGAGTTTAAATGACTTACCCAGAGACATACAACTGGTTATGTGATGGAACCAGTTTACAATCCAGGAAGTCTCACTCCAGAGCCCATGCATGTGAACTTCTCTAGACACTGGCATAGCCTTGCCCACAGTTCTAGGGTACTGGCGCTGGCACGTGTACCCCACGCTGTCCCCCAGCATTAGAGAACCAGCCTTCCTCAGGAAATCAGATCAGCCCCAGACCTCCTGGGGCCTTATCAGAAAGAATGTATGCTGGACCAGCCCTGTGATCTTAATGCTGGTGGGGCCTCCAGACAATGGAACAACTGGTGAGCACCAGGCATCACGGCAGAGACAATGTGCTTCTCTAAACACCAGCCACCAGAATAACAAACACTGCTGACTTCCACAGCACTGAAGTCTAAATATTGAAGTGGAGCATCCGTGCCTCACCACGTGTGGTGATATTTCAGTGGAAAAAAGTCAGCAGTTGCTATTGTCTAGATTTCCCAGAGGGAAGATCTGAAGCTGTTTCTCTAGTCCTATAAGACCTCTGCCACCTCTTGTGAGCCCCTAGTCTTAAAGAGGGCTTGTTTGATGTAAGCCGGACTAGGAGACCCGAACATCCCACTGTGGTCTTTACTCATCTATAGCAAAACAAGAAAATAAGGACAATGTGGAAAGTTTTTCCTAAAGCTAAATGTTTCCATTTAAAGAACACTATTTATGATGCACAGCTTCCTTTCCATGGCTCTTGTGCTCTGTGCTAGAGCCATCCTCATCTCTGTACTTACCAGCTTCCTCTTCTGCTGCATACTCTGCATTGCACAAGGCCCTAATAGTGGCTTCTCCAGCCACAACTCTGCTTCACAACTTTTCAGTCTCAATTTCCATGGCTAACTGCTTCATTCCCTCAATATTTCTGTGCCCACATTCTCTCAGGAGAATATGTTTGACTTAATACGCCTCTTTTATGCCAAACTTTGTCATGTGTTGCTGGCTAGCCAATCAGCCAGCCACCTTTGGGCCAGGTGGCCACCATGGTTTCAATCAGTTGACATGGCCCAAAACACAGTTGCCCTTTGAGCAGTTGGAAATAGTGGGGCCAGTTCCCCTGGGAAGGGACTTAAAAGGTAGGTGCTATGATTGACATTGCTGGCACAAAAATCCAGTTTGGAGGTTTTGCAGCAATATTGGATTTGCATTTCTCAGTCTAAGAAGGTGTCAAGAGTTGTGGCTCATGAAGGTCCACCTGAGATATATACAAGTCAGGCTCTGAGGGAAGTAGCCAAGGGACGGACTCACACCAAATAGGCAGGATTCAGCCCAAGAGGGTAGTTCTTGAGGCAGAGAGGAAGACATAGATTTACTCCTATTTCAAAAGAAAATCTGTAAGCCTTGGTAAAAAAAAAAAAAACTGGATATAAGGAATGAACAAGAGGGAAGATAAATGGTGGCATGGTTCACTGAGAAAAAACACAGAACAGGTTTGGGAGATGAAAGAAACGGCCGGTTCTGTTCTGACGTGTTGAAACATGAGACATCCTACTCAATTTACCAACAGGAAGTTTGGTGTTCAAGTGGGAGGTGTAGGAAAGAAACTAAACTTTTCTTAGGAAAGAATTTTCTTCCTCTGGGCTGGAAGGACAGATGTGAGAATCTTCAGCATATTGGGGGTTGAAACCATAGAGTGGATGATTTCACACTGGGAGAAGTGGAGTGTACAATTGACACTTGACAAATGCTTGTTGGATGAATAAGTGAATGAATGAGAAAATGAGTGAATGACCAGGCCGAGTCCTGGTGATTGCTCGTGTCTCACTTCTTCCCAAGTGACAAAGCCACTCATTGAGGCCCTGCATAATGGCTAATGGAAAGAATACGAGCTTTGAAGGCAATACAGAGTTCAACTGCAGGATCTGAAACTTACTAGTCCTTTGGGCTTTATTTTTAACCTCTTTCAGCCTTAATTTCCTCATCTTAAAATGAGTGTAATGATATTTAACCTCATCAGGCTGTAGTAAAGATTAAACAAGATAGCAATAATAGAGCTCCTAGCACAGGGTTTGGTATGTAGAGTAGGCATTCAACAGAAATTACAGACTCCTGTCTCCTCCCAAAGCAAGCTTTCAGATACTAGAGAGCATTTTGGGTTAAGAGCATAACAGAGATTCTAAAGATGTCATACCTTTAGCCAATGGCTTTTTCTGAAGAACCCACTGATTGTGTAAATAATCTTATTGGGAGCTAATGTCAAGAGTCAAAATGCAAGGCCTTGACCAAACAGCCCTCCTGTTTCTCCCCGACACCCCATGTGGACCCTCTGTGATAGGCTATGCCCATTTATCATTCATGTGGTCTCATTCTCCAGTGGGTGCCTCTCTCTTGCAGGCCTCAAGGATCAGCCCACACCAAGCCTCATTTCCCCGGGGACCTTTCCTCCCACTTGTCTGCAGCTGTTCAGGCATTTGCTGCACTCTGAGGAGAGTGCCTGGCTTCCCAGTCATCACGAGCTTCCTGTGAGCTGAGAGCGCCCATTCCAACTCACATACCCATATTACATAGAAAGAAAATACACAGGAAAGCCTGTCACTTTCATTTAAACATCAGACATTCAATACTTGGACATTAGTTTCCTTTAAGTCATAAGATTTCTTCAAAGGTTATAGAACCCTTCTGGGAGAAATAAAAGAAGATGAAAATAAATGGAGAGCCCACCTACTCTGGGCTAGATTAGAAATAGTAAAGGCAATGATTTTCCTTGAGTTTCTATTAAGGCTCCCAAGCAATACTTTATAAGAGTTTGATAAATGAATTACGTGGTTGAAAAGACTAAGCTTCTTTTTAAAGGGTGTGATAGTAAGTTTAACCTACCAGATTTCATAACATATTACAAAACAAGAATTATCCAAACCATATGGTAACAATGGAAAAAAATGATCAGTGGAAGAGACTAAACAATCCCAAATTAATTCAATATAGAGTAAAACTAGAAATAATTCAACAATGAGGAAAGTAATTACTATATAATAAATGTTTGAAGTGAACTATAACTAATACAGAGAAGAGTTATAACATCATTTTCTGCAATAAATTGCAGATGAGATTTTGTGCATATCTGAAAAACCATAAGAAAGACAAAGTACAATTCCACATTTATCATATTGGAAAAGAATATTTCACCAGAGACAAAAAGATTAGATTTTCAAATTAAAGAATAGCAACCTTTTGTTGAATAAAATATAGGACAATCGCGAGAGGAAAATAACAGCCTGGAAAACATAAGCCACCAATACATCTAAAATATATTAATTTTTCTTTCTCATAAAAAGCCAAAATCAGTGCCCAGATTCCACTCAGAAAACAGCAAAAGAGTTGAACAGACAGTTTACACAGGAAGTACAGATGGTAAATCAAAACATCAAAAGGTACATAACTCCATCAGAAATGAGAGAAATGCAAACAAACTAGCTCTGAGGTATCAGCACATACTTATCCAGCTAGTCAAAATAAAAGAAAATGGCAAAACCATGTGCTGTAGAACAGGCAGGATGGTAGAGAGAAATTCAGAGCAGGGACTTGGGAGCCAGCCTACTGGATTAAATATTGGCTTTACCATGGGCCACTTCTGAGACTTTCAACAAGTGACAATCACTCTGTGACAATCCTTAGTTTACTCATCACTCTGTGACAATCCTTAGTTTACTCATCTGTCAAATGAGATTTAAATGAGTCGATATACATAAATTGCTTGGAACATTGCCTAGCACATAGTAAGTGCTACGTTAAGTGTTAGCTGTTATTATTTTTTTTTTGGGGGGGGTATGATATTGCTATCATTTTCCCTCAATTGTGGTAGGGCATGGGCTTTGGAGCCAGAAGGTCTTGTGTTTAACAGATTATTTACCAAATGGCACGTCCAGTACAAATCCAAGTTCCATTAATTATCAGTGTTATCACCTTGTGAAAATTGCTTAGCAATACTGAATCTCAGTTTCTTCTATATGTAAAATGGAATAACAAAATCTGCTTAGTCCAGGTTGAGGTATAATGAGCTACTGCACAATATAGTATCAAGGATAGGGCCTGGGATTAGAAGTCCTAACACACCTTTGATTCCTCACTCCTCCTAGAACTTCAACTCAGGCCGTATATCATGGTCATGGAATTTGCTGTCAGCTACCTACCAGCTCCACCAGATTAAGATCTTCAGGGCCCCAAGTCCTGAAGCACATGATGCCACCCATATTTTAGTTTAGGGAGCAGGGAGCAAGAGCTCCTGGGGACTGAAAGCCTGGCACAGAAGGGGCACTTAGTAAATACTGGTGGAATAAAAGAACAAATGGATATATGAACTGTTTCTGATTGGTGGAATTTCAGCTGCCTTGGAAGGCTCTCAATGGGGAGACAAAGTGACCAGAACTCAGATCATACTAGGTAGATACAGGGCTGATATTCAAATATTTCACAGGCAGAACAGCACCAGTACTGACCATGGGCCTGGAGACCCCTGCTGGGCTAAGCTTACCTCACCTCTTTGCTGGTGGTAATGGAAGGCCCAGGGTCCCCAAGAGAGGGGCTAGAGAGAAAGGAGCACCTGGGGGCTCCTGATGGCTGCTCTTCCCCAACAGGTATGAAAGTACTTCCGCATTACAACAACCAGCAGGGCTGTATCACACACAAACACAATGACTAAATCATGTTAGGAGTTGCATGGGAATGAAGAGACTTCTGTCACTTCACTTCCCTAGGCCCCAACTTCCCATCTATAAAACAAAGAAGTCAGACTCACTGATCTTTCAGATCCACCCCAGCTCTGACTGCCTGTGATTTTAATATAATAACAATATGTAAAAGGCAGTGGTTTAGTAGAAAAAAACACGCTCTGACACTAGGAGACCCGGTTCAAATTTCAGCTGTTCGTTAGTGTGTGACTTGAGTCCATATCAGTTAATTTCTCTGAACCTCTACATTTTAAATTAATTCAACAAATATTTACCAAGCTCTTTTTATGTACCAGGTCTCAGGGACATACTGATGAACAAGACCTGGTCCTTGCCATTATGAAACTCACTGTCTATTTAGGACTTCTGGATGTAAGTGACAGAACAGCCGGTCCAAACAAAATGTGTTATTAAGATGTAGGCAAGTCTGGGGACTTCAGGGTGGAATGAAGCCAGACTGGGACATCACCAGCCACTCCATTCATATTTCCTCTCTCTCTCTTTCCATCGTCCTCCCTCCCTTCTCCCTTCTGCCTCTCCCTCCCGCTCTCTCCTTCTAGAACTGATTCCTGTGAGCCTCAGTTGATGATATTCCAATTCCAGATTCTCAAAAAAGAGTATCTGATTGGCTCAGCTTTGGCCATGTGTCCACTTCTAATTTGATCATCTATGATTATGGTGTGGAGCTACTTAGGACAAATAAAGCATCAAGGACTCCTTCATGTGGATGGAGGAGGGGTCCAGATCCCAAGGAAAGAGGGAGATTGTGGATCCTGGTATCTACTCCACAGCCTCATAGAGTAGTTGTGAAGATTAAGAGGGTCCATAGAAAGTGGCTGGTCCAGAGCTTGGTGACTGTAGATGGAACACTGTGCCGCCTTGCCATGTACTTGACCCGTGAGGGAACACTGCCATTAATGATAATGTTTTTCATGTTTCCAGCTGCTTTTTGTCCATTTTCTCAGTTACTTCCTCCCTTTGCCTTGATCATGGGTCCTACTTTGCTGAGTTGAGTAAGTTAGCTGAGTACACACGGTACCCAGGCTGGCTAGCACACACAGCTCAACACCCAGCCCACACACTTGGCAGGTGCCTGATATGCTGAATGGGTGAATGAATGAGTGAGTGAATAAGTGAATATTCTCCCATTTAGCCCTCAGTGTTCCACTGGGGGCAGAATAGATGGCTGGGGAAGAGAGCTGTTTATGGAATTTGTCTTTCTAGATCCTTGTTGTTGGAGGACCTTTCTTTCCCCCTTTGCTTAGTATCCAAAGGACTAGGAACCCAGCTTCTCTTAAGAATTTGAGGGAGAAATAAAAAACAGGGTTCAAGTCCTCCCATCCTGAGTGTAGTTTTCTGAATATCATTGAGCCACTGACTTTCCCTCTCCAGGCCTCAGCTTCCCCACTGGCAAATGGGTATGGACATGAACATGATGAGAGGGCTGGCTGAGGTCAGATGTGGGATAGTGCTCTGACAAGGGCCAGCTGCAGCCCTTCTCCAACCATCTGCGGGGAATCTCGATGCTGCGGAGCAGGCCCCAAAGACCTTGAGGCGAAGAGCACCAGAGGCCTTCCGCCCAGCTGCTCCATGCCCTGGGGAGCCCCTCTGCCGCAGGCCTACGACTGATGACTTCACCGGCTGTGTGGTTGAAATCTGAGCCCTCTCGCTAGGGGCTGAGCAGGAAGTTTTTTCCTGTGATGAGAGCTTTTGTTCTGCAAGCCTTGATCGCTAGGCAGAGGAATTTCCAGCGGACTAACGTCAGCCCTGACTTGCGCCAAGCCAGTTGACCTGCAGTGGGGTCAGAAGGTGTAGGGTTTCAGGCACCAGAGAGGCAGTCCCTTCCTTCCTCTTCTTCCCACACTAACCCACAGCACCTGGAGTCAACTCTCCATCCATCCACTCGGGAGAAAAGCCCTGGGGAAGCTCATTCACCCTGCAAGTAGGTAGAAAGATAGGTGGAAAGTGGATTCTAATTCTGGTCTAGCCACTTACTACTGTTAGCTGAGTGCCGTGGGCTAGGCATTTGACCTCTGTGGGACTCAATTTCCTCATCTGTAAAGTAGGACTAATAGTGCCTCAGACCTCCTGGTAGGGGGTATTAAATGTAAAGCATTAAAAACTGCCTGATACATAGTAGATGCTCGATAAATACGAGCGACAATTTTTGTTGTTATTTCTCCAGTGAAGAAGGAATGAGCTGCCATGTGTGAGGCACCCAGCAAAGAGTCCAGCTCAAAAACAGAAACTCCCTTTGCTAAGGGATTATCACGCTTTTCTGCTGCAGGAATCCAACTACTTTTCTTCCAGGAACACAAGCCTCCACGAAGATGACTGTATTCGTTTTCTAGAGGCTTAAAACAGAAATGTATTGTTTCACAGCTCTGGAGGCTAGATATCTGCGATCAAGGTATCAGCAGAGTTGGCTCCTACTGAGGACTGTGAGGGAAGAAACTGTTCCTAGTCATTCTCAGCTTGTAGATGGCCTTTACCCCCTTGGTCTCCGCACATCATCTTCCCTCTATGTGTATCTCTGCATCCTATTTTCTTCTTATTAGGACAGCAGTCATTTGGATTAGGGACCATCTCAAAGGCTTCATTTTAACTGAGGTACTGAGGGTTGGGACTTTAACATATAAATTTTGGGACAACACAGTTTTGCCCATAACAATTAGCTCAGGGGGAAAGGCAATACTTAACTTAAAAGTGTATTTCAAATCTTAAACACCAAAATAAAAAAGGTAATTTGGAGAGAAAAGTCCTTCTTGAAGCTTTTCAAACCTTCCCTGGAATGTGACTGTTAATTCTAACAATAGCGTTGAGTCTTAAAAGCATCAGAATCTTGTTATGGAGCCCCCAAAATTAAGTTACATATTTTCCACTATAATTTTC
This sequence comes from Eidolon dupreanum, assembly GCA_028627145.1. Taxonomy (NCBI): domain Eukaryota; kingdom Metazoa; phylum Chordata; class Mammalia; order Chiroptera; family Pteropodidae; genus Eidolon; species Eidolon dupreanum. The sequence continues at coordinate 36,404,933 of CM053509.1, read as the reverse complement.
CTGCTTCCCATTCCTAATTTCACCTGCCAGAATTAAAGGTGAAATCTGAGATCCCCCAATAAAGCTCTACCATTCTCAATTCCCTTGGCAATAGAAGGAGCACTAGATACGGAATCTTCAGACCTAGATTTTAGCTTATGCATTTGCTGTTTGACCTTGTGTGTCCCCTTTCTGAGCCTCAGTCCCCTCAGTTGTAAAATGTGTGTGTGTGTGTGTGTGTGTGTGTGCATGCACGTGTGTGTGCGTGCATACAGATAGATGTGAGGAGCTGGAGACAGACAGGTCAGACTCCATTGCTCTAACTGGAGCACGGTCAGACAAAGCTGGCACATCTTCCTTCGGTGTTAGTTTCACATGAAGGTAAGCAATTTAGAATATAATTTTAAAACTCCAAAACACACAAGTACATCACAGAGTGGAATGTAAAACTGCTTGAATTTTTAAACTAAAACATGAGGCTTTAGAGAAACACTGGACTTGTAGTGGCTGTTTCATATGCTACTTTGCCCCCTGATCCCTGTGATACGAGCTCTTTCCCACGTGTCATTATGGGTTCTTTGTTGGAAAAATTTGAGATGATTTGGACTAGGTATTAGCAAAGATATTCTAGTTCTGAGCCCATAGAGCCTTGCACCTGAACTCCCTCCAAGGGACTGAGAGCTCTGAGGTGTCTTTCATTCATCACCTGGTTTGAGCCACCTCTTCGATAGTAAATGGCCAACACTCAATGGCCAAGCTAGGGTGAGAGGTCTGTGCCGCATCAGAACCACTGTGGCTAGGAGAAAGAGGTACACAAATGGTGCAGCAGCAGAGGAAGTAGCATTAACCACTGGAGGAAGCAGTCTCTGGCAGCTTTGTGGGGAAATATCTTGGGGCTTCCCCCATCTTCCAGTTCCTCTGATGGTCATCAAATGGCAGGAATTTGAAAGTGAGAGTCTGCATTTTCCTCAAGCTCTAGCCCTTTCTTCTCTCCTTCACAGAAAAGCTTCTTGAAGGTTTATACATAAGTCCTTCTCACTCCTTCACATGCCATACTCTAACTTCTGGACCTAGCACCCATTCCAACTTGTTCTCCAGAAGGTCCTGAGCACCGCTTTGTTGCTAACGATAGCCGGTCCTCTTCTGTTCTCATCCTCAGCGGCCCTCCTGGCAGGATGCTTTGGTTTTGGGGTCACTGCCCACCCTTGGCTTTCATCCTTACTCTCCAGTTAGTTCTACAGTCATCCTTTTGGCTTCTCCTTTCTCTGGCAGTACCTCCTTCTGCACACCCTCCCTATGCCACCTCACTTGCTACCATAGCTCAATCCCTTTCTTACCATGATGGCCTCCAGCCTCTATCTCAGGCCCAGAGTTCCATCGGACCTTCTGATCTGGCCACCTGGCTCTCCCCAGACATCCCACAGGGCTTTTGAATCAGCAGGACTCAAAGGGAGTCATTACCTTCCCTAGGACCCCATCTTCCCACCTGTGTCCCAAAGTGCTGAAACCAACTAGGGGGCTCCCCATAGTACCTCCCGCCCCTTCAGCCTCTCATTTTACCTATAGAGTAATTGCTTAGTTTTCGTCTCATCTCTATAACTAGAATATATTCTCCCTGAGGTCAGGGTTTGTGAATTGCACCTCTTGGCATCCTTCAAAGGGCCTGGCACAGGGGCACAGTGGGACCTCAGTAAATATGTGTAACTTGATCTTTAAAGGAGATTAGGGTCATATTCTGGAGACCCCTTTTCCAACTTCTGAGAAGAACCACCAGTGGGGAATGGCAGGAGGTGATTCAGAGAACTGGGATTTTGTCCTTGTTCTATTGCTAATTATCTATGTAACTCTGAAAAAGCCACAAATTATATGTGGCTCAGCCTCAGTTTGCAAACAGTAAAATGGAGTTTGGGGAATGGATTTCTTCACAGGGAGGGGAAGCCTACAGGGGGCATAGGTGCCTCACAGGGTAGTAGATGGTGGGAGAAACATGCTGGAAGTAGGGACAAATAGTCTTGCTCTATCTTGGGCCAAACCAGCCACTAGACTACCTACCTCACCTACCTGCCTCAAAAGGCAGGAAAAAGGTAAGATCCCCGTGATAGATTTCACAGTGGAAAACTAGGAAAAAGCCCAGGACTTAGGTCCAAAACACAGCAAAGAAATCTAGCCCCTCATCCATGCTCTCTCACTGCTCTAGACTTTGATCACCTGCCCAAGGGAATGTCCTATGTAGTCAGCCAGCCATATAACCCATCTCCACCCCTGCCCTGTAATACCTGAGTCAGAATTGGCATTATCGAAACTGGCTTGAAAGCTGTAGTAGGAGTTTGTTTACTTGGGTACAGTTGATTCTAGATGACCTAATAAATGGGGTTTTCAAATCTGAAAGCCAAGGATCCTTGTGAGGATCCCCTTGGGAGACCTGGTATGAGCATCCACCTTGAGTCTCCCTCCTAGATGTATCTAAAATACCACACCTAGTGCCATCCAGCTCAGCTGATAGGCAGGGCTTAACAGTGAACAGCTCTGGCTATAGAGTAGCGGTTTGCAACAGGGAAGGCAATCTTAAGCAATGTCTAAAGACACTTTTGATTGTCACATCTTGACTGGGGCTGGGGGTTCCACTGATATCAAGTGGTTAGAGGCCAGTGATGCTGCTAAACATCTTACAATGCATAGGACAGTCCCACAACAAATAATTAATCTGTCCCAACATGTCTGTAGTGCCAAGGTTGAGAAACCTTACTATAAAGTCAGACTTTATAGTCCATCTTTACCTGGAACAACTCACCCACCTGCCAACTGCTTCAGTTTCTCCAGCTTTGAAATGAGCATAGTATTTATATCTATCCATAGGGATGTAGTAAAGAATGATCTAACTTGTAAAGCACTTGGAACCATGCTTGTTCCATAATAAAGCACTCAATGTATTATTATGACAGTTATTATTTGTGGGATGATGATATGGCCTTAACTATGCCACTTTTCAGAGCAGCATAGGTGCCAGTCCATTCAGATATATAGTAACATTTGCATCTTGTCATCACATGTGGCAGAATGAATATATCCCATGTCACTGTTGGGCTTGGTCTCTGACTGATATATGGTGTTCAGCTTGCTGATTCTCAGGTTGCTGAGACCTACAGGGCAAGATGCTCAGGCCTTCTACCTGGATGGATTTAGTGGCTCATCTACCTGGACTTGCTTCCTCCTCAGCCTCTCCAGACCCCGTTCCCCAAGCTACCAGGGCCCCCCCAATCCTGGCCAAGTCCCAGGCTGCTTGGACGCAGATTTGCTGAACAACCAGGTCTGGGCTCCCTGCCCACTCTCTGGCTGGCCTCAGCTCACCCCAGTATCGCTGCTGACACCTAAGAGGACTCAGCTGGCTTTCTGTACAGCAGAGGCACTAGGAAACATGGGGAAGTGGTACATATCTTTTTTTTAGTTTTCAGGTATACCTGATCTGTATCTGAAATCTTCATAATACCCAACAAAGATAGCAGTGATGGAAGGTTGTAAGGATGAGAAGAGAGATGATAGAAGCATTTTAAAAATTATAAATATATCCAGCTTACTTTATATATATATATAAAGCATTGTGGTGAAGTGTATTGATTACCAAAAAATAATCACACACACACATACATACACCCTGCAACATTCTTTATTCAGGAATAAGGGTTGGTACGGGAGGCAAGGAGAAAAAAGGAAAATATTTAAAAATCTAGAATTTGTATAAAAGGAAAACCAATGCTTGTGTGAGAGAATTAGCTGGCATTTCCTTTTAAGGAAGAAGATCTGTCTTCAAAAGGAAGAGATTAAAATGCACTATCACTTAGGGAACAATCATCTTTTAAAAGGATCCCAGAGGAACTCACTCTCCGGACTCTTGTGGTCGAGGAGTCAGCCGGCATTCTCCCAGCCGGCTGCAACTCTGAAGTACTTGGCAGCTAAATTTAAGGAGCAAGACGGAGTCCTACTCCAAACCTGCTCTTCTGTTTGACAGACAGATAGAAGGATGACTGGGCTGCTACCTCTGCCAGTCATAAAAGACCGGCCTTGTTTCCTGCAAACTGATTATTCCTTTCTTTAGGAAATTGGGCATTTGAAGAAGCTTCTCTCACCCCATTTGATTCTGATGACAGGCAAACTGCCCATTTTCTCACTAGCAAGCCATTAGCATGATGTTCAAAATGCAGTCATCCACTACATGATACACTGATGCTCTGTTTTATCAAACTGGTGTTTTAGAATAGCTGTGAGAGGGAAGAGGCTGTAGCTTTTCCCTAAGATCACAGCTTCAAAGACCCCAAGACTTTGGGTCAGGATACTAGAACTAGGCCTGGCTCTTTTGACTCTAGGATTATAGTACTAAAGACCTCTTTGTTCACTTGATACTTAATTCATTCGGGAAATATTTATTGAGCATCTACTCTGTGTTCCTAGGCATACAGCAGAGAACAAAATGAAAAAAGTCTTGTGCTCATGGAGCTAATATTTCAGTGGAAGGAGGATGAGTGTGTGGGGAAGGAGTGATGCCATTTTAGGGAGTTCTTAGAAGGCCTCACTGAGATGCTAATGTTTGAGCAAATCTCAGAGAGATGAGGGGGTGTTGTGTAGATGTTTAGGGAAAGAGCGCTCCAGGTAAAGCAAATAGCCAATTAGCCAGTGTAAAGGCCCTGAGGTGAGCATGAGCCTGGTATGTTTGGAAAACCAGGAAACAGGGTAGGGGTGGGAGATTAGTTCAGAGGAGTAGTGGGGGGCAGGGCAGGTCATGCAGGGCCTCCTAGACCTCTGAATTTTTCTCCCAGTGGAAAAGGAAGCCATTGGAGAGTGCAAAGCAGAAGAATAGCACCACGCTGTTAGCTCATTTCTAAGTTGTATTATTATGCCCACGTTAACAGCGAAGAAACTGAGGTTCAGAAAGATTGAGTTGCCCACATTCACACAGCCTGAGCTGCCAGGACTCTAAACCCGACCCCTCTTCCTTCTGATCCAGCACTCTTTCCACTCTTAAGTATAGTTTCCAAATAGGTTGACTTCTGTTTCTGCCTGCAAGGGCTGGGAAAGGGGCAGACAGGGCTGGCTCTTCTTAAATCTAATTGCTAGGCACATGTTTGACAGCTTCATTTGAGATTATGTATGGAAAGTGCTTGAGAAATGACCAAGTATTGCACATATGGCAAGTGTTAAGGGAGCTTATTGAGAAGGTTCCAAGGAGTCCTCCTGAAGCCAGGTCCCCAGCGCCTGACGAGCCTCCATCTGAGCTTTGGGTTGAGCATTGCTGGTAGCTGTTATTCATCTAGGAAGATTCCAGTGCTAGCTCCTATTTCCATCTTTCCTACCCTGCACATGTGGGGCTGCTGGTTTCACCTACAGATCCAACCTTGCCCAGGTTCATAGACTCATCAGCCTGTGTAAAGAAACACCAATATAGTTGCACATCAAGCCACCCGTTCTGTTGGGCTGCCCAGCACTGTACCTGGCACAAAGAAAGTGCCACATACCTAATTAGTTGCCTTGAGCACTGGGGCTTGCCTTCCTGTGTGGCCCACAGCTGCTGGCCTCTGCAGCTGGGTCAGCCTTGCTTATCCTGATCAAGGCCACTGGATCTTGCTATGGGTAAACAGTAGCCTCAACAGATCCTGGAAACAGGCCCATGTAAGGAGTGAGAAGGGCACAGGCATAGTTTGAGGTTGTTTCCCAGTAGGCTTACGGGATAAGGGGTGGTGGCAGAAGCCTGCCCAGTAGAGGGGAACCCCCATCTGCCACAAAGAGAGTTTCCACCTTTCTTTGTGGGTCAGCTGCTCATAATATCATCACCAGAAGGGTTTTCTTCCTCCTGTGGATTTCGTAGAAAGTAGATAAATGTGCACTTACAGACACAGAGTAGCCAGAGTTTTGAAGGCCTTCAGTACCCCTAGCCCATCCCCTTAAAGAAAAAGAAAAAGACAGAGAGAAGCAAAATTAGAAGGAAAGAAAGAAAGACTGTAAAAGTTAAACAAAACCACCCACAAATAGCCTGGAAAAGAAAAAGACTGTACCATATCATGGCAATTGTGGACAGTTTGGCAGCTGAGCCAGAGATGACTCATTCCAGGCTCTGGTTGCATAATCCTCCCCAGCCCAGGCAGGAGAATGAAACTAGGAAACTAATGCAGTGACATTTAGTAGCAAAAAGGAAGCCCACACAACATTTGTGTGAGGCCATCCAAAAATAGCGGGCTCCTCCATGCTTGGGTTGGAAACTATGCATTTCACTTGAAATGCCTGAGTCGTGGCACATTTTTCTTGGACCACCCACACCCTGATTCAGTTAACTTCAATTCAGCAAATATTTATTACAGGCCTACTGTGTGCTAAGCTCTGTGCTAAGGATTTGGGAATGGGAAATACAGGGATATAGGAGATACTATGAGATTCCTTATCAGCTCCAAGCTTCAGTTTCCTTGTCTATGAAGTGGGGACAGCAACGCCCACCCCATTACATTGTGTAAGGGTTAAATGAGATAAGGTATGTTAGTTCCAGCATGCAGATTAGCACGTAGTAGGACTTTACCATATGGCAGCTGCTCATGCATATTCTGAAAGGTTATCAGCCTGTGTGTGCGTGTGTGTGTGCGTGCGTGTGCACACACACGCGCATGTATGTACACTGCAGGACTAATTGTAAAGCCATCTGGGACTCAATGAAAGGTGCTTTCAAATCTGATCAGGGTGGTTGGGAGGTCCAGTAGGGAGGAATAGGCCTTTGAAATGAGCTTTGACTTACTTCAACTGAGCTGAACTGCCAGTTTGAACAGTGGCAGGTATTTCTCCAGTGCTCACTGGGTGTCAGGCCTGGTGCCAGGCCTTGAGGAAGCAAGGACAAAGGAAGCAAACTCATCATCAATTAGTAATAATTGTAACAATAAAAATAGAGATAATCATATAGGGAAACAGTTTGGCATAATTTGTGGGTGCTAGTTCTGAAAACAGATTCCCTGTGTATAAATCCCAGCTCTTTTGCTTCTAGCCATATGGCTCAAGCAAGTTATTTAACCACTCTATGTCTTAGTTTCTTTTCCTGTACGATGGGGGTACAAATAGCAACTTCCTTATAGGGTTGTTGTTATTAATCTAAATGATACTTGCAGAGCACTTAGTATAGTGCTTAGAGGCCAATAAAGGTAAGCTACCATCATCTTCATCACCACTACCATCATCACCATCATCACCACCATCTTCATCACCATCTTTATCACCATCTCACATCACAGAAGGGAGGGAGGTGCAAGGTCCTCTAGGAGCAGAGAAGAACTTGGAGAGTTAGAGAATGCCAGAGAAAGGAAGTGAGTTTTGAAGGACATGTAGGAGTTTGCCAGGAGGATTCTGGAAGGAAGAAATAGTCCAGGCAGAGGGATGATATGAGAAAAAAGCATGAATGTGCAGAAGATAAATGTTCAGGAAACAGGAAACTGCTTGGGCATAAAGCCAGGTTGAGAGGATGACCTGAATAGGGAGAGAGAGGGCAAGCAGGGAGGGAGTGAAAATCTTTCCTTTCTCAGCGTTTTCCAAGTGCTCTCCTGGCACATCTCAGGCATCAGGAAGCCCTGGGCCTGGATGTGAGCACCAGTTCTCTCAGTCCTTTGCTTGCTCTTGGCTTCTTTCCAGGAGATGTCACACACAGACTTACTGAGAATGCAGCCATGGTTACTGTCACATTTTTGTTGAGAATATTATCCCTTGGGTTGCTCAGAGTTCTTTGCATAAGGAAACCTCAAGATAAAGTCATCTTAGAATTCAGAAAAAAGTATTGATAAAAATGATTTCTAACTTTTATTGGGAATTCACAATGTGTCAGTCTCTGTTCTAGGTGCTTTACATGTATTAGCTTATTTATTTCTCACAAACTGTATGAAGTAGGCACTATTATTTGTCCTATTTTATAAAGAGAGGAACCTAGTCACAAAAAGGTGAACTAATTTGTCAAAACAACATAGCTAGTCAGCGTCGGGGCCAGGACTCATCCTGGAAGTCGGGATGATTTCCAGAACGTGTGCTCTTTATTCCTTTGTAACAAAGAAAGCTCTTTTCCTTTTTGTGTTGCTTTTTTTTTTTTTTTTTTTTTATCTTGGCCACTAAGAGCCTCAGCTAAGTTTTGTAATAAAGTGCAGTATCTTCCTTTGCTCATATATTTTGGTGTAATTACTTTTTCCTTTATGGCCCCCTATTCTCTAGATTTAAATAACCAATCCAGGCTGTCTTCTCACTATGCTCCTCTTTGTAATTTGTGTTCCAGTTATTCTAAACTCTTCACATTTCCCAGTCTTGCTTGGTATTGTCATCCCTTTGCTCATACCAGTCCTCCTACCTGGGATGACTTTCTTTTCTGTTTTAATTTTAACTTATGACATGGAAATTTTATAATTTAGTGAGTGGACAAAGTAAGTTACAAAACTACATGTATAGAAATACAATTAGTTCCCATTTTTCGTAAATATATGTATGAAAACCACCACAGAGAGTTATGCATTAAAATAACATTATTTATTTCTGAATGGTGGAATAGCAAATAATTTTATTCATTTTTTCTTGATGGTCCCTATTTCCTGAATGTTTATAGAAAATATATATTACCCTAGTAAATTGTTATTTTTAAGAAAATTATAAGTTAAATTTTTGTTTTTAATTAAAATTTTTTTAAATTAATTATTTCAATCATTTTAAAGTGTATGGTTCTGTAGCATTAAGTACATTCACATTGTTGTTCAACCGTCTGGGATGACTTCTAATATTCTCGGCTTAGCCATGCACACTATCTTTCCAGAATTAGAGCAATTTTCTCCTTCCATTTAAAGCTTTTCCCATCTTGCCGCATTCCCATAGCGGAAATGATGGCTCCTTCCTCTCCACTTCCTCATTACAGGAGCCTCTGTGTTTCATTCATGTCATTCTGTGGTAGTGGTCAAGTGAGTAAGCTCTAGAGTCTTCATAACCTGTGTTTGACACCTGCAAGCTGTGTAATCTGGGGCAAGTCACTTAATCTATCTGTGTCTCAGTTTTCTCACCTTTAAAATAGAAATTATTAGTCTCATTTCACAGATCAGGAAATCAAAGCTTATAAAGGTTAAGAAGTTTGCCCAAGATCCCAAAGCTGGTAAATGGTAGAATACATTTAAAGCAAGTAGTCTGGCCCTAGAGTCTGAGTCTCTGTCTCCCTAAATAATAACACTGCCATTTATTGATCATTTATTATGTAGCAGGCTCTAAGCTGGGTAATTGATGTGATAACCCAAAAAGGGTGAAGTCATTAGCCTAAGTGTCTTGCCAGAGCTAGGATTTGGTGACTATAAAGAATGCCTTCTTTTTCATTACACTGCAAAAATGATTGATTTCTAAAGTTTATAACTAAGGGCTAAACAGATGAGTGCAAATTATACTTAGGACAGAAAATGGCAAGTCTTTAAGAGTTCAAAGAAAGGGGTTCAGTGAGTTCTTGAGAGTATCAAGAAGCCTTCACAGAACAGGCGAGGCTGTCCTGAGCCCTGAAGACTGGCAGATGAGGGCCTGTCCTATCTTGAGCAAGTGGTGAGGCTAGGGGTTCCCTATAAGCCGTCAGCTCTCCGTTAAGACTAGCAAGGCTGAAATGGGGTCTGGGCTGGGGTCTACTGCCAAGGAAAAGAGGCTGAAGGCCAAGGCCCAACCAGAGGGTCCAAACAGTGTTAAAAATGAGCTCTATCCAGGAGATGACAAATTAGAGCAAGGAGGACGCTAGGGTCTGGAGCCAGAGACACATCCAGTGGGCATTTGACCAGGCAGCGAGGTGTGGGAATAGGGGAAAATGGGGGAAGATACCACAGGGGACTTTCATGGAGCATCCCTCTCATAGTCACAAAACTTCTCTCCTAAAAGTCACAGCAGGTGCCACTCTGCTGGCTTTATGGTTCAGGTCACTAATAGGGTGAGATACTTATTCCAGGGAGCCAAAGGCTGAGAGGTGAGCAAGGCTGTCATGTGAAGAGACTGAAAGATGGACATAGAGGGAATGAAAGAGGCAGAGTCCAGAAAATGGATGGGGAGATGCTTTGCAAGCAGCTGTTTTTTGGAATAGAGGTCTTCCTGGGAAGTCAGTATCTCCTCTTCCTAAAGCTAGTTCTCCAGGTCATGCTTGTCAAAGGTCAGGTGGTTTTGTTCAGGTTCTGTGCTGGAAAGTAATGTCACTGCCCTTCTGAGGAAAGACTCAGACCCTTTGTAAACAAAGCTTTGCCTTTCCACTTACTGTCCTCTCTCTCTTTTCTGGTGAGCACTCTCTGGGTTTCACATTATACTCATTCTACAACTGGCACTGTGATGTTTCTTTTTTTTTTTTCCCCTCAAAGGGAAGAGTGTTAATCATGAATAACAGCAACTGCTTCTACCATTTTTTGAGCCTTGCTCTGTTTCCAGAACTGGTCTCAACTAATTCTGACAACAATCCCATGAAGCAAGTATGATTATTAACTCATTGTACAGATTGGAATCATGAGTCACACAGCTAAGAACTGCCTGAGCTGGCATTTGAGCCCAGGCCTGCCTGATTCTGAATCTGTTGCTCCAAAGTCCTCTCTGGGGGCTAGGCAGGAGGCGGGGTGTGGCATTGTCTTTCCTGGTTTAATACTGAAACACCACCTGTTGTGATTTACCCCATTGTTCCCTTCGTATTTTAAGGTATAAACTTTACCAAACCTAGAGATGTAGAGAATCCAAAAAAAATAAAAATAAAAACAAAACAAAACAAAAGCACAATGCTATGTAGTGACAAGGTGCTATGGGGACTCTGAGAGGGTACCTGGTCCAGTTTGAGGGGAGGCATGTAGAGGACGTGCCTTGAAAGATGGAACATCTAAGCTGAAACAAAGGATGCATAAGAGCTGACCAAGTAAAGAAAGTGGAAGGCATTTAAGTAGAGATAAGAGTCTGTGTAAAGTCTGGAGGTGTGGGATACTAGGCCTTTTCCAGGGGCAGTCTAGTGATTTGGTTTGGTGAACCCCTAGGAGTGGTAGGAGATGTGGCTCGTGGAGGTAGCAGGGACTTATGCGTCTTTTTAAGGAATTTTGACTTTATTGTGATGTAGCAATAGGGAACAACCAAAGAATTTTAAACAGGAGGAGGATGAGGTCAGACCCTGTTTGACTGCTCTCCTTACTTTCAAAAAAGCAGCCATGACATTGTGGATGGCACATGGAACACTGATGCTTAATTCTGAATGTGACCTTAGGCAAGTCACTTCCTCTTTTGGAACTCAGTTTTCTTAGCTGTAAAAACTAAAGAGGTTGACCAGATGGCTATTGAGATCCTTTCCAACTCTTACATTCTAAGATAAAAAAAATGACCGCTCCAAAGGGAGACAATGAGATTACTAGGTCTCTTTCTGGTGCTCTGATTCCTCTAGAGTGCTCAGCAGAACCAAGAAGGCAGTTAGTTAGATACAGGAGGTTTGATGTTCAGGAGAGAGGTCTGGTTGAGAGAAAAGTTTGGGAGCCTCTGGTATAGATGGTGTTTGAGGCCATGGGACTGGGTGAGATGACCTAAGGAGTGAACGTTGTCACTTTATCCATTCTTTTGAAGTGGTAACAAGAGGACTGTCTTTTATAGGATTGTTGTAGGGATAGAATAGATGGTGCAGGGGTGGAAGACATCAGATCTGTGGCCAGATCTGATGGGAATGTGTCAGGCAGGGAAACAGAAAGCCCTCAGCAGTCAGAAGTGAGAGAACTACCAGACTATAGCTGGAGTGAGGTGAACATGAGGCCTGGCTTTTGTCTTGATAGGGCTGGGACATCCAGACATCCCTCTTGCTAGCTGCTGGCTCCATGGAGTACCCATCAGTAAAGATAGCCTGGATTAAAGGATCAGGGTCCAGAGGGCACCTGGGAATCTTATCTCTACAGAGAGGATGACCCCACCCTTTGAGGGGGCGTGTTAGGTATTACCATTAATAATCTATGTGCAAACTCCCCTTCCTAAGATCTCCGCTACACCACGCCCCCACCCCCATCTCCCTAAGCCTCCCTGTACCCATCTGTAATGGCTAAGAATCAGATGCCAGGCACCTAAACCTGTCATGCTAAGCACCTAACATTCGTCATCCCATTTCACCCTACAACAGCCCTGTGAGGAAGCCTCTGGTTACCCCACTTCAGAGAAAAGAAGTAAAGTGACAACACTCCATCCCTAGGTCATTTCATCAAGTTCCATGACTTTATATATCATCTATATTGAAAGCCCCCAAATTTCCTTCTCCAATCTGACCTCCAAGCTTATATATCCACTACCTTCTGAGAATTCCCACTTGGATGCCCAAAAGAGACCACAAACAAAATTTTCCTAAACTGGAACTCCTGATCTTCACTGCCCCAACCTGTGTCACCCACATCTTCCTCATCTTGGTTAATGGCAGTGACATTCTTCTAGCTGTTTAAGTTTTTTAAAATATAGGCATCATCTTTGATTCCTCTGTAGCTCTCAAACCCCATATACTTTAACCTTGCTCTACTTGCTGTGTGGTATGCTGTTTTTAATGGAGCTGTCTGTGACATCACAGGGGGTAGGAGACAGTCTTCTGGGAAGATAGGAAAGGGTTAACTATGAGGGAAATATTTCTCATCCCTCAAGACCTCAGATATCACTGATTCCCCAATAAAGAAAAAAGGCAAGGTGGGATAGGAATCTTCACAGCCTCACCCAGTCCCCTCCCCAGGGAAAATCCATGTGGGGATCTAGGGTAGCAGAATCTTAATAGAGGGACCCTGGAAAGAGGGAGAACAGAGAAAGCAAGTAGGAAGAACAAAATAGAGGAAAGACAGCTAGGCCTCTGCAGCTATTTTTCATGGAGGAAGCATGCACTTGTGAGAGAGTTCCTACAGTGTAGGCAGATAGCATGACTAGCTGCTCCCCACTGGTCTCACCTGGGCCCACCCAGCTGGACACCTGTACCTGTGCTGCCCCTGGACACCCTGGGGTTTGTGACCAAGGCCTGGCTGGTCATGGAGCTCCTCCTGCAGATTCAACGACTCTGGGGTCTCCCTCTGCAGTGTCAGGACTGGTTTCACAGATGGCCTTGCTGCATGTGATAAAAGGCCATATGTTGCCTGGGGACCCTGAGTCTTCTGACCTCTTGGTGGGAGAGGGTGCCTCTTTGGGTCCTCGAGACTCCAAAGGGCAGAGGGCCTGCTTTCTTCTCTCTGGGTGAAGTAGTACATGCAGGCAGAGCTGGGGAAAGGCTTTAGCTTGGACCTCCAGGAGGTTCCACTGCTGTCTCTAGCTTGCTGTGTGACTTTAAATAATCACCATCTCAGATTTCCTAACTTTAAAGTGAGCAGTGTAGATAAGATGATCTCTATGTTCCTCCAGGACAGGATTATGTCTTATTTATTGTTTCCTGTTGTCCCTGAATTGAGAGGCTGGAGAGTATATTCAGTTTAAGACTGATTGTCTCCATTGTAATATATTCCTGTGTGTGTGCGTGCGTGTGTGTGTGTGTGTGTGTGTGTGTATGTGTGTGTGATTTGAACCAGATGTTCTCATTCCATGTGCAAAGTTATAAATGGCCCCCATTGTCCTGCAGCTGGGGACACAGCAGAGATTACACACAGATGCCAAATATTCTTAAGGTTCAGTTAAACCCTGAGCTCAAGGCACCAAACCACAACCCTCTTGGCCAAAGTGAGGCTCCCTGCCAAGTTCTACTTCCCTAAAACTTCTCTGCACCTTTGAGGAGGGTTGATGTACCAGAGTTGTGGATCTGCCCCAGCCCCCTCATGAGATCTAAGGGAGCCTCAAGGTCACAGCCTGGGGGGGGTGAAGAGAAGCTGTGTAGGAGTCAGGCTGGACTTAAGTGAGGCCCTGGTTCTACACACAGGGTCTGCTGGTGGCCCGTGGGGTGGGAGAGGTTAGGTTTTCAGAGCTTTCAATGGAAACCATCTCAAAAACTGTGCAGTTCACAGCATCTGGGATTTGTAAGCACCTCCTCAGTGCCAGGCATTGCCCAATATAAGGGGATGCTGTTGAGCTCATTGCTGTGGGCAAAGGTGGGGGGATGGGGCTCGACTCAGCCTTAATCCCCTGAGAAGCATACAGAAGTCCTCCCTGATTTGTCTGAAAGTGAAGTTCAGAAAAGTTTAATAGCTTGCTCAAGGTCACACAGCTGGTGAGGGAGTCAGCCCAGCAGGGATCAGCACCCTCTGCTTTCAGAGCCCGTGCTTTTCCCACAATACTGTGGACCTGGGTCTAGTTAGAGCTGTGACTTGCCAGAGGACTTGAGGCCCATTACCTAACCTCTCTCTGGAAGTGGCTTAGTTTCACATCTGGGAAAGGGCATGAAAAAGATATCTGCCTTCTTCCTGCCAGGGATGTCCTAAGTACCCAGGCAGAAAAATCACAGGGGTGGGGGAGGTGCTCACAGCAGGACAGGGCATGAGCAGGACAAAAGCGAGTACAGAGACTGAGAGTAGAATGGGGAGCCTGCCTGAAGGAAGACTCTGGGAGGCCAGGCTGCCCACCTTACTTCCCGTCCCCCCTCCCCCAGTCCACGGGTCTCCCAAGGCCCCCTTCCTTCAAATCTAATCATACCAGCACCTGGTTTGCATCAAGAAGTTCCTGACTGCTGAGGGAGCCTTTCTTAGAGACTTACCTCTTCCTTACCTCTCCCAATTACGTAAGGCTTTACAGCTTACCAAGTAGTTCCAATCATTTTTTATTTTGATCTCCTCACACCTCCTCAGGTGAGCTGGAAGGCATTATTATTCCAATTTTACTGTTCATGGAAGGGATCCTGCAGACCACAGCCCAGCTCCCTCCCTTTAGGGAGGCAGATAATGAAGCCCAGAGAAGAGAAACCACTTGCCCAAGGCCACACAGGTAATGAATAGCAGAGCCAGGACAAGAAATGAACTTGCTAATACCCTATTTGATCCAGGATGTCCAAACCCTTAGGACCACCCCTGGAAGTTGCCATTTAAAACAAATCCCCTTAACAGTATTTTTCCCAACATTTGTCTTTTCCTCATGAAAGTCGGGTAAAGACTAAGCAAGAAAAGACATTGTGCCACGATTCTGACCCTGCTTCCTTTGCTGGGTTGTGTGAGGCGAGGGAAGTGATGGAGAGGAGAGAGGGATGTGGCGGCAGCTGGCCTTCAGTACCCATGGTGCCTTTCGGCCACACAGTCGGAGGCAGTGACCCGTTTCCTTCTCCTTTTCCATCCCTTTCTCTAGCCCTGGCCTGTAGTTATTGATGACCACACTACTCCTCGGTGACCTGCAAGAACCCTCTTCAGCAAGGATCCATTTAATAACGATTGGAAGGCAGAGAAAGCGGACTGACATTTTTTAATAACTAGCAGTCACAAAGAAGACTGAAACAAATTGAGTTTTAGCAACAGATCTCTCTATTACCTGGAAAATTTTATTATCCTGTATCCCCTACTCCCTGAGCTTTCTGCTTAATAGAGTTCTGACTGAAACATACACTTCCAAAGTCTGGTCTCAGAGTTGTGGAAGAGAGAAAACCCAAAAAATTCAGAGATATAAGCGAGTTTTACTCCCCCAGATAGATTTTGGAGGGATGCCGGAAAAAATACAAATTAATTGAGCAAATAATTTAAGTCTGAGGTCCAGCTTAAAGCAAAAGTTTTGTAGACCAGCTATATAAATGTTATGTGTCTAAGGGTTTATCCTGGAACACCTAGTAGAATTTTAACCAGCAACTCAATGGGTGCTGCTATAATTCCATGGTGTGCGCCAGACCTGTGTAGCAACTGGGTCTTAGTTCCCAGCAAGGAGAATATATCCTTGCTGTCTCTGATCCAACTAAGAAAATTTTCTTCCACTTTGTATTTTGAAATCTTTAATAACCCACTCCCTTCCTTCCTCTCTCTCCTCAACCCCTGCCCCCAAAAGTTAGCCATATGTGTGAATGGACTCCATAATAGACTCCTCATATCAACCCCACACCTTGAGCTCAGTTTTCCTCCCCAATGTGATCCTGAGCATTCAGTGGCTCCCTATTGCCTTTAGGAAAGAGCTTGGACTTATTTATATGACATCTCAGGCCAAATCGGGATCCTCGTTATCATTTCATCCTCCTCTCCAACAACTCCATATCACATACCATCTGCCCCACTCAGACTACCTCAGCTTTGGCCTTGGCTACCTTATTCACATTCCTCCCATATGAGGGTCAGAGAAAAGAGATTTAATCTCGGCGAAGTCTTTTCCTTCCTTCCCTTAGTGACAGAGACACTTTCTTGCCCTGCCTATCGCACCCTGGGGCACTCTTTCTTTCTTTTTTCTTTCTTTTCTTTCTTTCTTTCTTTCTCTTTTTCTTTCTTTCTTTCTTTCTTTCTTTTCTTTCTTTTTTCTTTCTTTTCTTTCTTTCTCTTTTTCTTTCTTTCTTTCTTTCTTTCTTTCTTTCTTTCTTTCTTTCTTTCATTTCTTTCTTTCTTTCACAAATATTACCAATTTAATCCATTATATGCATATCTTATTTCTTCAACCATTTATAGTAAAAATAATGAATTTTCTGAATGAATGAATGAATGAATGAATGAATTTTGCAATTATACCTCCATAGTCAAGGCAGAAACATAATGATTTGCTCAAGGAGTCTGCTGTTTAATGCTTCATATGCAGAAAGGCCAACTGTCATAACAATCTATTAGTAGCCTAAAGGTTAGCCCATTTAACTGACCAGCTTCATTAGGGGTTGTTAGTACATGAAAGCACTGTTTATTGAACCTGGAAAAGTGTCAAATTGTGCTTAGGTTCCTCAATCTTCTCCAGAGCTGAGTGATAACATCTGCTTTCTTTTCAAGAGAAAAATAGTTTCCTTTCCCTGAACACACAATATCTTTGTTCCTTCTGTTGACTAAGATGTCAAGCTGCCTTGAGTTATTTAAAGAGACAGAACATGTCTTTGTTCCTCAGTGATATTCCTTTTGGATTCCTTTCACTGACAAAAAACGACTTCACTATTTTAAGATGTATTTGCTTGCTTTTAAAAGGACACCTCTCTATCTATCTATATTCCATTTTCTGATTGCTATCTCTACGTGGAATTGCTCTGGCTCCCCTAAAGCTGTTTCTGTGGATACCACATTTCTTTAATATTGATATAGAAAGACTCCAAGCTTCTTGTCTCTTTCCTGGTGGGGGGAAAACCTCATCTTCCTCTTTTTCTTCCTCCTCCTCCCCCTCCTCCTCTTCTTCTTCTTCTCCTCCTCCTCCTTCTTCCTCCTCCTCCTCCTCCTCCTCTTCCTCCTCCTCCTCCTCCCCCTCCTTCTTTTTTTTTTTTTTTTACAGGGCTATTAACTCTATTTTGCAAACACTCCATTTAGGCCCCAGCAGTTGGAACCAAAGGATGTGGCCGCTTTACTGAAATCAGATAAATAGGGCTGCTGCCCTGGTTACCGTAGAGACTTAAGCACACTTCCCAGGATAATGAGGGCCACATCTGGGAGCCTCAGACCCTCGCTTCTTCCCCCTTGCTGAGGCCTCTTGCTTTCTGTCCAAACAAGAGCAGAAGAAGAATAGTTTCTACTGCTGACTCCTGACTTTGGGAACCTCAGTGGGGAGCAAAAGAGAGGGAGCACTTATCTAAGATGGTCTGGTATAATGGGGGGGACACTGGGCAGGGGGCCTTCAGGCACAGGCTCCTGCCCTGACTCAACCAGCTGTTTGGTGATTGTAAGCAAATCACCTCTCCTTCCTGGGCCTCAGTTTCCCCCGCTATAAAATGAGGAAGTTTCATTGATTGTCTTGGTTTGGGTTTCCCCAGAAGCTGACCTTGAGTTAAGGATTCAAATGTAAGTATAGTTGTCCCTCCATATTGCTGGGGGATTGGTTTCAGGACCTGCAGATACCCAAATCTGAGGATGCTCAAGTTTTTTGTAGTATTTGCTTATAACATACGCATATCTGCCCATATACTTTAAATCATCCTTAGGTTACTTACAATACCTAATACATTGTAAATGCTATGTAAATAATTATTATACTGTGTTATTTAGAGGGTAATCACAAGAAAGAAAAGAAATGTCTGTACATGTTCAATACAGATGTAACTATCATAGGCCTAAGAACATATTACACGTCAGCAACAACATAACATTTAAAAAGTGTGTATTCTACCTGTGGTTGGTTGAATTCGTGGATGCGGAACCCACAGATAGAGAGGGCTGACTGAAGTGTTCTTTTGTCTCTACGGTAACCAGGGTAGCAGCCTCATTTATCTTGGGAGGATCCCTTGAAACCCAAGAAGTATAGCAGAGGGGGAGGGAAGCTGCTAAAAGGTGTGTTGTTGAGCAGGTCATCACCACGGGCAGCTGGGGTTCAATCCCAATGGGGCCTCTGGGAGACAGAGTGGGAGCACACTGCAAAACTGCCTGCCCAAGGGGTGAGGAAGCTGGGGATTTACCCACCTCATCCTCATTTTTTATTAATAGAGGGCTGTTTCCAGGAACATTAGCTCTTGGGAACTTTGGGCTTGCCCCACACTGGCCCGTCATGCTTGCAAGTATTGGAAGGCAGCCTTCAGTGTGGGGATGAGTGCTGAGAAGATAGGGGAGGGCACTGAGAGCATCTTCTTTAATAATTGACCTTTAAATCTCCTCCAGCACCAAAAGCTCTGAGCATACACTTGGGCAAAGTAGGTGAATTTAGGGCAGAGCAAAAGGACTGTACTTCTTCAATCAACAACAATCTCCTGGCCCCTTCTCCATGATGCTAGACCTCTAGACTGTTCCCAGAGACTAATACCAAAGTCTATCTCTAACTATTCACAGTGACAAGTTTATCCACTGGCCCGAGGAGAAGACAATGTTCTTACAGACTCCATCCCACCTTCATCTCCCATTTCATCCAGGATATTGACACCACCCTCCACACCCCAGCTTCCAAAGGTTTTTCATAGTCTGGTTCCAAGATACATTATTTTCCCCTGCTTTCCAATACAAATGCTCAGTGCTATCAAACTTTCTCCCTCCCTACTTCTGCACAGGCCATTCCTATAGATATCTCTAAAGTATCTTTCATCTAATTAATCTGTCAGAATTCAAGGCCCAACCCAAATTTCACTGCTTCCTTGAAGTACTTCATCTTAGGGTTAGAAATACCCCTCTTCTCTGAGCACTTACTACCTGTGACACTCATCTAACCTGATTGTGTAAGACAATGGCACTTCTCAGAGACATACCTAGCTTCCCTCAAATGGAGGACATTCTTCTTTGTATCACTTGGCTATTTATCTTCCAGTGCCCAGCAAGTGTCCTAGAGATAGCAAATGTTGAAATAGTGAACCAATTAATTCAGTTCAGCAAGTATTTATGGAGCATCTCAGTATTCAGACACTATACAAAGAATAATGAGATAGCTCAAAGATAAATAAAACCCCATTGTGACAGTGCAGGATTTAAAAGTCAAAGTTGTTCTAGGTTATAGCAAGTTAGAATTCATAAGGATGGCCCTTGAAGATTATGAAGTCCAAATCTCTTCCTTTACAGATGGGGAATCATAGAAGAAAAGTGCCTTGCCTGAGGTCATATTGCTAACAAGTAGTTTTACATGTATTTATTCACAAGTGAGTGTTCTAGACTTTCTTATTTTCTTTTTATTCTTCATCTTTCTTTTCCACCTCGAAGGAAAATTAAATTTAATAGCTTTAATTTCTGATGAGAAGGGGCAAAGAATAAAAATAACAGTTATGTAATAGTCGTTTGCCTTAGTCATGCATCCCTGCCCAAGTGCTGTTGGAAGAGAAAAAATGATTAAGTTCAACAATGCATATTTATTCCCCTGTGGTCACTCTAATTGGTTCTGCCACTATAATTGATTTGACAGGTTATTTTTACTCAGAATGAGCTGGGTTTCTCTGCTGGCTTGTAGATTTGCTATTGTTTGCCCAGAGACCAGGCCGGCAATTGTCCAGACGCCCAGATGTGTGGAGTTGAGGATGAGAGGGAGGTCCCCAGCCTAACCTGGAGAGAACTGGTTTTCACTGTGCAAGTATGAGTGTGTTGAGGTGGTGACCAGGGAGGAAAGGATAGAGAAGCTCAATATAATGCTTCAAGAGATCAAATAGGGGAGGAGCAAGATAAAAATTTGACATGCCGGGGAACTACATTAAGGACTTTATCCTGAGGGCAAAGGGAGCTTCACAGGGCTTACAGTAGAGGAGTTGGGGAGAACTTTTGCCTACAGGAGCTTCTGTACTTTTTGTCTATTCTAAGCAGCCATGTCTTCTCACCCCTGCAAACAGCTCCCCAGAGTACAAAATACATAGGACCAGCATTCTCTGGTAGCCTGCAGCGCTGACCACCTATGTATCCTCTCTGTCTTTGCTCAGGGCTCAGTGCCTTTTCCCCTGTGTGCAGGCTGTGAGGGGAGAGTTTTGGCAAATGCCTGAAAATCCATGGGAGATCTCCAGAGGTGAGGGGGCTGGCACCCTGCCGAGACACAGGCTGTGGATTTGGGCCATTTCAGTGACCATGAGTGACCTTGGTTATCATCTAACCTTTGAACCTCAGAGTCCTAATCATCTGTCCACATTACGTCACCATAGCCTGTCCCATCCCCTCACTAGATTGTGATAAGAGTAATGCCAACTAATAATTACTGAGCACAGAGAACACACCGAGTCGGGACTAAGGGCTTCCCATTCATGATCACATGTCACTTTCACAATTCAACAAAGAAGGTGTATTATTAGTATTATTCCTTACAGATAAAGAACTAAGGTTCAGAGAAGTTAAATAACTCTTCTATGAGTACACAGCTCCTAAATAGTGGAACTCAGGCAGGCTGAACCCAGCCCTCATCTCTTAACACTAATACTCCATTAAGTATTATAGTCCAGAAAAAAAAAATATTTGAAGCCAATGAATTTACAGCTGCTGTGGAGAATATCAATGTGAGGTTACCATCTCCAAAGTAGTATAATGCCTAGGGAAGGACAAATGGAAAATGTAGTCCCCACCTCTTGCTAGTTTTTTAACTTCTGGGGCATCTTTCCTTCTGATCTTTAAAATGGAAATTAATACTATCCATCTCACATGGTTGTTTTCAGGAGTCTGACAAACCTCTGTAAAACCCCTAGCACAGGACCTGGTATACAGTAAGCACTCAATAAATGTCATCTCCTTTTCTCCTTTTTACTTATCTAGAAAACTGAACTAATAGAACATCCACTTTCCCCAACTCTCCTGGAATGGGGAATTTAACCTGGAATAAGGACACAGGTGTATGCCTTTCCAGTGGCCTAACCAAGCCCCACTCAGCAGCCCACGTTGGTCCGAGCCCCGTGGAGCTTGAGCCCCGAGGAGCTCAAGCTGCTGCTTTCCCATCCACAGAGCATCCAGGATGGCCTAGGAAACCCACCTTGGAGCAGGCTAAGGAAGTGAAGTCACAGCCTCTGACAGCAATTCGGAAGTCAGGAGAGGCCTGCCAGCCCCTGCCAGTCCCGGGGCCTTTACAGAGCAGTTGTTTCATGGTTCGGCTGGAATTTCAGGCAGGAATGTTCAGCAGACAGCAGTGGGGCAAGTGTAAATTCCAGAGGCTGAGGCAACATTTTGCAGAGGAATTTTTTGCCTGTCAGCCTCCAGCTTCCAGCAAGGCCTTCCTGGGAGTGGGAGGTACTTCTTGGGCTTGGAAGAAGGCCAGGATGGTCTGGGAAGCAGCTACTCCCAGGGTCCGGGGGCAATGGTAGGTGCATCTAGTATGTGCCAAGCACTTTTACACAGATATAACCATTTTGTGGTTCCAGCAGGATTCAACATGCAAACAGAAGTCAATTTTACTTTTTCTCCTGTCTTTTTTAGACTGCTCTCTTTCTTCCAACCTCTATATAAAATCTCAAGCAGGCCTTGTAGCTTTCCTGAGCCCTTTCAGTCTTTAAGACAGTCTTAGTTCAGTAAATAGAAAACCTTATCTAGTTTAATATCAAAACTCCAGGCTTCTATCTAATTAATCCTCCTGTCACGTACACCTACTCTAGACTCAGATGGCACTGGAAGCCATGGCCACTATGGACTCTTCTTCACTCCACCTCTGCCCACCCCTCCCCCATTGCTGTTTTGGCCCCTGCCCTGCAGGACAGTCACGGGTGGAGGAGAGGTGAAGAGCAGGAAAGGTCACCCATGACTGGTGTCCACCATCTTTTGTGGCACCCTGCCTCTCTCCCCTCTGCAACTTACACCTCCCACAGCCTTGGGCTTTCAGTTGACCATCACTCTGTTAGAGTCCCTTTTCCTTTCAGGTGTCATCTGCAGTGGAATCCAGTTGAAGAGACTCCAGCCAAGCTGCCTGTAACTGAACAACAGTGGGGTGCTCCCTCCCAGAGCAGCTGCCTCTCTCCCTGCTCCAGCCTGTCCCTCTAGCTCCTCACCTTTAGATTACTGAGGCATATGTCCCAGTGTCCTCCAAACTCTGGGGTCACATATCTAGCTCTTCAAGTGTCCTCTTGAAGTACCTCCTCCCTCTGTGTCGGGGAACATATGACACACTTGCAGCTCTCTTCGAGGAATTTCTCACACTGTCCTATTTCAATTCCACTCTTTGTTATCCTGTAAGTTCTGGTAGAATGTTCCATGATCTCTTAGCTTGTCCCATATAGGTAGCCCAGGCCCTTTGTGATGTGGGGGTTCTTGGCACCTATTTATTCTTTTTCCGGCTTTTAGGTGTCAGCTGAGTTAAAGCCAGCAAGTACCGCATCGTAGTATCTTGTTAAGAGGGTTTCCTAATGTAATGATCGTGATGGGGCATTCCTGTGTCTTGAGTGCTACATGCCAGCCACTATACTAGGCAGCTTATATATACTATTTCATAGCAATTCACATCTTTAAAAAGGAGGAACTGAGACTCAGAGAGGTGACGTGACTATCCCCAGCATCACAGAGCTTGTCAGTAATGGAGTTAGGATTTGAACGTAAGACTCGCAGACCGAAGTCCCAGCTCTGTCCAGGCTATTTCTCTCCTCTCTGCCAGACATGACCTGAATCCTCTGCTCTAGCCACAACCTCTTTCTCTGTGCTAAGCACCTCTAGTACTTTCTTACCATCCAGTCTGTGCTCTTGGAGGGACCCTTGCCCCATCTGTTTTCTTTAAGGTCTGATTAAAAGCCTGTCTTCTCCATGAAGCTGTTTAAGGTGATTTTTCCTTCCCTGCATAAGAAACACTTTTGAATGTAGTACTTATCCTGAACTTAGTAATTTTCATTCCCATACACATTTTTTGCTTTTGTAAGTTTTTAGTCAATGTATCACATGTGTTAAGTGCTCAAATCTTAAGCATATAGCTTGATAAATTTTATAAATGAATATATATGTGTAACCACCATTTGGATCAAGATATGGAACATTTCTAGAACTCCAGAAGGCTCTTTCATGCCCCCCATGGTCAATATTTCCCCCAAAGTACCACTAGTCTGACTTCTATCACATAGTTCAGTTTTGCCAGCTTTTGACCTTCATGTGACTGATATACGGTATATCCTCTTTTGGTTGGTTTGTTTCCCCTGTGTAATTCACCTAGAAGATCGTCATGCTTAGCAACAGTTCAATTTTTTTTTTTTTTTTTTACTGTCGTGTAGTATTCCATTGTGTCTATGCCATAATTCATCTGTTCTACTGATGATGGACATTTGGGTTATTTTCAGTTCGAGGATATTACGAACATATAAACATTCCTGTACATGTCTTTTGATGGACTTAATAACTCATTTCTCATGGGTGTATAACCAGGAATAGGATTTCTGGGGGATGTTTATATAACATTCTGTAATAGATACTGTCAAACAGTTTTATAAAATGGTTGCACCAATTTACAGTTCTACCAGCAGTGTGTGGGAGCTCTGGTTGATCTGCATCCTCGGTAATACTTGATGTTGTCAGTCTTTGAAATTTTAGCCATCTGATGGGTGTGTAGTGGTATGGCATTATATTTTAATTTGCATTTTCCTGATAATTAATGATGTTAAACACCTTTTTATATGTTTAGTAGCCTTTGGATACCCTCTTTTATAAAGTGCTTATTCAAGTTCGATGTTTAAAAATTGAATCATCTGTTTCTTCTTCATTTGTAGGAGTTTGTTATATATTTTGAATAAGGTTCTTAGATATTTATATTGTAAATATCTTTTCCTACTCTCTGTGTTGCTTTTAAATATCTCTTCATTGTCTCTTTTCATGAACAGTTCTTAATTGTAATGAAGTCTAATTTATCAATTTTTAAATTTTATCAAATTTTTATGTTTAGTCCTTTTTGTATGCTGTTTAAGAAATCTTTGTCTGCCGCCAGGTCATGAAGCTATTTTCAGGCCTTTAGGTGTCAGCTGAGTGAAAGACAGCAAGCACCCCATGCACATCTTTATGCTCTAACTACATGTTTATGTATCATTAAGCATATATAATATTGCTTTGTATATCTGTAGATTTTATACAAATAATATATAATAACATATTAATAACAGAGCAATACGATAACATATTCTTCAACTTGCTTTTTGTGTTCAATAGTACATTTATGAAATTAATTTTTATTGATGTGTGTACTTCTTTCATTCACTATCACGGGACCGAAGTTAATTACTGCACACATATATCACCATCTGTTTACCCTTTGTCCTGCTGATGAACGCTTAGGGTGTTCTAGTGTTCATCATCACGAATAATGCTTCGATGAACATGTGTGCAGGTGCCTCCTGGTGTGAGGGTGTCTGTGGGGTGCACAGGCTGTTTTTAGAGATGCAGAGACTCAGCACGTGGAGGAAGTGCCTCGGTGCTGCTGAGAAACAGGACTGGGGAAGGGGGGAAGGGCTGGCTGGGGGGGCGGGGGCGGGGCTGAGTAGTCCTGGCTCTGGGTCTCCACCCATCTCAGCCACAGCAGATTTGCTTTCATGCTTTATGGCCTGGCATTTTGTTTAACTCTTTGTTTAAAAAATTGATTCTGCTTTTTTAAAAAAAGTTTGAAAACAAATACCCGAGTTAAGGCATTGTTCACAAAGTGTTATAGGTAAAATAGGACAGTGTCACATGGGAGGAGCTGAGTAACACCCCCTTCAGCCCAAGCTAGCTCTGTACATTGTTAGTTGCCTCTTCACATGCGGCCCTCCTTTTTCGTTCCTCCTGCTAGACTCTTGATTTCTGTGTTCCTGGTGTACGGCTCACTAAGCATTTGTTGATGGGTTGGTTGATGAATAACCTTTTGAATAGCTTGGCACTGTAGTCATCTCACATTTGTATGTATTGCAGTTTGCAAACTATTTTCATATTTAGCTTCCCTTCAAGCCAGGCAATGTCAGAGCCTTGAAGATTACACAGTAGAAAGATGACTGACTATTCCCACTTCACAGAAGAGAATATTGAGGTTCAGGAAGGCGAAGAGGCTCAAGGGCACATGACTGGTAGGACTTGGACCCAGGTCTTTGAATTCCAGCATTGTGCCCATTCCGCTGGTGTGCATGGCCTGAAAATATGGCCTTAATCCAGGCATTAATTAATAACTAACCTGTGCCCTGCCCCCTGCAGTTTACAAGGTGTTCTCCCTTATGTGGTCTCTTTCAATCTCCACAACCCTTCTGCGAAGTGGATACTATTATTATGACCCCAAAACCTACCCCTTTTCAAAGAGGGGAAGCTAGTGCTCAGAGGGTAGAGGTGTCTCACCCAAGGCCACACAACTGTGGAGGGACATAACTGCACTTGGTATCCAACTCCTAGCTTCCCCTTCCTCTGCTCCTTCCCTAACCTTTACTCCCAGCAGCAGAGCCCAGAGAGGTCTGGGGCAGGCAGGCTTTTTCAGCAGTCCTCCAAGTCCACCCTCAGCAATCTGAGGGCCTGGCCCTAGTGGGCAGGCCCAGGAAATGGGGTTGGCTCTGCGCTGCTGAGCAGCCCCTCCCATGAGGCCTGGGTTGTTTTTCTTATCTAAATAAACTCTGCACAAACATGGCCACATTACTCATGAGTAAGTTATTTGCCATAGCATAGCCCAGAGATGGGGAAATTAGTTGACACTGAAACTGTGTCTTAACCTGGTAAAATGAACGCAGAAGTGCAGTTTCAGACCCAGGTCAGCAAAATCCAAAACCTACTTTCCCAGACGCCCCACCCTCCATCTCATGCCTGGGAATACTTTTGCTTCTGGTCAATGAGTGCCCCTAGAGGACAGGTAGAATCCACCTGTGCCTGGGGGAGAGGATGAGTGAGCTCCAAGGGAAGGAAATCTGTCTTCCATGGCCTCTGTCTCTTCCCCCTGGCTCTCTTGAGGACAGGGGAAGATACACTATAGAGCCACTCTGCTTTATCCTCAGGTCATTTGTAAAATGGGTGCTGGAATAAATGCCTAGTTTATATTTGCCACATTTACCTAAATTTCTTCAACTTCTGGAGCTGGATCTTTCACAAGAAGGACCTGGGATCAGGGGAGGGGTTTAAGGAACTGTTATATAAATGAGGATATGCATAATTTAGCTCAGTCCCTGGCACAGTACTGTTGTTATTATTACTTTCGAGGAGGCAGGGAGTTAAGTGGGTGGTGGGAAAGAGAGATGATGCTAAAAGCAATTTGTCTTGGCCACCACCACATAGCTTTTTAAAGGCTTTCACATCTACTCTCTCAGCTGTGTTTATTACATCATTTTATAGGTGAGGTCCTGGCTCTCAAAGAAGCTCTTGAGGTAGCAACGGGAGTAGATCATAAACCATGGACTGTGTTGTCTGCTTTTGCAAAGGACTCTTGGACATAAGATCTCAACAGAATTCCTGGCAGAGCTGGGAAAAGAACTTTAGACCCTGACTCCTAGATCAGCAGATTCTGGTTTTAGCAGAATGTTGCTAGGATGACACCTCTGGTTCCTGGATGTAATTGTGTTGGTCCCAAGGAACATAGGCACTACCTATAACTTCTGTCCAGGGCTCTGAAACTGTGGTGTCCAGCCTGTGTGGTCACAGGGATCCCTTGCTCCTTCCTCTTTGCCAGCTTTAGGCCGATGGGCTTGAGCTTGGAGAGCTGTGGTTATTTCACTGTGTGGGCCATGCCCTGGAGACCGTGTCTGACTCATCTCTGTACTCCCACAGGGGACTGCCACTGGGACAGGGCTGGGGGAAGACCCTGAGATGGCCTAAGAGGTCTGGCTTCTCAGAGAAAATTCAAACGAAAACAGTTTGAAACCTGAAAAAGTGCCACCCATTCATGTGTGTTAAATTCAAAATAGCTTCCTTCTAGATATTCTGATTGCAAAACCCTAGATGAATGCGAGAAAGCTGAACTTTTCTTCTTGGGCTGGGAGGGGGGCGGGGTAGTGGGGATATGGATTTGCTGTTGGCCTAAGTGCCTACTTGCTCTGCTTCCTGAGTCACCTAGTTTGCCAAGGGGGCCTTGCACATAGTGAGTGCTCAGTCCACATCTTCTAAATTGAATGAAGTGTACCCACTTCCCAGGAGAAGACTAAGTTCAAGCAGTACTGTGTTGGGGTGTGAGCAGAGTCTGTGCCAGCCCAGCATGCACACATGCACTCGCATGCATGCAGACACGTGCACACACACAGAGGGAAAGGGAGAAGAATATGTGCAGGCTCAGCACCTTCTTTAGTTCCAGTTTGAAGGAACAGAAAAATAAAAATGTATTATTCCCTTTCATAATTAATATTCATATTTGGAGTTACCACATCTGACGAGGTGTGGACTGCCCCCAAATGCTGACCAGCCCTTCTGGACAAGTTTCCTATAGAAGGATCAGTTCCTAGCCCTGAATCAAGTGGTATGCTGGGTTTGGAACCCCCAACTTCACAGAAGATGCAATTCCACAAAGAGACTTTAAAATTTGTTGGTGAAGCTTCAAGTAGATGCATTATATGGTAATACATTCCTGCTTAAAACCAGCCTGGGTCTGCTTAAAAAATAACAACAATGGCAAAAATATACTTAATGAAGGTGTCACACACCACAAAACCATGGAAAGTGGGGTTTGAGTTTGAAGGAGTATATAATTTTATGTGCTTCAGACATTAAGTTAAGGTAATGTGGACTCATTTGGAAAAATCCGAGGGGAGGAGAGAGACAGCTATGAAAATATGAGTCCATGCTGTCTGGGAGCTCAACTCCACCTTACATAGCTAAGCTTCAAGGATGGAATGTTTCTCCATTAGTGTGTATATGTTCCTTTTTCATTCATTCATTCAAATAAGTATTGAGAAATTACTTTGTGCTAAGTGCTGTCCTGGACACTTGATGACACATCCATTAATTAGATAGATGAGTTCCTGCCCTGCTTATTTAAGTCAGTAGAAACAGAATTCTTATTTTCTGGCTCCCAAATTAAACTGCATGCTACCCGAGGGCAGGAGGCCAGGCTCTTCTCTTGTGGCATTTCTTCTACAAAGCACCCTGAGCAAGTTTGCCCACAATAGATGCTCAGGCAATGAGCCCAACGGCTCACAAATGAAAGTGAAATTGTGTGTTCTGACGCCCCAGTAGGCACTGGACTTCCTTTCTCTACCACCTCCTCTCCCAGCTTCTCTCCTGTGCTTCCTGGGTGGCCTTGGCAGGATCAAGCCCTCAGAGTTTAGCAGTTCATTAAAACTGACAAGAACCTGAGGTGTTACTCTCCCACAGTCATTTACATCTAGTTAGGGGAATCCCAAAGATCAGAGGAATGTGTCTCTAGAATGGAATTAGAAGGTCAGAGCTAGAAGAGGCACAAAGGCAAACAGGCTTCAACTAAAAGAATGACAGATCTATGGCAGAGTGTAAAGAAGGATTGCAAGGCAGGAAAGAACTCAATAATTCACTTGCAGTGTCTGCCATGGATAATGTTAAGGAAGATACATGAGTTGTGTATTTACAGTACCCAAGGCTCTCAATTTTACAGATGAAGAAACTGAGCATAGGAGTATAAATGACATGCATGTTGGGAACATGTGCATTGATAGAACCAGACCCTCCAAACTCCTGGCTTCAGTCAGTCAGTTCTCCTGCCACTGAATTAGGCTTCAAGCACCTCAGATATTTTGTAGGCAGGAGAAATTCTCCCCTGTCACAGCTATCCTCTATATCTATGAATAAGGTCAGCCTCGATTGAGACCTGAGTATCATCCTGCACCAAGCTCTTGTGTTTCTTTTGGTCTCTGTCATTTCCTAGTAGTTATTGAGAACACTAAAATATAGTGCAACTAAAATGGAATCCAAACCAGAAACAGTGGACCATGCTCTAGGTTGTGTCAATTTTAGCAATTGGCACCTCAAACTGATCTTCACATAATTCCTTCTATGCACACACTGAAGATCAGGCTTTGTGACATCCCCTGATCCAGTGGCTGAATGAGCACTGGGCTGAGAGCCTGCCATGTAGTCAGGATGCTATGTTTTAGTTATCAGACCTTAGACAAATAATCTTTCTGGGCCTCAGTTTCCTAATTATTAATTCACTTATCTGCAAAACATTTATTAAGTACTTTCAATGGGCACGGGTGTTGGGGATAGAAAAATAAGACAAGCTCTTTGACCTTAAGAGACTTAAAAATTTAGTGTAATGAATCAGTTAAATAAGTACATGAATGGGTTCTAGGTATTAGCATAGAGCTGTGAGGAGGGTAGAGTGAGGGCTCAGTCCCACACTGGAAGATAGAGAAGGAAAGACTTTATGGGTTTGGTGGGGGTGGGGGGAGATGATACCTGAACCTAGTTTTGGATGATGAAGGTGAGTTCATCTAGTTGAAGAGTTGGGATGTAGAAATTGAAAGGGATGGAAAAGACATGGAAGGCAAGAAGGAGTGGTGTGAGCAAAGGTACAGTTGCACAAAAGAATCAGGAATATTTGTGATTTGCTGGAGAGAAGAGATGATATGGGGCACAGCAAGAAAGATGAGGCAGAGATAGGCAGGGTCACATCACTCAGTACCATCTAAGCCATATGAAGGGCTATGGACGCTAATTTCTAGACCTGTGCTGTTCAACAGGTAGCCAGTAGCCACATGTGGCTCTTGAGCATTTGAAATGTGATGAGTCCAAAGTGAGATGTAAGTGTAAAACATACAATGGATTTCAAAGACTTTGTACAAAAGAGAATGTAAGATAGAGATGATTTTTATATTGATTACATGTTGAAATGGTATATACTGTTGGGTTAAAGAAGATATATTATTAAACTTCACCTGTTTCTTTTTCCTTTTTTTAATGTGGCCTCAAGAACATTTAATTATATATATCACTCTCATTATATTCCTATTGCTGTAAACAATGGCAAATCATTGAAAGCATTTTTTAAACAGCAGGGGAGATTAAATTTGTGCTATAGAATTCTCATTCTGGCAGCAAGTAGAGAATGGAGACAATTTGAAAGCTATTGTAATAATTGGTAGTAAGCAGTGATAGGGGCTTGAATTAAGATGGAGGCTTGGTGATGAGGAGGCAGATTCTATAGGATAGGGTCTGATGACAGACTATATGTGAGAGTGAGAGAAGGGAGGAGTTTCTTAGGTTGCTGGTTGGGTGACGGGAGACAATGGTGATGCCCGTGGAGGATAAAGGAGGTTTACAGAGGAAGCTGATGAGTTCTGAACACTAACTTGAAATGACTGTGGATCTCTCACATCCAGGCAACAACTTGAGACTGGAACTCTAGAGATGAGTTTGGCTGGACAATTAGATGTGGGAGTCAGTTTGTAAAGGTTAGGTGAGACTTGAGGGTAAAAGATCACCCAGGGAGAGGATGTAAAAGAGGCAAGTACCTTGTTCTGGAGAACCCTAACACGCCTATGGGAGGGCAAGGGAAGAGGTCTGATAAATGCATCAAATGCATCCTTGCTCATATTGCCTGCCAATGGTGACATCCTATTCCCCACCTTAGGGCAGGCAGCTAGCTCTCTGCTTCATGCTGAGAGGTCTTTCAGCACTGACCCTTTTTCATTTGTTGATTTAAGAAGAAAACAAACAAAGCTTTTGGAGGGTGCTATTGATGACTCACTGAAACAATAAGAAAAGGTTCTGCCGCAAATGCAGTCTCATTGTATACAGCTGGTGTGGTGAGGATAAGTTGGTACTATAGCTTTTCAGGGGGCCATTTGGTAATGGCCTAAAAAGTAACAATTTTTCTAGGGACTTAGTCTAAGAAAATAATTAGAGATGTACACAAATGCATATACACAAAAATGTTTAAAGCAGCACTTTGAAGATACCAAATAAGACTGGGAGCAACCTACATGCCCAGTCATGGGAAATTGGTTTAGTAAATGATGTTAGATCCATGTGCCAGAATGTTCCACAGTTGTTCAAAATAAGGCAGTAAATGTGTATTTATTGACAAAGATGTTCACAATATGTTCAATGAAAAAGCAGGTTACTGCGGTATGATCATTTCTAGTTACTGGTTGCTGTTTTTCTTAATCATGGTTAAGAGCAAGAACTGTCTAGCAGGATCATCTGAGCAAGGTCACTCACTGATGTCACCTCACCGTGCCTCAGTGTCTTCTTCTGGAAAGGAGATGATAATAACACTTACCACAGGCAGTTATAAAAATTAAATTAGTTAATCTAATCCATGTAAAGTGTTTAGAGCAGGGCCTAGCACTTTTAAGACCTCAATATGTGTTCGCTATTATTATTATAAAAAAACATCTTTATTGAAATAAAATTCACATATATCATACAATTCACCCATTTAAAAATGAACAATTCAGTGATGTTTAGTATATTCAGAGTTATGCGACCATCACCAGCATCAATGTTAGAGCATTTTTATTACCCTTAGAAACCCTGTACCCATTAGCAGTATCTCCCCTTTATTGCCTACCATCCTTCCCCCCCACCCCCACCCAGCCCCTGGCAACCAGAAATCTACTTTTTGTCTCAATAGATTAGTTAGCTCTGAGAACTTCCTAGAAATGGAATCATACAATATGTGGTTTTTGTGACTCGTTCTTTCATTTAGCACTATGTTTTAAACGTCACTACAATGAAAACATGTTATTTTTATAACAAAAACAACCACCAGTAAACTCATCTGTCTTTAAACTGGTATCCCTCTTTTTGCTTAGGTTGAGAGAGGGTCAGCTTTTCCTTGTTTCTCTTTTATTTCATCCCTTTAAAGTCTGAGTCAACCTCAGGATGTTTCCAGATGCTGGGTTGTATGTAAGGTGCAGAGTATTCTAGATGTGTGTGTTATTAAGAGGTGAGGAGGCCTACTCCTTGTGCACGCTCAGCAACAGACTACACAGAAGCACTGATGGGCCTCGTGAAGCATCAGCAGCTCTCTCAGAGCTGACCAGACAGTCCAAGTAACCACTGCCTTGGCGCTTCCACTCTCCAGAATCCACTTCCTCACGCTGGAGAGACCCCACTCCACTTCCACCCTACACATTTTTTTTCTTTCTTTAAAATCTTTTTCTTTTTAAATTGAGGTGTAACTTTGATATAGTATACACCAGTGGTCCCCAACCTTTTTGGCACCAGGGACCAGTGCTCCTATGAGAATCTAATGCCTGATGATCTGAGGTAGAGCTGAGCTGGTGGTGCTAGTGCTGGGGAGTGGCTGCAAATACAGATGAAGCTTTAGCTCACTCACCTGCCACTCACTTCCTGCTGTGGGGCCCGGTTCCTAACAGGCCACAGACTGGTGCTGGTCTGCAGCCCGAGATTGAGGTCTCCTGGTATACAGTATTCATTTTTAATGTAAAAATAGCATGCCAATATATTAAAGACACTTTAAAGACATTTAATCTCACTGCCTTTATAGAACTAGATTTTCATTTCAACACACCACTCTTTGGTGGCTGTCCATATGCACATGTGCTTTTAAAAA
Organism: Eidolon dupreanum; assembly: GCA_028627145.1. Classification (NCBI taxonomy): domain Eukaryota; kingdom Metazoa; phylum Chordata; class Mammalia; order Chiroptera; family Pteropodidae; genus Eidolon; species Eidolon dupreanum. Next base: position 36,372,152 of record CM053509.1, on the reverse strand, counting down.
TAAATGCAATTATAATGAACCAAGTTTTCCAACTACTATTTTTTAGGTCCATATTGCAAACTGAACCTGGACTGAGGGAGATCCTGGGCCTGAGCCAAGGCTGCATTTGTGACTCTTATTGTCCCAGAATATGGAAAACACAGTGACCTCTATGAAGATATATGGTGCAAAGACAAAAACACAAAAATATGTAAAGTCATGGAGGAAACTCACACGACATGTTTCGTTTTACTTAAACATGTAGGCATGGACCCTGTGAAGTACTGTGATCTGAACAAGGCAGATCTCAGAGGCATGGGCAGACAGAGAAACCAAACACACATACCTGAATCTCAACCTGTGTATACAGAGAGAGTGACCAACACACCAGGACATACACAAATGGTAAAATCAATCACACACACACACACACACACATATACACATATATACATGCACACATACCATGCACCTACCAGGATCCTCTCCTGGCCCCCAACTCCCAGACCTACCTTCAATTCCTGAATTTTGGGAAGGAGCTCTTGCAGGAGAACTCAAAATAGCTCTGTGAACCCTGCCCTGGGTTCCATCTGCCTGCCCACAGGCCCATCCTGTTCTCCCCTGCAGCCCTGGCCCTGTGCATCGTTCTGCACACAATGGTGGGTGGCTGTCCCTAACCCCAAGTCTAATCCCCTGCGCCCTAGTCAGACCTGCCTTCTTGATGCCTTCCTTGGATAGTGCCTACACCTAACCCCTTTCTCCCAGGGACACTCTGTAACCTTCACCAGGAACCCTGCTGGGGGACTCTGGGAACAGAGGGGCCGATGCTGGGCTGGCAGTCAGGGGTCATCTTGTGTGGACGATAGTAGCTGGACTCCTTGCATCTCTGGTCTCTGTTCTGTGTAGCAACAACAACATCAACGATATTGTGAGTGTGAGAACAAACAATACCCTACCCTTGCGGTCCCAGGTCCAGAGCCTGACTTAGAGCAGACCCACAATTGGCATGTGAGTCCCCTGGCCCTCAGTTGCCTAAACTGTCAGGTGGGGCAACACCTAAGCCTCCATGTTCCCACAGGGCAGGCATTTTAAATAATTTTGTTTAAGTTCTCCAACTGTGAGATATCATGATCACTGGACTAGAAGGTGCTAGAAACTGAAGGCTCTGTCTTTTAAGTAAACTGGAGAACAGTTAGTGTACTGACCACTATGTGTGGAGCACTTTGGACTACTGCAGCTCAGGAGCAGAGGGTGAGGTTAATCATACCCCTCATCACGTAGGACTTTATCATTACAGAGCCAGGAATTCGCTTAGTTATCTCCCTCCTTCAGCCTCATCCCCATTCTCCAACCCTCAAGAACTTATTCTATTGTGTTCAACGTGTCTTTTTTTCAGTATATATATTTTTGTTGTGGTAAAACACACACAACATAAAATTTACCATTTTAACCATTTTTAAGTATACAGATCTGTTTCAGTAAGTAGATTCACATTGCTGTGCTACTATCAGCACCATCCATCTACAGAATTTTTTTCCTCTCCAATTAAAACTCTCTATCCATTAAACACTAACTCCCTACTCCTTCCTTTCCCCAGCCCCTGGCAACCACTATCCTATTTTCTGCCTCTTTGTATTTATATTAGATACCTCACATAAACGAAATATACAGTACTTATCTTTTTGTGACCGGCTTATTTCACTTAGCAGTGTCTTCAAGCTTCGTCCATGTTGTAGCATATGACAGGACTTCCTTCTTTTTAAGACTGAATAATATTCCATTGTGTGCATATGCCACATTTTGTTTATACATTCATGTATCAATGGACACGGTTGCTTCCACCTTTTGACTATCGTGAATAATGCTGCTATGAACATGGGTGTACAAATATCTGTTTGAGTCCCTGCTTTTGCTGCTTTGGGGTATATACCAGAAGCAGAATTGCTGATCAAGTGGTAAATCTGTTTAATTTTGGGGGGAACCACCATGTCATTTTCCACAGTGGCTGCATCATGTTACATTCCCACCAGCAATGCACAAGGGCTCCAATTTCTCTACATCCTCACTTGTTATTGTTATTTTTTTTTTGTAATAGTCATCCTAATGGATGTAAAGTGGTTCAATGTGTCTCTTTTTATTTGTATATATGTAATTTTTTACATAGGTAGCATTATGCTATTTATTTCATTCTCTGTTACTATTTTCACTTGGAACTGTTTTTAAGATCAGCCCATTTGTTTTGTGTACATAGAACTCATTGCTTCTAGCTTCTGCATCTACTCCACAGTGAGCGTCAGCCATATCCATGTATACTGAAAACATACTATGTTCTTGTGGCAAGCTGTCTACATGGATTATTTGATTCCCGACAACCCTAAGAGGTAGCTGTTATTATTCCTCTTATATGGATGAGGAAACTGACACAGAGTTAAGGGATGTGCAAGTCACACAGCTGGAAGTGGTAGAGTTAGTTTAACTCAGGTCTGCCTTGTGCCTTGGGAGAGCTCATGTGTTAGGTGCTACAAAGAGCTATAGGAAGAGGCCTAACTGAAGACTGAGGCGCTCTCTTAGATGAGGGCACTCTGATGAGAGTTCTAGTCCTGACTAGGTCCTGACTTACCTCCATATTACAAATATTTCCCTTCACCACATGTCCCTTTATGTTTGTGTCAAATGAGGACAGAACAATTGTAATGCTTTTTCTAGATTCACCACTTGATGAAACACCCGTTAGCTAATGGAAAAATAATCGGAATTGAAGTCAGGTGTTTGTTTCCTTCCAGTGTTCCACCTGGGAGCCACTCCAAACACATGAAAACCCTTTGGCAAATCGTTTGTGCGGTTCCTCCCTGACAGGACTATTCCCAGTGGAACAGAGTCGCTGCCTCCGGCTTCATCCCACCTCTCTTGAACTTTGCACTTACCATGATGAAAAATTAACCGGGCTAATGTTTCCCTTCCAAGGACAACCTCTGCCAAAGCTGGCCTGCCTGGGCCCCAAGAGAGCAGGCGCCAGAACAGTTTCTATCCATCTGGAGCCGCCCACCTACTCACCGCCCAAGTCAAGGGAGCATGCAGGGGCCTCCTGGCACCCGGAGGAATCCATTCCTCAGCCCTACTCCTTGCTTTGTGAAACTAGGCTTATTCCCTCAACTCTTCCCATGGAGAAACTGAGGCCAGAGGAGAAAGAACTAGCTCAGCAATGGCACTTGTAGGTCTAGCACTGTTGTTCTGCATGTACGGCTGTCCCTATCACACAGATGCCACCATGTGAAAGAAGTTCAGGAAAGCATGTATAGTTACATTCACTAGTTACTGACTAGTTATTTCCTCTCCTCAGGACAGTGAGAGAACTGACGGAGGTGCCCTTCCAGTGTCATGGCTTTAGAGGGTTAGGCACATGACAAGTGCTTTTGGTATATTTAACTCAAAGATTTCTCAGGGTTTTTTCCTTCACAATGCAAATTGCCTTCCTTCACTAGGCATCACTTCTGCCTGTGTAAAATGAGGGCTTGCATTGGAGAACAATTTTAATGCTCTTTCTAGATTCACCACTATGCACAATAAGAACCATTTCCCTAATTTTTACAGCTGAGAGAACAGATGCTCAGTGGTGTGAAGGGAGGGAGAAAGCCAGGATTGAAAGCCAGGTCAGTCACTGATTAAGCTTGAAGGTCCTTTTATTTTATCTGACCTCCTCTCAACAGTTGTACCTGCTTGATTTGATTCAGGTTAAAATTAATGTTTTCTTGGGAGATGATAACTACAAGGGCCCCTTTCTCCCAGGCACACACCTCCCACCCCTTCATGCTTCCCTAGGCTGTGAGCTCCTTGAGGTTTGGCAACTTCATTTTTCATTTCAGCCGTCTCAGAAATGAGTGTGTCTAACTGAACTGAGCTCCCTCATCCTCACCTCTCTTCAAGGCCTTAGCAGTAGCCCCAAGGTATGGTTCTACTCCTGTACAACATTTGATTGTTTGCAAAGTTTTTCACATTAGATTCCCACAACTAATTTCTAGCCCCATTTTACAGGTGAGCAAACATTTCTTGTAGTGTCACAATAGCATGCATGTGTAAAGAACTTTTGTTTTGCAAAGAGCTCCGTCAATGATGTCATCTTTGCCTTCCACACTATAAGGCTGGGTGCAGCGGCAAGAATGCAGACTGAGGCCTCACAGAGCACTGGATTCAGATCCCAGCTCTGCGGCTTGGACTCCCGAGTGAGTATTGTAATCTCTCTGTAATTGGGAGGCATAGAGACATCTACCTGAAGGGCCACTGTGAGGATTAAATCAGAGGACAGCACTTGGGTTACCTGGAATGAAGAAAGCCATTGATCTGTTGATCTCCTTCCTTTGCTTTTTGATGAGCGTTGGGAAGAAGGGAGTGAAGCCTAAGGCTTATAGTGGCTACCGTTTAGCCAGAGGACCAGTCAGGAATGGGAACCAGGTCCTTAAGCCCCAGATGGGGTTCAGGGATTCTCTTTTAAGGTCCATGCAGGTCACGACTTAGAAGCAGGGGAGGGCCAAGTGCCAGGGCTAAACAGCAGCAGCTGACAGGCTTGTGGGAGGCCATTCTTTCCGACAAGGCAGGAACCCCTGCAGCTTCTGGGCGGACTGTGTGGATTCGGCCCTACCTCACAGGGCTTTGTAACTCCTCACGCTTGAAGGTTTGCAGATAACTTCTTTCTCACCACTGGGTTTTCCTGCTGTTAAAAACAAACAAAGACCTAAGACACCAGGCTGCCCGCCTGGTAGGGGAGGGGCAGCAGGAGAAAGGCCCTAGGGGCCTGGGGTAACTAACTCCTGAAAGCAATTGAGGGCTTTGTGAGCAGATATCCTTGAATTCTGCTGGTGGGGAGAAAAGCCCCAGAACCGCCCAATACTTTGGTGTTTCTTTGCTTCCCACGAAGGCTAACTTTGAATACATAAATTACCTGAGTACTCCCCTTTTGCCTTACTTTTTGAGAGTTCATAGATTTGGAAACAAAGGTCTCTCTCCTATTTATTGGGAGTCGAATTTCGGATCTTTCCGTATCATAAGATTCCAAACATCCTATAATGTTTTTTCCTTCCAAAGATAAATTCTACAGCGCCCTCATTTATTCCTTTATGAACTCGAGATGTCTTTGAGACCCATTTTTCACCGGGCACTTGATTCACAAGGGAGCCCTCGCTCCAGCTATTATCCAGGGAGTCACTGAGGTCCCCAAAACAACACTTTTGAAAGCTCACTTCTCCCCCCTCCCAACTCCCTCCACACACAGTCTCGGGTCTTTCAGCCGGTGTGATCTCAACGATGAGAATAAAAGCAGCCCCCGGGTCGCCGTTGCGGGCCAAGGCCCCTGACCCGGATCAGCGCGCGCACGTCTAAGTGTGCGCCCCAACTTCCTGGGCCTCAGCCTTCTGTGAGCCCCCTCTCGGACCGGGGTCCACCCAGGGGTGCACCACCGGCCTTTGGCCGGACGGCGCTTAGTCGCTTCGAATCTAACTCTTTCGGGTCCGCAACTCCAACTGAGCTTCCTGAGTGTGGGTTCCGCGCCTGGGGGCCCCTCTCGCCGCTCCTTTCCCACGACTTCCTCGAGGCGCCCGCCGGGCTGAGGTCGGGGCCGCGCGGGGTCCTGCGCGCTCCAGTCAGGGCCGCCGCCGTCCCCGGTCGCCCACGTGGGCGTGCTCCGCGCCGGGCGGGGGAGGCCCGGCGCCCTCCCGGAGGCGGGGGGCGGGCAGGGCGCCCGGGGGAGGAGGTGGCGGGGCGCCGGGGAGGAGGCGGGGAGCCCCAGCGGCAAGGGGGCGGTGACAGTGCTTGGAAAGGAGGCAGCACGCGGATTTGCATGAAACACAGACTGGGAGCGGGCGGGAGCGGGAGCGCGGCGCTCGGCCCGGGCCGGCCCAGCGAGCGAGAGAGCGAGCGAGCCGGGAAGGAGGAGGGCAGCGGCGCGGCGCGGCGCGGCGCGGCGGCCGAGGGATCTGCGCATCAAAGCGATCGAGGCGAGCAAAGTTTGGGTGGGGGTTGGACTTTCCTTCCTGGAGGCGGCACCCAAACAGCCACCCTGTGCGGAAACCCAAACTTTCTTCTGCCACTCCGAGGCTCGCGGCCGCCACCTCCGCCCCGCGTTCGGGGCCTGCCCGACCCGGCGCCGTTATCGCCCGCCCGCCTTCCCCGCCGCCCTTCTCTACGCTGTGGGAGCTCCGCAGGCTGCAGCGCCGCGGCCCGGCCCGGAGCACGGGCAAGTTCGCGGAGAGTTGAGGCGAAGTTTGGGCGGCCCCGGCCCGGCTCCCCTCTGCGCCCCCGGCGTCCTGCCGTGCCCAGCCCCGCCGGGGGCGCCCCTTCGCCGCCCGCGCGCCCGTGCTAGCCATGTCGTCCATCCTGCCCTTTACTCCTCCGATCGTGAAGCGCCTTCTGGGCTGGAAGAAGGGCGAGCAGAACGGGCAGGAGGAGAAGTGGTGCGAGAAGGCAGTCAAGAGTTTGGTCAAGAAGCTCAAGAAGACGGGGCAGCTGGATGAGCTGGAGAAGGCCATCACCACGCAGAATGTCAACACCAAGTGCATCACTATTCCAAGGTGGGGGCCCGAGCGACCCCGGCGGCTTTCTGGCCCAGCCCCTTGGCGCGGCAGGGCCGGCCGGGTGGGGTTGGAGCACGAGGAATAGTGTGTGTGTGTGTGTGTGTGCTCGCGCGCGCGCGGGGAGGGGGAAGGGAGATGGGGTTGGGTGGGTGGGAGCGCGGGCAGAAAGGGGACCCCAAACAAAACCTTCATCGGATTTGTAGATTCAGAGCCTAGGGCTTCCACGCGGCAGTCTCACTTTCAGACCTCACATTCGCTTTTCACCTCCGGGAAAGGGGGGTGCTGGAATTGGCCACCCCACTCCGGGGAGCTGCAGGCTCAAAGTTGAGGCCCGCTTTGTTCAGCTCAGCGGGCCGGAGCCCCTCCTCCGCCGCCGCCTCCCGCCCCCGCGGCCCGCGCTCGTGGAGGTGGTGGTGTCTCTCCCTTTCTTTTCTTCAGCCCTGTCCCCCACGTCTTTCCTCAACAGGAATGCAGTCCGTACAGCTGGGGCTGTGGGTGAGGAGCGGGAGCCTCGTGATTGACAGATTCCTTCTTCGTTCTCTCTTTGCCTTCGGGATTAGCATTTTTATCGAGTATTTTTAGACTCGGTTGTGCCAGTCTCCCGCCCCCTCCGCACACACTCACTTTGGTTGCAGTGCAATGCTCTGACTTTAAAATGAGAGACAAGTGGCAGAGAGTTGGGTCTTCTCCTCCGATCGTTCTGTGCCCTCCTTTCAGTTTGAGATTGCGAGTTGATGAAGAGCAGAGAGGGCTCAGAGCCGGTGAGATAACGAAACGCACCCCAAAGTGGGCCTCGCAGCGGCCCTTGCATTCCTGCAGAGCCCTCCTTCCCAAAGCGCTTTGCCATCTGTCTGGACCTCCTTTATCCTCCACATCGTACTAGCTAGGTCAGAGAAGAGCTCACAGATGGCTGATAGAAGGGGTCAGTGACTTCTCTCCACTCCCAGGGCCTTCTCTTAGCTGCATTTGGCTGGAAATTGGGGCATGGAGGCACCTTGGCCTCCTGTCTCAGCCCCCTCTAAAGTCTGACTCTGCATCAAGGGAGTGTGTGTGTGTGTGTGTTTGTGTGTGGAATATCCTTGGGGTCCCAGGCTGCAGAGGAATGAGTAGTGTATCCTCAGGGCCTGAGCCCCACAGAGATTGTCATCTTTGCTCCTGGGCCAGGAGTGGACTCCATCCTTGGCCACCTGCTTGGGGCAGCTGTACAAGGGCTGCCAGCCGTGTCAGGCAGGCACAAAGCAACATCTGTCCCTGGGAACCCAGCGCAGGCCTCCTCTGGAAATAAATGCCACATATGGTGGGAGCGCTTACTTAAAAAATCATAATTTTTTTTTTTAACTGGGTGGATCCAGTCAATAAAGGGGGAGGGAAGGCGGTGCGCTGTCTGGGAAGTGCGCTCTGGGTGTGTGATCCAGAGCCAGAACTGACTTCAGAGGAGGTGGTGTGATGTGATGGTCAGTGAGCCCTGGGTTCTGGTCCCAGCTCTGGTTCTTAATTATTCTTATTCCTTTGGTGGGGTGTGGGGGGTGGGGTGGACGGGTGGATAAATGAGTGTCCTACTTTTCCCACCTGGGGAGGGGTTTGCAAAACCTGCCATCTCACCTGCCCAGGTACATTGAGGAAAAGTGCTTTATGCCTTGAAACAGAAAAAAAAGAAAAAGAAAGAAAAAAGGTATCAATGATAAAATGATCGGCTGTGTAAAGTGTTTTATAGTTTACAGAGCACTTTCATATGGTTTTATGAAATCAAGAAAGAAACTCCCAGAAAACAGGGCAGTTAGGCTTAAGATTTATCTCATTTTTAAAGTTGAGAAAACTTTGGAGGAGGGAGGTGAAAAATCTTGCTATCATGGACATGAGATTCTGACCCAGTGTGCTCCTTTTCCTACACCATGCTGCTGTTTACTCTGAAGGTTCTGAATACATTCTTTGCTGAATGCTAAAGGACTGTTAACCGGGGTGGAGCCAGGGGATGGAGGGTAGTGTGGATCTTTGTTAGAAGTTTGCTGCTGTTCAGTGTGTGGGCTGGTGACAGCCTGGAGGAGAGGCCTTGCTTTCCCCCTGCCTTGGTAAAAGTTTGCCCTCTGGGAGAACATAGCTTCGGTCTGCTTTTCCTCTTCCAAAGTTCTCTGCAGCTTGAGGCATATGAACGCTTTGAATGTTTCTGAGAGTTCAAGCAATGTCGCCCCCTGGCCTTCTCATGATCCTGTTGGGACTGGGGGCATCTTCTATTTGCCTGGCAAGGACCTACTGCTAAGGCTTTTTTCATCTTTTCTTCTTTTTTTCATCTTTTCTCAGGGATACCCAGTTGCTTGGGCGGATCCAGACAAAATGGATTGCCATCCGTGGATTTTGTGCCCACGCCTCTGGGTCACCTTGTCTCCCTTGGCAACAGCTGCTGCTGTTTTGGTTGTGGGCAGAAAACTAAAGGCCACATCTTGGGGAGGTGGCTAGCTGGCCTCATGCTAGTGATATCAGTGTGTCTGTTAAGCCCCATAGATTGTTTGTGTTGTTCTCCACAAATTGTCTGTTCTCTCCACACTACCTTTTATGAATTATCCTACTGTGTGGTGGGGTGGGGCACTGGGTGCTTAAAAATACTCTGTCGAGATCTGGATGTTGGGGTTTAAGGACTCCTCAGCCTAAGGAGATTTTGACAAGCGTGTTTTGGCTAATATGTAATCATGAGCTTCAACAGTAACATTTGGCAGTTATAGCTGTGTACTAGTATACTAGGGCCTTCCAGACTGCATGCTTACTTCTCAGTTACACCAGCTCTAACCTGTCTCAGTGATCAGGAGAGCTGGAGTGATACAGGCTTACTGATATCAAGAATGTAAAAGAGACCTGTGCCAAGTGGTGAGAGCTTGATTTAAATACACTGACACAGGGGCTATCAGGATACACTGAGGTCTGGCAGGATGGGCAGAACTTAGACACTTGTATAACAGTATCTCTCTCCTCACCTGCCTGAATACCTGAGTAAAGCTGCAGGTATCCTTCTGGCCAATTTATAAGATTAGAGTCATAGCATTTGCCACAGAGGAATGGAGAAGGTGTGTGTACGTTATGTCTACTCAAACATGGCTGTTCTGATGGACTGGGCAGTGGGATCTATTCCTTTACCCAGTTGTTGGGAGCTGGATCAAGCTTATGGCCCGATTTGTTTGGAAGGGAAATTGGGCTTTCTTGTGTCAAAGCAGCAAGTCCAGGGGAAAATGAGAGAATTTTCTGATATACTCTATCTCTTTTCTGTGCTTCTCTTGTTTTAGCACAGCCTCCTCCTGTTACCTGCCTGGTCTTTGCCAGGCTGCACTCACCCTAGGGAGAAAGGAAAAAGAGCCTCATCTTTAACACTCCTTTCTTAGCCTTCTGAGGACCTATTGCCAGGGCTGCTTGTTAACCTTGATTAGGGGAGTTACGCATAGGGGCTGGGAAGAGGAGGGGCCTGCAGGTCAAGGGGTAGCTGGCTGTGGGGCTGGTTCAGAGCCATGGCTGAACCCAGGGTCCACTTGATTATTCCCTTGACATTTGGAACCTTGGAACTTGCTATTGCACCCAGGAGTCAAATGTTTAGGCCAGTGCATTTGCAGGCAGCCTCTTGCTCCCAGTTCCTAACTATATGTTACAGAGTTCGGATTTGTCGATTCATTGTTACTTGTTGGCTCTCCCATGTCTGAGTCAGTATTCCAGGCAATAGGGGAGGATGCAGAGGTAAATTTGAGATGACCCCTGCCTGTGAGGAGCTTTTACTTCAGTAAGGGAAACATTAATAGGGCATTATTTCAGTGTCCTTTCTTATTCTCAGCCATCAAAAGAAATAAGAACTCTAGTATGGAGTGGTGTTCTGGGGTGAGGGAGGGGACTATGATGATTTTTTAAAATACCATAGAAATCACTGTTTGAAAATGAAATAATGACAGGCATCTGTTTTCTCCAGAAAGATAGCACAGAATTCAGGTTCTAGATCTTGCCATTTTAATACCTGGATGGATTGAAGAGTTCACTGAATGTCTCAGAGCCTTCAGGTCTGTACCTATAAAATCAGGGTGAGATAAGACTTGTAGAAGTTTTGGTAAACCAGAGAATTTGACAGCTGTAAGTGTTAATGTTTAGGCCTCTGTGCATATTATTCATCCATTTATTAAATGCCTAGTATGATAAGCAAGGTAGGGCACCTGTTCCCAAGGATCTCCTTGTCTAGAGTGGACAACAGACTTGCACAAAAATATAGGGCATGAGCTGCAGCCAAGGAATGTACAGAATGCCCAGGAACATGGGAGACAGAACATTAATTCTATGGGAGGAGGTGAGAAGAGGAGGAAGGGATCAATGTGAGGTGGAAAACCAAAAGGAGGACAGGAGTTATTATCTGAAGGAAGTTTCTGGGCTGCAGTATGATCGTGCGAACTTTCGGCTACATGGTGATAGTTGCCTATAAGAATCTGGCAACGACATCTTTATCTTCTGCCTTTTTCTAAACTCAGTACTGCTGTGAACATGTTACCTCATGGCTTGTACCAGAGGGTTAGTGACCTCTGTGCAGTATTTTACTCCACTGTCAAGTGTTCTCTCTTTGAAGTAAAAAGTAAGTTAGCATTGCAAACCTGAAATTCAGGTTTCCTCCGTGGGAACAGCAACTTTAGTTATATTAGCTCAGAATATAACAGTGTATGTCGATAAAAAGTGGACAACTTGGAGATGACCGTGGGTGCTTAGCATTTTAGAGTTTTGGTGTGACTTATTCTTTCATTTCTTTGGTTAACACTTGCTGAAAACAAATCTTTTAAGTCTGAGTTTCTGTATGGACATTAGAGCTTTTAATAATATATTTTTAAAAGTATTTGCAAGGATGTAAAGTTTTAAATGACAATTCTAATAATGGAAAAATATTAATGAATATAGTAGTCATTTAGTTCTGATGAGAAATGCAAGAAGTTGAGGAAACAGAGAACTTGTCTCAAGCTTATCCTATCAGGAATCTAATTAAAGTGAGTTTTTGAAAAATAAATATTGGTTTAATCATGTAAACTTGTAATTTAATGTTATTATAATGGAAATAAAATTAACACGATTTAATGGACTGAGCAACCATTAATTTTCACTCATTAATTTATTAGGAGATTTTGATGCCATTTGATGCATAATACAGCCATTATTTTGTATGTGCTTCTTTATGAAATAAATAGGATCAAACAGTGCTTGCTTTAAAAATCGAAATCAGGCTTTATTCCCATTACCTTATTCACCCACCTTTCTTATCCACCTCTCTCCCAGCTTCTTGTAAATAAAATGATGTTGTCTAAGGTGGAATGCAGCTTTCTCAGTCAACCCAGACTCATGAATAGTCCTAATTAACATTTGTCCTTGTCTCCTTTGATATATTGACCTATTAAAAAAAAATCAACTGGCCCTCTTCTCCGATCCACATCTGATAGTATTGGTTGTCTTGGAAGAGAACTAACCAGAAAGGCTGCTCATGAAGGCAGCCTGCTGAGCATGCAGGGCATTGGGAGGGTTACTTGTCTTTTGAAGACGCCAGAATGACTGATGCACTGTTGGATGGGACTGAGGAGGGTCAGGAATCATCCGTTGACCGTTGACAGGTTCCCGGGGCCATGAGCCTTCAATCATCCCATCTTCAAGCACAAAGATTCCTGGAAACAGTCAAAACTGCTTTATTAACCCATTCTGCAGAAGTTTGGTTTCTAATTTTACTCCATTCCCAGTTTTAGAACAAAGATACCAGAAGAATTTGTCTGCTTCATTTTTATGCTTTCTTTCAGTACACCCAGCAGATACCAAACCCTGGCCTAGGTGGCAGGGACAAATTGTGAGCAAGGCAACCACTGTCTCTGTCCTGTAGCTTCTAGTTTACTGGCTGCCAACACAGGTTCTGTGGAATTGTAATAATGGTGTATGTGTTCACTCTAGTTAATTTGTAAATACTGTTTTCTTGATGCCAGAGATCCAAATCCCCCAAGCTCTGCAGTTTATTGACTCTTGACGAGGGTGTGTGTGTGTGTGTGTGTGTGTGTGTGTGTGTGTGTGTGTGTAACATTACTCTTTGTTTTGACTTAATTAACAGTTTTAGAAATAACAAATCTATAGCACAAGTCAAACTATCTGCTGTTGATTATCGGAGGCCTCTGCTGTAAACAGCAGCCTGCCACAGTGGCACACTGCTGTAGAATGTTTTGACAGACTCAGTTTAAAATGAAAACACAGTAGAAGGCTATTAATTAAGAGGTTGGCTAATTCCGGACTAGGCTAAATTTTGTTTAGCAGGCTTTTTCTCCCCATAAATGCTGTCAAAAAATATTCGCTATAAACAAGGTTTTTGGGGTCATTTTGGAGGCAAGAGTCAGCAGATCTAGATAGTTTCTAGACTTAGCTCTGTTTCTTATTAGCTGTGTGAGCTGGGGCAAGTCACTTTATATCTCTGGGCCTCAGATGTTCTCAACTAGAAAATAGGCTAGATAATCTCTGTTGGAGGCCTTACTCTAGTTTTCATGCAAGCATTTTAGAAGCTGCCATTTTCATGAATCCAGCTGATCCATGAATTGCAGATCTTTCTTAATCGTTAATGTCCTAAGACCCTATCAGTCTGGTGCCAATTCATTTATATAAATGAAAGTAATAAAACTATAATTTAGCTTTTTAGTTATTTTCCCCTCTCCTCCCCGCCTCTCCCTTACCTTATGAGTCAAAATCAGTGAAATTTAACTACAAAGGAGTTTAAAAATAACTGAACACGAGGATAAAGATGTGGAGGCTGTGTGTCTTGAGATGCAGTGAGCAATTTTTCTTCTTTTGTTGTTATTTTTGGCTATTCTCAGAGCAGGAAGTTTACTTAAACTAATGACCACAAATGCCTAAAAATGGTTAAATGTAAGAGGTAGGCATTATAGAGGATACCTGTGGAAAATGTTTGCTCATATGTCAGAGTTTACCCAGAAAGCTTCCTTTATTTATTTTCAAGCATCTATATAAAGAAAGGCTATACTTGATTGCATAAGCATGTGCCTTTTGTTAGGCAGTGTGAATGAAGGTTACAAGTTTAAACCCCAGCTAGGAAATGAAAAGTGAGTTTCTCCCGAAATAGTACTTTTTTGTATCACATGGCTCTCTCCCCACTTACATCTGGCAAGTTTTTCTCCTGAATGCTTTGCTGGGGGTTTAGGACAACAGTATTGTTTAAGAAACACTGTGTAAGGGTTTGCTTTTGAAACTACAGAGTCACAAATCTGGTTACTTTTGCTGCTAAGTGTTGCATCACAAACTGCCAAGCCAAGTTGTAGCTCTGAGGTGTCACCATTTTTTTTCTCTTCGACTGGACTTTTGAAAATAGTAATGCTTTTTGGGTGTGTGTTTTTTAAAGGTCTGTTTTTACACTGTCACAGCTCAAAAATGCCAAAAGGCATTTTTTCCTTAAAAAATCACCTCTGGGCTAAGCCCAAATGTGGAGTAATGGATCCAGAAAGGACTTTTTGAGTAGTTACAAGTGGCTGAAAGCAGGCGCTGATGGTGGAAATTGGGTTTTTCCTTTTGCTTCAAATCTCCCCCATTGTATATTTTCTCTTACCCTTGTTCTATTCGGAGCCTTATTTATAAGGTGAGCCTTATTTCTCTACATGGAAGGGCAGGGTGAGTTAGTTTGTTCTGCTACCCTTTAAATTTTATGTGTTGCCATTTATCCCTACTCATATTTTTAAAATATCACCTGAGGAACAGGGAGCAGGAGCTGGTGGACAGGAAGAACACAATAGTGAAGAAGGAGCAGGGGACTCTGGAGTCTGACAGACCTTGGTTTGAGTTTGCCAGTTACCAGCAATGTGGCAATCTTGGGTACACTTGCTTCAATTTACTGAGCCCCAGTTTCCTCATCTGTAAAATGGAGATGGGACCACCTGTTTCATAGAAATCAATCCAAAGGAGATAAGATACATCAAGCACTTGGCTGTTATCTGTAGCTCACAGTGCATAGTAGGTGCTCAGTAAATACTCATTTTCCCTTTCAAGGGGGAAATTTGACTGATGTGTCATTCAATCCCAGTAGGGGACCCCTCCCCCTTTTGTTCTCAGAGCTCACCATTTGGAGAATCTTGGTTTATGTAGTAACAGAATCTATTATCAACCCATGCACACCAAGAGCACAAACCATGCTACTTGTTGATTTAGGGCTTGGCAGGCTATTGAAAGAGAAACAATTCATATTCTTAGGTGGTTCTGCCCTCCCCCGCTTCTCTACCGTCATTTTTAAAATTGTTTGGTTGACTAAAAATAATAGTATTGAAAACAAACTTTGATGAATCAGTGCTCCTGGGCGGGGGATGGGTAAGATCCTGAAGAAGAAACGCTGTGACTCACGCACTTGTCACCGATAGCCTGCCCGTAAGTGTGTGGAAGTGTATGATGTTTATTGTTTCTGGTGTTTTTTGAGGCCTAGTTGGAAGGCAGTTCTGGTTTTCCCTGAAGTACCACCTTATCAGTTGGCTTGGCTGGCAAAGGGAGAATGGTCAGCACCAGAATCTCATAGCTCCAAAATAGCTTAGAAATGGGTGGTGGTCCCCTTGACTGCCCCTAACTGTGTACAAGAGGGGACTCAGGGTGAGAGGGCCATGCTTTGGCTGTCCTCTGGATGCGCTCCTTTTCATGGGGCAGACCTGTAGAGCCAAGGGGTGGCCCATCTAGAGCCTGCACCTCCTCCTTCTAGACCACACTCCAGGTCCTGATCCTTCAGTTCCCTGTTCCAGTGGTCTTGAGCCTGCTTTCAAGTCCTGTGTGGGCCTCTTCCCCAGGTCCATCTGCCTGAGGGAAGACTGTGTTGACCACGGACAGCATGTATTCTCATGGGCCCAAGGTCTGACAAGGGACACAGAGGCCCGGAGGGATCAGGTGGAATTCAGCTTTATGGTGTCTGCATGGGTGTGCCTGAAGCCCTTCTAAATGTGGGATGGCACTGGGGGCGAGCAGGGATTCAGGGCCAGCTCTCCCTGAGTGTCCACATTCCATTGTGTGAACAAGGGGTCAGAGAATTCTAAATTCCAAACCTGGCCTTTCAGGTTGTATTAAGGTATCTTTCAAGGTAGGGGGATGGACCACATTCTATTTAACAGTTTGTTACCTTAATTTCTATTTTTTAAATGTGATATATGGTATGTGGGCCTTCATATGTACTCTTACTCCGGGACCTACCAACGGAAGAGAGAGGCAGGCCTATTTTTAGCACCATCCTCTCAGTTGCACACCATCATATGGACAGGATTGCTTCCTTTCACCTTGAACCCAGCCCAGAATGAATTACATGCAGATGAGGGAGAAGGTGATACATATTGCAGCCACCTTGCCCATCTGAAGTGGAACAGAGCTGGACAGCTGATAGTACATTAGTTTGTTGGATACATTTATTGGGCACTGACTTTGTGCTGTGCCTCACACAGTGTAGAGATGCTGAGATGAAGTCCTGTGTCCGAACCGTACAGAGGCAAAAGGGGACACAATGACCACAGTTACTGTGAGTTCATGGGAAAGACTCTAGTAGTGGTTGAACACAGTATTGTTTGGGAGCCCAGAGGAAGAGCAGCCCTCTTTCTGGGAGAGTCAGAAGGCTTCATAGAGGACTTCGAAGCAGGACCTCAAAGGATGGATAGGAGTGTGGCAGTTTGGGAAGACTGCATGGAGCACTGGCCAGACAGCATGAAGGGCTTGGTGTCTGGGACAGGCAGGACAGTTCGGGGTGGCCAGAATGTAGAAGAGGGAGTGGCCAGAGAGGAGTTGGAGAAGGATGTTGCCAAGGGCTTTGGTCGGCCAAGCTTGGCATTTGAGCCCTGCCTGCTCTGTAAGCGCCTAGGAGATTTTAAAGTAGGGAGTGGCGTGGCCGAAGCCACCATTCTGTTCGTATTTCATTTTCTCCCCCACCCATGGCCAGTAACAGCAGGTTTTCTGCCTGAGTTATCCAGGTCAGAGTCATAATCCCTTACACCACCATGTGGACAGCTTTAGGCTATGTCTGGAGCAGGGTGAAAATAGTGTTTTGTTCGCCATCAGGAGAAAAGACGAGTTGTACAGCCAGGAGGGCCCTGGGAGCCCCAGTGCTCAGGTAATTAGTCAGTGAGTCATGCCAGCCTCTTGACATGGATTCTTGGGAAATTAACGGAATGTTGCTGGGCTCCATACAGATGCCCGGTCTCCCCAGGCAAAGGCCTCTAGATCAGATCTTGGCCTCTCTCTGGGTCCTCCCTGTGGTTGGCACAGCGCCTCCATGTGGAATGTCTCTGGTCAGTGTTTTAACTTCTTCACTGATGAACATCTAGGCCAGGCTTTCCAATTCCAGACTGCACTGCAATCAGAAAAATTCCTAAATTCTCTACTGAAGGCTCATAGAGTACTGTAAGTGTGTTAATAACAGATTGTATTCCTTAATAAGAAAACCGTCTAAGTTGTTGGTATGCATTTATTTTATCACTGAGAGTAAACAAATTATGCTGACTATTTAGAGATTGGGTACAATTTACCTTATCTGGTTAAAATCAGCTTTAATTGTTGTTAATTTAAGTTTATAGGATTTTAGGAGATAAAGTTTTGTGTCTGTGGACTGATTCTTGTTCATGAATCATTTTCATTTTTGAAAACGTTGATAGAAACCTGCTGCTGTAGGGGAATCTTTCTGCAGTGGAGAGCCCTGGGTTCACATTCAGGAGACCCAAGTTCAAATCCCAGCTCCCTCACTTACTGCTTTGGTGACTGGACAAGTCACCTAACTTGTTTGAGTCTCCCTTTCTTCACTAGTAAAATGGGAAAAATAATACCTCCCTCTGTAGGATTCTTAAGAGGTATTTTCTTAGATGAGCTATGCATTCATTGAAAGCACTTTGCAGACTGTAAAATATTCTGCAGTGTCACCTCCTATTTCTTTATGAAGCACAAGTCCATAGTATTGCTAAAATCTTTTTTGACAGAGATGGAGTTAAGGCTTCCAAGTGCACACCCAGATTTTTACAGAGAAGATCATAAATGATGCATGAAATTCAATAGAAATATGAACTCAGGGCATGCTTGCTCTAGGGCTTGGTAACAGAAGTTTATGAGAGCTGATGTTTTCCGTCTCGTCGAAGCAAGGATTTGGGTCATCTGTGCTGATTTGCGGTTCAGCACCTGAGCAGCCCTCTCACCTGGAGTAGTCCTAGAATGCGTGGCACGGACTGAGTGTCGGCTGTATGCCAGACACGACGGTGGGCCATCGAGCAACAGGTGGTGGTTCTTTAGCCATCTGCAGTACTCTGGGAAGGAGGCATCATCCCTGTTTATAGAGGAGACCAAGGCTTTGAGGGGACAGCAGTAGAACAAGAACCCGAACTCAGGTTACTGGTTTCTGACCCTGGTTGTTTGCCCCCAAACTCAACAAGAAAAGGCTGTTATTCTCATCCTCATAAGAAAATCTGTGAAACTGCTTAAGTTGCTTTAGGTCTCATGATGAGAGACAGCTGGATTTGCCTCCAAAGCTCTACCTCTTCTACAATCTAGGGTCACTGTATGATTTATTGAACAAACCAGGACAATTGTTAAGAGTGAAAAGGGGCAGTGCTAATATTAATTGTGGCTAGAAAGTGGGCATAAACTTGGACTGTCCAGACAAACGTAGGTAAACAGTCACCATAAGTCACCCTGCCATTATGCCAGGCACCAAGGTAACCGGGAGGATTAGATCAGCCAGTTTATATGCCACTGATAAAGTATAAGGGACTGTCAGAATTATTTACTGCTATTTTAAGTGAAATGATTTGCCTAAGGTCATTCAGCAAGTTGGCAACATAATATTTTAAGACTAGATGGGATTTTGGGGATAACTTAACATAATAAAGTTAGCAATAGAGCTTACTTAACTGAAGTAGGATTTAGGGAACATTTGGCCATACTGGTGGCTAAGAGAAGGAGGACGGGTGGGAGGTAGAGGTGAGGTGTGTCTCAGGGAAGTGGAGTGCTGGTGAGGGCATGGTAGGGCATTCACCTGGCTCTAGAATGTCTGCATCCTCATCAGGCCCTGTCCCTTTGAAACCCAGGAGATGCCGCTAGGCCCAGTGCAATTTAGATGATATTTAATGACCAGAAGCAGAGACTTCTTCTGTGAGCTGACCTTTCCTGCTCCCCTGCTCCAATTTAGCTGAGGCCTCAAAGATACTACTGGCTGGGAGCTGGTGGGAGTTAGTGGATAATCCTTCTGCGGAAGAATTTTGGAAGGCTTTGAGGAAGGAATTAAAAATAACAGCAAGCATGCCTTTTTTTTTTTTTCCTCTCTTTGATTGTGGTAAATGCATGGAATGTGCCAGGGCCTCTGCGGAGCACGTGGCCCCAAATAACCCCCCTGCCAATGGAATTCTGTAGAGAATGCGGAAAGACTGTGCCGTTTCACTCATACTTAAGCTCTCAGAATTTGTTCTTCATTGTCCAAGCTTCAACCTTCTTCTCTTGCCCCAAGTGATTTGTTGCAAGTCTTGAGTCCTCTATGCTCTCCATCCAAACTGTTACTGTGAGTGAGGCCCTGTCTGATGAGCTCCAAGGAGAGCAGCTGGAGTGACAAAGGACCAGTTACAGGCTGAGAAAATTGAAATGTAAATTTAAACCAAACTTGGCACTTGCTTGGAGAACTTCAGCTGATCCTTTGGTGCTCTGGTCGTCATCTTTTGTGGTTGTTCTGTGTCTTATAAATAGAACAAGATGCATTCTCTTCACCCCACCCCTGTTTCTTACCTGCCTCCCACACTCACATGCAAGAAGGCATGTGTGTGTGGCTAAGTATGGGTAGGGAGTATTAATTATTTATATTCCACTTCATCGGATAGTCCGTGTGGGAACTGGGCCCAGGGCTTCATGGAGATGACCAGGCCATCTTGTGGGTAAGGCTGGAATCTGCTTTTGGGTCTACAGTTCCAGCTTTTTTCATCGTTGCCACCTTCTCCTCCATAGTGGAGGCACTCGGTCTCTCATGCCTTGGGTACTGCAGTAAGCCAGTTGGCCCCTTCCCTCTCTGATTCAGCCAATATTCTTCATCAGGGGCCAGACTCACTGTATTAGGATGCTTTCGGCTGTGAGTAACCTGAAATCCAACTAACAGCTTCAATAGTGCAGGGTCTTATGTCCCCTGAGAAGTCTGGGACACAGAGGTTTCAGGCATCAACAAGAACTGGGATCCTTTCATCTTTCTGCTCTGCCATCTTCAGCCTGAATGCCTTTGTCTTCAAACTTGACCCCTCATGGTCCAGTGATGGCCACAGCTGCTTCAAGCATTACCCATTTTACACAGTTGCATCAAGGGGCAGAAAAGACTACTCCTGTGTGTGGTTATGTGGTGTGTGTGTGTGTGTGTCTGTCTTCATCTAGGAAGAAAACCTTTCCTAGAAACCTCTTGGTAGGTATTTCATTGGCCAATATTGTGTCACTTGCAGTCAATGGCTGAAATAATGGATTGCAATAAGCCTCTTGAAGTCAAAGATCCAGGCTATTTCTTTAACTCATTAGGTACTTAGTACAGTGCCGGGCACTTAGTAAATTTTAATTAATATTTGTCAGTTTCCTTCTTCTTTGATACTTAGCTGATGTCTTGCTAATTTCTGAGGATATGGTGGTAAACCAGGGACCAGTTCTTGCCCTCATGGAACTTATAGTTGTGATGTAGAAATAATTATGTTGTTGTGTTTGGAGCATCTAACAGGGTGGATTGTAGCACTCTGCCACAGGGCAGGTTAGGGAGAGGTGTGAAACTGGGGCTCAGGGAGACAAATGGATATACCTGAGGGTGACATATTTGTGACCTAAGCCAGGTCTTTTCAGGTAGTTCAGCTTTCTGTCTACCCCTCCACTGTCTTATTTTCCTCTTGACAAAATGAAGATAAAAACTTGCCTGTGAGCATGGAGTGGGGGTAGGGTACAGAGCCCAGAGCCTCTTTCCCTCAGGGGAAATTTTCTAAAGGTGCTTGTGGTATTCTGGCTTCAAAACCATGTGCAATTTAATTGCACGTTTAGCGCCTTTGTGTGTCTCACTGGCTTTGAAATCTACTGGAAACTTTCTCTGAAAGCATATAGATGAAGAAATAAGAATTCTATAAATGTTCAGTGGTTAAAAACAAAGTGCTGGCTGATTTACATGATTTGTTGTTTTCTGATGGAACTTTCTGTAGATGTGGAATACCCTGGAGTCTTCCTGTCATAGTCAGCTAATAACTGACTTTAGGTCTGAAAATACTTTTTCATTTCAATTCAGAGAAAACAGAGCCCGCCCCAAGGTCTTGTGTTTTTATTTCCTACTGATCTAGGAGCTGGGATAACTTGGGACCCTGGGGAATATCTCAAAGCTAATTAAAGATGTTTGAGGTTTGCCTATTTTTCTTGCTTGAAAGAGTCGGACTTTTTACTTATATCATTGAAAAAAAGAGTATCACCACCGCTGATCTAGGAGGTGGGGTTGAGGGGAAGGGTTGCACACTTCAGTAAACATGCGACAGTGTCCTCCTGCCCTCTTCATGTGGTCCCCTCTAGGGAGGCACCTTTGAGCACAGGCCTGCAACCAGAGTAGCTACTTTCCTTGAAAACTCTTCAGTTTTCAGAGTAGTGGCTAGGTGAGCCTGGCCGTGAAACCGAACTAAGTTGTCCCAGTGTGAGGGTGGTTCTGTTTGATCAGCTTTGGTTCTGAAATTAATGGCACGAGTTCACCACTCAGAGGGAGAGTGAGCATGTGGGGAGATGGCAGCCCTGACGGCCATTCCAGGGTGCCCCCAGCCCTTTGTTTAACCACGGCTGTGGACCAGTGGTCTCAGATGTTTACCATTGCCTGTTTATAAGAGGGAAGTGTGGTCATATTTCTATCTCTCTTGTGGGCTGCACGGTTGTCTTACTGGGGCTCATGTGGGAAGTGGTTACCGTCAGGAGGAGGGTGAAATAACAGTGCTTACAAAGGGACTTTGATCCAAGAATCTGTTTGAATGTCATCTTTTGGCCACTGTGTTTTTAATTTTTTACTTATTGCCTATTGGCCTTAACTTTAGGGTGAGAAAATGGAGCCACGTGCTGGACCTCGTTCTACCCAGCTGGGCTGAATCAGAATTGCGGTTCAGATTACTTCTCTCCCTGGGTTTCACTGTGGGAATGACTTCCAGGTCTGTACTTCTCCACAGCTGGAGACCCTCAGCTGCAGCTTCTCTCTAGGTATCGGTACTGGAAATCCCAGCAACACCTGGAACCAAACTTGTGCCATTGCTTCCTATCCTCCTCCTCTAACTTACACTGGCCTTCATCTTCATCACTATCGGAGCTCCTAGGCTCAGTGAAGTGTAGAATCAGTGAGTGAGCAAACAAATGTGCACATGAAGGCACTGGGATCTTAGCATCCTGTTTTTCTGGTGAGGCTGAGGCCCCTTGGTCACTCTGGTGGAGATTGTCCTTATGACTTTGGGAAAGTTGGCTTGACTTCTCTGGGCCTTTGCATCCACAAAATGACAAGCTCGGAGAGAATCTCAAATGTCAGTGTAGGGTCTAATATTTCATGACACCTCTTTGTCCTCTATTCCTTGGTTCTTGCCTTTTGCTCTTGATGTCCATGTTTTCCTGGGGGACAAATCTAATTTTCGTCTGATGCTCTATCTTCAGAGGTGGCCCATTCTGTAATGACCTTATTTAATTCTATTATTTTCATGGTTTAACTCATCAGATATTTACTGAGCATCTTTAGTTGGTGGTGGTGCCACCAGACGCTGTGGTCCAGGAGCAACAAATACACTGCTGACTTGGACAGTCATACATACTCCTGCCCACCTGGAGCTTTCAAGCTTGTGTTGAAATGAGGCTTACCTAATGAGAATCTGTTCCCTATTCCTGGGCTTGGGGAAATCAGTCTGCAAGCGAAGAGGAATTCTCATTTAGCCCGAAGCATAGGAACCCTGTGCTTCTAGGCACCAGCTGCATTCCAACCGTGGTGCTGTAAAAATACAGGAAGGAAGGAAAACGTGTTCACAGGTTGGTTAGAGATTTTGAAACCAACAATCAACTCTCTTATCCACAAGAAACCAGAATTCACTGCTGGCTTTTGGTCTCTCAGACCCGCAGTTCAACAGAGCACCCTTTCAAAGCTGGGTACTCTAATGGCTTTTTCCATGAACCTCAGCCAGCTAGCAAGTATAGTCTTTGAGGATTATGATTTGACCAGCTCACTCAGAAATCTTTTAAAGAGCTATCTGTACCCTCTGCCGTTTTAAGGCCAGCGAGGAGAGGGCGCCTTCCAGAGATAAAGCAACTGGAGGATGGCTGCTGAAAGCAGACAATAAGTAAACAACCTCCAGTTGCTTTTGTTGGGATCTGTCACTATAGGGGCGCCTCTCTGGTATGCAGAGGAGAGAGAAGTGGAACACCTGGGTTCTAGGCTTGGCTCATCATGAACCAGCTTCATGACCTTGAGTGAGTCACTTTGCTACCCCAGGCACCTGGTTTCCTCTTTGACAAACCAAAGGCATTGGCTTTGCAGGATTTTAAAGTGTCTGCCAGCTTAAAAATTCTTATTCTTGAGCTTGCATTTAAAGAAATGACTGACTGTTACTCATTTAGATAGTTTCAGGATCACTGTATAATCACTGGTCGCTGGAGGCTGGGGCCCATGGTTGAAGACAGGATGGAAAGAGGCTTAAGGTTCAAGGTAGGCAGTGGCAGCTGGAACTCATGCTTCCTAATGATTGACATTTGATTGTCAGATCCACCATAGAAAGTTCTCAACCCTGACTGCTTATAAGAATTCTGATGCCCAGACCACACCTCAGACCAATTAATTCAGAATTTCTCTGGGTAGGTCCTGGGAAATTAGTATTTTTAAAGTTCTCCAGGTGATTCTGGTGTGTAGCCAAGATAGGGGGTCACAGCCTCAAATATTATGTGAAGCTGTATTTCGTTATTACAGGCATCTGTTTTCGGGAAAAAGTGATAGTGGTTGGTTTTAAAAAGAGAGAAAAAGTGCATGCACACAGAAAGAAAAAACGTTCTGGATTCTAGAAGGGTGCATATTTGGTAATCATAGCTGCCACTGGTGAATAGTTGCCCTGAGGTTTGGAGCCCCAGTTCTCTCCAATCTCTGGGTCAGTGGTTTCTCAACATCTCTGAATTAGTGGAAGCCTCTATAGTTGGTTATTTCTGCTCAGGAAGCTCAGTACTAAGTTGGGGGTGGAGCAAGGGTAGGAGTGGAGCAGGAATGATTTAAACAGGCCATTACACACACCCACACGTTTTTCATGAAACTAAGAGGCCTTGGCCAACACTGGCACACCTTGATGTCAGATCCTTGGCAATGCCTGGTGGAATCTAGGGACTGCAGGAGTAAGTACGCTGTTCCCTGGGGTTCAGTGAAAGTCCCTGCCTTGAGCTGAGAGGATCCCGCCACTTCAGCTATGTCGAAACACTCCTGTTTGTGCCCAGTTGTTGAAGGTTCCCTGCAGGAAATCTATCCTAACAACCTAAGAAATCTGATAAGGCACAGCTGTCCAGATTAAACATTAAGAGAAAGGACAGCTGACTTCAAATATCTCTTTCAGGTGAAGCGGAGGGCATATTGTGGGAGGAATGCAAAGGTGGATATTTAATTGATACGACACGGGCTGCAGGAGGGAAGAGAACTTGTCAATTCTGATCAACCCAGAAGGGTTTCGCAGATGGTGGGGTAGGGCATGGGGCTTGAGGAGCTTTGAAAATGGGTTGCAGGCTTTAGATGCAGGTGTAGACACACACCAGATCGTAAGTTGCTATTTTTCAGACAAATGAGGACTCCATCATTTAACAAACACTTATGAAGCTGAGAGCAGGGCACTCAGAAATAGAAAATATGGCCCCTGCCCTCAGCTTTCAGTCTTATATGGGGGTTGAATAAGTGAGACAATAGAAATGAAGGCCTCTGTTGAGTCACATTGTGAGTAGCTAGGGGTTCAGAAGGAGGAGCAATGCAGGGTGCGATTGGACAGATGCATCAAGGAATGTGGGCCTGAGCTAGTGAAAAGGAGACATACCAGTCTGTTAGCCAACAGAGTATATCTTCCCTCTTCTAACATGATATTGTCTTTAGGGAGTAGCCCTAATGGGCACCTCATTGTTAGCAGGAGTGACTTTACCTTCGTGCTCCATCAAAATTCTCTGCTTTCAGGAGTAAATTTTCCTCTAGCTTTTTCTTCCCTGCAAGGGAGGGGTGGTCTTTGCCAGACCCCTGCTTTGATGATTACCATCTGCCCACCTCTATTTCCTGCATAGTTTCAGTTGGAAAGCCTTTCTTTCTGGACCCAGAAATACAGTGTAATATGTTCTTGCTTCCAGTAGCCACCTGGCGCCCTCACAGCAGTGGCTGCATTTCAGGTATGGATGGAAATGATTATCTGCATCAGAAAACTCAAGTTTGTCTTGTGAGCAAGTTGGGTGATGATCAGTAAATGCAGGACTGGCTTTCTTAGGCCCTGGCTATTGCCAAGGCTGTTATTTCTCTGTGGGTAATTATTCCAGGCTTCACAGTCACAAGCTGAGCATAATCAGGGGCAGATAAGAAAGCCATATATAGAGCAAAGTACATATTTTTTAAGGTGGGCGGCAGAGGCATTATATATGTGTGTGTATTTGTGTGTTTAAAAAAAGACCTATATTTTCTGGGCAGCAGAACTTAAGTTTCCAGTAAACATCTCCTCCCTTTTTGCTTTACCTTTTAATTTTGTGTTTATGGTCTCTGTGCTTTGAAATTGTTTTGCTGTGATGCCAGCCCTGACCGAAACAGGCGGAGCAATCCAGGCCCTTTGGAAGCCATGGTTTAGATCAGAGTTCTTAGAGTGACTCTGACCCAGCTGATTGACAGCTCGGACGAGATTACTGGAGCTCATCTAAGAGCATAAAAATAGAAACCTGGAGCTCCAGGAGGGAGGGGATATGCACGTGTTTATGCCCATTATCACCTTTATCACTGGAGGAATCATCTGTGTAATTCTAGTCTGGGGTTTGTTTTCTCCGTCCCCTATTTGCCAAGTGTTAATGCCTCTGGTCTGAAAATCAGAAGTGCTCAGAGCCCTAACCTGGAACTGACTTTGGAGAATATGGCTAGGAAGTTGGGCACACACTAGATTTAGTTGTTGCTGAGTGGCAGTGGCCTCTCCTGACAGATTTCTTGGGTCATGCTGCTGTTCTTTCTTGGCTTTACTTGTCAGGTGGGGTGGGCAGGGGCTGGGGAAGCCACTATTAGCAACACTGGGGTGGAGAATAAGGCCCAGGCTAAGTGAATGAAAACACCTGGAAGAGAGGGAGGGGAGCAAGAAAAGCTGGGGGAGAAAACCCCATGAAAGCAGCAAAGCTGTCTGGCCGTGTGGTAGGGGCGGCAGTGAAGGAAACACAGTGGTGTTTTGCTGCCTTTTCAGACCACTTTTACTTCAGTGCTGCTGGGAAGGCTTTTCAGAACCCTGCACTGAACGGAGGGAGCAGCTGTTCTAGGCTGAGAAGGAATGCAGCTGCCTGAACCTCTTCACACCTGGAGTCCATCAACACAGGAGCGTGTGGCCTGGACAGGGCTGACCTTATTCCTTTGTCAGGGCCACCTTTCTCTTGACAAAACCCAGTGAACCCTGAGAAG
This sequence comes from Eidolon dupreanum, assembly GCA_028627145.1. Taxonomy (NCBI): domain Eukaryota; kingdom Metazoa; phylum Chordata; class Mammalia; order Chiroptera; family Pteropodidae; genus Eidolon; species Eidolon dupreanum. Next base: position 36,345,983 of record CM053509.1, on the reverse strand, counting down.
GGAGAACCCTTCCCCGGGAACTTTGGCACCCTGGCCTGCAGAGTTCCCAGGATACCCCCAAAATAAAACATTTCACATAGAGCAAACGGTCCTGAGTGTGAGCATGCCCAACAGCTTTCCCTTGCAAAGGGGGCTTTTGGTAGTGTGAGGAGGAGATGGCTCCTTTTTTTTTTTTTTTTTTTTTTTTTAGTTTGAAGAGGCCAGGCCAGGAGACCTCAGAGGAATGAGAGGCACCCCGAAAACCTGACCTCACTTCCCCTCCGCACCCCCTTGACTCTCCCTGCCAGATGACCGTTGCTACCGTGCTGTTTTTTCAGTGAACTATCCTTACCCCTCTTTTTCCTTTCCCTTGGAGCCTCTTGGTGGTTTTGAACAGCAGGAAAATGAGCCAATTTTCCTTCTGTCTATGACATTCTTCATCTTCAGCCTCATGGTGGGATGATGGTTTGGCAAAGCAGTTTCCCATTGTTCTCTCTTTATAGCAGCCATGGGTGGAGGCAGGGCAAGTGGTCTTAACCCTTTTTTGTAGGTGACCAGGGACAATTTGTACATTAGTGGAGGAGTAGGGACTGAGGTCATTCCTCCATTTCTTCAACAGAGTAGTTCTTTTACTATACTGTGTTGCTTCAGAAATAAACACACATGGTGTGTGTATACGTGAGTGTTGTCAACATATCCCTCAAAAGATCATGGACTCTTTCAACTGCTGTCACCTGGGGTTGGTGGGAACACCACCACCACCATGACCTTTCCTATGTATAACAGTGTACATTTTACAGAGCACTTTCTCATATGTGATTTCATCTCCGTGACAGTCCGTGGAAGTAGATGAGCAAATGGAGACCTGGAGATGCTGAGTGACTTGGCCTCGGGCGCCTACCTAGTAAGCAGCCCACTGGTGAGGGTGGCACCGGCTGGATGCTGTGGATGGGGAAGTGCAGGTCCAGTGGCGTAATTGGTGGTGTAATCAGCAAGCAGAGGCATTTTGTTTTGCTGTTCTTGCTTCTCAAGCCACACAAGGTCCCTGGTTCCCGAGCATGACCTCCTCCCAAAGGGCCTGCTTGTGCATGCCCTGCCCAGCATGGAAGCCTGGACCAGTGTGCGAGGAGGGGGCACACCCAGGTCAAGTGAAGGGCTACCCGGAGGGAGTGGTGACTGACTGTATGGAAGTGACTGGAGTCAGGGTTCACCCTGCTCAGGGTGGGGCCTTCCTATGTCACTTCACGGAGAGGTGGACTGAAAAGGGCGTGTCCAGGAAAGCAGCACTTCAGAATCATGGCGTCTCTCCTGGTGTAGGAGGAAGATCAGGGATTCTGGCGTCTGACAGATTTGGAAATTCCAGATCTGCTTCTTAGTAGCTGCGGGACAGTCCTTTCAACACTCAATTCTCAACTTGGGTGTTGTCAGTATGTCCTTCAGAAGCTTGGAGTTCCTGCCACAGTATGGTTATTCCTCTGGTGAGAAGACTTGACAGGTCATCTAGTCTAACCCCTTTAACAAATGGGGAAGCAGGCCCTGAGGGGTACAGTGACTTGCCCGAGATCATAGTGAATTAGTAGCAAAGCTAAGTCAGGATCAGGTCTCTGAATCTCATGCCAGCCTGGTTGTTTGCTTGTGTTGTGCATGAATCTGGGGTAGTTTTTCTTGTTCACACACTGGCCAGTAGCCATTTCCATGAGCACTTGTCTTATGAGGTAAAGTCAACTAGCACCCAGGGATGAAAATGTGAGCCCTCTAATGTCAACTTTATGGAGAGGAAAATGGGTGGGAGAACAGGGCAGGGCAGGGCAGTAAACATTTCAGAGCTTGTGTGATATGAACCACTGTAAGTCAAATCCTAGTTTTCCAAGTATGCTTGACAGTAAATGTGGTTCAGACCATGAGATGTTCCACTCCGGGGTTTGGGAAGTAGATATATATATTTCTCTTAAAGTTCTTAATGCTTCTCTCTTTATTGCATTCTCCACCCCCATTTCTCTAGGGCTTTAAATCATCTTTGGCTTGAGGTCGAAAGTACCCATTACATTGGTAAGCGTCCTGGTCTATTTCATACAGTCTTGTCAGGCCAAAATATTATGAACAGACCACCAAACTGTTTGGTTCAAGGCTAATACCCTCCTTCCCCACTTGAGCATTTGATTTTCTGCTTCAGTGCTGAGTTTGGTGCAGGAGACTGAGTTCCAGTGCAGGAATTCAGAGTAATTTCTCGTATTGCTACCATCTGCTTTCATGGAGTCGGTTTCTTTTGATTTAAATTGTTCCTCTTGGGAGGGAAGAACCCTAAAAATGGTGGGAAAATAAGACAGTCTCTCCTCTCCCCAGCACCCACGCATACACGGATTGCTGCCATGATGCTTGGTGGGTGTGGCTGAACAGAATCCTTTCAGTTTTTGAACATCCTCATTTATTATTCCTGCTCCTCCAGCAGTCTTGGGGCCCCAGTTTTCTCTGAGGGGATTTCCCAGATTGGTTCCAGGCCAGAGCCTGAACTGAGATGGGTGCTGCCTCTGCAGTGACAAGGACTGCAGGTGGTCTGAGGTATTGCCCAGACCTGCCCTGCATCAGATGCTGGTGATCCAACATTATGATGATACATTATGTGACCTCTTCAACAAGTGAGTCACTCCCAGGTAACCACTGGTACTTTCAGGGGGAACTGCTGGCATCGTTGTGGCCATGGCCATGGTTTCTCCAAAATAAGGTGTTTTTAGAAATGAAAGTACAGGGATTGGTCTTTTTTTTAGATTTGTTGTCATGGACTCATGGCTCCCCAACCTTTTCCTCATAAAGGCTTACTTTGTTTTCTCTTAAATCGAATGCTTGGCACCATTGTTATGTATTAATAAATAACCTACTCCTATCATTCAAAAGAAAACTTCATATTTTTACCTTTTAATTTTTCCATATTACCTTCTAGAATTATTTGTTCGCTTAAGTGTTTTTATATGGCTGTAATCAGAGTGCATTCGTCTAACCAGGAAAGCAGGAACCCCAGGTATTTACCACGAAGAGACTTTAATACGAGACTTGGTTACACAAGGCGGTATAGGAGTTGAGAAGGCAAACGTGGCAAGGTGAGGTGACCTAGACTTAGTGGCAGAAAGCACTGCCACCTTTAGGCTGTGGAGACAAAAGGAAGAGGTGATGTTCCCAGAGCTTAGGGTTGGGATCACCAGTGGGCCTGTATAGAACAGATGTAGCTGCTTCTGAAATGCCCATGCGTGACAGAAAGGGCGAGAGGAGAGAAACGCCCTGGCCTCTCCCCTCTTCCCACCCTCTGTTCTCCTGGGAGTTCCTGCTGCTTTCCAAACCCTGCCAGATTCCCCCTGACATGGGGCCTGGAACGTCTGGGGTCAGCCTTGAGGATACAGAGCCGGGCACAAGACGGTGAGGAATGGACTAGAAGGCAAACAGGACCTGGACCAGCACAGGGTACCAGCCTACTGTTCTAATTTGATATTGTCATAAGCATTTCCCCATGTTTCCACATGGTCTGTGTAATTATACATGTTATCTCAAGTGGGTGTGCCATTTAGTTAACCATTCTTCAGCTGTTGGATGAGTACTTAAAATAATGATAAATCGGCAGTTCTCACAGTGTGGTCCCCAACCAGCAGTGTCAGCATCACCAGGGAACTTGTTAGGAATGCAGAGTTTGAGGCCCCACTCAGAAACCCTGAGGTGGGGCATGGCAATCTGTTTTAAAAGCCCTCTGGGGGATACATCGAAGTTTGAGTACCACTGATACAGGTGATGCTGCACCTGTTGAAGGGGAGGACAGGATGCTGAGGGTGCTGGTGGGCAAGGGTCTTTGTCCAGAGCCATGTGGTGTAGTGGAAAAGGCACAAGACTCTGGGGCTATACACCTCTAGGGTCAAGACTCACTCCGTTTTTAACCTTCTTGGGGTTCTTTTTTTGTTGAACAATGAGAGATATCAAACCATTGTAATGGTATGAGAATTAAGTGAAATAATAGGCATGCTGTTCCCTATATGTTAGGTCTTCTGGAGCATTGGGGAAGGAAATGTGGCAATAGCAGCCAGCTTCTAGGCCATGCAAAATTGGCCTGAGGTGTGTGGTCTGAAAGTCAAGAGTACTTAGGAGGCTGACAAGTGAGCTTTGAGTCAATAGGCATCTTAGACTGAGAGTTGGGTATCCACAGTCAAGCTTTCCCTCCCCACCATGTTTTTATTAGTGTTCTAACATGACTGTGTGATTACCACTATCTTGTTACTCTTTCTTGTATGGCCTCTTGGTAGAGTGGGAAGAATCCTGGTCTCAGGATTCTTTGAACTCCTGGCTTCCCATGCTGGCTGTATATTCCTGGGCTTATGTCACTTAACCTTTCTGAACCATTTTCTTCATCTGTAAAACCTCTACCTTCCCTGCCTTGCTGATCGTGGTGGAGATCAGGTGGATCAATGGACATTAAATCTGTCTTGAACACCTTAGTGAGCCCCCTGAATAGGAAGCCTGCAGGTCCATACCTCCGCTGGGGCACATCACCAGTCTGGCCACCTCTGCAAGCCTCTCATTCTACTCCCAATGCAGGAGGTGCTTAATCCGTGTTTATCAGCAAAGGCAGTCGTCTGGGTGCATCATCATCCTAACAGCAACCTGTCGAAGGGCACCAGGCCAGGGGTCTTCCACACATATTTCAATCCTTCCAGTAACCCTATTTAGTAGGGAGTCTTACAACAAGTAACCAAGGCTCAGATAGCTTAAGAGGAAGGATGTGAGCAAACCGGTCCTTAAGGGACAGACAGAGGCACACTGTGCCTCAGAGGCATCCACGGAATGCCTGCTGCTAAGAAGGGAAAGCGGAACTGGGTAAAGGCTCCTGCTGACTTTGGTGATATATTGGGTTCACAAGTCTTGTGGGTGGAATATAGGAGCTGTTTGAAGCTGATTGGGAGACTGGCTACCTGAAAGAAACAAAGGCCCCAGTGGTTCCCATCTTCTTGCCTCCAGCAGCATTTCAGAAATTTTTTGGACCAATGAGGACGAGCTACTGTCTCACTGCAGACTTTGGTGCCTTCCCCATTTAATGGCTGAGGACTGAGGATGCCGAGGCTCATAGAAGTCAGTGGTTTACCTGATATTTACACAGGCAAGGAATTTGAGCCCAGATCTCATTATCTAGTCCATTGTTCTTTTCATGACCCCAAGGTGCTTCCTAGACCCAGGCATGGCCAGCACTTAGCAATTTTCTAAACGCTTTCCCACCCACCCTGTGGGGAGTGTCCTGGGGTGGGGGATGAGGGGGGTGTGTAGGATTGCATGAGGTGGCTGGTGTGGGGTGGTCTGTGGTATGCCAATCCAGCAAAGCCAGCCTGAGCCTTGGGCAGTTCAGAAGACATGTCATCCTCCAACCAATGTCATTCTGGTGTTGGGGTTGCAACTAGAAGTGACATCAGGATGGGAGGTGAAGCCTCTGGGATGAAAGCACCAGTTGCACCCATTCACCCTGCATTTGGGCATCAGTGGGCTCCATCATCCTACTGGTGGCTCCTCCCAGGCAGGATTGAGGGCATTTACCTGGCCACCTTCTAAGGCAGACTCAGCACAAAACAATCTTATTGTTCAGGCTCTACTCAAAATTGCTATCCTGAGGAGAAGGCTGTGGCAGGGCAGGGCAGGGCAGGGCATGGCATGATAACATGGAACTCGGCCTGCTAGGGCAGGTCCCAGTGACTGTAAATAACTGTGCTGGAGGCAGGACCTGAGCTTTTCACTCGATAAATACAGATTTCTAATGGAGCCAGGGAGATAGAAGGCTCTTAATTACCCGAGTCTGCTTTATAGGCATTTGGGGAAACACAGGGCTGCACTAACCTAACCTGGGTAAGGATGTGGCCACTCCCAGTTAAGAGGCGTGTCAGAGAAGCCTTTGCATTGAGTCTTCATGAGCCCTGGCAGGTTGTGGCTGCCTTGACCTATCAGAACTTTTGGAGTCAGGGTCGCCCTCTTTTTTCTTTCCTTTCCTGGACTAAAATGCACTTTGAGTTTTAACCCAGCTGTGCCACCAAGCTTCTGGGCGTGCGGCTGGGCTGCATGAGTGGTGTTTGAAAACACTTGTGCATGTCCTCTATTCTCAGTACTCTCAGAATACTTCCGATGCTTCTGGCTGGGTGTTCTATGATTCAACTCAATTCTGACACTCTCCACCTGGTGTCAGATCCCACAGGTTATGGGCTCAGTCCCACAAGACTGCCCCCATTCCACTTTAGAAGCCAGTTGTGAGTCCAGGTTGTCACCTGAGCTTCTAACCCACTGGCTATTGATCAGAAGTTCCCACCAGCCCCTCCTAGGTTTTAATTAATTTGCTAGAGCTGCTCACAGAACTCAGGAAAACATTTTACCAGATTATTATAAAACGATATAACTCAGGAACAGCAACATGGAAGAAATGTATAGGACGAGGTATGTGAGAAGGCACTTAGAGCTTCTATGCTATCTCTGGATGCACAGCTGTCTCCACATTTCCACATGTTCATCAGCCTAGAAGTTCTTCGAACCCTGTCCTTTTGAGTTTTTACGGAGGCTTCGTTACTTAGGCACAATTGATTACATCATTGGCCATAGGTGATTGATTCAGTGTCCTGGAGGTAGGGGTGGAGATGGGGGGCTGAATGTGAAAGTTACAGCCTTCTAATCAATGGTTGGTTTTCTTGGCAACCAGCCCCGCTATCTTTCCAAAAGTCTCCTCATTTACAAAAACTCAAGTGTGGTTGAAAGGGACTTGTTATGAATAACAAAAGATACCCATTTCATATTTATTGCTCAGGAGATATTTCATGAACTGTGAAAACTATAACAAAGATGCCTCTATGGCTCTTATGTAGGAAATTGCAAGGATTTTAATAGTTATATACCAGGAACCATGGACAGAGACCAAACATGTATTTCTTATTATAAATCACAATTTCACAAGATGCCTCAGCGGGGTGGTCATAAGTTCAGAGAAGTCTGCAAGTCACGGGACTTCTCTGAGCCTCAATTTTTTGGGCAGTAAAATGGGGATAATTATAACTGTCTTTTACAGTTGTCAGATTGAGTTAATGGACATACAAAGCTTAGTTCAGTGTTTGTCCCCTTGCTCAAAGCTGGTAAATGGTTGGTCCCTTCTTTCCTTTTGCTTGTGTTAACCGGATCAGAAGATGGCTGGTTGCTCACCTAATGTGCTCTACTGTGTTGACGAAGGAACTGTCATACAGTATGGCAGCCTTAGGTTAAACAGCTGGTGAAGCCTTCCAGCCCACCAGGTGCAGAGGTGGATCAGCATTTTAATTCATATCCTTTTCATGTTTCAGTATTGGAGCCAACATATCTCTAAGAGACCTTGGGCCTCTTAATGTGGGGACTTGAGCTAATTTGGCTTTAGACCAGCCAGCCAATAAAGGAGAGGACAGCCATGGGAGTGTGTCATGAACCTGTCCTTGACAGGGGAGTGGCTGGCATCAGGGCCAGCTTCACAGGCATGTGACTTGTGCAGTCACCCAGAGCCCTGCGCTCAGGAGAGCCCTATGCTTGGTTTAATGTCTGTGGTCAGCATCTTGAAATTCTTAGGTTTTTTTTGAGCTGGTGTTTTGTAAGTGAAGCCTGATGAGGCAGTAGAGCATGCGCAGGAGTGGAAGAGATACGCACATTGTTCCTTTCTGCCCTGACAGTCCTGATACTTTCCATTTGAACCAGAACTTGTTTTGGATGCAGAAAGAAGGTGATGTCATTCTTAGAAACATCAGTTACCAAAGAACCCTATCATATGCTTTCTTGTGTTCCTTCCCCATATTAGCCAACCACTCACACTGAAAGTGATGACATCCATGGAAAAAGAAAGATAAGGCAACCCATAATGCCTTTTTCTCCAAGCCCTTCAATGAGCAAAAGGTAGAATGTGTTGGTAGATTGTGTACATATCAAGAAGTGAAGTAAAATCAGTTGAATTAGATTTATGCAGTGTTGCTGCTTTTCTGGTAAGTCATAAAGTATATGTGTCTCCAAGCTACAAAATACAAATGTGTGATTTTGGTGATTTCACATACTAGTTAAGTGCTCTTTAAAATTGGCACTGCACAGTGTAACTATGAATGGTAAAATTTATGCTGATAATATACATTTTTAATTTTTCTTATGTTAAATGGTAAATAAGAAAGCACCTTAACAAGTCAAGCAAGAGACTGTAGAAGAAAGGGAAAAAGTTTTATATTTTAATACCATTAATGGTAGTTCTTTTACTGCTTTTTGCTTAAAGGGCTCCATATTTCAGTTTGCACAGGGCCCCACAAATTCCGTAGCCAAGTCTGGGGCTGGAGGTCGGGCTGGCCCTGCACATGCAGGCCCATTTCACATCCTTTGTCTTCTCACACTCTCTTCTGGGTTGCCAATCCAAGAAACAACATATAGACAAGTGAGCATTAACACTTATTCTGGAGATTCCAGGCTATTCCAGGTGGTGGTGGGCCTGTGGATTGATCACAGTTCAGGCAATTCAAAGGCTACAAGCATACCCTTGTTGGAGATATTTTGGGGCCTACTGTACATTCACTCTTGTGAATTTTTGAGCAGCCTGGTGTGGAGAGGTATGAGCCAGCAATGCGTTGAGAGGCCCCAGTTGGAATCCCAGATCTGGCTTGGTCTTCTTGGGCAAGCCATTTCTTTTTGGATCACTTGCCTTAAATGGTGAATAGTTTCTCAGTTGTAATGTAGTTAGTTAGTTGTGAAGAGTGAGCTACTTGGAGGCCGAAATCTTGGGTCAAATCACCTCTGTCTTAACTAATTTTTGGACTTTGGGCAGATTGTTTGAGCCTTGGTTTCCCCATCTATAAAATGGGGATAATGGTAACTACCTCATTAGGGTATTAAATGAGTACAGGGGAAGGGGGTTAACATTGTGTCTGGTACATGGTACTGAATAAAAGGAATGGTCACGATGGCGAAGAAGGAAGAAATAGTTCCTAGAGGTGCTAGGACCAAACTAGTATCATGTGAGGACCCTGGCCTTTGAGGTCTAACTTCAGAGATTCTGTGAGTATGAATGCTTAGAGAACCTGACTCAGACTTCTAAGCAGCTCTTCAGACTATGTGTTTCCCCTCCTCCCTCTTAATTCCATCCCCCCTGCCCCCGGCCCCCTTTTACCCCTGACCCAGGGATGTTGCCATCTTCCCTTAAGAACTAGATCTCTGAAGGCGGGGCCTCTCCTCCCAGGGCTCAAGGTGCACGGGGTCTGGGGCACCCAGTGTATGGTCCGTGGCTCCACCTGGGTTGCGAACCCAGGACCTTCTGTGTGTAAAGCAGATGTGCTAACCACTACATTATGGAGCCACCCCTTCAGGCTGTGTTTTAAAAGCAACTGGAATGAGAGAAAAATTGTAGTGCTCAGAGTTTGAAGGTCTGGGTTCTTGTCCTCTCACCCCCTGTCACCCTCAGTCATGTGACATTTGACAGCCCCTTCCCCTCCAAGCTTCACTTCTTTTATCTGTAAAATGGAGTGGTGATGGGTCTGCCTGCCTTATAGGATGAGACCCTGTTGAGATGACATTTGTAGAAATCTTTCATGAACTTAAATTCAAAGTGCTATGTTAGAAGTCCATGGTAAATCTTCAGTATTTATTTAAATCTTGCTCACTATTGTGAGAGACTAAGGAGCAGTTACTTTGCCAGGGCCTCAGTTCTTTATCTGTGAGGTCAGAGAGCAGGACTTTGATGTAGCTTAAACTGCCCATGAGCAGGTTAAAAAAGAAGGAAAGGGAGGGAGAGGGAAAGCAAGAAAGAAAAGCAGCAGAATTTGGAATTGTCCCCCAACTGGAACCACAATCGCAGGTTTCAGGCACTCAGGAAGGGGTGCAGCCCAGCCTTGTGGTTGAGAAACGTCAGATGTTGGGAAGAGAAAGGCCAATCTTAATGTAGCGGAGGTTTCTTACCCGTCCTGCCTCCTAAGCCCCAGTAGCTTGTTACTCCCTGACCAACAGCTTGGCAGCACAGAGGCAAACCACAGAGTACATTTGAGGCCCAGATCTGCTCATTTCGAGGGTGGGGCTGCGTTTTTCTCCTGCCACAGTGAGCTAATTAAAGAAAACAAGCTTTGGGAGTTGGGAGTGAACTGGCCACAGAGCACTTGGGGAGGATTGCTTTGGCTGTGGAGGCCTCCACAGCCCCCAGAAGGCAGGTGGAAGTGGGCAGTGGGGTCCCATGCATCCCCAGTGGAGCTCCGAGGACCCACTGCTGCTGCGCTGGGAGACCTGGAAGGGGACAATGGAAGAGCTGAAGTGGAATGGGAGGGCGATCTTGTTTTGTGAGGGATCAGGTGGGAGAAGTTTAAGCTACACATAAAGATGGATCAGTGCTTTGTAAAATGCTTCACAAATTTGGACTTTTGCCCCATATTGTGGACAGAGCCTGTGCAGGGGAGTTCTGTGAGTAAGGATAATTGACATCTTTGTGGCAGTTTTGAATCTCACACCAGCCTTAGCAAAAGTGGGTGTGACTTCTGGATTCCCTGAGGGTAAACTGACACTCAGAGAGGAAGCTGTTCAGGGCTGGAAAGTGGGAAAAGGACTCACGATTTCTGTCTCCAGATGGAGTATACTAATAATGGAGAGAGGAAACAAACATCAATTCCCTGTCACTGTCCTCCAAAATCAGAGCCCAACTCCAACATCCACATACTGTTTTATGGAGAAGGTATACTGCTGAGACATTGATTGTGTAAACTGAATTATGTCTTAAGTGTATCAGGAAAACCATTTAAAGGAATCCTGTCGTGAGTCATTTTGAAAAATGAAAAATTACACTATCTCCCTATTTCTTATTTTGGTAGAGTTCAGGTGGCAAGATTGCTTAAAAGCGGGGTCCCACTGTTTGGCTAGCTTATGACTGTTATCGTTCACTCAGGTGCTCAGAGAGGCTCACACATACGGGAGAACTGGGGAAAAGAAAGATAAGCGCATGTGCACAATGTTTTGATTCACATATTCAGAGAAATTGGGGCTGAGATGGGGCCTCAGAGGTCATCCAGGCCAGTGATTCATGAGTGAGGTGTGCTGTGAACAGTTTTTGTTGATAATCAACAATGATGAAGCTATTGCTAATGGAGCAATCGTGTGCCTAGGACCTTACATAGATTATCATATTTAATTATTACTAATTATTGATAATATTGAAGTGTATGAACAATCTACTTACCAATTGTTTCAAAGACATATTTTTCTATACAGTGGAATATTTTTCAGCCAAGAAATGTACATGCTACAACATGGATAAACCTTGAAAACATTATGCTGAAGTAAAATCAGTTGAGTGAGATCTCAAAAGGCCACATATAATTCCATTTACATGAAAGATCTGAAATGGGCAAATTTATAGAGACAAGGCAGATTAGGGGTTGTAAGTGGACCAAGATGGGGGATTGGGAGTGACTGCTTAATGGGTGTAGGGTTTCCTTTGGAGGGGATGCAAATGTTCTGGAACTAAATAAATGTGATGGTTGTACAACATTGTACATGAACTAAATGCCCTTGAATTGTGTGCATTAAAGTGGTTAAAATGGTAAATTTTTGTATTATGTGCAGTTTATCACAATATATACTTTTTAGAAGTGTATTCCTCTCCTGGTGTCCCTCTCACTGACTTGGCCTCTGATATGCTTGTGTTGAATGGGAGAGAAAGAGAAGAGGTCATGTATGTGTGTGCTGAGGCCAAGGCAAGCTTGAAGCTTGCCCATTCGGGTTCTACCTTTATGAGGAACCAGAGATCCAGAGAGGAATAGTGACTTGCCCAAGGGCACAGAGCAAGGTACCAGAGTTGCGATTGAGATTCTAGCCTTCTCACTTTCCATTAGGAAATCACAGTGGAAAAGAGTGTGTGTGTGTGTATTAGCTCCTTTATGTTGCTGAGTACATTTTGGGCTGCAGAGGCTCAGCTCTGTTCTACCTAGTGTTTTGTGCCTTCCTTGGGTATCTGAGGGAACTGTCTGTCACTGGTGGAACAACTCCTGGATGAACTCAATGGCCAGGAGGCTCTGGGGCCGGGGAGCTGTTTAGTAGAAATAGCTAAAGACCTGGGCTGTCTCCTGTGCCCATGTCTAGAACAATTTCTAATTGTGCCACTCAGTTTCGGCATTTAGCAAAAGGAACCAATTTTGTGTAAACACATTTGGTGTTTGATGGGAGACTTAACCATGTGACACTGCTTCTTCTTTTCTTTTCTTTTTGACTATGAACATCTGACACTACAGGAAATAAGAAACTTTCCAGTACCTAATTTGCACTCTACGTTCAAACCCTCTTGGCCCCAGCACAGGGTAAATGAAACTGTAGCTTATAGTAATATTTATGTATGAGAGGCAATGAGCTGTTTAAATGCTTGGATGTCAGAAAAGATTTCAATTTTAGTAAGCCCCCTGGCTCTCCCACCCTCTGGTTATTTAGAAGCTAGGCCCAACGTCTCTCTCCAGTTAAGCTCTAGCATACTGTTCTGATAGGTGACAATCTAGTGCTATGATGATAACGATGACATCTAAAGAGGTTGAGCTTTAATTAAATGTATAATTAATCCTTAGGAAAAGGCAAATGAAGTTTCAGACTCTTGGAATTTGTACTCTTGGTAAGATCCATGAACAAGGAATGACAAGACCTGAGTTTTATTAGCAACATGACCTTAGCAATGTGGCCTAAAGTTTCTAAGCTGTGGCTTCCTCATCTTGGAATGTGAATAATACCTCGGCTTCTCCTATGTCATGGGGTTGGTTTGAGCACCTGAGTGAAAGGATGGGCATTAAAGTGTTTTGTTAGCTGTTCAGGCTTTTACTGAGGTGATTTGTGAAACCGAAGAGCAGGGATGACTGAGAGGGAATAGTGAAGAGCTAATGTAAACTGGTATGTGTTTGGAGTTGTGGAACAGAATTTGCCTTCATTTTCAGGAATGCCGGAAATCATGGGGAGCAAGACTCAGAATGCACGGATGTTTATTTCTGCCATCAGGTCAACAGGGTTATAAGGCACTTGCTCTGTCTAAGGCAGTGTGAATGCAACTCAGTTCCTGCCCTCTAGGAGGTCGCAGTTTAATTGTGTTTTTTTATGGGTCACCTGGAAGGGGAGCACACTGAGAGTGAACCAGCTGACCTCATGAATCCTCTAGGCCTACTGTGCCATTCAAATCAGAGTGCCAGAGAAAGTCCTTTGCGTGCGTGCTGCATGCGTGCATGCATGAGTGAGTGTGTGGTGTGGTGGGGAGGTAGAGAGAGAGCGATTGATTGATTGTGTTGAGAGAAAAAAGCCAGGAGAGTAGAATGAGTCAGATTTGCCCACTGTTTTTTCCCTTTTGAAACTCGTTATGCGCATGCACACACACACACACACACACACACACACACACACACACACACACAGCAGTCATGCACTTGCTCAGAAGTATGTGAAAACCACTTAAAATGTGTTAAATGTGGCCCTTTTGAAAGTATGCCTTACACCCACATTCTCTTTAGCAAGAATGGATTTGTAAATGTTCAGATTGTTCTTCATCTGCAGGAATTTTGTGTCTGCCCAAGGTGCAGCCGAGGCTGACTTGCATGTGGTATATAGTTTAGGGTCAGCCCAGGCTGACTTGTGGTGTATAGACATGGGCTGTGTGTGATGGGAGCAAGGCTGGAGGGAATTCTGTCCAATAGTGGAATTCTGAACCTCTTGGTGGTCCTGGTTGGCATGTAGCAGGCAGTAACTTAGGATGGGCTGGGGAGAACCAGACACCCCACATTCCTGTAGACAGGGTATACAATTCCCCAAAGCCAGCCACTTTGTGGATTTAGCTTCTGCATGGGCCCTCTGCTCCTACCGGATGAGTTCATTATATCTTCTTCCCTTGTGTATCCACACCCACTGCCTTGCTTTGGTTCACGCTTATATTTCCTGGGACACTTTCCTGGGTTCCTCTGTACCTTTGTATCTTTAAAATCCAGAGTGAGTCCCACCTCTTCTGTTGCATTTTCCTGGACTATTCCAGCTCACTGTGACTACCTCCTCTTTTTCTAAATGGCCTACTGAATCACTTCCTGGGTCTGGCACAGAGTACCTACTCAATAAATATTTCTGTATGTATTAATCTGGCCCTTTTCCATGGTGGGTAACTTGTTTGTGTGTCATTTATCCACCCAATTGTGATCGCCAACTTCCCTTGCACAAGAGTTGTATCTTAGGCTTGTTTTTTTTTTTTAAAACTCCTCCAACCCATCTCTCACCACCCTAATGGAAGAGTAGTAGACGGGATCTTGCAAGGCCTAGATGCTTCTCCCTGTTCTGTGTGGTTTCAGACGAATCACACAGCTCCCTTGGGCTGACTTTATATCATGCAAATTATGGGTAGTAAGATCACCCTGCCCATATCGAAGATTACTGTGATGATTAGGAGAGAGTGAAGGATGGGAGAGAGTTTTGGAAAGGTGCAAAGCACTATGCACTTGAGTTAGTAATGGTCTTGTGGCTAGGCTGTCAATAAATGTGACCTGACACTAATGCTGGGTCCAGCTAGGGGCCTCTGGCGGTAGAGAGCTGGTATATGCTACTGATCTGGTGTCCAGGACCTCTGAGTTCTATTCACCATTCCTGGGCCTCAGTTCCCTCAGCTCGGCCCCTCTTTCCAGCTCTGACACTGGTAGTCATGACCTGTTTTGGAGAAGGGGTGATGGGCGTAGTCCCCCAACTCCTATGTGGCTGGAACTCAGCTGAAACAACTAGGAGGCCTCCCTCTAACCATTAGTGCTTCTGGGTTGGCCATTGCAGCTTTGATGTCACCTCGAGTGGCTACCCCAGACCTCTTTTTTTGTGCCTAGTTTATTGCTAGATCTCCTCCACGAACACTCGCTTTGACTGTTTGCATTATTTAAAGTGGCAGAATTACTTCGACCTTTCCAAAGGTGTTGACATTTAAAGGTGGTTGGGGTGCTGGTGCAGAAGGGGAGGCAGGAAATCTGGAGGAAGGAAAGGGGCCAGCAGCTGAGAAAGTATGTATAACAGGCCCCTACTTTCAGAAATGCCCGCCTCTGCTGGTTTAGTGGTGGTGGTGTTCAAAGGCAGGAAGATAGATAAGATCAGATTTCAGGATTTTTACCCTCCCACTACCAACTTTTGAGGGCTGAGAGCTTTTCTACTTTTGTAACTCCTGTGCTTAGCGCCGTGCTTGGTATTTCAGCTTGCTCAATGAATGAATGACCAGTTCTCATCACAGTCGAGTGTCACTGTACTTAAAGTCAGGGTTGGTAACTAATTTGATGGTTTAAATACTAACCCATGTGTCCGATTAGAGAAGACAATGGAGTTTCTAGAAAGATAGGGTTGCTTTTTGGAGCTGTCCTCTGTGTCCCCCATTCTTCTACATTTTGTGATCACCCTTCAGTATTCCTGAATTTAGGAATGTCTATGACTGGAAAGGAGTGAAGACTCAGTTTTGCTTGGTGCCCAGTAGGGACTTTATTGTGTTTGGCACATACTAAGTGGTAAAAAGTCATACTAATTTTGGGGCAGTGCCCTTTTCCTAGTGGCTTTCCCATTCCTTTCCTATTCTGGCTGGGGGTAGGCAGATAGCCCTGGCAAGGGGCTTGGCACAAACAGCAAAGTTTATAACACCAATCGCCATATTTCATACTATCCTATTATCTCGTTTCCTTATGGTCGTTGTTACACAAGAAAGTACCTCCTCTGTGGTCATCCTTTCATAGAGACTTTTGGGCATAGATAAATTAATAAACTGCATTGCGTGTATGAAACCATTTCTGTTCATAGCTGGAGTCTTGCTTAAAGCCGCCTTTGGGAAGCACCCCCATGCATCCCTAGGAACCTTTCATCAGTCCTCCGAGGACCAGTTCTTCCCCCACTTTTAGCATTGCTACCTGCTTCTCATTTGAGATCTGTACACGGAGGACAGACTGTGTGACATCCCACATGCAAAACATCTTTGAGAGTTTGATCTTGTGGTGTGTCCCAGTGGCCACTTTTCTGATCTGCTTCCTGTTTTCTCCCAGGGGTCTGAGTATCAAGCTGCCCGCAGCTCCATCTCACTGACTCAAGCCTGGCTGCCTTTGATGCAATGGCCAGGGCCCCAAAGGGTGAGCCCTGGCCTGGAGTTTTTGTCTCAGCTCTACCATTTGACCTTGGGCAAAGTGCTTGATTTCTCTGGTCCTCAGCTGGCTCCTACAAAAACAAAAAGGCTGGCCGAGGTGCTCTCCAGAGTTTCTGCCATCTCTGTTCCTCCTCTGCTATCTGTGTGGAGGGAGGCACTGCCTCTGTCCTGCCATGGGAACCCAGGCTGGAGGGGCAGGTTGGGTGAGGTCATGGTGTACCTCCACGGCCACGGCAGAGACTCTGGACCCTGACCTGTAGGCAGTGAGTTCAGGACGCTGAGAAATTGCTGGGGTGCAGGGTAAGCAGAGCCCCTATGGAATGCAAATGATATTATTCAGTCCTGTGGAATGCTGAGGCCTGGCTGAGCCTGGGTAGGGCCTCTGAGAGGCTTGTGGCTATAACTGTGGGCAGAATTTCAGGCCTTGAAGAATGCTACTGTATATACCAGCGATAAATATTAGTCACCCTGGCAGCTGAAGTAGTTTCCTGTGCTGCATTTTTGACACTTCCAGAAAAGGGAAAGCCTTCCTCCTTGACAGGGCATAAGAGGGAGAAACAGGAATGTGCCTCTCTAGGCTCAGGTGCCAAGAAATTCTCTTACCCTAATTCCCTGGCTGGAGATCCCATGGGATTTTCCACCACCAGTGACCCATATCTCCCTGAAGCTGCACAGGGCCTATTAATGCGCCCTATTGACACCTCTGCAGGGCCACCTCTCTGGGCCTCACTCGAGCATGTATAAGCCTTGATCTGCCCTCCTCCTCCTCACCTCTTCAACTCTGCTTAGCCTTCTCCAGTCTTCTTCTCAGAGGAAGGCCCACCATTCCCTGAGTTACCTGAGCCAGACCTCAGGAAGTCATACTTGTTGCCTTCTTTCTCCCATTTCTCATCTGGGTCACCACCACACCCTGTCTGTTCTGTCTCCAGAATATCCATGTCCATCTGCTCCCCTATCTTGACTGTGGTTTCCTTGTCCAATTTAGGGTCTTTCGGGGCTAGCTTTCCTCCTAGCTGGTCTATTTGCCTGCACCCACCTCTCTACCAGGCCCATTCTCCACTGGCAGATAGGGAGATCTCCAAAAAAGTACATTTTGTCATCTGACACATCTGATGAAAATTATTCAGGGGCTTCCTGTTGCCTTGAGGGTAAGGGTCCAAATCCCTCAGAGGCTGTGGGGTCTGGCCCTAGCCTGCCTGTCCAGATCTGTGTGGTCATTTGTTTACTGTCTGTCTTCCCCTCACCATCTCTTTTGTTCTCCACTTGCCCAGGTCCCAAGACTGAGAAACTCAGTAAATATTTACAGGCATGAATCGTATGTGGAGGATGTGTCTGCTTGTGCTGTGGCCCTGGCACCCCAGTCTTCTTGGGCTCTGTTACTCTCCAGTCCCCACTGAGTGGCCACTGTGCACCTGGCTTTGCTCCTCTGGCATCAAAACTTATCAGTCCCACATCGCAGTCTTTTGCAAGGTGACACTTCATCTGATTACCTAATTCACACTAAGGTGTTAATGGTGCTAATGACATAGTGTTTATTACCCCAAGGGATGCAAAATGATGGTATCAAAACATATCATTCCTCGTGGGGTTTAAAACCCTTCTGTAACTTTCCAGTGAGTCCAGGAGAGTCTAGTCTCCTTAGCTGGGTTTACAAGGCTCTGTCTGCATAATTTGGCTTTCATCTACTTCTGCAGCTTCAGGTCCCCAAGCCTTAGTCATCTCCCTCTCTCCCACCCAGTACCCAGCACAGTACCTGGCATGGGCAGGCCCTCAATAAATGTTTACTACATGAATTTATAAGAAGTAGATTTTAATGACTCATGCTTTAACCAAAGCTTTTGGTGTAGTCAGTCAGTCTTTGGGCCTTGGATGCCAGAGGGATGACAAATGGTGGGAATTTCAGGCACAGTGACCATGATAGTTCTGGGAGACCAGGAGAGACGTCGCTTTATCTGGGTGTGTGTGTATGTGTGTGTGGGGGAGTTGGCCTTTCAGAGCCCCTGAATCCAGTTCTCTCCCCTACCGACCACACCGTCACATCACTTAAGTACTTATCCTTCAGCCCAGGATGAGATTTCTCAACTCTCCCTTCCAAGGTGCCAGAGGAGGAGAGAGTCTTGTCACCACATCCTCCTCTGACTCTGACGCAATTTGTGGTCATTTTCAGGTTGAGGCCAATGAGCAGAAAGGGCTAGGGACACCCCCTGAGAGGAGAGCGGCTTCCCTAACCCCTCCTGCCCCTCCAGGCCCCGCCGAGGTCACTTGGGTTTGCGCAGCCCAATCACTGCCCAGCTGGCGGCGGTGACCCCGATGGGGCCTCCTTCCCTCCACTCCCACCCCCGCCACACAGTCGTCTTTTCCCGTCTGTGGATGTGGCCTGGGAAAGCAGGAAGAAAGGAGAAGCCATTTGGCTTTGTTCTAAGAAAACCCTCTTTTTCTGATTTGTTTTATTGTTGGGTGCAAAGAGAGTGCTATTTAAAATGAGTGGGTAATTTGGGCTTAGTTTAGTTTTCGGAAAGGGGGATGATCTGGAGTGTGAGACTTCGTGACACTGACATCTGGTGTGAAAAGTCGCCCTCCCTCACCTGATGACTGAGCCTCCCGGGCACTCCCCCTGTAGCCTCCCTTCCTACCCCCTTGGATCTGCCCTCCCCATATGCCCGGGGTCATCTTACTTAAGGTCACATCTTTTACTGGCATCTCCCTGCTTAGAATCCATCTGTAGCTCCTGTGCCTTAGGGATAACTTGGCTTGTCCCTCAGGATCTGTAAGGTGTCTCCCATGTCTCTCAGCCTCATCCTTGGTGGTTCTGGTAAGGAGCTCTCTAACTTGGCAGCTGAAGACGCTGTGAGGTTGCGTATATGCCACAAATGCAAGACACTGGCATTGTCTGTGGAGTGAAAAATTTCAAGTACAACGACCATCCTCGAGAGGTCTGTGAAAGGTGGAATTTCAGAATGATCACTCTTCACCCAAAAAGGTAAAGAAGCCCCATTCTGATGATACTTGAGTTCTGTGTGCCTTCCCCACCCTGCCTAATGACATTTCTTGCCTCCTTGCTTTGCCTCATGCCCAGCCTGGAATATTCCAAGCTTATCATCCAGGAAGAAATTACATTTCCAGGAGGAAATGGAGGAAATTACATTTCTCCTAAATATAATTCCATCTTGATCTCCAGAAAGCAGCCTTTGGTCACCCCCTCCTCCCAGCCACTGTGATGGGTCCTTCCTTCCCTTGTGCCCCCATGGCTGCTGAGAACACTTAGATCTTAGCACCCTCCAGGATATGTCAGAATCTTTTGTTTCTGGGTCTTTCTTTTCCTTCTCAGACAGCAAGCTCCTTGAGGGCAGAGGGCAGAGGCTGGCAGGGTGCTGGCACTCAGGTAACTCAGCACTTGTCACTCATCTGGACCATAGGGCAGTCTTGCCTTGCTGTGTGAGTGAGTTCTGACCCCTGGACTGCACTGGTTCTCAATTGAGCTTTTCGCCTTGTGTTTAATGACTTAATATATTGAAATAGTTGTGCTTCATTTTCATTTGGGGAAAAAGGAAAAAATTTCACTGATATGGAGGTCAAGATAAAATTATCAAAATCAAAGAAGATATTACTATGAATGTTACATAAATCAAGGCTCGTTTGAAATAGATTTATTTTCTATGGGTTCACGCATATCCTCTGAGCCTAGCACGGTGCCTGATAGGGAGTGGTCTCTTAATTAATACTTGTTGAATGAATGCATGGGATGAATATGCACTTTGGCATTTTTTTGTTCTTGATGATTAGAAAATTCTCATGGCTTTTCATTTGTAAGGCACCATTTCTATTGTAAATTCTTTGTGCGTGGGGATGCTTTTTGTGCAGAATGCTTGCCTAGACTGCAAAATGCCTTGTGGTAGCAGCTTTGAAAAAATTGCATCATTTTGCTCTGATTGAACTTGAGTGAGCTGGTTTAAGTAAGTCACTGTAACCGTCTGGGATTTGTGACCCTCATCTGTAAAATGGGCAGAGTTGGAAGTGGACCACGTGACTCCTGATAGCCTTCTGCTTATATGTTGCATGTAATTCTCACATCCTCCTTTTTGCATGTGTATGTGTGATTGGACACGGACGGTGTCCCAAAGGGTTCATGCACAGAGCTGCAATTCTCCTTGGCCTCTTTGACTGTTTTCCAGGGGGTGGAATGCCTAGTTTCTCAGTGGCAGAGAGAAATGTGAATGTGGAGTTAGGAAAGTAAGCCAAGAGCCATCGAATAATCAAAGCACACACGCACACAAAGAAAAGGGGGTGGGGGGAAACACACTTAATGGACAAGGGATGAGTAAAACCCAATGGACTGAGACAGCCCCAGTGCTGAACTTCACATGACCCCGCGTGCTGCCTGCAGTTGCGACACCCGCATGCCCCCTGCACACACTGCCTCTCAGTGATGTCAGCGGGCCATGGCCCCACAGGAAGCAGGACTGCCATCAGCCTGGTGGAGCATGAGAAGCCTGTTCCCTGTTCCCCTCCGTGGCCCAGTTCCTACCCACCCGTGTATCTGGATAACAAGAAACCATCATTCCCAGCCTACTCGGAGTGAGAAACCTATCCAGGGCTTCTCAAAAAATAAAACCCCAACCCATCAGTGACGTCCATGTAAGAAAGAGGACCAAGAAGGATTTTTGCTTTTCAGGGATTCTCTGCATGAAATCAGATTTCCTTTAGGGATGGTGTTACCTTGAGCTTTCTCAACTCTTCTGAGTCATCCATTAGTGAATAAATGAATGGACTCATTCATTGCTTGGGTGTAGATCCGTAAGACCCTGTGGGTATAAGAATGAATAAAATACTGTCTCTGCGCTTGGATCTCTGCTAGTTTTGGGAGATAAGACTCCAACACGCAGAGATCTCCAGAGTTCGACTCAATTCAATGTATATGCGAGGATCCATGGACCATTAAGTGTCACTACCCCTGCTGGGGGAGGGAAGGCCAGGAAATGCCCAGCTGGGTTTCCCATGATATCCCAGGCCATGGCAGGTATGTTAGAAGATTGGGATTTAGAGGATGATGAGTTTGACAAAACAGAAGTGTGTGTATATAAAAAGAGGGGGATGGGGTGATAGAATGCTAATAGCACCTTGGGTTGGGCTGTCAGTGTTCACCTCACAGTGTTGTTGTTAGGTTGAGGACATAGCTAGCGGGTAAAGGACCATGTTGTTGTTAGTTCAGCTCCTCTGCCCAGTTCATTGAGCATCTGTATAGATGGGTTGTCCCTACCTTTGAGCAGCTATGGTGCAGAGGGAAGGCACAGTACAGTCATGTAGCCTAATTAAATAATTCCATAATAGCTCTGTATGATCAACCTTTTCTTGAAATAAGCCTTTCATTTAGGGCTCTTAGTGTAGATTTACAGAAAAATTACAAAGATAACAGAATTCTTGTGTACCCCTTACCCACATTTCCCTCTTGTTATCATCTCATGTTACCATGATACGTTTGTCAAAATTAAGAAGCTGTCAGTACCTCGTTGTTAATATAGCCCCAGACTTTATTTAATCAATCCTATTGCCATATAACTCATATACCATAAAATTCACTCTTTTAAGGTGTGTAAGTTCTTGGTTTTTAGTATTTTAACTGAGTTCTACAACGCTTACTACTAATTTTAGAACATATTCATCACTGCAAAGGAAACCTCTACCTCTTGGTACCCATTCTCCATACACCTCCTACCCCCCAGTCCTGGAAATCTAATCTGTTTTCTGCTCTAAGGATTTGCCTCTTTTGGACATATCCTATACATGGAGTCTTTTGGGACAGGCTCTTTTTCTTTTCTTTTTTTTTTTTTTACCAGACATAATGTTTTCAAGGTTCATACTGTAGCATGTATCAGCACTTCATTTTTATGGCCAAATAATATTCCATTGTATGGATATACCACATATTGTTTATCCCGTTGTCAGTTTATGGATAGTAGGGTTTTTTCCACCTTTTGTCTCTTATGAATAATGCTGCAATGTACATTTGTATACAAAATTTTGTGTGGTCATATGTTGTTTGTTTTTCTTTCTTTTGGGTATATATCTAGGCATAGAATTACTGGGCCATTTGATACTTTTATGTTTAACTTTTTGAGAAACTGCCAAATCCTCTTCCATAGTGACTATACCATATTATAATCCCTCCAGCAATATATGAGGGTTCCAGTTTCTCCAACACTTATCATCCATCTCTTTTATTTTAGATATTCTGCTGGGTGTGAAGTAGTTTCTCATTGTAGTTTTGATTTGTAGTTCCCTAATGGTTAATGATATTGAGCATCTTTTCGTGTGCTTATTGACCATTCGTATATCTCCTTTAAAGAAATGTCTGTTCAGACTTTTAGCCCATTAATTGGGTTGTCTTGTTAAGTTGTAAGAGTTCCTTACCTATTATGGATACAAGTTTCTTTAACAGATAGATGGTTAGAAAATATTTTCTTCCATTCTGTAGATTGTCTTCTCACCCTCATGGTGGTGTCCTTTGAAACACAAAAGTTTTTAATTTTGATGAAACTAAATTTGTTTTTTACTTTTGTTGCTCTTGCTTTTAGTGTCATAACTAAGAGACCATTGTTTAACCCGAGGTCACAAAGATTTACTTGTTTTCTTCTAAGAGTTTTATAATTTTAGCTTGTATATTTAGGTCTTCAATAATTTTTGTATACAATATGAGGTAAGGGTCCAACGTCATCCCTTTGCATATGGATATCCAGTTACTCATGCACTATCAGAGAAAACTATTCTTTCCCCATTGAATGGTCTTGGCACTATTGTCAAAAATCAGTGACCATAAATGTAAGGGTTTATTTCTGGACTTTCTATTTCATTGATCTAAACATCTATACTCATACTAGTCTTGATTACTGTAGTTTTGTAGTATTAGTCAACTTTTAAAATATATTTTTTTCATAATTTACCTTGTCCTGAAAAAGAATTTAAAGTAACTCTCAAATGCAGTGAATGAAAAAGGATATAGACAAGTAAATTAGAGGAAGAGGAGAAAAAGATTGGAAAATAAGATGAGATCAAAGGCTATGTTGGTACACTGTATTGTATATTATAAATTTTTTTGAGATTGATAGATGTGGCCTACAGATTTGGTTCTGAGCTTCCTAGCAGCCAAAGATGAAGTGGAAATGTGACCTCTGACAAGAGTAACATGTTCATAAAATTAAAAAAGAAAACAAACAAAAACATTTCCTAAGGAGAAACCCAGTATTTTTAGAGAATGCAATACAAGAGGATTTCTTCTGTGAGTTCTAGGAACCAGAGCTTTTAAGCACATAATTGTTACATTTGTGTTGGTTCTGTCGCTCTAGATTGATAGTTCTTTAAAGCAGTGGTCTCCAACCTTTTTGGCACCATGGACTGGTGCTCCTATGATAATCTAATGCCTGATGATCTGAGGTGGAGCTCAGGCAATGATGCTAGCACTGGGGAGTAGCTGCAAATACAGATGAAGCTTTGCTAGCTTGCCCGCTGCTGACCTCCTGCTGTGCGATCCAGTTCCTAACAGGCCATGGACCAGTACTGGTCTGCAGTCCGGGGGTCGGGGACTCCTGCTTTAAAAGCAGGAACTGTCTTATTTCCCTCACATTCCCTCATGGTGCCTAAGACAGGACATGGAGGTGCTTTAAAAATCTAGATTGAATTCTTTCTAAAACCCAGAATGTTTATTACATCCTTTGGTGACATTTTTGTGACCAGGTTAGGATTAGTTGGGCCTAATTTGGAGGTAGAGAAGTGGCAGTGAGTGCCTTTCTGGCTGCATTTTAAAGTTATTTTTTGCATTCAGCTGCTGGAGAGCTGGCTAAGCAGTAAATGTTGGGTTGACGGATGTGTGCACCTTTGCTCTGAGAGATGGCAGTGACTTAGAAGGGAAGCGGCATTGCTTCGCCAGTGGCCTTGAAGCCCACACACCTTTCCATCTCCTAAGTGCTGAGGGTCCTATCTGTTCATTCTCTCCAACGTGCATTTCAGCTTCACTGCCTAATGGAAAAATCCCATATGTGTGAGGGAGGTCCTGGCCTAAACTGGACAGTTTCTCGTAGAATTGCAGCCACCACCACCTATGGTTGTGCTTGGCACAGGGATAGCCACTCTAACAAAGAGGCCCACCCAGACTGGCTCCCTCACCAGGGGAAAGAACAAGCTGCCTTTAACTGACTACGTATGTCACATTGAGTGGCCCTGTCTATTCCATTCCCAATAAAGGGCTTTACTATTTTTCAGTAGCATCTTTTTTTTTTCCTTTCTTTTTCTTTTCTTTTCTTTTCTTTTTTTTTTTATAAATAGATTTGAACACCAACCTCTAAGGAAGTTATCATTATTTCACAATTTACAGATATGGAAATGGAGTCTCAGCATGTATAAGCTCTAAGTCACACTGCTAGTGACATGCAAAGATGTGACTCCAGCCCAGGGAATCCTGACTTTGAGTTCATCCTTTCCTTCCTTTTCTACTAGCTGGGCTCTAGTCTTTAATATAGAAGGTGTGCAAGGCTAGCATTCTTTCTGCCTTGGGTACCTTTGGACAGGTAAAGTGCAGTTTCCTTTTAAGTTTCATTTGCCTCCATGGGGGAGGCTACCAACAAGCAACCCCTTAAAGATCGCCTTCTGTACCATCAGCCCTGCACCAGGAGCGCAAGAGTAATATGGTTATCTGATTACTGCCTACCACTTACAAAGAATGTTCCACATCTGCTGTCTCATTTGAGCCGGGCCAGAGTCCTGTGATGAAGGTAGTATGGGTGCTGCTATAGGGACACTGAATTGCTCAGGGTCACCAGGTGATCAGAGTCAAAGATAAGCTTAAAAACCAGGTCTCTGACTCCTGGTTCAGTGCTTTGCACCAGCCCTTCAGCACATGTGTGTCATTTGCACCAACAAACAATTCCTGGAAGTCTAGCTGTCTGAGTGCCTCCAGGAGCACCTTAGCACTTCATCACCTACATGATGAGACAATAGGAAAGTCTTTTCTCCCTGGAAGTGAAGTCTTACCCACACCCTCCAATTTCTTTGTATCGCTCTAGCACCTAGCTGTGTTCTCAGAATAGAGCAGGTAGAATAGAATCAAAAGCAAACAGAATGTGGCCTTCCGCCCATATCTGCTATGATGTACGAGTAATGCTCAACAACCACCACAAAACATGTCTTGGCTCCACCTCTCAGGTCATTCTTGTTTCCATCTACTTGGGTGTTTAAATGTACTGTTTGCTGGGAGCTGGGTTAGTTGCCAAAGAATCCAACAAGAAAGATTCATGATCCCCTTTGGGGCATTTTTGCCATAGTTTTGACCATGTCCCTGACTTTGTGGCTCAGAGGACATATGTGTCTCACCCAATAGCCTCATCAGTAAAGGAGGGTGATGATACCTGGTTGGCTTCCCTCCTTAAGTGATGGTACAGCTGAAATAAGACTCAATGGCGTGAATGCATTCCTCTGTTCAGCACATCTTAACAACTTCCACCTTGTCAGGCTCAATTCAGTGGTGAACAAAGGCAGTGCCTACCTTGAAACAAGACTTTGTAGCCTGGGGAGCCCAGCAGTCACAAATGTCACAGTGCAGATGATGGGGACCTTGAATGTGAAGGGCAGAGAAGGAGCCTCGAGGCTGTAGGCAGAGAGAGTCCCTATTCCATTTGGGGAAGGAGTGGTGGTCAGGGAAAGCTTCCCTGAGGAAGTAACATTTGAGCTGAAATTCAAAGGGTGCATAGGAGTCAGGAGAAGAGGTGGGAGATGAGCAGCCTGGGCAGAGGGAAAAGCAAGTACAGAAGCCCTGAGGTGGGAAGAACATTTAACAGCAGAGAGAAGCCCATCTGGAGGACTGTGGCCATTGTTATCTAGCATGTCCTATTCAGTTTAATTCAGCAGGCCTTGGAGCAACTAGCAGGTGCCAAGTGCATCATCAGGTGCTGGGGGAAGCTCCCCAAGAAGTCAGGGCATGTTGGTTGATATACAGGCCTGGAAGGCATAGCCCTGCCATATGCCTCTCCCTATCCACAGTGCCTGGCCCAGAGTGGGTAGCAAGGACAACTGGACATGTGGCCCTAGGATGCAGATTTGTACCTACCCATGCAAGGGAGTTTAGAAATCTTCCCTGCAGACAACCATGTGGCCTCAGGCAAGGGACCTAAACTTTCCATCTCAAATCCATACGGGATTATGGTAGTCCCCATCTCCTGGGGTTGTGTGGGCATTGCTGCCATCATGGCTGTGACGTGCCAAGCAAGAGCCTGGCTAGAGGAGTGCAAGATAAAGGGGAGCTGCCACGATAATAATGGTTCTTATTCCTAGTGGTCTTACAGTTAGTCTTGAAAGTAGGTGCCACAGGAAATCAGAGCAGGAGAGGTCACTGGTGCTGGAAGTACTCTTCAGAGCCCATGAGAGCTGGATGATCAGAGAGGAGGAGGCTCTAGATAGAGGCTCATGAGTGAAGGCAGAAGACATGAGCAGCAGTAATGAGGAAGATCCTTGGTGACGTAGGTGTCCATTAGATGTGGAGGCAGTGGATGTATATTTAGTAAACTGGGCTGATGGCTTCTCAGCCATGGGGAAACAGTCCAGCCAGCTTTCTGCTTTGTGGTTGTAGAAAAATCCCATGACTGGAGATGATGGCATGTTTGATTTAGAAGGTGAAGGTTAGGAGGTGAGAAAGCAGATAAATGCAATGTTTATCTTAAAAAAACTTGTAAACTGCTTGGAAATCCCCATGCTCGCTTCCTCCAGGAAGCCATTCTAGGCTGCCACACCCAGTTCTCCTGGGCCTTCCATCTCCCCAGCACCCAAACGTACACTGTGTGACGTGTCTTTGCCTCCCCTTTTGGAGGGTTGGCTCTTTGAGTGTGAGGCCATGGCTGCCTGTGTAGCAGACAATCTGGGAAGAGTAATAAAAGTAATAATCCATTTTGAATGCACAAACTTTGTGGAGGCCTCACAAAAATGCTGATTAGGGCACAAACTCGGGACCTTTGCTTTCCTACCCCAGTGGCCTCATTCCTGTGGTGATCATGGGGAACTGGGTGGCATGGTTTTGTTCAGACTGGAAAGGCAGGAGAGAGCTGCTGTCAGAACCAGTGGGGGCCTCAGACCTCCTCGGTTCCAGCCCTCCACTTTAACGGGGGAGGAAGCCATCTGCCCCAAAGCAGAAGCGGTGGGACCTCAATTTCAGGTCCCCCAAGTCCCAGCCCCATGCTGCACAGAGAGGCTATCCCTTTTTGATCATTAGGAAGTCACCAGGTCCTCAAGTAGAGTTTGAACAGGTGGAGCGGGCTTGAGACCTCTGTGGGTGCAAGGTTTCCCTTCCTGCTGGGAACCCCTCCAAGCCCATGTGAAAGAGATGTGGTTTGTTGAGCACAGATTTTTCAACTTTCTTTAGAGAGCTCTTGTTGGCTTTGAAGTGCCTGGAAACATGATCAAGTGCTGATGCTTTAGTGGTAGTATGGAAAGCAAATAATACTAAGCCCAGCATATAGGTAATTTATGGTCAAAACTCCTTAGAAAGAGTCTGAAATTCATTTTTTCAGCATACATGTGGTGGGTGCTGACCACATCCCTGGCACAGTGTTGGATACCCTCTAACTCAGTGTGGGGAATGAGCACATCACATGTCATCCAGTGTGAGAATTGCACTGAGGAAACCCAGTGAGGGGCTGGCTGTCCAGCTGAGAGGGGGCTGAGAGAAGGCTAATAAATGAAAACATGGATTGAGCTTCCCTCTTTAAAGCATTCCTTACCAGAGTAAAGCAAATCTCATGTATTTTCTGCTAATAGATGGCTGTTCTTGTTTTGCTTGATTTCTGGTGGTCTTTGATATTTACTGAAAAGGTAATACCCTGTCGTTGAATGAGGGTGGGACTTGGGCCAGCGAACTATGATCCAAAGCTCTGTCACTTTTATACCGGGCTAGAATTTTTTTTTCGGGGGTGAGGGGATCAAGTTCTTACAAAAGTGTCCCAAAGGGCTCTTATTAGAAAATGCCTTTCTCTAGGAGGTTTTCATCCAATGTGGCATGCAAAACACCAGTTTAAAATGGCCAGGTAAGGCTATGTGCTCTCCTAAAATGATGTGGGGATGCTGAGTCCTGAATACCTCACCTGATAAAATGCTTGTTTCTTGAGCTATCTTTCAAGGCAACCTAAATGCCTGCTTCCTTAGGAGCTCCAGCCAGAGGAGGTCTGCCCTTCCTGAGATTCCATAGCATTGTGTCCCCTGTGAGCCCAGGGACACACATCTCCTTTTGTGCTTAGCACAGTATCCTGCACAGAGTAGGTCCTAAATGCTCGTGTATGGAGCTCCAGTTATGTGTGACATAAACGAGGTAGCTTGGTGGATGAGTGCAGAGTTTGGGAAAGAGGCACAAGCTGAGAAATGCATTTGAGAGTTTTCATATGGATGAAGTTAGGTTGGGGAGCATGCATGGGTGAGATGAGCAGGTCCAGGCCAGCACCTGAGGCACAGTCACATTTAGGAGATGAAAGGAAAGAGGGGGAGAAGGAAGACAGTGCATAGTGACACTGAAGCTCAGAGTGCTGAGACCCTGCAGCAAGAGGAAGTATTCAGCAGTGCTAAATGTCATAGAGAATCCAGAATGAGAAGGCGTGAAAATCATGTGTTTTGGATCTTGTAACCCGAGGCCACTAGTGACCTTAGTAAGGGCAATCGTGGTGGAGTGCCAGGGGCTAACGCGCATGCAGTGAGTCCCATAGTGAATGGGAGGTGAGGAAGTGGAGAGGGCCCTGGGTAAGGGGCGACCCTTGAGTGGTGGCAGGGGGGCTGTGAATGTCTCATGGGCCAACAGAATGGAATTGTGTATTAAGTAGATACATGAAACCCTGGCCAAGTTGTATCTCAGATTTGCCAAAGACATCCATTAAGTTCAGGCCAATACACACTCGGGAATGGGGCAAATGGATTATTTTGTAAGAAGTTTATAGTCCAAAGGTAAAATGGCCTAAGAGAGCTCCTGAAAGTAAAAAGTCAAGGCAACTTGATATTATTAAAATGAAATAACACGCATCAGATTTTTCTAGTAATTTCAAAGAGAAAGACTTTGGATTTAGTAAATCTCTTGCATCTCACTAGGAATATTTTTGTTCTTGTTGTTATTATTATTTTAACTTTGTTGCTTCTTTTTGCTTAGTACTAGTCAAGAACCCCTGGAGTATACTGGGTGCTTTATGGGGGAAAGAAAAAGCACAGGGGAAGACTTTGCCCTGAGCTCCTGAATGTGACAGGTGGCAGGAGCCTCTGGCAGCCTAGCTGTGATTCAGAGTTGGGCAGGTGTCAGGGATAATGTCTTACAAGCATTTCACACTCTCTTTGGGTCAAAACATGAGCAATTTGAGGGACCCCTCTCTGTGTCTCCCAAATTCACTTCGAGATATAAGGCATGGCCTCTGTCCTGGTGACATTAGTATTGGGGGAAGGAGAACTGGCAAAATGTCCATGTTTATAATGGTTCACATCACAGGCAGGGCTAAGACTAGTACCTGTCACAGGGTGGTATAGAAAGGGCAGACAGATAGGCTGAGAGGAGGCAGGAGGTACTGTGGACTGGGATTGCCTGGGAACACTGCCTGGAGAGGATGGGAGTCTCTCCTGGATGTGCCTCTTTATCCTATAGGCAAGGAGTTGGGCCTGGAAAGGTAAAAGTGGATTTCTTAGACTTAATGGCAGCTTGAGGACTTGAACTCAGACCTCCTTTTAGAGGAAGTATGTTTTGTTGTTGTAAGAGGTCTTTGA
The DNA here is from genome assembly GCA_028627145.1 of Eidolon dupreanum. Taxonomy (NCBI): domain Eukaryota; kingdom Metazoa; phylum Chordata; class Mammalia; order Chiroptera; family Pteropodidae; genus Eidolon; species Eidolon dupreanum. The sequence goes on along the minus strand of CM053509.1, from coordinate 36,316,108 downwards.
ACCCCTTCCTTGATATGTTGGGACTCTGTCTTGCATGTTTTTAGATTGTATCTGTAACATCATAATACTTAAGGACTTTTGTGTCAGTATTGCAGAGAGGCTGTGCTGTTTCCTGCAGCTAGGCCCCCTGGGTCCTGGCTGAAGGTGGGAGGGCAGCTGGCCGGCCAGCCCCCCTGAGTCACACTCTGGCGTGGGGCCCGGTGGGGATTTCCACACGGCCCGTGCTGTCTTCTCCTCGTTTCCTGTCAGGCTATGATGCGGGCGGGCTGCCAGCAGGAGCCGGTGGGCACTCCTGACCCCTCTGCTGCCAGCCCACCCACCCTGTGGAAACCCAGGCACCGTGGGCGGCTCTCACCCCGCTGGGAGTGTGTCACTGGCAGGGTGTGCCTGCTGTCTCTGTCGTGCTGGGTGCTGGTGTGCAGCTCCCTGGAGGCCTTGGGAGGCGGCCCTCAAACAGAAGGTTTTGTTAAGGAGTGAGAGCTTGCTCATGGGGCAGTTTGTACTGGGCATTTAGGGTTATAAAAACCTAGCCTGGCCTAAAATGACTCTTTATCTGCTGACAATAACATTTATGAAGAAAATAAAACAGCAGACTTTCAGCCATTCAGTTTATGCACTTAAGGGAATGATTCCCATATGTTTGATTTCTGTAGATCTTTCTAAAATATTTATGTATCTCCTTGTCAGCTTCTAGTGCATCCATTCCTCGATGTGAGGATATTCTGCTTTAAAATTATATATATGTATGTATATATGTGTATGTATACATACATATATACGTGTGCATATATATCACCACTGATAGGACTTCCACCTCTTCATGCATTTTTTCCTCCAGAATTTACTGTGCTAGGCAATTGACAAATGTTATCTTATTTTGTTCTTTTCCCTACAATAGAAGGCTGTGTTATGTAATATCGTAGCTACTATACATATGTGGCTGTTCAAATTTCAAATAGTCAAAATTAAATAAAATTTGGAATCCGGTTCCTCAGTCAGACTGGCCACGTTTCATGTCCTCAGTAAGCTGCATGTGGCTAGTGGCTACCACGTTAGCCATCACAGAGGAGGGCATTTTGATCATTACAGAAAACTCTAGCACTGGAGTAAGGTCTGAAGTTTATAGGTGAGGAAACATAGTCCCACAGAGGTTAAGTCGACTTGACCACTTATAGCCAGTAAATGGCAGAGCTAGAATTTTAACCCAAATCTGCCTTATCTCGGAGTCTTTATGCCCTTTTTCTTTTTTATAAAACATTTTATAATTAACCTTTTAGTGGATTTACATACCAGTCCTTTGTTGAATGAGCAAATGAGGCATTTTCATTTTACAAATAAGGAAACTGAAGGTGATACTTCTTTTTTTCCTCTTAGAGAAAAGAAATTAATTAGTCTATAGGCTTGGGATGCTTCAGGTATTCTGGGGTGGTGGGGGGTGCTGTGAGGATCGCTTCCTGCTCTTCCACCTATACTCTATCCTGCTGTGGTATCTGGTTTCTGGTGGTTTCTTCATCAGAGTTTGGGAGTGAGCAAGCTAGGACTACTTTCCTCACAGTAATCCTTTGGCTTACTTCCTATTTGAGGATTTATGGATGTATGTGATCTCTTGGTTGTTTTGTTGTTGTTGTTGTTTTGTCTTATCTTAGAGCCAAAGGAGGTTTCAGGAAATATATACTAGTGTTAGAGTCAAAAAATACTGAGGTATAGAGAGGTGAGGGCACTTTGAGGGTCATGCTGCTAGCTAGGAGCAGAGCTGGCCCTTAAACTTTTGTTTTCAAGCCAGAATTTATCTGATAGTCTTATGAAAGCAACTGCTCCATGGACAAAGATAGTTTTTTCATGGAGAGAATAACACAGCAGCGATGTTCCCTGTGGCCTGAGGTGCAGCACCGTGGGATAGAGAAGAAAAGGATTCTAGGGTCATACAGACCAGGGTTCAAATCCTGGCACATCACATGGAAATTATGAGACTTTAGAAAAAAATTAAACTTTCTGAGACTTAGTGTTTTTATTTGTAAAAGGGAGATGAAGTATCTCACTGGATTTGTTTTAAAGGTTAAATCATAACATGTGTAAGAGACTGACAAGTCCTGGCATACTATAAGTACTCATTAAATGGTAGCCATTAATATCATGATGGTATCATCACCTCCTTCCAGTAGTGTAATTTCATTGTCCAGCACATAAGGCACTCAGATATACAGGATGCCCCAAAGTTGGGAAACAGGGTAAAGTTAATTTGAAATAGTCTTTTAGTTACGTTTTCAAATGATATGCTCAGTGTGTTTCTACAATTCTTAGACTTCTTTTTAGGTGGAGGACCTCTAAATTTAAACAGATAGATCCAGCTGCTGATGTGAGAAGGTATAATATATACATCCCAGAGTATCCCAAAAGTCTAGAAACAGGGAAAATAGCATATCCTGTTTTCTAACTTTTTAGATACCCTGTGGAGTAAGACTGAAAAAAGTCACTGGAAAATATATTGTTGCCATTTTAAGATTTTAGTTCTCCTGCAGGAGACATTGTAGTGGCTGTCCTGGGGTGTCTAAGTGACCAGACCAACTGTCCATCTTTGTAGCTTATACAGCTTGTTGATCTCTTCAGTAAGAATTCACTTCATAATGAGGCCTTTGTCTTTAAAAAAAGAATCTAATATCTTTAGCTGGTTGGGGAAGATAAGTGGACAAATGCTTTCATAAGAGTAGTTTCACAGGGAATTTGAAAAAGAAAAAAAGGTTTCTGGTTATTTTTGGTTGGTGAGAATATTTGTAAATCAGAATGGCTCATTATCAAATATCATAGTTGCTCAGGGCCTCTACCTGTGACGTGTTTGAATATAAATTAAACATGGCTAAAGGTGAAGTTGCAGCTTTTGATGTCAGCTTTTCACAGTATACCTTTAGGTGTGACTTTGGATCACCTTGAAAATCCTCTCAGCGCTATTCTCATACGAGGGTGCATCTGGTGGGATTGGAAGGAAAGATGTGACATCCAGGTAGCCAGGGGAAGGCTGGTGGCCAGAAGATGGCCCTGACCTTGGTGAATTTACCTGGGAGCTGGGCCTGGCCTTACCAATTTAGAAACCTCATTTTGCCAGCCCCGGAGTTAGAACTGCTGGCTCCCTCTAACTAGCAAAAAGCTAAAGCACATCAAGCCACTAGTTTATTTATTGAAAAGTATAACCACTGTGAGGTTATAACCAGGGTGTTCTCTCCTTGTGGGCACCCCACCCAAGAAGCCAAATGGTCAGAGGTGTGGGTAGGTCAGGATAAAGAGCAGAGCGAGTCATGGGAAGCAAATGTGTTGAGTGGCCTGGGCCCTGATAGCTGGGTGCATCCCTGTACACTGGACAGGCCCCTCCCTGCTGGACAGTGCTTGCACAGATGCTGCTGTGGTTGCCACTGCACCTCTCAGCCTTGTAGCTTCTGTTGCTAACCAACCATCTTCCTTCTTTAGAGATTAAGACCTGCTCCATTCTGTGTACAGAGAGCTTCTCTGAGGTACTGTTAACAGCCTGTCTCTTCCTAGGTCCACGATGTCTTCTAGTGGGATCACCCTTTTAGGCCTTTGCTTTTCACCTTCTCTGGTCCTAATGAATGCATGAACCCCTGACATCACTGATAGTACTCAAACCCGAAATGAGCCCTGTGACCTGACCTTGACCCCCTCTTCCAGCTCACTGTAGATTAAGGAAATAGGGACAAGATGATCAGAATTAACCTCTTTTTCGACTTCCTTGGGCCTTTTCACTTTAATAGCTCAACAGAGACATCTGTGATGGCTTGCATCCAAAGTGCGTGGTATTTATTTTTGATTTGAAATATGAAAAGCATTTTTTAGGACAACTGACTCTCTGAGTCATGCCCAGGGGAGCAAACGGCCTGAAATGTGAGCTGGTGCCTGTGAGGAGGATAACAGCAGAGGCTGCTGCTGACTTGACTAGCGCTGGGGTTAGGTCACTGCTGGGATGAAGTGCACTGACCATAAGAGCAACATGTGGGCTGGAGTGGCTGGCGGTGGGGTAATTTATTGCAGCCGCTCGCCTAACCAGGAACCCTACACACTGGGTTCCCACAGGATGGACGACTGCATGGAAACCCACACACAGGCCCTTGCAACCACGCTTGAGCAAGAGTTATCTTATTTGGCAGTGTGGGTTCTGTTGGGGGGGTGGTATTTGTCACTGAGCAGCTGTTCACTGGACGGGCAGCCACTGGGTCCCTAGTGGGTTGCTTGGTTTTCTTTTGCTCACTTCACTCTTAGCAGCAGTATGGTTTAAGAATATACACAACTCCCAATTGTTCAGCCCTTTACAATTTACCTTCATAGCTTCCTTGGCATCTCAGCGCCACCCTGCAAGGTAGGTCAGGCCAGGTGTCATGCCCATTTCCTGGATGAGGAGATTTCTGGCGAGTTAAGATTCTTATCCATTATCACTTCATATATAAGGCAAGGCCAGAGCTCTGTGCCTGGACTCAAGGCTGTGGGTCTAGCCCAATACTAGATGTGGATTTCCCGGCTTCTCCCCAGACTCTTAACAGAACCCCAGGGTGTGGTTCTGGGAACATGTATTTTAAATATGCTTCCTGGCGATGACTACAGACCTTCACTAAAGTGGCCGCAGTGTCTGACCCTGTTCAAACTTCCCACCTCAGACGTTAAACCTGTCCCACCCACTGAAGTTCCATATTCATTTTATATTGTGTGTTTAGGGCCAGTCTCCTTACATGGAATGCCAGCTCCCGGAGGATGGGGACTGTCCTGTCCATGACTAGATCCCCAGTGCCTCGGGCAGTTCCTGGCACCCAGTGGGCCTTCAGTAAATGTTTGTTGGATAAAAGTATTTTCCTCAGCTCTGTGTTAGTGTGGGAGAGTAGAGGATCGAATGTGGCAGGTCTGGTTCCAGTTTCCCTTTTGTGTAACAGTATAAGTTGTGGGGCCTTGCTGAGCCTCAGTGTCCTTGTTCATGAAATGGGGACCCAGTACGCCTCTGTTTTAGCTTCTTGGTGGGGATCAGATAAGCACGCCCCACACAGGCACACACACGTGGATGTCCCTGCACAGGGTGGGCACTCAGCGGGCGGCTCATACTGAGACTCTCTGGTGTCTTGGCATGAGCAGCAGGGTCATCATGGTGGTCAGTTTTTCCACTGCCATCAATTGGGATCCATTTAGTTCCCAGACAAGGTGTAGGGCTGGACTCTGTGCCATGGGCTAAATACTGGCTGCCTTGGGCCTCAAATCAAGACCAGACACCAGCATAAACCCAGGTGGCCCAAACTGAGGGCAATCACCAGAGCCAGGCCATGAATGGATGAGCAAATATTTACCCTGTCTGAGGTCGAATGTGAACTGTCTACCAGGCGTTTTGTTTTTCTCTGTCTCCTCCCTCTCTGCCTGCTGTCCTTCCCCCTTTTAAAAAAGGAAACTAAGAGGTTGAGAGGTTAAGTGACTGGCTTGAGACAAGCAACCATCAGAATATCCTCCATCCCTGTCTGAATCCTGTTGCTCCTACAGGCTCGTTCTTTTCCTTGAAGCCCACCCTGACTTGTCCCTTGGCCGAGCTCAACCTGCAGGCAGCCTTTTTCTACCTGAAAACTTGGATGGGTTAGACAAAAGGGAGGATCCTTCACTTCTGTCTCCTTTCTCCTTTTCACAGATGATACTCATTTGGCAAGTAATTCTTGCACTGTCCTTTCATTTTTCATATTCATTGTACCCTGACTGGTGAGTCCTTAAGATGCCTGGTTGTGTCTTCTGTTCCTTTAAGGGTTCATTTGTTTGTACATCTCTCTATTCACCCACCCATCCAACAACACATACTATGGTCAGCCTATTCTGTGTTGAGCTCAGGGCCTTCCCCACATGATGCTAAAGCAGTCTGTGCTAGAGTGGATAGCCAGAGCCCAAAGAACACTGTGGAGTGGGAGTAGCATGGAGGCAATTTTTAAAAGTCAGGAAAAGCTGAGCTTCTGAAACTTGGTAATACTCATCCTTGCTGAGTTCCTCTGGGGGTGTGTGTGGGGAGTGGGGAGGGTGAAGGGGGTAGAATCTTATCAGGCCCTTTGCTGTTCACTGGTTCCTTATTTCCAGGTTCCTGCCTGCACCCTGGCCAAGGAGTTCATAGGCAAGAAAATAGAATTCACCTTCCCTACACACACCCTTTTTAAAATGTGACTAAGTCTGAGCTAGCTGAGCCTGGACCAGATGTGGATAGGGTTATGCATGGACTCCCTTTTGTGGTGTGTCATTTCTGACTTGCTGGGAAATCCTTTGGTGGTGTTGGTGGGGTAGGGGTAGGAAGCAGAGCCTGCTGGGGTTGGAGGTCTTCTAGGATGTCTGATTTAGAGGTCTCAAGTGAACAAGGAGTGTGGGCTGGGCTACATGCTTTGTCTTCTGGAATTGGAATCAGAACATCCTGGATTTGGATCCCAGCCATTGCCCCTGACCATCTAGTAGCCTTGGGCTAGTCATGCAACCATTCTGAACATCAGTTTCCTTATCCGTAAAGTTCAGGGAGTGAAATTTACCTCCTGGGTTCTTGGAAGGATTAAATGAGCTGGTGTATGTTTTTACTGACCAACATGGATCCTGGTGCATAGTGACTACTTGATCATGTCTAAAACCTTAAGATTTTATTCATGAGGTCCCTAAGAGTATTTTGTTATGTACCTTTAGCACTGTATGTTAAGTGCTAAGGGGGAAAAAACACGAATCCTCTCTCCAGAAGGAGTTGAAGTCTACATGGGGAGAGGACAACACCCATAGTAACTCTTGATTATTTGGTATCCTAGAGCAATGTTGCCTGATAGAAATATTATACAAGCTATGTACATATTTGAAATTTTCTGCTTGTCATGTTAAAATATAAAAAAAATGGTGACATTAATTTCTGGTAAATTTTATTTAACACACTATACCTCAAAACATTATCATTTTAGCATGTACTCAATATGAAAGTTGTTAATGAGATATTTTACATCCTGCTTTCATCAGAAGTCTTTGAAATCAGTGTGTTCTCTAGACTTGCATTTGGACCAGCCACATTTCATTAGTTCAGTAGCCACATGTAGCTGGTGGCTGCCATATTGGACAACACAGCTCTAGGACTTATTTGTTAGGTTGGCTAACGTCATCTGCATTTCCGAGGAGGAATAATTGTGCTCACAGAGACTGTGACTTGTTTGGGTTACATAGCCAGTGAGGAGCAGAGTGGGACTAGAGTCCGGGACCTCTCTCCACTAGGAACAGGGGAGGTCTTGCATTTGCCAGAGGTCTGTTGTGTTCTAGGCACTGTGCCAGACATTCCACCTTTGTTATTCCATTGAATTCTCACAACAGCTTCAACAAAAAATGAGGTAGAAGTGGCTCAGAGTGGCCAAGCAACTTTCCCAAAGCCACACAGTCAGAGGTAAGGTTGGAATTTGGACTAGGGCCTGCTGACTCTACAGAGAAAGAAAATTTGAACACAACATAGTACTTAAGCCAAGTACTTAGGGAAAGCTTCAGGGTACAGGAGGGGCCCTGTGGCAGGCCTGTTCAACAAAGGTTTGGGACATCAGTTCAGAAGGCCTGGGCCTGTGTTGGTTGAGGTGATGTGTGTGTAAAAGTAACATTCCTTCTAATCGTAGGTTTTTTCTGAAAGTCAGACTCTAAGCCATCAGGAGGCCAGGGTAGTGATAGCTAGTGGAGGTATGTGGTGGGGGTGGGGAGCCAATGATGAACAGCAATTGTAGAGACCAGTGAGCTGGGCCCTGCTTCCGCTGCCACCTGGGAATGCCACGTACTTTATGGGGCTCCGAGCAGCTGAGACTTTCTGCTGGGGGAAACCTCCAGGATTTGGGGAGGCTGGGACTGAGCAAGTCCTTGAATGCATACGTGCATGCACTCTCTCACCAAATATTTATTGAATACGTGCTTGTCCTGTGTGCTATTACCTTTTAACTCTGAGGATTCTGCTCAGCCCTCTGAAGTATGAGCATTATCTGCATTTTACAGAGTAGGAAGCCGAGGCTTAGAGTGGAGATCTCTTGCAAGAGGTCAAATGACTACTAAATGGGAGATAAAGGACCTTAGAACTAAGTGTTTTGACTCATTTATCTATCTGTCTAGTCAGTAGCCAGTCATTGAGCTCCTCCTATTTGCTAGGGATTGAGCTACATTCTCAGATGTTTTTGGTTTTGTTTGCAGTGTGTTTGCTTTAGTTTATGTTTAAGTGTAATCACAATGCTACCGGATGTTGAATAGTGGCTGACGTATGCTGTATGCCGGGCACTGCATGGGATGCTGGTCACAGTCAACTTCAGGGATCCCTCCCAGTCCTGTCGTAAAGGGAGGAAACTGAAACATGTTAACTTTCTGAAGTTACACAACTTGGGTAGAGCTGGGATTTCAATCCTGGCCTGTTTCTCCAGAGCCCTGGCTTAGCTGCTACACCTCATGACCTGTCTGTGACAGGAGTTCAGTACTAGTCCCTAAATGAAGCCCAGTTTGCCCCAGTACCTTCTTATGAGGCTTTGTCTGGTCTTCAGTTTTACCACCTATAAAATGGGGACAGGGGCTGATAGCCCACACTCTTCAGAAACCTGGCCCCCGTCCAGGAGACAGTGTTTTCTGTAGGAGACTGCCTGGCTAAGAGAGATCAAGTGCGTGTGAGCCCCATCAAGGCAGCTCTTTTTTCTCCTATCTGCTCCTCTTCCCTCATTATGCAGGGCAAGCTCAGTGTGTGGTCCTCCCTAGGTTGGAGCTGTCATCCTCCATGAAACTGACAGCCTAAGCCAACCTGCAAAGAATCCAGTCTAAATTGATGACCTTCTGAGAGGTCCTACATAGGACTTCATGACAGGAAGGTATCCTGGAGAATAGCTAGCAAACCATTCACTTTATAGAAGGGTAAACCGAGTCTTAGAGAGGTCAACTGTATAGACTATGTCTCCTTGAGGGTGCGTCTCATCTCTCTGTCTGAACAGTAAGTTCCCATGCTGGGAACCTCAGCCTGACCTCACAGTACTTCACAGGAAGTGGATACTGAAATTAAACACTTGCTGAGTGAATGACTCTGTCCCTGCCAGCCCTGCCAGGGGGCTTTGAGAGGTACAACCTCACTGTTGGCCCTTTCCTGAGATGGAAGATGAAGGAACATTTACACTGCATGGTGTTTGCTCCAGCCCCACTCTCCAGGAACCTGCATGCCTCTCCATAGGCAAGATGGAGCTGGACCAGGATGGACTTTGTGCTAAACCTTGTGCTTCTTGCAAGAGACTGAGAAGGCAGACTCCTGAGCCCAGCCTTCTAATCCAAGAGACGGGTTCTGTGGCTCTGGAGTGGGAGAAATTATGGGAGAAAAACCCTGGGTAGAAGGCCTGGGTTCAAGTCCCTGCACCTGCATTTATTAGCTGTGTGACTTGGGGCATGGCACCAACTCTCTGTGCCTCTGTGACCATATTGAGGAAGAAAAATAGGTTTGGGTTGTTGTCCTTGCAGAAATGTTGCGTGAATCAACTGAGGTGTCGTGCTTAACAGTACTGAATAACTGGGAAGCCTGACTTTGATGTAAGACAGGCTTTTTTAAAATCAAAAAGCTGCCAACACTTTCCACTCGTCACCCTGAGGCAGCCCATTGTAATTTTCTCTCCTTTCTGATAAACTCCTTGAAAATCAGCCTCCCTCTAACTTCCGGTCCACCTTTTCAAACAGCTCACCATTCAGTCTTCTATCCTTTGGGGCATGCTGCCCTATCTCCTCAGACTTTTCTCCTCCCTACAAAGCATCATCAGCTTCCTCATCTGTGTCTTCTCTGACCTAGGTATTACACCTCCTCCTCCTCCTGGTTACTCGCCTCTAAATGCTTGACCAACTTGTCCAGTGTCACACTCAGGATAGAATGCAGTTGCCTAGCCACAGTAGTGGAGACCATGGATAGCTTCACTGGTGAGGAGTCTGACTTCCTCTCCTGGCAGGTCACTGACAGTTAGACTTTATGGAAGGGTGAACTTGGTGGCATTGCTAAACTGCTGGTAGAAATGGGAAAAGCCCTCCCAGACCTCTTATCTGTCTTCTTGCCAGAGGAAAACTGTGTCCCAGTGGGCCCATTTGGGCACTTTCAGGCTTATAGCTATAATCTTCTACACTAACATAAGTTTGCCCCAGATGCCAATATTATATTGTGTTTTTTTTTTTTTCAGAAAAACTTAATTGGAATTTTTAATGCATTTTGGGGTGGGGGGGAGGCTGTGTTTCCATTTCCCTCTAAAAACAGTGAGAAGGAAGACAAAGTATAATCTTATTGCCAGAAATTATAGAGCCAAATCTGAAATTAATTTACAAAGTCATTAGTATTTTCCATTTGTGAACCCCAAAATGAATGTAAGTGCATTTTCTTGTAATTAACTACAAATTAGAAAAGGGTTGAGAGGACTTTTCAGGGACCGGCACACAAAATTCTAGCAGAAGCAGATGGGTGGAGAGGGGGGCACCCAAGAGTTGCTTTAGTTTTAACTCAAGCCTGTAACTTTGGGAGAGTAAGACAGACTCAAATATCTCGCAGAAGAGAGCACTTTTCCAACAACTTAAAAACTGCCAGTGACCTCTGGAATGATCTCTTCTAACCTCCTTTTCCGAATGAGGCAACAGAGAGGTTCAGGGAGAGTAAGCGCCTTGCGCAGTCACACAGCCAGGGAGGGAGTCCAGAGCTGGGGCCAGAGCCACGCATCAGTGCTCAGGCTGTCACAGCCCATGCCTCCTGGTGCTCCTTGTCTGCTCGAGCCTTTCATGTTTAGCACTTGAGCTGTGCTCATGTCTAAAGTGCTGCTCCATGTAAGAGTAGGGAAAGGGAACAATCTGGTCAGAGTTGGCCTCTTCCGTGCACTCCAGCTTCCGATGTGTTGGTATGGACTGCATGTCATGCTGGTTAAAGGAGAAAGCAGTGGTTTCTCCCTCTCTTTAAGGGGCGTGGTTATTCCCAAAGCTCACCCCAAGCCAAGCCCCAGCATATTTAGGATCTGCTGTTCTGTGAGTGAAATCGGCCTGTGGTTAATTAGCAGTGAATGTGTGTCAGTGTTTAGATGTTTGCAGCAGGAGCTCTTCCTTTGACTCCCTAAGCTCAGAGGAACTGGGGCTTTAAGATGTCACTGAGCTGTCAGAGGCCTTTGAAACGCTGTCGTCTCTGACCCATTTGAGGTGAAGCCTTCTGGTGTCGGTTCCCCATGTGGCACACAGACTCCAAGTTGGTAGAACAGCACTAAGAAAAGCCACTGCCGAGAGATCCCAGTCCTTGCCTCCATGTTTTCCTTACTAACGGTCTCTTAAAGGGCTCGGAGTGACCCTTCCTTCAAATAGCACAACTCTTTCTTGGGTGGACAGAACCCCAGCCTCTTGGCTTCCTCTCTTCCCTCTCTGACACCAGGTGCTGGTGCTCTGGTGGAAGTGGGCTGAAACTACTAAAGGTATGACTGCTGTCAAAGGATCTGAAGTCCAGGTAGTGAGAAAAGCTGTATTTACATGGAGTTGTTAAGGACTGATGATAAATATTTGTGAGTGACTATGCCTGGCCCTGCTCTAAGAACTATGGGTGTGTTATTGCACCAAACATTCACAGTACCCACGTGAGATGGAGCAGTAATACCTTTATTTTGCAGATGAGGAAACTGAGGTTTAAAGAGGTTAAGTTTAATGAGCCCATGAGGCATGGTGATGAAATTGGAACCCAAGCCACCTGCCCTTCAGAACCTCCCAGTTTCCTGCTGGGGGAGATGTGTCCTAGGTGGCACTGTCCTTATAGAGTGGCATGGAAGCTGGAGAGGTACTGGCCACAGAGCTGGCCTGGTTTTAGAGCAGCAGGAGATGAATGAGATGGTAGAGAAGGGCTGTGTTTTGGGAACGTTCCTTGTCTGTCTCCTGGCTTGGCAGTCTGGACTCTGACTCTGTGATGGTGACAGATAGATTGGTATGGAAGAGGGCATGAACCCACCAAGGGTAAGAAAGATTGGCCTCAGTGGGTTCCTCTCACTCTGGGGCCCCCTCCCTATGCTGAAGTCCAGGAGGCAGTCCCCAGTCCCCCACCTGCCTCTCTCACAGCCCTCCTTGTTGGATGTGTGACCTTGCCAGTGGCTTTGCCTCTTAGAAGTCCAGTATCCTCCTCTGGGAAAGGAAGGGATCACACCACCCTTCTTCATTGTTAAGATTAGATGGGCTGATATGATACTGGAAGCTCCTTGTAAAGTATCTGGTACTAAGTAGGTCCTCACTAAAAGTTTTCATTTTTCCCTTCCCTTTACTTTTTTTTTAATGACTTTTTTTCCCCCTGAAATAATAAAAATTTTAGAAGAGACAAGTTAGTATGTTGCTGTATATACTCTTAGGCTAAGAATTTCCTCAGTATTTACACACCAGAGAACTTTAAAATTTGATTTTCTCAGCTGGCTCTGTGCTGATTCAGACACACTTCTCCAAGATGCCAGAAGCAGTTCCCTGCCCTAGGCTATCATTGGGATTTTGTGTGTGTTTTCATTGTATTATAAAAATTTGAAACATATATGTTACAGGTAAATTATAACTTGCCCACAGACCTTCCACAAATTTAATAAATATTAGTATTTTTCCATATTCACTTCAGATATCTGTAATGTCTTATTTCTTTACCAAAAAAAAAAAAAAAAAAAAAAAAGACCATTGAAGGCCTCCTGTTTGTTATCCCTCCCCCTTCCTATTCTTCTCTCTTCCTTCTCACAGGTATTTACTCTCTTAAAAATCTGTGTGTGTCCTCCCCAGTCAGGATTTTATAGTGTATTGTTTGCAAAACCAAACAACCCCATTGGAATGTGTTTGAATCATCAAAGTAAATGATCAACATTTGGAAGAAGCCTGAATAGCCCAAGGAGTGACTTCAGAGGAAGCAAACCCACCTGCGTGCCCAAACTGAAATTCCAAAATTACAAATTATTTCCTTTGACTTAAAAGTTGACCCCACTCCCAGGCTTAATTGCAAATAAATAGTCGAGCTTGTGCACCTTGAGCTACCCGGGTCATTTGGACCTTTCATGTGAGTAAATACATTCCAGAGCAGTTATTTTTAGAGCAAGTATTTTGACTTTTTTCTTTAATGCTCCCCCTCCTCAACACACACACACACACACACACACACCACCACCACCACCACCCCCCATATCACAAATGTATGAATTTGGAACATACAGAGAAAGGTGAAAATCTTTCACTGCCCTCCTACCCCAGCCTTCCACTTCCCCTTCAGGGCAGAGAATTGGAGGTCACCATGTCTTCCACGTGGAGCCAGCACTGTGGTCTCATAGGGTTCCCCAGCCTGTCTGGTACATCTTCCATTTTACAATATTGTGTGTGTTCCCAAAGTGAGAGAGGCAGCCACCTACCTAAGATCAAGTCAGTGGCCCAGCTCGAACCAGGAGGCATTTTTCTCACCTCGTCTGCTCCTCATGTTAGGTCCTAACTCTCCATTTTGCCTGTGATAAGTGCCCAATAGAGAGTAGGGGTCCCGCACTCTCTTCAGGGAAACTGGGAGGTATAGTGACAGATCTGACTGCTTTTGTGGAGGTATCCTGGGCTTGACCTTTGACCACCTTTTCTGAAAAAGTCTAGGACATTTTTAGTTTTTACTATTTTAAACTGCAAGTCAGTTTAATACCTTGGCCGTTTTCTGTGTACCGCACAGTTAAACCCTTCCTGAGTTTTTCCTATTTCATTTTCTTTAAACTGAAATTTTCATTAACAACAGTTGTTTTACATATGCACTTTGCAACAAAACTTGCTTCTGTTTTTGTTTGCTTTCTTTCTGTTGGTACTGATTTTAGCTTCTGTCCTTTTGAAATTTTCTTTCATGCCATTATTTCCACCAAGCCCAATTTTCCTGGGTAAATTTTACATATCTGAGTTACTGGGTTTTTTTTCTATCAATTTTTAGTCAGTGACTTTCATTGCTTGCAATTTTAGCTGCTTTCAGTTTTTTTTTTTAGTGTGTTGAACTTTTTTCTCTAAGGTTTATTTTTCCCCTGGGTCAGTTTTGTAGTTTTTAATGTTGCCAAGAAGATGAGATTCTTCAGTCTGCTTTTTATCTTCACACGTTTCAGGTGTGTGATTTTAGCCATGACCAGTTTTATTTGGGGTTGATTATTTCTCCCAAGTCTAATTTTTCTTGGTAATCTGGCCAGAATGTCAGTGGAGATCAGAATGACAGGTCAAAATGTCTTCTTTGTCGAAGAGTTTGGAACAAGCTTGTAAAGTACTACTTACTCTCCCTTTGGATTTCTCCTCTCTGGATATTGCCAGGGCTTTCCTCTCTGTGACAGAATATGGGAACTGTTAGGGGTCAGACCTCTCCTTTAGGAAGGACTGTGTTGTCTCTGTCATCTGCTCTGTGAACTCCCAAATTCACAAACACAAAGTGACTGCAGCCTGGGCAAATGTCAGAAAAGGCAGCTCCGAGCTGGTATGCTAGGAAGCAGAGTTGATAGGGCCTCAGAAGCCCCACACTAGGAACATGTCCCCTCTCTATGGCTGGTCTCCCCGTCTGTCCATGGCATTGCTGGCCAAAGAGTTATTAAAAGTCTTTGGGCTTTGTCCTTCTCTCGGTAAGGATATGTGGATGGCTGGGGTGTCCGGAAGTCACTGTTCCCATAGGAAACCCCCTGCATGGGTGAAGCAGAGGCCTTGCTCATGGCCTCTGCTCAGTTTTTGTCCCTGGGACCCTGCTTCCCTGCCTGACATCAGGGCCCAGCCTGCCATTGCAGCAGAATGTGCGGGGAGAGCTTGCTGGCAAGGGTCACTGTAAGTTCTTTCCAATCAGGGCTGCACTGAGTGGCTCCCTGGGACAATTGGCTCCCCGGGGGAACTGAACTCATCTGTGTAAGTAAACATCCACCCGCCCTCAAAGGAAAAGCCCCTGCTCAGCCTCTCCGGCAGCTGGAATGCTGCTCTGTGGGTCTGGGCGTTTTTGTTAGCACCGGCTGTCCTTCCTTTGATTTCTTACTGTCTTCTTCAGTTAGGCCTATGACTGTTTTCACATGGCTATATGTATATACAAGTCATGTCAGGCCATCATAATTTGTTTGTCTAGATCAATAAAAGCAGCCCTGGCCAAAGGCCAGCTAAGAATTTATAAAGACCTTTAACTCCTCCCCTCCCTCCGAGACATTAAAACTCCATCCCATTAACTTTTCTAACCAGAGCTGTTGGTTGACTTGATCAGGGAAGATATAAAATGTAACTTCTTTTGATGTGTTTTCTCTTCATCCTTTTTGTGGAATTTGATCAGTGATGAAGCAACTGCAGCTGATTCCCTGCCCACTTCAAAGTAAAAGCCCTTCCCTGTGACTGTTTACAAAATTACCTTTGAGAGACTGAAGTGCTGCGAACCCATTTAGACACACATTGTGCCTTATATTAGCTCTCTGTTGCCCAATAAAATGGGCTTGGACATATCTGAGGTAGCTACCAAAGGAAACTTAAAAACAGATTCTGGCTACAGTGATTCTCGTGTGATGTGCTCACTTTGGAGAAGAAGGTTAGAGACTGAAGTTCACATGTACCTTAAAGATTTTAAAAAGCAGATTTTCTTGTTTGCTCACATTACAGGGAAAAAAATAAGCCTTAGATGCCCTATGATATCCACTTATGTTAGGTTTTCTTAAAAAATGTCAGGACAGCAGTACTCGATTTCCTGCCTCGCCTTTCTCCTCTTGCACACTATCTACCCTTGCCAGATTTTTATTAGGGGAAGGGGCCATTCTCTCAGTCATTGCCTGCCTGGCCTTTAACCCTTTAAAGATTCAGAAGGGAATACTCTGTACGGTTAAGTGGAAAGCTTCCCTATTGGCCTAGGCTCGAATTCAGGAGTATTAGGGAATCCTTAAGAATTGTTAATATTTGGTATGAAAAGCAGTTGCATTACCTGTTTTCCTTCCATTGGCTGTGCTTTTCCAAGCATCTCCTCTCAAGCAAGGTACTGCCCTGACTATGCTGAAAAGGCTCCCAAAATGTTGGGCAACTAGATTTTTTTTGTTGTTGTTACCCCTGACGCATCTTCACTCAGTTAAAGTTTCAGTCAATCTGTCTGTCTGCAGGCATGGGTCTGACAAGTGCATGTGTTTGATCCAAGAGGGTGGAAGGTTCTTGAAGAGACAATAAATACAAATTGATGACTTGTTTCACCATAAAAGCCACCACCCTCTCTTCCTCCCTAGTCCCCACTGAAAGTGAGGGTAAAGGGTAGGGTAGCTTTAGTTCTCTCTTTGACTTCAAACAGGAGAAATGGTACCTGGAGGTAGGATTGGGAATTAGACTCCTTTCTCTCTGTTCTCCCTTCTCCCCACCCCTCTTTTCCTTTCTCTCTGGACCTCTGCCTACACCAAGTATTCCAGGCAGTCCTAGCTATTCTGCAGAGTGTTTGAAGGCATTCTTTGTGGAGTGAACTCCACTAGAAGTTTGAAATCTGCAGGTTGGGAAGCTATGTAGAGAGCAGGTGGCCTTCTTTCTGAGAGCTTTGGGTATAGGACCCTTGGAGTGAGCCAGGTGGGACTGGAGCTGGCAGACGGTCAGAGCATCTGTACAATTTACTATGACAACCAGGACTCTGAGAGTGAAAGGGGATGCCATTAATAATGACACCAGGGTAATCTGTGTGAATTGAACCATTCTAAACAAACGGACATGTGGCTGCCCTATAAAGGCCAGTCCCTGGTCCTTCAGGTTCCATTTTGTTTCCTCACTGGAAGCGTAGGCCCGAGTTATAAGCTCAAATGCTCACAGGGACAGGCGGAGTGTGGGAAGAGCAGGACCGAGGATTTGTTCCCACTCTAAAGGGGCAACGCGGCATCAGCTGGTGGCCAACTGTTGCCAGATCTTCTGATTTTTTACAAGAGAAGCCAAACATCTCGATTTACATATGAAATCTCCCAGCTTTTAAAAGTTGGCAACTGATTTAAAAATTTTGAAAACACCGTGCTGGCCAAGCACAACATCTGTGGGCCGCTGCCTGTTTTTGACCTCCGGCCCAGACCAAATTAATTGGTGGCTGTCTTCTGTGTCTCCGAATTCCGGCAACGGGAAGTTCCTTACGGAAGTTGCCCAGATTGACCACGAATGAGGTGGGAAAGAGGAGAGAGGAGCTTGACTTGGCTTCAGTTGAGCACTCAATTGTACAATAAATATTTATTAGGCACCTGTTATGGTCAGAGCACTTTCTCTGTTATGCTGTGTTTTCTGTGTACATTTTTAGGATGAGCTGATAGACTCTTTATATTTCGTGCTATTGTGGTTCCACACTCTCTTCCCTGGGATTATTACTAGGATAGATGCAATAAGAGGAATATCAAGAGGGAATATGGGGAGAGAGGACCTAAGGTCCAGTTCTTACGCCCTGAAAAGTTAACTTGATATCAGCTTAACACAGCAGAAGTCCCCAGGAGATTGCCCTCAATTAAGGGAAGACCCAGGGACATGGAAGCTGGAGCAGAGGGAGCCCAGCTGGAGACACTTGTTCTGTAAGGTCACTAGGACTGGAAGGCAGAAGTCACTGAGGAACAGACTACATTCAGTTGTGTACATTGCGGAACTTTCTAATCGTACTCTGCATCTTGTGATTGTCAGATTAGATGACCTCTAAGCTGGTCTTCATTATCTAGAAAGTCCGATTCCCTTGAGGCTGCCTCCTGCACACCCACTAGACTCCTGGGCCTTAAACCGTTTCCAGTCCAAGGCTCATTTCTGATGGGCTCTCAGCAGGTAGTGGCTTATTTGTATCCTCTGGCAGCTGAACTTGGGGTCAGGTACCCCCA
This sequence comes from Eidolon dupreanum, assembly GCA_028627145.1. NCBI lineage: Eukaryota > Metazoa > Chordata > Mammalia > Chiroptera > Pteropodidae > Eidolon > Eidolon dupreanum. The sequence continues at coordinate 36,298,301 of CM053509.1, read as the reverse complement.
GAAAAGCCAGTACAACTCTGATTTAAACAGACTCAGTTTGCCTGGAGGGAGTGGGAGGGACTGTAGTTCTTAGTCTGCTCTTGATGCTGTGAAATGTCACATTTTCTGGTCTCCTGCACCATGAATTTTAAATTAGGGGTAATGATACTTGCCTATAAGGTGGTTTGAGGCCACTTAGGCACAGGGAGCTTCAGTAAGTTGCTCAAAGCCACACAGCTGGGCAATGAGGTAATTAGCTTCAGATGCTCTCTTATCCACTATCCTAAACTGTTCGATTTTTAATTTCCTCTTGTATGTTCATTCTTCTGTGTATCTTTTCCCCCTCATTGTTTCAGGACTATCAGCATTCAAATGTTGAATAGCTAGGGTTTGTTTTTTTTTTTTTTTTCCCCCAGTGCACTCGGCCAGAAGTAGGAATTCATCACCATCTGTAAATGTTTACTGAACCTTCATGGTTTGTGTAGAATTGTACTCGAAACACTGGACCCCGGGGCTAGGTTGGCAATAAGCTAGGTCTTTTTGCAGTACTTTGGAGGACAAATCACCATGAGTTGGAAAGAATTTTCATCAGGAATGGCGACACTCTATTTTTCACCTTGTTAATGCTGCCCCCAACCTTTGCTTCACCCAGTGTCAATATTAAGTATGTTAAGTGCTTTTTTTCTGTTCTGTGTCCTAGATAAGAGGTTTTCAAATGATGTCCCCAATATGCACAGTTCTACCCCAAATTTAGGCTTCATGATGGACAAAGAGTTGACATCTGGTTTGTTTTGGAATCAGAGGCTAGAATAGGGAAATCCGGAGGCCCATGTGACTGCATTTTAAGACATTTGAAAACCACTGTGCGAAATAACAAGCTGTAATGACCTCAGAATTTAAGGGCGATTAAAAAAAAGCTTACAGAATAGTCTCATGATGCTCTGCATGGGCCCATGGGGTTCACCAGGTGGGCCCACCATGTCAATCTGCAACACAAGGGCATGAGCTCGTGTGCTGGAGAGAGCTCAGTATCTGGCATACTCAGCTGTTCTCTCCTTGGTTTGAACACCCTCCTCACTTTCCACACCATGTCCCTTTGCTCAGTGGATCATTCTTGGCCAGACCAGATCTCTGGGCAGAGCAGCCTGGTCTCTGTGCCCCAGTCCTGGTGCCACTGCAGAAGGGGCAGAGGTCTCCGTGTACAATTTAATTTCTAATGACAAGTTGAAATTTGGTGACCCACTCTGGGGTGCTTTGCCCTTCAGGACTATTCATTGACAAGCAGTTGTTATAAGCATTGTCAGCCCAGAGTGGTACTTTTCACATCAAGTAAAGGATATTCACGTGTTTTCACATAAATAAATGGCCAGACATTAATGCAGTAGATAGGCTGTAACTATTTTTTCAGTGAAATCTTTAGTGTGTGTCTTTGTCACACTATTTTTGGAACATAATAACACAACCAGTCATGTTTTAATATTGGCTTTTTTTTTTTAGAGTTTGTCATGCAATGAGCCAGAGGAAGTCATCTTTAAACAGTTCGTTAGAGAAATATATGTCTGGGCCTTTTGCTTGCTTTGCTGCATTTCAAAATCAGGCTTCTGATAACTTTTCCATCAGAGTTTAGGGAGGGCTTTTTTTTTTTTTGTATTGAGGTATAATCAATGTACAGTAAATGGTACAATTGAAAGTGTACAGTTTGAGTTCGACATATATATACACCATGAAACTATCACCACAACCAAGAGAATGGACATATCCAACACCATCAAAAGTTTCTTCCTGACCCTTTATAATTTCGCCCTCCTGTTTGCCTGCTGTTCCCAGTCCCCAGACAATCACTCATCTGCTTTCTGTCACTATACGTTAGTTCATATTTCTTAAAATTTTGTATTAATGGAATTGTACAGGATGTACTTTGGGGGTTCTGGTTTTGTTTACATAGTGTAATTCTTTTCAGATTCTTCCATGTCACAGCCAGTAGTCAATTTGCTGATGTGATTCTGTCAGGTATTGGCACCACATCCTACATGGTAGAGCTGTGGTGCTTTTGGAACTCTGCCACCTTTGCAAATATGTTGAAGTCTCGCCTTCCACAGTCTTTTCAGGGCCTGATGCTGTTTTCGACTCTGTAGAGAATGACAGCAGATATACCTTCCCTGCCCTTGATTCTTCTGTGGCCAGGTGTGGAGATGGGATCTCAGAGCTGCATTTCTGCAGTACTGTGATTCCTGCTCAGAGCATTGCGTGAGACAGGGTGGAGTGCAGGCAGGAAGTTAACCTTGTGGATTCCCTCATCCTCATGAAACCACGCACACAAGGGGGATGGGAATTTACCATGGGAGTTATGTTCCTGGCATTTGGGCACTTGCTACCAGAAAGGAATGGTGTTGCTGAGGACTTGGAAATGTGCTCCCTTTTCGATTGTTCAGTGACATTCTCCTGAAAGGACTCTCTGAGAAAAACCAGTGAGCCTGATAAATGGTCACATTGTCAGAGAAGGTTGCTCAGGCATATTTGGTCTAGTCTGCCCATTTCACAGATGAGAACTGAGGCTCAGAGAGTGGGAGTCACTCACGTATAGTCACTAGGAGCAGAACTGGGACTTGGGAAACCCAGGCAACTGCTTTAGACCTTCACTTTCATAATCTGTGAGGATGGGAGTGTCAAGAAGACTTGTCAAAATTTGGTAAGCTTGAGAAGGAAATGGTTACTGTCTCTGCCTGTACTCAAAGCTGCTTGTACCGTTAAAAAAAAAAGATACCATACTTTGTCCCCAGATGATATTTCTGGGATGTTCTCACATCTCACAGCGACTTGTTCCAGGAATAAATTAAAAATTTGAGGGTGGGTCATCAGCAGCTTTGTTGGGCAGTATTTTCTAGCACGTGAATGAAAGGTGATAGGTGATACCTTACATTTGTGTGGCACTTCTCAGTGTATGAAGGACCTTCACATGTAGTATCTCACATGACCCTTGTGACAGTCTTCCCAGTCTTTCCCAGTGAGGAAAATGGGCCTGCGGGATGAAACACCTTGTTTCCACCTTGTTCTCAAGGCATGTGGGTGTGCAGGGCAACAGCACGACACTGGGAAGACCCTGAGCTTTTGTGTTTGGAGTTCAGAGTTTAACTCTGCTCTCTTGCTTGCTGTGTGACCTCATGGAATAATCTTAACCTCTCTGAATTTCATTGTCTTCTTTTGGAAAATGAGGCTCTGTCCTACAGGATCAAAGTACATAAATATAAAGTGCTTAGCAAAGAACTTGCTTATAGGAAGCAACTGGTCAATGTTAACCTCCTTAAAGAAGATGAGGCAGGTATGGGAAAAGCTATAGCATTGTGAAAAGAGCCTGTAAAGTAGAAATTAGGACAGATCTACACAAACTGTGGGGTGCCCTAGGCCCTGCTCTTCTTGCACACAGAATCTCACATTTCCTAGTTTGGTTCATTAATCTTTGATCCTTTGCAAAGTTATGAAAACAGGTACTCACCAGGTGCCTGACACATAGTAGGCCCTCAATAAATACAGGCCGGCTGATCAAGCACTGTTCCTGCAGATGCTTGGAGTGGCAGAGTGTGTGCTCCTGCACATACCGCACACACTACTTTAGTAAAACAGGACAAAGTCCTTGCAGAAATTAGACTTTAAAAGTGCTATTCAGGCTTGGGGCAGGTGGCCAGACAGTAGAACTGAGGCATGGAGGTAAGTGTGGTGCGGGAGGTGTCTGGGCCACGACACCAGGGCAGCCAGGGTGGACTAGGGATGAGGCAGGGGAGGACACTTCTTTCAGACACTTAGCTGCAACCTCTAGTCATGCCCAGCTATGGTCTGCCTTGTTGTTTTTGGAACATCTGCATTTAAGCCAGTGGTGCTCTGAGTCAAAGAGAGAGGAGAATGAGCCCATTCCCTCTGTGGGGAGAGCCAGCAGTCACCTAGTCTCAAGTTCAGACGTTTTAAGGGGTGAGGGGACAGAGTTGGGTCAGTGTTTGGGGAAGAAGTGCTCCTTTTCCACACCATCCCCCTCCTTCTGCCTGATGCAGGGAACAGAAACACCCGAGAGATCTCCAGAAGTGGCCGGGTGACTCAGGAACTTGATCTTGCCTGACTCATAAAGAGGCTCTCTGGTCACAGCCAGGCAGTTTGTGGGCTCCCTGTTGTGGGGTAAGAGGGGAACACCCGGGAAACCTTTCTTTCATCCTGCCAGGCACTGCAAGTAGTCCCAGCCTCCCGAGCCTCCCCCCGCCCCAACTTCTGCTCCTTCTAAGGAGCCTGTTTGAGAATCTAGTGATTCACTTCCCGTCTTCAACCTTGTTTAATGTTCCCTCTATTGTTACCAAACAATCCAGGCCCCAGTGGCATGGGGTGTTCTGCTGCTCTAGCTGAGGAGGCAGGAGAGAGCCAGCCCTTTTTACAGAGCCAAGAGATGGGCCTGGCTTGCTCGAAAGACCGAAATGGTGCTGGGGCCCAACAGCTGGGTGCGTGGAGGTTGGGAAATGCCAGAATGCAACCCTCCTTCACAGAAACCACTCTGGTCTTCCTGCTGCGGATGGGGGCCCCTGCCTTCTGTTGTGGTACTAACTTCTTTGTTAGCCAGCAGCTGAGTTTTCCATTTTTGGGTCACAGAGTTTGGAGATCTTGGATTCCTGGGGTAGGAAAAAACACCACAGTTCACTCAGAAGGATCATTGGGTAGATGTTGTCCCTTCCTGGGCCTCAATTTCCTTATGCGTAGGGGGAAAAAATAGGTGGCAATGAAATGGCTGATTTTTAGAGCCTCCCCGCCCCCATCTCCACCCCCCCCCCCCCACCATCCCTGAAGTCCTCTGGTCCTTGAGCTTGGAAGATCCCACAAGAGGTCATCTGTGTTCACTCCTTTCCAGGTGGAATTTCATCAAAACCAGCCACAGATATGAGCACGTCTGTGAGCCATCACTTTCACTTCAGGACCTCTGACTTTCGAGGTCAGCAGTTCTGCAGCCTCCCTCCCCTTTCTGGTTTAAAGCAATCTTCTCTCAGGAAGTTGTTTGATATCAATTTAATTCCTTCATATCACATCACAGCTGTAACTTCCTCTTGTTTTGCTGATATTGCTACTGGGTTTGGGTTTTTGTTTTGCTTGTAACCTGAAAAAAGAGCCAAAGTTCTGAAGTTTTCTCTCTCATGCTGTTTGTTGTCCTATTTATAGTAGAGAAGAAAGGAATTTTTGTTGGTAATTTCTAGACCATATATTTGCTCTGTTGCCGTTGATTCAAATTTGTTTTCTCCAAGGCCATAGGAGCCTAAAGGCAGTAAAGGAATGGAAAGTATAGGCACAGCCACCTTTAAGCTGCGTTTCACTGCAAGAGTATTTCACAGGTGTGTGGAATGCCCATGTTAGAAGGCAAGGAGACACTAGAGATGTCGAACCCATCATTGTATAGATGGGATGACCCACACCTAGAGAGTCCCCCCTTGTTTAGCATCACACCTCTAGTCCACTCCCCAGTGTTGCCCCAGATGTCAGCATGTGTTCTGGTAAATCCAACGCCAATAAACACCTCCATTCAACAAATATTTGTTGAGCACATTTATTGCCAATCCTTCTATCTAATGTCTGCCTGTAACCTAAACCACGGATGACTTTGTTTCACTCTGGTATGGCAAGTGAAGTGGGCAAACTTCCTCATTCAAACGGATTTTAGCTTTCTGCATTTCCCGATTGGCTAATGCAGGGGTCCCCAGCTCCTGGGCCATGGCCTAGTACAAGTCTGTGGCCCGTTAGGAGCCAGGCTGCACAACAGGAGGTAAGTGGTAAGCAAGTGAGCTAGAAAAGCTTCATCTGTATTGCAGCCCTTCCCCAGCACTAGCATCACCACCTCAGCTCCACTTCAGATCATCAGGCATTAGATTCTCATAGGAGCACCAGTCCCTGGTGCCAAAAAGGTTGGGGACCGCTGGGCAGTGCTTTAGCATAACTAACTGGCACCTGAGGTTGCTATTCCCCTGCTGTTTTTAATTGCACTTCTCAAGACCAGCTGATTACTTAAAGTTAACATTTCTGGTATTGGGTCTCGGGCAGTGATGTACATCTGTGGATCCCTCTGCTGTGACGCTTGATGTCTTGATTGGGTTAGAAGGCTGAGGTGCAGCCTGAGGTTTTTGTTTCCTACATCTTCTGACTGGTGCACAGAAAAGCTCTATTATTATAACCTACTTGTGAGCAAATGTGATATGCAAGCCCTGTGCGCCATCCAAGGTACAGGGAAAGTTAAGTTGGGTTTCCTTGTCCTCAGGGAGTTTCTGTCAGTTGGGCAGAGAAGTCAGAGACACACAGAAGTTACTTAATTGTAGCAGGCCTTTGATTCTAAGTGATGATGAATATGGTGAGTGTAGGATGATGGGGACTGTAAGACTTTGAGGAGGGAAGAGCAGAGAGAGGTCATTCTGCAAAAAGAGCTACAGAATGGGATGATTTTTGTGCTGGAGGCGTACTTGAGCCTGTCATAGGGCAGAAGAGAGCCTCTGGACGCACATATCATCTTAGCATGGCTCTACGGGCTGCAGACCTTTAGCCAGGTAAAGCAGAAGCCTCATGTTCAGTGCTGTGGTTGCAGCAAGTTACCTCTGCCGCTTGAGCGAATTAAGCATTTTGAATTTCTGAACCTGTAAATCAGGCCTTGAAACGTGACTGCTGTTTGGGAAGTGGCGGTCTGATGAAGTGGTGGGTGGGCAGGTACTGTGCGAATCTTGGCTGGGACTGGGTGGGCTGGGTATGGGAAAGAGTTGTAAGTGTCCGGGACCCAGAAGAGGGAGCCTCACCTGGAAAGGAAGCCTTTCTGTGCTCCTGATGCCAGCTGCTTTTGCACACAGCTTTTGGCCAAGAGCGTTTAGTTGTTGAGGTCAGGGAAGCAGTGGCTGTTGCCATCCTGACGTTGTAAGTGCTTGCCTGGACTGAAGTCCTCTCTTTTTGTTTGTTTGGAATTCCTATCTTCCTGTCCATAGGAGTTCTTTGCTGCCTTAGGTGAAATTGCCCCCAATGAAGCAGAACCTTTTGTTTAGGTACAATAGGAAGTCTCTCCCCTTAGACTGAAAGGAATGCTAATTGGCTGCTTAACTGTCCTCAGAATACCGATGCCCAGAATATACAGGACACCCCTTCTTTGTTACACTTAGATGGAAACTGCTTACATAAGCTTGTAAAGCTTTGGTCCAGAAAGAAGTAGAGTGTGGAGTGTCAGAGATGGGTGTCCTGCAAATGCTGTATTTTCTGCGTACAAAGGTAGCTATTTAACTTCATGGTCCTTAAACTAACGTTTTCTAGAAATGTGGTCATTTCCCAACCCTCACTTACTTCCAGCTCCCTCACAGTGGCTGCACTGAAAGGTTGGAGGATTCTGAAAGCTTTGGGGCCTCTTTTAAAAATAGGGAAAGAGTTGTGAATGTGGTTAAGAATGAAACGAGGGGATGTTCCTTTCCCAACCCATAACGTATGGTATTTTGCTAGGAATTGTTGTAAAATTGGAACTTGAGTGAGCACTTGTCCAGAAGCCTACCTCTCAATTCGAATGTCACCGAGTTGCCCAGTTTACCCTTTGCCTGCTCTGTAACGCTTGTGACACTGTTTTATCTCCCTGGCCAGTGACTCATAATGAAGGAAGTCAAAACTATGCAATTAACAGAAAACCTCCTTATTTGCCCTCTTCCCCATACCCCCTCCCCCCGCACTCCTCTGCTCCCCAAGTCACGAATGCCTGTCTGACATTTTCTATGTCTTTGGAAACTTTGATGTGTTTTGATAGGACAAGGCAGCCAGTCATCATCATCATCATAGCCTGGTTCCACTTGTTTAACCCCAAATGTCAGTGAGAATCTTCTCCAAAAAAAAAAAGAAGAAAACCCCACCCCCAAACGTGCAATCTGCCCACAGGAAGTGATTCATGGTGCTGGATTTCTGCAAACCTGATGGGGCAGGCGGTGGGAGGCTGGGAACTGGGTCTGGGAAGAGACAGCCCAAAGAGGATACTCAGACCTTAATGGTTTCTGCTTCGTGGAAGAAAGTGAAAAACAGAATGACTAAGAGTTCTGTAATAAGAATTGTTTGTGTAGTGAAGTGAGCTAATATTGAAGCTTGCTGGCAGATAAGACAAGAGGAATAGCACTTGTCAGGGGAGGTGACTTTTCAGTACCCTGACCTTTTTATTTTTTAAGAGAGCAAACATATTTCTAAGTCTTAAGGCATTTATTAGGGGAAGGTTGCTAATTCCACCCCTCTTCCCGCCCCTTTGCTACCTTTAAGCCCCAGTTTTCTCTTCTGCAGAAAAAAGCTTCTAAGCCAAGATGATCTAATAGTCTCTAAAAGCTCTTTCTCCTTCCTTTTTACCTTTCCCTCAAAAGTTAAGACTTCTGATGCTAGGAAATATCTTTCCCTAACTGCTCATTGTGTTTCCCCACACAGAATCAAGTTGTAGAAATGATGCTATCCTATGTTCTTCTGTCCTATAGGCTTCAGTTTGATGTTTTATTCTGTTTCTCCCCAAATTAATACAAATTAATCAATTTCCCCAAAGCAGTTTAGAAACAGAGCCTCTAAGTGTTGGTTGTGTGAGCAGCTCTGCTGCCCAGCAGGACCATAGGTGGCCAGAAGCACCCAGTAGAATGAAAAGAGGTGTCTAAATGCACCTGGATCCATGATTCCATTTCAGGCTCCCTGTATTTTGAGAATAGTTTTATGGTGGGGGTTGTAATAAAAGCTGGGATGAAGTGTGCTTTTTGCCTTAAGCCCATCAGAACATTGTCAAGAGCTGTGAGTATGCAGAAGGGGCCATGAGCGATCTCTTTAAAAACAAATGAATAGATGATATTCAGGCTTAATTCCACTCCAGTGAGTGCTAGCTGGCAGAGTGAAATAGCCATCCAGAAAGTTTTGTGAAGCCTGGCATCTCTTTCCCCTTCTTCCAGTTACCAAAGACCAACCCAGATCTCTGTAGCATCTTTCATTTGAGACTTGAAACCTCTATGATCTGACTGATACTAGAGAAAAAGTAATTCCCATCAAGCTGGTGCTTTGAGGAAAAAAAGTTTGTGAAAATGAAGCTGTTAAATAGATTTCAAATGAATCTACCCTCCTTGCTGTCCCCTCCTCCTTCAAGATTTCACTACTTTCTTTGCTGGGGGGAAGGGAGGGTACAAGGACAGTTGTCTCCCCAGAGCCCAGGGAGACGCTATGATGATTTTAACACAGAGAGCACTGTGTTTTGCTGTCATTGGGAACTGGGTTTAGGGTTTAGGGTGTAACACCCAGGTTCAAGGCCAGGCACTGTTTCTTGTTGTTCTGGGCAACTTTGGGCAAGTCACCCAACATCAAATGATTCTTTCACCTGTAAAATGGAAATGAGAGTACCCAGCCCATAGGATCCCCATAGCTAGTGGAAGTGCTGAGTAAACATTTGCTCTGAGTTATGAATACACAGGACATCCCCCTCTTCCCCAAAGAATTACCCGGCCCCAAATGTTGGGAGAGCTGAAGTTGAAAAACAGTGGGGCTCGACTTACTCATAGCTCGATGTTGAAAAGTTCTCAGTGTACATGTGTTTTACAGATGATTATCATTAAGCTGAACTTTCTCCATAAATCAGCCTCCTTTTTGAAAAAGTGCACTTTCTATACTCACCTTTAGGCCCTTGGGAGGAAGGAAGCCCTAGGGTCCAGATGATCTTCGCGTGTTTCCTATGGGGTTCAGCCCCCTGCAGAGGGCAGAGTGAGCTGGTCCTTGGCTTCTTCCCGGAGGTTCTGACCAGGACACTCCTGTGACCTCTGGGGCTCACACTCAGGCCCTATCAACTTCGACTTGTTGTGGACGTGAGCCGGCTGCTCTGGAAAATTAGCAGAGGGAGGGGAGAACTAAATAAAGTGGGGAAGAATGAAGAAAAAGCTGCTGCTGCTTTGGAGCATTTTATTGGGTGTTCCCTCAATTTGGCAGCCTGAAGCACTGGATATTATCCATCTGCAAGTTCAGATGGGAATTGAGTTGTTCTTGGTGGAAATTATTCGGTGACTGGTATTGAGGGTTGTGAAATGCTGGTTTCAGCTCCTCACTGGCCAGTCTAAGCTGGAGCATTAAAAATGTGCTTAGCATACTTACAGAATTTGCTGAGAACACTTAGGAAACTGGACTAGAGCATGTGGTCACTGCAGCAGAGCTTACAACGGAATCTCAATTATCCAGAACTTATCCCACAAACCTCACCTAGCCAGATTCCTTTTTGGTGGTACCAAGTGATAAGAACAGGCTGATGTTGGAAATGTTGCTTTTTTATTTAAATACCAACAACGAAAGAAAACTTCAAAAGTGTCTGGGAATAGTATCTTCCATGTACAGCTCAATTTCTTTGTGTTTGTAACTTTTTAAATACAATTTTGAATCTCAAAGTTGCAATGATAGGACAGGAATTAGAGTATACGTCATTCACCCAAAGTTGCCAATTGCTCAGTCCCTTTTTTGAAAACCTTTTTGTCGTCCTGAAGTGTGAGACCTTCAGGCAACTTAAGATTCAAGACAGGAAAGAAAATACTATATTTTATTGTACTCGATTTACCAAGGCAGGAAAGTGGACTCACATACATTTTATTTATTTATTTATTTTATTATTTTCTTTTTCTTTTTTCTTTTTCTTTTTCTTTTTTTCTTTTTTTGGGACTCACATACATTGTAGACTTGTCAGCAGTGAGGCCTGGCTACAGTGAAATAGCATTTGGGAGGCCACCTTCTCTCTATACATTGGTTCGCTGGGTGACCTTGAGTCTCTGTGTTCCTCAACCACAAAAGGAACATGCTCCCAAGGATCCACAAATACTAGCTGTCTGTCATTCTCCAAAGTGGCTTTTCAGGGGGACATTTAGTTAGAGCTTCAGTTGACCAGGACACTTCGTCCCCCAAACGTTAGGCCTCTGTAGTTTGTCACCTAGAGCCAGGGGACCCACCCAGCACATAGTCCCTGGCACAGCTGCCCAGAACAAAGGATGCTTTGGTTTTAGCTGTATTTACCTAAGGGAAAGGATCCTGGGCAAAGGATGCTTTGGTTTTAGCTGTGTTTACCTAAGGGAAAGGATCCTGGGTGAACCCCAAAATCAAATGACACTTTCAACAGGAGAGTTTTCAAGACTTAGTATTTGCTACTCTATCAAATAGCTGTGCTGGACTATCCATGACATGGAAGAGAGAAAGGCACGTTCTGATACTTGTATATTAAAGAGCAGCAGGGAGAGAGAGAGAGAGAGAGAGAGAGAGAGAGCGCGAGAGAGCGCGCTCAGGGCAGGCCACTATTGCTGAAAGGCCAAGTGGAACCAATGCAGGGGGCTTTTTAAAGTCTCCAGTAGAATTTTTTTCTGCCTTCTTAAAAGGTTTGATGAGTGAGCACTTAACTCTTGAAGTCATTCAAGCCTTGCTTGATTTTGAACCAGAAAAAGAAACAAAAATAAAACTTACATATAATGCAGATCTCAAGAAGAGTGGAGTAAAAGACTTTATTGCAGGCAAGTGAACACAGAATAGTGGACTGGCTTGATTGTTGTGTAAGGGGGAGAGGTGAGGGCTCACTGCATTAGTGTGGGAGGGGAATGTATTAACATCCAGAGCACATGGACCCATCAACTGCAACATGTATGTTCCAGGAAGTGTGTGTATGAGTATGGATTTGTAGTATTAATTAGTAACCCCAAGAAGGGAAATAATTTCTTTTTCTTACACTAAAACATAGCAGATAGTAGGGGAAAAATATAAAGAATAAGTTGAGTTGAAATGGATGCCAGAAATTTTTTAAAATGAATTTCTTCATTTAAATTAGTTTCGAGTATACAGTACCTTGGTTAGACATCTATAATGTTCATAAAATGATCCCCACAATTGCTCCTTCCCTCCCCTAGCCCTCCATTTAGCCATCATATTAATACTAACTGCATTCTCTCTGCCATGCTCCTGTGCCCAGCTATCAACTACTAATTTGTACTTCTTTAACCCTTCACCCCATTCTTCCAGCCTCCCAACTCCCCCTCTCCTCTGTCTGTCACCAAATTGTCTACTATATATGAGTCTGTTTTTGATTAGTTTGTTCTTTTTGTTCCTTAGATACTGCATATAAGTGAAATCATATGGTATCTATCTTTCTCTGTCTAACTTATTTCAGTCAGCATAATAACCTCTAGGTCCATCCATGTCGTTGCAAATGGTAGGATTTTATTTATTTATTTTTAATGGCTGAGTAATATTCCATTGTATACATGAACCATAATTTCTTTATACAGTCATCTGTTGATGGGCGTTTAGGTTGCTTCCATATCTTGGCTATTGTAAATTGTGTTGCCATGAATATTGGAGTGCATAGATCTTTATGAATTATTGTTTTGGTTTTCTTTGGATAAATACCCAGAAGTGCAATTGCTGGGTCAAATGTATATGCATTTTAAATTTTTTGAGGAACCTCCATACTGTTTTCCATAGCGGCTATACCAATTTGCAATCCCACCAACAATGTATGAGAATTCTCTTTTCTCCTCATCCTTGCCAACACTTGTTGTTTTTTGATTTATTGATGATAGCTATTCTGACAGGGGTGAGGTGGTATCTCATTGTGGTTTTAATTTGCATTTCTCTGATGATTAGCGACCTTGAGCATCTTTTCATATGTCTGTTAGCCATCTGTATTTCCTCTTTGGAGAAGTATCTGTTCAGGTTTTCTGCCCATTTTTTAATTGGATTGTTTGGTTTTTGTTGTTGTTGTTGAGTTGTATAAGTTCTTTATAAATTTTGGATATTAACCCCTTATGAGATGTATCATTAGCAAATAAATATCTTCTCCCAAACAGTCAGTTGTCTTTTTGTTTTGTTGGTGGTTTCCTTTGCTGTACAAAAACTTTTTAGTTTGATGTAGTCCCATTTGTTTATTTTGTTTGTTTCCCTTGCCCGAGGAGATATATCAGAAAAGAATTTTCTGTTAGTAATATCAGAGAGCCATATTTTCTTCTAAATGTTTTGTGGTTTAGGGTCTTACATTTAAATCTTTAATCCATTTTGAGTCTATTTTGTATATGGTGTAAGAAGATGGTCCAGCTTCTTTTTTGTTGCGTGTATCTATCTAGTTTTCCCAACACCATTTATTGAAGAGACTGTCTTTACTCCATTGTATATTCTTACCTCCTTTGTCATATAGTAAGTGAGTGTATAGGTGTGGATTTATTTCTGGGCTCTCTATTCTGTTCCATTGATCAATGTATCAGTTTTTATGCCAGTACTATGCTGTTTTGATTACTGTAGCCTTGTAGAATAGTTCGATATCAGGTAGTGTGATACCTCCAGCTTTGTTCTTCTTTCTCAAGATTGCCATGGCTTTTCAGGATTTTTTTATGGCTCTATATAAATTTTAGGATTGTTTGGTATTTTGATAGGGATTACATTGAATCTATAGGTTGCTTTGAGTAGTATGGCCATTTTAACAACGTTGATTCTTCCTACCCATGAACAGGGTATATGCTTCCAATCTCTCTTTTCAATGACTTATAATTTCTGAAAACAGGTCTTCTACCTTCTTGGTTAATTTGATTCCCAGGTATTTTATAGTTTTCATAATTGTAAATGGGGTTGCTTTCTTAATTTCTCTTTCTGAAAGTTCATCATTGGTGTATAAAAATGCCACTGACTTCAGAATATTTATTTTGTAACCCGCTAGTTTACTGAATTTATTGATCAGTTCTAACAGTTTTTTGGTGGAATCTTTAGGGTTCTCTATATATAGTATCATATCATTGGCAAATAACGAGGGTTTTACTTCTTCCTTTCCAATTCGGATGCCTTTTATTTTTCTTTCTTGTCTTATTGCTGTGAATAAGATTTCCAATACAGTGTTGAAGAGGAGTGGTGAAAGTGGGCATCCTTGTCTTGTTCCTGATCTTAAGGAAAATGCTTTTAGCCTTTCCCCATTGAGTATGATGTTAGCTGCAGGTTTGATATATGGCCTTTCTTATGTTGAGATATGTTTCCTCTATTCCCACTTTTCTCATAAATAGATGCTGGACAGAAATTTGTTTTGATAATGGTAATATTGAGTCATCAAAATGCTACTTGGGCCACTTCAAAAAATAAGCTGGGTATTTGGGCTAAGTTCACATTTTATGCATATTAACTCCAAAAGCCTATATAGGTAGGTTGTTCTCCATAAACAAAAACTAAGTCCTTCTGAAATGGTTTAGTCTTATTGTGATATTGTATTCAAGATCAGGAAATACTGTTATGCCCCATTTACAGTTAGAGAAGAGTGAGTCACATAGCCTTGCTTCACTTTAGATTAACTCTGGGCTTTTGCAAAGTTGTGTAACCTCTCAGGCACTCTGTTTCTCCACCAGGATACAAAGATAATGATACTTGTAAGTTTATTGGAAAGATTGGTGGTCGAGTCAGTGTATCAGTCAGCTAGTGTTGAGTAACAAACCACTCCAAAAGCTCAGCAGCTTAAAACAACCATTATTTGCGCTGACTCTTGTTTCTGTGATTTACCGGGGCTTGGCACTTTGCTGCAGATTTGGCTCAGACTGTTCCACCTGCATTGGTTATGGGCCCATGCTGAGGGGCAGCAGCTGCCTGGAGAAGCTCTTCCCATGGCAAGGGCAGAGGTACAAGAGGGCAAGCAGAAATACACAGTGGCACTTTACTCCTTCTACTCACATTTCGTGAGCCAAAGCAAGTTAATAGCCTAGCCCAAAGTCAAGAGACAAGGACATAACACTTCACCCATAGAAGGAAGAGTAGCAAAGCCTTCTAGCAAAGGGCATGGGTACAGACAGGGTGACTAATTCAATCTACCACCATCATCAAGTGATCAGCACATTGTGGTAGTAGCTTCTCTAACTATTATTACTCAATATAGGCAAGTCAAATGAGAAAGTTTGACTCTTAAGCTGGAAAGTTTAGCATTGGATGTGTGTTCAATAAAATCAGTTTCAACTGAAATATGATAATGCTAATAAATTTACTTTTTGCTCACTCCTTTGACTTAGGTAACCAGCACAAGTGCCTGGGATATGGTAGGTGTTCAGTAACCATCTGATGATTGATAAGAGGTTAATTTCCCCAATAGGGATGCAGCATGGGATAGCAGAACAAACCCTGTTCACCCTACCCCTCACTCCCCATTTCTTAGCACTAGTCTGGGTTTGAATTCTGCCTCTGGCTTTCATGAGTTATCTGACCTTGGGCAAGCCTCTTAAGTTCTCTGTGCTTGGTGAAGGCAGGATATACTGAGCTTTACCATTTTTGTATTCTCACATAGTAGCACATGGTTTGTGCTCAGTAGATCTTGGCATATTTCTGGAGCTTATGTTCTCTGCTTCTAATCTTCTCCTTAAACCCCATGTCCAAATCCACTGGTATTCATGTCGGCCTCCAGATAGCTGTGGGTAGCTGGTCACTGGTAACAGGACTCTAGTGGCATGTGGCAGGAGGTGGGGCCCAGCCCCACCCTCCCCCCTTGGGAGCATTCTGGCAGGCTTCTCCTCACCATCGGCTTTGGACTCTGGCATGTCCACATCCTTGGCTGTGGCTCCTACCACCATTTTGGGACACTTTATGGGTCCCATTGGAGCCAATGGGAGGAAACCTAATTTCCTGCCACAGGAAATGGTTTAGCTAGTGAAGAACATATTTAAGGATTAAACCTCTGTCAAAGGAGCTGGAGAGAGTTGCTGAAAAAGACTTGGGGGGTCTCTCATGAGGAGGCCACTGGGTCTGGGAAGAGATGGCAGTCATAAACAGGGAGGGACCTGAAGCCCAGTTTCTGGGGCTGTACTCATAGCCCCCAGCAGCTGGTCTTAGGCTACAAGGGCTGGGTCAGGAGAATAGGTCATAAATAGATTTTTTTCTGCAACCAAGCATGTTTATGGTAACATCAGCTCAGAATTAAGACCTATTTATTGGATTTACTTAAAATGGGCCTGATGCCCTGTGAAGCTGGGGAGGGTGTGTACCGGACGCATCAGCTAAATTAAATCCAGCAGCTGAAACTCCCAGTTCACTATTATTATTTTGGTAAGCATTGGTGTGTATTTTGAGTGGGAGGGAGAAGGAAGGAATACCAGGGCTGGCTCCTAGCAGCCCAGACTAAACCAAAAGAAGTCACCACTGATGCATAAAAAGTGAAGGAGAGGCCATCCCTGTCATGAGTTAGAGATTCGTATGGCCCAGAAGCAGGGACTTGGACCAGACGACTTCCGGAAAATACTGCCAGTCCACACCAGTGGTCACATGCTCATGAGCTGGAGAGCTTGTTTGTCTCCCTGTCCTCAGGCCCAGCCTGGCAGCCAGGAGAGCTGACCTTCACCTGCAGCCCTGGTGCAGACTGCTGTGTGATCCTGGGATGGGATCCTAGGTGCACAGTGAGTCAGGGCCCCTATGAGACATGCGTTGTTACCTGTTCAGCATAGATGGGGCTGACCTGAGAGAAGGATCACAGAGCCTTGCAATTATCAAAGCACTAGGCCTACTGAGGTTTTCAGATGGCCAAAGCAAGGGAGGGGACTGGTGTTTTTGAGCTCCTAGTATATACTTTACTTTGTCAGGCATCGTCATAGTAACGAAGGCAGTGATAGTTGAACAATGATGATTGCTGCCATTTATTGTGTTTTTACTCAATACCAAAGGTTTTCTGCACAGGATATCATTGAGTCCTTCCAACAGTTCAACCAAGGGGCTGATATTTCAGATGAAAAAAATTAAGGCCAAGACATTAAGCAATTTGATAAAGTTCACACATTTATCAAGGACAGAGTCTGTATTTGGATTCAGGTTAATCCTGAATCTAAAGCCCCAAAGCCCTTGCCTCTTTTTTTAATTGTGATATAATTGAAGTACAACAAACAGCACATATTTAAAGTACAAATTGACAATTTTGACATATGTATACACCTGTGAAATCATCACTACCATCGAGATAGTAAACACAGCCTTTACCCCTTAATAAGCCCCCCGCTCCCATCTCCTCACATGCCCATGTCACCGCTGATCTACTCTCTGTTACTCTAGATTAGTTCGTAACTTTACTTTGAATTACTCTGTAATTTTATCTAAATGGAATCATGTCTGGCTTCTTTCACTTGGCATAATTATTTTTAGATTGATTCATCTTGTCACATGTGTCAGCAGTTCATTTTTTTTATATTACCAAGTAGTAGTCTTTTGTATGGCTATGTCATGGTTTGTTTAGCCATTTACCTGTCAATACACATTGGGTGATTTCCAGTTTGGGGCTGTTAAAATAGAGCAGCTGTGAACGTTCATGTATGCACAGATACTTTGATTTCTTTTGGTTAAGCTTAGGAGTAAAATGGGTAGATGATATGGTATGTTAGCTTTCAGCTGTTAAGAAACTTCCAAACTGTTTTTCGAAGTAGTTGTACCATTTAAATTCCAACCAGCAATGTTTGAAATTTTAGTTGCTCCACATCCTTGCTAATGGGTGGCACAGTCTTTTTATTTAATCTATTCTAATAATTATGCGGTGGTGTCTCATTGCAGTTTTAATTTGCACTTCTCTAAAGACTAATGATGTCAGACATCTTTTCATGTGCTTATTTGCCATCTTTATATCTTTTTGTGTAGTGTCTGTTTAAATATATATTTTTTATAGTTGGGTTGTTTTTCTTACTATATTGAGTTTACAGGATTCTCTATATATTCTGGACATAGGGTCCTTTTTTAGATATATGCTTTGCAAATATTTTCTCCCAATTTGTGTCTTGTCTCTTATTCTTTTAACAGTAACTTTCAAAGACCAAAAGCTTGTTTTGATGAAGTCCAATTTGTCAACTTTTTTTTTTTTTTTTTTTTTTTAATGGAATGTGCTTCTGGTGTGGTATCTAAGCAATGTTTGCCTATCCCAAGGTCACAAAGAGTTTCTCCTATGTTTTCTTCTAGAAGTTGTATTATTTTAAGTTTTATATTATGACCCATTTCAGCTAATTTTTGTATCAGGTACCAGGTGTAGATTGAAGTTCATTTTTCTTATATATGAATATCCAACTGTTCTAGCACTATTCGTTGAAAAGACTATCTTTTCTGTACTAAATTATCTTTGGTCCTTTGTCAAGATTGAGTTGTCCATATATATTTGATGATTTCTGGAATCTCTTGGCTTTCACCATCTGTTTACCAGCCTTTTTGCCATTACCACACTGCCTTGATTACTGTAGCTCCCTTGCTTTTTAAAAATTTAATCGTATTATCAAAGTAATTCATGTATATAATAGTTTAAGAACTCAAGAAGTCCTTGACTTGATTCTCTCTTGAATTTTTAATTTATATTTTTGTTTTTTGTTTCCAAAAGTTTTTTTTTTTTTTTTTAAGCCTGTAAATGTTCCTATTTTAGGATTGCAATATCTTATCTCCTTGAGAGTAGTGTTGGTTTTGTTTTATTTAGTTTGGAAGGTTTTTTTCTCCCTGCATTGTCTCAGACTTCCCTTTTTTTCCCCTTCTTGTTTCTTTCTCTGTGCCTCCTGTTAGAGGCTTTCTTTAAATGGCTGGAGATTCAGGCCATGCATTCCTATTTAAGAGTGAAACAATTAAAAGCTGATTAAATGCTCTATGTATGAAGGTGGAAGAGGCTTGTTGGCTGATGGGCTCCCCTGTAGTCTAGGATGAGCTGGCAGGAACAGGGCCATTTTGTTGGGGGGATCCCTAAATGTCAGGATTGCAGGTCTTGTGGGCTATACCGTTTAATTTCTCCACAGGAAAGGGTGGGAGCACGGGCCATCTGTCAGTGTCCTGGGTACCAAGTGAGCAAGGGCGTCTCCATGGAATCTAGCCCTCGTCTGACCCTCACCCCAGCTGTGACCTGGTGGCCCTTTCAGAGCCCTCCAGTTTATTTTTTGTAGAGAGCAAGCCTGTCTCTCGCAGAATTGGGGAGACCTTGTTTGCCGGGGCTCAGGGAGAGGGCCTGGGATCTCAATGCCTCTTCTATAGACTTTTGACCCACCTTGTTCTCAGCTTCATCTTGAGAAGTGTCTGGTGCCTCCAATTCCGGAGTCTTTCCCGGGTTCTGAGGCACAAATGGAATCACTTTGGTTGGTTTCCTCTAATAGGTGCTTGATTTCAGCTCACTCCTCTATGCTAAGTCTGTTTCCATTCTGCCATCCGCTTTCTACTTTTGTCTGCTCTGTGCTCCTACTCATTGTCTTCGGCAGGACAGAGATAAACGCATTCATTCAGTCTATTTTATTTGACCAAAGGAGGTTTCTTACTCCCTTCCCCACTCCTTCCACCGCCCCCTCCTTCTCCATCGTCTCTCTTTTGCCCCTCTCTCTCCCCTCCCTTCTCCCCCTCCACCACCCTCTTCTGCCCTTTCCTTCATACCCCTCCTCTTTACTACCCCTCCTCCAATTTTCTCCCTCTTCCTTCTTCTTTGCCTGGAGCTTTCTGTGCCATAGTTGTTCCAGTAGACAGCCAAGTTCTTTAGGCCCTGAGAGGAAACAGCCCACGTAATATAGAAAGAAGTGGATGAAGAATCAGGAAACTGAAGTTCTCTATCTACAAATGTGATAAACCTTCTGTCCTCCCCATACTCCCAGCTCCTCTTTCCATCTCCAAACCCATGATGAACACATCACAACCACAGCACAGCCCTACCTCGTGCCTCACTTGCTTCGGTTTGTGTCCCACTGGCAGCCCTGTTGCTTTCTCCTCTATGCCATTTTTTTCTCATTGTAGGTTCTTGAGTAGGTGTGAGGCCCTGGGTCCACTATGGATCCCTGTCAAGTGAGGTGCCTAGTTCAGGTGTCCGGGTTCTGGGGGTTTGGCATGTTAGGGCTGTGTATTAGTGTCCCTCCTCATTAGGAGTGCCCAGAGTCTCCTGCACACACACAGCATCCTGTCCTCTCTATCATCCCTTTCTAAAGTTTGAAGGCCCAGGTATAGGGCTGATAGGAACTTGGCCTTTCCCTCACTCTCTTAGGCTGCCTGCCCCATGGAAGCTGTGATCCTTCTCCTGTGTTGTCCATCATCACCCATCCTCCTGCTATGTATTATTATTTTTTAAGCACCCACTTCCATCAACCAGGCAGGGACAGGTGGCTCTGTCCACAGCCCCATTCCTCCCTCGCTGCTGGCCTGAGCCTTTCTCCTGGGCCTCCCCATGCAGAGGTAGCTACAGATGTCCAGCTGGGCCTTTGTTGGGGCTTTTGCCAGACACTGAAGAGCAAATGTGGCCACTTCCCTGATCTCTGGGCACTCAGTGGCTTTGCAAGAGAATGGGAACAGCTGAACAATTGTCAGTCCCCACTCACCACTTCCCACTCTCCCTTTCTCTCCTCCTCGGCCCCACGCTCACACCATTTATCCAGAGCTAGGTTTGGAGAGTGCGAATTGTCATGTGGAATAATAATATTGGTTGGCATTTCACAAAACACTTTTAATTGAATACCGAGCTGCAGGAGGTCAGGGGGATGGGAGAATGTTCTCATTTTACAGGTGAAGTAACTGAGGGTCCCAGAGACCTCATGACTCACTCAGTGTCTCACAGCCAGGAGTCTAGAACCCTGTTTTGACCCATGTCCCCGTATCTGGCAGTCTTCCTTCTTATACCTCAGGGCAAGTCCAAGGCTGTCCTCTGCCTTCTGCCTGGTAATCACTGTTTTTGGCTGTAGGGGTTCTTTTGTTTGAGTCCCTATGCGAGAGGTAATTACATCCTTCAAGATTCCCTAAGTCAGCAGCTACCTGTCCTCCCTGTGACCAAGCCCAGCTCTGGCCTTTGTCTATCCTTCCTCATCCCCAGGCCTGTGGCCTGGAGAGTTTGATTGGATTCCTTCATTTCTCTCTCTTTGGTGCTTCTGATTGCATCTGGCTATCCCCTTCCTCACAGAGTGTCCCTAAATCCTGTTTATTCAGGCAGATGGGTACCCTCAGTCATATGAAGGCAGGGAGAGGGAACTTGCAAACACCTCTCCACCAGCTCTGCCCAGTTGTTAGAAAAATCATGCCCACTACTCTGTCCCTATTGCCACACGTAGTAGGCTCTCATAAAATACTTGTTAATATTTTATGTGTGAATAGAATCTCCTCACTTGTCTGATACTGGTTGTCAGCTGAAATCTCACATCCCTTCAGGAGCCTCCTAGCTCCCCACCTTACTCACGGCTGACAGTTGCTTCTACCACTTCTGAGCTCCCCAGTTATGTCTGTAGCACTGCCACAGATTGCTTGCCTGCATATCACCTGGAGGTTTCATGCAGAGGAAGATTCTGATTTAGTGGGTTGGGGTAGTCCCTGCCTTTTCAACAAGCTTCCATGGATCCATGTTGCTGGTCCAGGAACTACACTTTGGCCTGGCCTGAGAGGTGGGGGTGTCACAGCTGCTCAAAGGCCCAGTCACTACAGAACATGTGGTTTGCAGAGGGACAGGGCACTGCCATTGGGTGTGTTTGGCCCAGTCAGGCTGAGGACAGTTGTAGAACTAAGCTGGTGCAGAGCCGCAGACTCCGCCCCTGCTCAGCCCGTGCATGACCCTTTGGGCCTTAGCTCGGAGCTAGAAGAGAGCCGAGGATGGGTGACACCTGCTTCAACCTGCAAACAACCTTCAAACTGAGACTCCGGAGAAATCTGCAGTGTAGGCTCTTACAGTTTAAAAGCTCCTTAAATGTCCTCCTTTCCCTCCCTGCCTCATCACAAATACCACCTAAAGACAGCTTTTTCTCTTTGTTTTCTAAGGTGTGGGGGAGAGACTAGGTAAGTGTTGAAAGACATTAGGGATGGCCTGTGTGCTTTGTCACCTCAGTATCACTGTGGTCCTCATATTCCTACCAAAAGAACTCATTTTCTTGCTCTGCCTTTCCCTGGGCTGCTCACCGTTGCCTGGCTCTGGACCTTTTCAGAGCACCATTCAAGTGCCATCCCTTCACGTGGGCGGGGGGGAGGGGCGGCAGGGGGGAGCTTGGGGAGTGTGGAGAACTTGCCTTGGACTCGTGGGTTCAAGGCCTACTCCACCAGCCTGGGGAGGCCTTGGCCTTCCTTGGTGGGCCTGTCTTCTTCTCCTGGGATCCCTTCCAGCACTAACAGTTAGCGGTTCTCTGATCTCTGGGCCCTCTGAGTCTGAAAGAAAGGAGGGGAGGGGAGAGCTTTCTGTGCCTCTGCCAGCAAACTCGCCGGGAGCTGCAGCAGGCAGGACTTTGAAGAAGGCAGGCCAAGCCCACTTCACGGTTTCTTTTTGCCCCTCCCTGTCCTGGCAGGTCCCTGGATGGCCGACTGCAGGTGTCCCATAGGAAGGGGCTCCCCCATGTCATCTACTGCCGCTTGTGGCGGTGGCCCGACCTGCACAGCCACCATGAGCTGCGGGCCATGGAGCTGTGTGAGTTCGCCTTCAACATGAAGAAAGACGAGGTCTGCGTGAATCCCTACCACTATCAGAGGGTAGAGACCCCAGGTACGCTCCCCGCCTCTCGATGGGGCCTGCAGCTGCCACACATCACCGCCTCCCCCACCTGCTCTTCCTCTCCCCTCCCTCCTCTTCCTACCCCTCCTGAGGGAGGGTCTGTAGTGTGTTTGGGAGTACAGGGGCTTTGGTGCCAGCCTGGCATCAATGCCAACACACCTCTGCTCTGTCTCTGGACAGTTCTACCTCCTGTGTTGGTGCCGCGCCACACGGAGATCCCGGCCGAGTTCCCCCCACTGGACGACTACAGCCATTCCATCCCCGAGAACACTAACTTCCCTGCGGGCATTGAGCCGCAGAGCAATATTCCAGGTAGGTACCTGGCAGTGCAGGAGGCCTGGGGACATGACCCACAGCTCCGCTCTTGCCCCCACCCCCGGCATCCCTCTCTGCACACAGGGCTGGCCCCTGACTCAACCCCATCCCTGTTGGGAGAGGACCCGTGGCCTTGGCTCCCTGCTCGCTAACGATGCTTTTCTTGGCACAGAGAAGTGGCAGTGTGACCCTTCCACCTGGCCTCGGTGCAGTCATTTATTTTGGAAGCGGAAATAGTGACGCTGTGTTCCTCTCACCGCCCTTGAGGCTGGGGCTGGAGTTCAGGCAGAACCCCTGATGGTCTGGGGACTGCAGAGGCAGTGGGGTGCACTGCTGGCCAGGCAGCGAGCAGAGAGCTGGCCTGTCAGTCGGCCTGCTGAGCCGTTACAGCCTGGATGGGGGTTGAGGCCCAATTTGAGTTTTGGCTCCACAGGGAGAAGTGGGCTCCACTGTCAAAGAGTGCAGATGTTTTTAGAAGCCCTTCATTTACATGCAAATAATGTGTGAATCGGCAGCACTCTTGAAGTCCAGGAAAACAGCTTGGCAGCATTGGGCTAGTCATGGTGCAGGGACTTAACCTTGCCACGTTCCTTTCAGAGCATTCTGATTTGGATAAACCTTCATCCTGAGTGAGTGTGTTGTGTTGAGGGTGACCACAGGCCTGTGCGCATGGATCACTGCGTTAAGGAGAGACCCACTTTACAGATCCAGCCTTTTCAGATCCTGTCCAGGTAGCGCTGGTCTCCAGGGGGCAGGCCACCTACTTTGTTCATTGAGCAGATTTTAGAGAGCTAAGTTGGTCTGGGCGATAGATTCAAAGAAATAGATCATAGTCTCTGCTGTCACTGAACGTGCAGCTCACTTGGGAAGCTAGGACATCCCCTAAGGAGATGACAAATAACAGGGCACTTGCACAGTGGGGTTTGAAGCAGTTACCCTTCAGAGAACAGAGATGGGTAAGGCTGAGGCAAGTCTACAGCTTCCCCTGGAGGGATAGGCTTAAACCTGATGTTGAAGGATGGGGAGAAGTTAGCCTGGCAGAGGCTGTAGGAACAGGCATGTCAGACTTATGAACAAAGGCAGTAATGATGAGGTGGGGAGCCCGGAGGTCAAAGGCATGAGGATGGCAGGATCCAGGGTCCTTACCCTTGAGTCAAGGCTCAGAGCTCCTCCAGCACCTGCTATAGGCATAGTGATGTGAATGTGTGACAGAGTTTGCTAAAGGTCTCTCAAGAGCCAAGCTATGGAGGCCATTTAATGAACTGCTTTCTTTCTGATTCCCAGAAACCCCACCCCCTGGCTACCTGAGTGAAGATGGAGAGACCAGTGACCACCAGATGAACCACAGCATGGACGCAGGTCAGAGTCTCGGAGGGGTGTGCTCTTAATCCTGAGTGCCTTCCCTTCCTCCCTCCCTCTTCATCCCTCCCTCTATTCCTCTATTCAGTATTTATAGAGCAACCACTCTGTGCCAGGCACTGTGCCAGCTGCTAGGGATAGAGGAGGAGCCTGAGCTGCTCACAGCTTGTGGGGGAGACCAACAAAACAAAGACCAGTTACTGTGCATCTTATATATGCCCTGGTGGAAGGCGCCACATGGTATCAGGAGCACAGAGTAGGGCCACTTATACCTAGCCTAGGGAGGAGGTATTGGGGGTGCAGCAGTGCCTCGTAGTGGAGGTTTTTCTTGAGTTGAATTTTAGTGATGTGTTGGTGTTCGCCAAGCCATCAGGGCAGGTAGAGGGCGTGCCAGTCAGAGTCCATGGAAAAAGGACAGGAGAGCCTGGTGCATTCTGGGGATAGTAAACACTCAGTATGACCAGAGCCTACTTCTCTAGAGGTGGGGAGAGACAGGAGGGCATGTCACTCAAGCCTTCAAGTGTGGCAGGGGGCTGATGGGGAGCCACTGCAGGCTTTAAGTGAATCCGTGCCTCAGTGAGATGTTGCTGGCAGTAGGCTGGGGCATGGGCTTGATCACCAGAAACAGTTCCTTAGAGCCTGAATGAAGGCAAGGTCTGTGCCAATGGCCAGTGGAGCCCCCTGAAGCATCTATTTTTGTGTGGTGACCAAATGTGATCTGTGTGTTCCTGCTGTGAGGGACCCAGCCCAGTTGTCTTCAGCCACATCTCCAGATGTTCCTGCATCATTTATTATGAGACCAAATTGGCTCCAGACCAGTGGCTTCTAGAATTGAACCCCAGCTGCCACATGGAATGTGCACTGCGTTGTGTGCGGTTGGGTGAGGAGGAGAAGGGAGCCAAGCAGATGTCCTGCTCTGATGATGGTGGGTATGCATCGTGCCCACAGAACCGCCAGACACAGCAGAGCCACCTGCTTTGCACACAGCCCAAAAGAGACAAAAGATACTCACATGTTCATTGTAAATGTAGTTGCTTGGTACCTAGCCTGGGCATGGTGGTACTTTGGGGTTTAGCATCCCCCAACACCACCCCCCCACCAACCTCCTGTGAGTGGCTGACAGTGTGAACCCAGTGGGAATACACTGAAGACCTTCCTGTATTCGATGCCAAGTGGCCGTGGCAAGCTTGCAGCTATTAAACGCTGGCATGGGATGTAAGCCGGCTAAGCAGCATCTCTCCAGATGCTATATTTCTTCTCACTCTCCCTTCTTTCTTTCCTCCTTGCTGCTCTTCATGGTTGTGGAATGATTATTGTTATAAAAGAAAACAGACCAAAGAGGAAGATTCTGTATATGGGCTGAGCAGCTGCCTTTTTTGCCCCCTCAGGTCTCAGTTCTTCCCCCTCCTCCTGTTCTTTCTGTGCCATTTTCTCTGTCCCCTCTCTATTCTTCTTCTCCTCCCATAAGTGTACTTAGAGGGCCCTCTTGGGATCATAAGTGATTTATTGAAAGTGGACACTGGGCTTTGTGGACTGCAGCCAGCCCATTGGTGGCTGAGTTGGTGGGGTCTCCTATTTATTCTGTTCTTCACTCAAAGTTGTCTGTTTGGAAACCAGTCCAGTTGCTCATGGACAGCTGAAATGTGGCAGCGTCCCAGCTGGAGCCTGAGGGTCACTATCCAGCCAGCCCTGTGTCTCCCCTAACTTGCATACACATGCCTGTTCAGATCAGTGAGAAGGTCCCACAGCTTTCCTGGGTCTTTATGAGCCATCACAGAATAAGAAATCAAATTTATTGAGTGCCTACTATGTACCAGTCTTGGTGTAGGCATTTTTATATGCGTACTCTCACTTCATGTCCGTAAGTCACATAATATATGGTATTA
Source organism: Eidolon dupreanum (assembly GCA_028627145.1). NCBI lineage: Eukaryota > Metazoa > Chordata > Mammalia > Chiroptera > Pteropodidae > Eidolon > Eidolon dupreanum. The sequence continues at coordinate 36,272,321 of CM053509.1, read as the reverse complement.
TCTCCATTTTATACCTGAGGGAAAAAGTCAAGGCTTAAAGAGGTTAAATCTCTTTGCCAAAGCGCACATGTCCGGACCCCGTGCCGATTCGGAAGCTTTGCTTCTTCTGGAACTCTTCCACATTCCCTGATGAATTGAGTGCTGGGAGAGGAAAAGAAGCCCATGGTGGGAGCAGGAACAGAACCCCCCACTAACAGAAGAGCTAAGGGAGGCATGTGCAGGAGGCCCAGCCCCTAGAACTGGTAGATTTCAGGGTGGAGCCAACCCCACAGGGTCGTTAATAAATAAATAACTCTGGTAGCCCCATGGGTGCAGGCACAAAGGAGAGATATGCCCAGTGTTGCCCTGTGAAAGGCAGCCACTTGGTTTTTTGGAAGTTTGATGCCATGTGGGTTTTAAAAAAAACAACAAACTTCTGGGGGTGAAGGGTAGAGAGATGGTAATAGAGTAGGAAGAACTGGGTAGGTTTGGACTTTTCCCCATGTGCAGCGCTATGTCTTACATAAAAGTCAGTCTGGTCGCTGAGTTGTGGAATTTCTAAGGCAGCTTGGTGAGTTTCCTGAAATCTGGGGAAAGGGTTAGATCGGTATTGCCAGGTGCATGAGCTATTGCGAGAACTGACTGGTGATGTCTGGGTAGCTGTTGCCCCACCTGTGTGAGAGGTTACTGCTTAGGTCTTCGAGAAGCTGGGGAAGGGGGCCTTCCTTGCCCCTCTTGTTTTCTCACGAGCATAGTTAACAGGGAGGGTCAGTGTGGTGTAGGGTGTTGGGAATACAGCAGCCCTGCACTATGGGTCCTGGTGAAGAGCATCAAACCATCAAGTGGTGGCCGAGACGTTGAGATCACCCACTCATCCATTCATTCCACAGATGAACCTAGACCCCAGGGAGGGAGAGTATGGGCAAGGAAATGGAGCTAGGCCTTGTCCTGGGCCTTGGAGGCTCAGCCCAGGGTTTCTTCCTCCTGTGTTGAGCTGCCCCACCTCGATTTAAGTGTTTAGTAACTGGGCTCTTCTGCCAAGATTCTCTTATGAAGTCTCATGCCTGTGTCTCACCTTGCAGGTTCTCCAAACCTATCCCCGAATCCGATGTCCCCAGCACACAGTAACTTAGGTAAGTATCTCCTCAGTCTGTATGACTGGGACCCCCTCTGGATGCAGCCCTGTCCCAGTGTGGGGAGAGGGTCCTGAAGATGAGGCTCCACCCCCAAACCTCCACCACTGGCCAGCTCAGCCCATCCCATCAGGTTTCTGGTTACAGGGATTCTGGGGTCACCCACAGAACTGGAAACCTGAGAACGGTGCTGGCAGGAAAGGCAACCATATGCCAGGTTTGTGTTTCCCTGGGTGGTGGTTAGATATGAGTGAGTGAAAGTCTCCCAAACTTTGTGCTCGGGAGACAAGGGTCTGTGGTCAGCCAAGCCTACGTGGGTGGTTGGTTGCAAAGCCACGGGCATCGGTGCAGACTGCAGCCCCTGACTTTTGTAGACTTGTTTCAGATACTTATTTAGATTTTTATCTGAGCATTTCATCTTACAACGATGTAGTTTTTATTTAAAATGGCAACATATAAAGATTTTGAAAACAAAAGCAAAATTTCCCACAGTCTCTTTACCCAAACACACTGTTATTGTTTTATCACAGTCTTGATATTTGTGGATCAGGCGTGTACAGTGGTGCCTCGCCATTGAGATCATAGTGCATATCCATTTCTCCGTTCTTTCTTCTCTTTATATTATTTTGTAAACACATTTTCATATTTTGATACTTTGTTTATCATTTTGCATTATCTCATGATATTTTGGAACAGCGAGACCATCATTTCCATGACCTTCCCTCAGTTCGACTTCTGGGTCAGTTTTTCTGAGATGTGTTTTTTATTCCAGAGCAAACTTCAGCTCTGATGTGGTGGACCTGCAGAAGTTCTCAGAACAAATGAAATATCCGCTCTGTTTTTATTGAGGGGAATTTATGTTCTGGTCTGGTAGTTTTAGAAAAAATAGGAACTTGGCTTTGTTTCAGCCTTTATTGCTGTGTCTTAATGTGCGGCTCAGGATATGAAATAGTTAATTTCTAAGCTTGGTGAATCAGAAGGGATTGGCCTGGCTTTTGTTCCCAGTTGTTTCCAGTCCTTGACTGATAGCATCAGATGAGGAAAGTCATCCTTTGGAACATTGGGAGATGCTTGAAAACCTTTTAATGCAGGCTGACAAGTGGGCAGTGTGAAATGTGACTTTGGGGGATCTGTTTTAACATCTTTGTAAAATAATATCAGTGTGAGTGTTGGGCTTTGCTGAGGGAAGGTCAAATTCCTGATGTGAAAGGACTGATTGAGTTATTAAAAACAAACTCTGAAGGCTGGAAGCTATGTTAACACTTGAGAAACTAAAGGCCATGACTGTGAACTTGACTCTGGGCTTTTGGCTTTTGAGGTTGGCCAGCTTGGATTTAATTTTACCCCACTAATTTACCCCACCACGTCCACAGCAACACTTTCAGTTGATAGGCTTTGGAGCAGGTACTCACCTTTGAAACCCTGCTGCCTGACTCTGGTCAGACTGACAGTTTCCCCAGGAACTAGCTTACCATGAATTCCCCTCTGGATCATGGGGACCAGGATGGTTCTTGAACTTAGACCCCAGGCAAAGTGCCCTGTTGGCATAGTTCTTCCTCCTTGCTGCCCTGATCCTCATGCCCCTTGTCTGAGGTCGAGAATTCTTAGGTCATTTATTCTAAAGGAAGGTACAGGCCATGAGCCTGGCAGGCAGAGAGTGGGTGCCACTCTTCCGGGAGGATCTAAATGGGGGAACGAGTCAGCTGACGAGTCAGGGTAAGGACTCATGGTGAGACACAGGGGCTGACAGGCCCAGCTTCCTCTCTGCTTGATAAGCCCTCACGCCCCCACCTTCACCTATTCAGACCTATTGGTTTCATCCTGCCCATAAAATCTCAGACTCCTGGCCTCGTAGCTGGAAGGGGAGGAGAGGATGGTGATGATGATGGCCAACATTTCTTGAGAACTTAACTATGGACTGAGTGTTGTGCAGAGCGCTTCATGCTCATCTTCATAACAATTGTATAGAGTAGTGATATTGTAAGTTTTCATTTTACAGATTAGGAAACCAAGGGGGCACACTGCCTAACTAACTTGTCCCAGGTCATGCAGCTAACAAATGGAGAAGCTGGCTTTGAACTCAGACCTTCAGGATCCAGAGAATGTGCTCCTGTCTGCAGGAGGACACTGCCTTGCTGGGTCAATTAGACCGGTCCCCTCTACCCCACTCCCCTCACTCAGAAGAACAAGGCTCAAGAAGGGTGTTCAGTAGCTTATAGTTGAGGACAAATGTCAGATTGAGCACCCTGTGTCCTGTGTGATCTCTGGGTGGCAGCCCTGCCTGCTTGCCTGTCTCTTCCTTACTCATTCATTCACAAGGCATTTCCTGCCTGGTTGCTGTGTGCCAGTCCAGGTGTGGGGCAGTTGGGGGTATTCAAAGATAACTCACATACTCTGCCATCAAGGTGCTTATGGCCTCGAGGGGATAAATAAGGCAGGACTATACATAATTATAAAACAAGAAGTTGGTACAGATGAAGTACCCTGAGGGGTCAAAGGAAGTAATGATGGCATTCCAGTGGGAACATGCATCCAGGCTTGCCAGAGTCTCCTATATATTAATTCATTCAGTCAGCATTGGCTGAGTTCCCAGTATGTACTGATGCTGGGGTTCCAGAGCTGGGGAGGGCACTTAGGATTCACAGTCTGGTGGAGTGGCCGAAGGTGTCTGTTTTCACCCGTGGTGCATTGTGCCAGATGCCAAGAGAGCAAGCACAGAGGAGAGAGGAACCACATATGCCAAGGAGGATGGTGCTGGTTGGGGTGGGAAGACATCAGAGTTGTGGTGACATGTGTGAGCTGGATCCTGAAGGACAGGTAGGATACCGTGAGGCAGAGAGGGAGGGCAGGACATTGCAGATGGGAAGAATGGCATGAAAGGTCAGGGTGAGCTCTCAGGACAGCTGGCACTGTGGTGCTTGGCATGCTGAGAGGCACAGTCGAGCAGATGAGGGCGCTGAGAAAGGAGCCCTGAACACCGTGCTTATTTAGCTCTGTCCTGCTTACAGAATAAAGTCATTGGTGAATTTTTCTTTTTCTTTTTTTTTTTTTTTTGGAGGGTTATTATCTGATGGTAGCTTTATAAAGATTGATCTGGCCACTGTGTGGAACTTAAGTTCTAGGGAAAATTACTGGAGGAAAAAAAACAACACTTAGGAATCTGTTGCACTGAAGGAGGCTGAAATAAATGCTTTGGAAAAATAATAGCAGGGCTAGGAGAGGGCATTTAAGAGAGAATCATGAATCAGTAGGATTTATTGACCAGTTTTAGCTGGTGAGGCCTCTTAAACTGAGGCAGGACTCGGAGGAGATGGGGTGGGTTTGGGTTGGAAGATGGCGGTGAGTTGCTTTTGGTTCACTGTGTCCAGGAAGCAGCTGACAGGAGAGAGGCCTGGGCTGGAGGTACAGATTTGGAAGCCAGGAGCATGTCTGACAGCTTCCCAAAGTGGGGTCAGAGGAACAGGATTCTGTCATCAAGTGAGTTTAGAGAGCCTGTATTGTACCTTCTTGTGGGGCCCCTAGAGCACTAGCATAGTAAAGCCTCTGAGAAGTCCTGCAGAAAGGAGGCCTGTTTGATCAGCATTTCTCCCACAGATCTGACCACTGTTGGAACACTTTTCTCCTACAATCCTATTGACCACCCATAGATCTCACTTTGGAAACATTGATGAAGGTTCAGCTGAAGTCGTGGGAGTGGATGAGTTCAGTGGAAAGGGAGACCCGGCTCAAGAAGGAAAGAGCGTCAAAGGCAGACCTATGGGGGCTCCCTCAGGGACAGGGTTGAGGAACAGGCTGGGAGTCAGGTAGAGGATGGGGCCACAGCAGCCAGGAGGAGAGGGAGGCACTAGGGCAGGTCCTGCAGAGATGCAAAATGAGGTGTAAGAAAAGGCCTTGAGCTTGACAACAGGAGTCAGGGACATCCTTTGGAGAGCAGATATGGGAAGAGGTGGGGGCTGAAGTAGGTCAGCAATGGGCTGAAGGGCAAATAAAGGGTGGAGGTGGGGAGGGAGCACACAGCAGCAGCCTTTGCATTTCTTTTTCCTACCAGTGTGTCCCAAATGGTAGGATGACGACAGGCACACAGTGAGTTCTTCCTAGAGAAAGATGGGGACATCTCAGGACATCTGATTATTTCTTGGCAAAAAAAAATATTATACAAAAAGAAATAAAGCATAAGACATCTGGGTACTTCTTCATTTCCTCCCCACTCTGGGCAAAAGGTTGGGCCTTCTGCCACAGTAAAGTCACTTGTGGTGACTCGTGGGAGCCCCAATGTGTGATTGAGAGCCAGCTCAGCCTCCTGACAGAGGCTCTGGGAGACCCCAGGGCTTTGTTTTTCAGGGAAGGGATGTGAGCAGGTGATGTTCCTGTTATTACACATGGTGTTGAATGAGTCACCTGGAATTTCCTAAACATTTAAGTCAGAGGATTGGGGCAAATGGAGGGGAAAGAGAAGGGAGGTGGAGAGAGAGGAAAAAGATAACGAGCTGGATCCTGCCGGTGAGTAAGTTGTTCTCTGCTTTAAAGTGAGACATTTTGGGGTGGGCCTTGACCAAGGGAAACGAGGTCCTAGGGAGTGCCCTGAGCTAGAGTTTGAGGAGGTGACGGTTTCCCAGAGTACCTCAGGCAGAGGGGAAACGAGGTCCTAAGGAGTGCCCTGAGCTAGAGTTTGAGGAGGTGACGGTTTCCCAGAGTACCTCAGGCAGAGGGTACCTTCCTCTCCCGCCAAGGGAGACGGGCCAAGGTGGCAAAGCAGCGAGAAGATCCTGGCCCCTGACAGAGGACAGGGGTGTGGTGCCAGGTGTGTTCATGCTGCTGCACGAGGCTTATTTTAAGGTCTCAGGCTCTGATCTTCTGTAAACTTGGGAAGTCACAGGCATCTTAATGACAGAAATTCAGCTGCCGGCTGTATCCTCACACTCCCAAGGGTCCAGCTCTGAGAATTTGCCACTGTTCTTGGTTTTGGTAAACTAACCTTACGCTGAAAGCATGACAAGTTCTTTCTGTGTACACCGTGGTGTGTTGCCCTCATCTTTAGTGAGATAGGTTGGAATTGGTGCCTCAGATGCTGGGACACGGCTGGCCTAGTGCCGTAGGAACTGACTCTCACAGGTGGCTCAGACGAGGGGTCCGTCCTGCACTGAGGCAGTGTTTCACAGCCATGTGAGCTGGGCCTTGAAGGTTGGAAATGGGCAGCCCAGGCAGAGGGAACAGTAAGGACTGAGAGGTAGCAGCGTGAAGCCACATGGGGATTGGAGCATGGAGCCTCCCGGTCTGAGGTAGGACTGCTTCCACAGTGAGGAGGGTCCAGAGGAAGCCAGTCCATTCAAGTCTGCCCTTTAGCCTTCCAGCCTCGGCGCTCCAGGCCTTTGCCTGTTCCCTGCTTTCGATTTAGAGTAGAAAGTTAATTTCCCCTCTGGCCTCCCCCTACCCCCTCCCTTTACCGGATTTGTATTTCTTGCACATGTTTTTAATAGGCATCCCTTAATCCAAGTGTTGCCTTCTGGGTTTTATTCTGTTTTCTTTTCCTTAAACAAAACAGAAAGTCTATGCCAGCTTGGAATAGGTCTCAAAACTGAAGCCAGCCAATGTGTAAGGCTGGCAGGGGGCCAGTCATGAATTAAGTGCCCCATGCCACTCGAGAAGTCTGGCCGACACCACACTGGTGGGGGCAGGGGGGCCGAGAACGGCTGGAGCTGGAGGTTCTTGCGTCTCCAACACCTCTTCTCCAGGAACAGAGATTAGCACAGACTCAGCAGTCTGGCTGGGAGCAGGGCTGTTTGAAGGAAAGGACTTGGGCACATGCCATCCTCTACCATTCCAGGTGTGCCAAGTCCTTGGCCCGGAGACGCAACACCACTCTCCACTGGGGCAAGGCACCTTACCCCTGTAAAGTTGTCCTCTCAGAAGAGCCTTTGAATGGCATGTCTTCAGGTCCTTTTCAAGATGCAACCTTATGTAAAATCACTTCTGTATTTGTGAGGAAACTCTTGAAACCAGGGCTGGTTGGCTGGCTTGATTGATGTGGGGGAGGGTTTACCACCTGACAGACTTAAGAGTTAATGTTAGAACAACCTTTATTTCCCCTGCAGAACTAGTAAGAATTTCTGTCCACCAGCCAGAGCCTTGTAGTATATTCTGTTTTTTTGCCTTGTCTGCTAGGAAGCTCAAAGCCAAACCGAATGTTTTGTAGTAGCTATAATCTCATGGTTACACCATTTATAGTCTTCTCTTTTCCAGGGTCCTGACTTTTTGTTTCTCTTGTACTTAACCGTTTTGTGGATAAGTCCTTTGGTAGGAAAGAAATGAGGGCATATGTGCAGTTCAAAAATAAAGTGCCATTCAAGGCAGAACCCAGAGGTGATGATCCTGCATTTTGGTCTGCACTTCTCTTGCAGAAGTGCCTTGTGAAAGCAGCTGAGGGGCGATGCAAGGGAGGGAGGTGGAAGGCAGGGCTGGTTTTAATTGTTTGCAGAGAATAATGTGTGGCTGGGGGTGCTACTCCAATTCTGAATGCAGGTCAGCTTGTCCAAACAGCCCTTTCTGAAGTGGCAGCCTTCAAAAACTCTTGGCCTGACTGCATTGCTCCCCCAAACTTCTTAATTACGTGTCAGGCTCCTACATCCATTGTTTTCACAACACTGTCCAGTATGTGTCTGCAATTATAGGGATGTTTGGTTAAAGGCTTAGATCTGACTGGAAGGGTCTCTTGGGCTTGGACCCCAAGTCCCGCTCTGATCCTGAGACATCTAGAAGCCCATATATCCCCGGAGTGAGGTTTCGGCACCCCGTCACCAGATGGGTGGCCTGCTGGCTTTTCTTCTTTTCGGCAGGTGAGCTGTGTCAGTGTTCCTGGGAGCCGGAGCCTAGCTCTCTCTCTTCTGCCAAGCCCAGGGGCTGCTGGACAAGGCTTTATAACTTGGGGATGAGGACTCTGCTGTTCTGTACTTTGCTAAGGAAGCCAGGTCCAGCCACAGCTGCGTCTTCAGGCTGACCCATGCCAAAAGCACAATGACTTAGACGGTCTGCTTTAGATGTCTTCTAGTACACTGCAGACACTGTTCACACTGGGACGCTGAGGCCAGAGAGGGAGGTCACATCCCCAGGGTCACACAGCGAAGTGAACAGTGCCTGCCCGTGGCCAGTGGTGGCCAGCAGCCCTTCCCCAGGACCTCTTCCTTTGACATGCTGCCTGACCACTTCGAATGCTTGGACGGCACTTGGATTTATTTATTTTTTTTAAGGTTTCCAAAGCAACATTGCTCACATTTTCGTGACCACATTGTTTAGAATATAGCTTATCTCATTGGAATGTTGAAGCATCCAGCAAAGCCTGAGCCGGATATGGCTGACGTGGCTCATCCAAACCTCGGGCACAGGCCACGGTCAGCACTGCCCTGCAACTCCCCCTTCCCCGTTGAGTAACTTAGATCTGCCTTCCCTCAGCTTTCATTGCTCTACCTTGGGAAGAGAGAGGGGCAAAGACACTGCCCCTCTTGTGATGGAGGTCGGGACAGGAACAGGATGTTCTCAAGTTCAAATAATGGAAGTTATAATTATTAACACTGTTTCTTGAGTGCTTGATGTGTACCCTGCACTTCATGTGCGTTCTCTCAGTCCATCCACAAACAAAGCCTAAAGGTAAAGAAGATTCTCTACTCAGGTAGCTGGGAGGTGGAGGATGTGGAAATGGAAACTCGGAATGTAACTGGTTTGCTCACAGTCACACAGCTGTCCATGCTGGAGTGGAGTGAACTCCGGTCCACCTGGCTTTAAAGCTTGTGCTCCATGGCTTGGTTAACATCTAGGGCAGTAATTTTCATCCAAGGGCTATTTGTTCTCCAGAAGACTTCTTGCAATATCTAGAGACATCTCATTGTCATAGCTTGGGAGGATGAGATGGATGGATGCTACCAGCACCTTATGGGAAGAGGCCAGGGATGCTACTAACCATCCTGTAATGTATAGAATCTCCCCTTTCCCTAAACAAAGAACTGTCTAGCCAAACTGTCAATGATGCCAAGGCTGAGAAAACTGATCTAGGCGTCTTAACCCCCCCAGCTGGCACTTTCTGGGTATGTATTGAGTGCTGGGATGTTACCAGTCTGTAACTCATCATATGTGTGATTGCAGTTTCTTTACCTAAAGCAGAGATCATGGGCGCAGAGCCCAGAAGGAGACCAGGCCACACTACCCTGCTGGAGTCACCCAGGCCCCTCTCAGAACAGCTTCTGATTTTTCTCTCTTGGGCTTTACACACTTTCAGAGGTCTGATGGGCAGAGGTTCTTGGAGGGTTCTTGCCCTGGGGTGTTGCCTAAAAGGCAGTGAGCAAGGGTCTTGGGTCAGTGCTGAGACTTGGCCTGGTGAGCCCTTGCTGTCCCTCTCTCTAGGTCTCACAAAGTCATACCCTAAGTAACCAGGTGGTTCCAAATATATGTAAGAGTCAGAGCGAGTGATCCAGGTAGGAGGTCCAAGGTGGAGGTATAAGAATGAGCAGGACATTTCCTGATTCTCCAACAAATGGGTGGGATTCAAGCAGGCAGAGGGCAAGGCATGGTGGAACCTGGCACTCCCAGCCCAGGTGGTAGCAGTGTAGAGAAGCATCTGGAAGAGGCTGGAATGCTGGGAGTTCTGTTAGAACATGAGGCACTGATTCAAGTGAGGAGTAATGAGGGCTGGCCCAAGCCTAAGTGCACTGGCCTGCTGAGTTAAGAGATGATGCCAAGATGGGTGGGAGGAGGGCAGGGGTGCCTGGGCAGCTGTGGAGCCCAGAATAGCTGGAAGTGACAGGAAGGCTAGGAAGTCACCGAAAAGGTGATGTGGGATCATGTGAAACCTCTATTTCAGGGGTTCCCAACTCTTCTGAGAAAGAGAACCAACCATTCACAAGATGGCAGTTTTGCTCTGAGGAGCCCTTGATTTGAGACTACAGACTGCCAGCTAGGACAAATTCAGAATTTCTTTTAGATGAGTTTGTGTCTTAGCCACTCCAACAGATGGCATCTGGATACATCTGGAAGATAGTTTCTGTGATAAGAGCTATAGACCCCCTAGGCTGTGCCAGCCTCATTATTTCACAGGCTTGGACACTGCTGCTTGACAGGCCAGGTGTTTGCCGATGATAAGGTGAGCCAAAAGCCAAAAGCCCTTTTGGGGGCAGAGATCAGCATGGGTTACTTCGAGGACCTTGGAAGAGAGGCTGGAAGGTGACTGCGTAGGTGGCCCGACAGCAGTGTGCACACCAGGCCTGTCCGGTGGGTTTGCCCAGGTGCTGCTTGGAGCCTGGCCCTCGTCAGATTAGCTCCAACACTTCCTTATAGACTGCTTAAACCCAAGGCTAGGCCGGGTGGGGCAGGGCCTTTACAAGCTAAAACTAGATGGAGTGTGACAGGGCTGGTGGAATGCTTCTCCAAAACCCTGAACAGTTTGTCCCATTGGATCCTGCAAGTGTTATACAATAAAAGGCCTGAGGGCGGGGATTCTAGTACTCTCTGAGAGGTGGAGAAACAGTGTTCTGGAGCGTCCAGGGACCCCATGGAGGAGCACAGGGCCTGGGAGCCCCACTGACCCAGAAGCCTGGCCTGTCTCCTAGACCTGCAGCCCGTCACCTACTGCGAGCCAGCCTTCTGGTGCTCCATCTCCTACTACGAGCTGAACCAGCGCGTCGGAGAGACGTTCCACGCCTCGCAGCCCTCCATGACAGTGGACGGCTTCACCGACCCCTCCAACTCCGAGCGCTTCTGCCTGGGGCTGCTCTCCAATGTCAACAGGAATGCGGCTGTGGAACTCACGCGGAGGCATATCGGTAAGGGGCAAGGGACAGACGCATTGCCCCCACTCCCCTCCATGGCCCCAGCCCAGGCTCTGCACAGAGCCCGACCCACTCCCTGCTGAAAACCAGGGAGGGGACTCACACCTCCTTCCCCACCCCCAAATTCTGTATTTTCTTGTTAGGGGCCTGACAGGTGGAGTTCAGGTTGCCCACTCAGAGACACAAATCATCTCTGAAAATTTGAAGGCCACAGAAGAAAACACTTAAGGGGACAAGAAAGGGAAATCTATAAGAAAGGCAATATATATGATTCTCAATAAATATGCCCTTAAATTACTGATAGGTGGATAAGTAGGTAATCAATCAGTCTTGGAGGAATGATCTTTTATTTCATGTATGATTGTTCTAAAAAATTTAGAAAAGGTAGAAAACTAAGAATGGCCTGCTGCTGACTTTCTGTTTCCTAACACCCAGAACATAGTAAATCACTTAGTTTAGAGAAGATGAAGCCTTGATATTTATCAGTTGGTTTGCTCATAAAATTCTCATGCTGAGGATATGCCTGATTTTGTAATCTAGAGTCACTTAGAAGGGCTAGAGACGGGGTGGTGGGGTATTCTCAGATGTCATCTGGCGGTTCTCAGACATCGTCCAGTGCCCCCAGGGCTGGTCCTGGGCAAAGTCAGTAGCGAGGCAGGGCAGCAGGTCTGGCCCACATGAACCAGAGCACCTCTGCTCGTTCGGATTGTATTTTGGACATTCACAGAAGACTTCACTTGAAGGCAGGATTTTATAGCTAAGAGAAGAAAAGTTTGAAAGCCATGGGGCTAGGCCAGTGTGCCCATTTTCCAGGGAATAATCTGATGCCCAGGAAGGGACAGAGCCCTGTAGGGGCCACACAATGTGACATAGTTGGTGACAAACACCCCCCCTGCTACTTAGCCTACATCCTTCCCAGATGGCCTCCCTAATTTTTTTTTAGCTTTAAAAAAGATACTGACCCTCAGTGGTATACATAAGTGTTACTGAGTCTCTTTATACGCTTTTATATTTTAAAAATATTTCAAAAATTACCGTAACAAAAAAGCATTTTTGTTCTCTCACTCTCGTGAACCACGAGTCCGCCATCACTCTGCACGTCTGAAACACAAGCCCTGTAACACTGAACCCAGAAGAAATGGGGTGTGCAGGTGGGGGATGGGACAGTAGTGGGACTAGGAGACAGGGGAGAACCTCCAGTGGCCTGTAGGTCCGTCGCCTGGTTTTCATCCCACTTGACGTTGTGCCTGTAAAATCTGGCCCCATTTTCTGGCTCTCTGGGCCTCTTCCCCAGGAGTGGGAACAGAGCCCTTCCCGTGGAGGAGAAGAGAGCATCCCCTGGCTGCATGGAGAGCTCAGGGTGTTTACGTAACTGCTTGAATTGCAGAGCCAATTTAAAAATAATTGTCCATCTGGAGTGGATTTAAGAGATGAAGGAGAAGTGATATAAACCTATGGAATGTTTTAGGAAAATGCATTGAGGGGAGAAAGGTACAGGGGGTGGCACTAAGCCATCCCTGCAGCAAAGGGCTCCTGGGGTATGTGCTGCCTCAGGAGGAGCTATACAGGTTTACTGAATAAATTTCTGAGTCTCTGAGGGGAGGGGCCCTAGCAGAAGCAGCACTAGCAGCTGACACTTAGCAGGCACTTACTGTGTGTGTCTCACAACAACCCTGTGAGGTATTACTATTGTTCCCATCTTAACTGAGGTTCAGAGGTAGAGTAACTTGACGGAGGCCCATAGCTGGTCAGTGGCAGGGGCTGTCATTGAGACTTACCCCATGTTCTTTTGTCACCTGCCTCCTCCGGTTTTAGGAAGCCAGCATTGCCTCTCGTTCCCTGGGTGGGTTTAGGTTTGGGCTCTGGGTCCCTTGATCCTGGTGAAGCTGGCAAAGAACCAGTCACTTGGAGCATCTGCCCCCTTTGCTAGCCACAGCTGGCCCTGGGGCCACGGTGTGGGGCCAAGGCATCCTGATCCTGTCTGACCCCAATCTCTCTAGGGCGAGGCGTGCGGCTGTACTACATCGGAGGGGAGGTCTTCGCAGAGTGCCTCAGCGACAGCGCTATCTTCGTGCAGTCCCCCAACTGTAACCAGCGCTATGGTTGGCACCCGGCCACCGTCTGCAAGATCCCACCTGGTAATGTCACGTCCACATCCACCCCTTCCCTGGCATCCTCTCCCCTGTGGAGTGTGCGTGGGACCTGGAGAGGTTTTTTTTCCCCGACATCTCCTCGTCGGGGTTTTCATTGCCAACCTGGAGGTGCTTCATTTGGGTGTTCTCTGTGCCTTACTGTCTCACCATACTCTCCCTGAACCTGCTGCCGGGAGCAGACGCAGCATATGACGGATCTGCCTTTGACCTGTGTGCACAGATGCTCAGGCATTTTCCTTCCTTTCTTCCTTCCAGAAACACGCACACCATGCATTGCTACTGGGAACAGAGGGGTGCGGGAAGCCCTGCTGCTGTTCCCACAGGCCTTACAGACCTGCTGAGTGTACAACACGAAAACGTGAATGGGTTTAATACAAGGGAGTGTGCTAAGCACAGATAAGGTGTTCCTAGATCACTACCGGGATGGATCAGGGAAGATTTCCTGGAGGAGAGGCATTAGGCATAGGGCAATAGTGGGGTGGGGACGGTGAGGGCATTCTGGATGCGGGGGCAATATAGGCAAAAACCTTGAAGTGATGGAGGGCAGGGTACCTATGGGCAGCACTCTTGTCTAGAGGAGAGACCATGTAGAAGACAGGGGAAATGTTTAGAAAGCATGATGGGACCAGGCCATGGAAAGACATGACAAAGATTCACTTTCATTCTGGGGAACTGTTGAGTTTTCTTAGCAGGGCTGATGAATTCCACATGTACTTCAAGAAGGGGTGTCGGGCTCTTCCCCAGAGGGTGGCCTAGACAGCAAGACCGGGCAGGAGGCTGATCCCATCTAGGCTTCTTTTCTTAGAAGTCTGAGGTAGAAGGTTTCAGCCAAAGCCCACTTCTCACATGGCATGGAGCCACTGGACACGCAGCCTGCAGAATGTGGACTGTGACTGGCTGATGAGTGTGTGGCCCAGGTCAGGCCATTGACTGTGGTGTATATGTGGCATGTCTTTTCCTGCCCATTGAAAAGCAGTTGATAGTGAAGCAGTGGGCCCTGGGGAGAGTCATCTTAAGAATGCAGACAGTTTGAAATGATAACGATGCCCTACATTTTCACAGTATTGTATGGTTGTGTCTACAGAGTTCATTTACGTCTCTGCTCTGGCTTAGTCCTCTCCAGTTGTTCAGGCTCTTCAGGTGAGGAGGCATGTCAGTGAAACGAGTTCAGAGAGGTTAAGCCATCTGCCCAAGGACACACAGCTAGTGGCAGAGCCAGGATGAGCTTCAGACTGTGTGACTCCTAAGTCTTATGCTCCTCTGTTCTTGGCCCAGCTGGGGGCCGGAGCCCACTTTCAGCCCTAACTCACCACACTCCCCATGGAGAGAGTGAGAAGAGGGAGCTGGGTTGCGTTCTTGGCATTTGGCCCTCTCCCTTCCCCAGCCTCCCCTCATCTGAATTGGCTGTGGTGGTGTCTGTTAGCTCATAGAATGTCAGTGCTCGAGGTCCTTCGAGGCCAGCCCCTCCCTCATTTCATAGAGGAGACACAAGTTTACAAAGAGAAAGTGACCAGCCCAGAGTCACACCACAAGATTAGGAGCCCAGTGTTGGCCCATTAATAAGTGTCACCTCAGCTCACCTTTTGGGCATTTTCAGCATGTGCTTTTTGCCTTTATTTTTCTGGTTGACACATTCTTGGCACTCAGGTGGTAGGACTTCAAACAAAAGATTTATTATAAAATATTTGTGCCTGTCTCTAGTTTTACTGCCTGGAGCGTTAGACACACACCTTCACTTTGCTGTGAATGTCACCTCTACCCAGCCTTGTGCCTGGAGGCCAAAATGTGGCCCAGATCTCTCCCTCTCTCCTGGCCCTAACACGAGGTGGATTCATCAGAGGAGTTGGGTGGGTGGTGTTCTGGGAACCCGTGCTGAGCTTCCTGATGGAATGGCAGAGGCTAAGCAGCCTTTCAGCTGGCCTGTCTGTGCCAGCACTTCCTCTATCGAATGGCAGGGTGGCCATTCTTCCCCAGGTGGTTGGCCATACCCCATGTGGCACTGAGCATTCTGGCTTAGGTCTCTAGTCTCTGTTGCCTGGAGTCCTGCTCTGTCCCCTCTGCCCAGGGCAGAGCCCCTTTATCTAAACCATCTCCGTGTTCTTGGTAGCCCACTTTACCGCCTTCTCCAGCACTCCCACCGCTCTAGGAGCTGGAGAGCTTGCCAGTGTTTACTTCTCCCCACTTATGTATGTCAGCTGCACTCCTCCTTTAGGTGGCAATGGCTTTAAGGGCAGGGACCAAGTGGGCCTGTCTCTAGCATGGTGCTGAGCATGGAATATGTGTACCAGTTCAGCTGTCAGTTATGCTGTTCTGGGTGACCCAGGGGTGGCTTTAGCCAGGAGGGGAACACCAGGCATGTCTGCCCTTTGTCCCTACAAGCACTGTTTTTGTTCTGTTGGCAGGATGCAACCTGAAGATCTTCAACAACCAGGAGTTCGCCGCCCTCCTGGCTCAGTCTGTCAACCAAGGTTTCGAGGCTGTCTACCAGCTGACGCGCATGTGCACCATCCGCATGAGCTTCGTCAAAGGCTGGGGTGCAGAGTACAGGTCAGTTCTGGGGGCCACATGTCCCAGGGTCCAGGGGTCAGAACAGCAGAGCAGGGACTCCTCAGAGACAAGCTAGGCAGCCCTCGCCTGAAGAGCAGAGACCAAGGATCGGAGAGAGGCCATGGACTGGCAGGCTGGGGTTGGGGGCAAGTCGCACCAGATAAGGAAGAGCTGGCCCAGTGCTGACTGGCCTCACAGTTTTTCACGTGCTGTAAACACACATGCACCCTCACCATAACCCTGGGTTAGGGACATTGCGTCATCCCTGTTGTATGGGTGAGCGAACTAAGGTCCAGGGAGGGAAAGTGACTTGCCCAAAGTCACATCGTTAATGGAAAGGCTGAGCCTGGAACTGCGCCTTCTTGGCTTCTTTCTCATTGTTCATTCTGGGCAGATGGGTCTGGACGACCCTCTCCATGAAGTTAAGTATACATTTCCTTGTTCCTTCCCTCCTCTGTGGTTCCATCTCTGACTCGGGGGACCCTGAGGATCTAGAATGTTAAATAACCGAGGAGCAGGGAAGGGAGGAGATTTGGATAGTCATAAAGGAACAAAGTTTACTTGCTCAGAAAAGAAACGATGTCTTTCAGAATTTCAGATGTTGGTTTAAACTCGACACTGGTCAGGGGGTCGACCTGGTCTGCTCTGTTGACTCTCTCAGACCACTCTGGTTGGGACTTAGAGAATCCAGTCCCTTCTCTTTCACACCTGGACAGAAGTTGTCTGAGGCAGAGCTGTGTGTCCCTCCTCCTGCTCTCCACTCCCCCCGCCCACCCAGCTCCCAGCCCCCTAGGCAGACACAGAGGTACCCACACGTCAGCAGGAGCCAGCGCCTTGCAAGTTACTCTCCCCTTCTCTTCATTTTTCCAGATGTTTGGAATCCATTTTGTTTTGCAGTCATTCTGCACCCAAGCCAAACCCATTTCAATATTGGCTCTGGGCCACCGTTTATAATGAAATCCAGATGAGCATGACTTATGGAAAGTCAGATTCTCATTAGAGGATTTCGGTCCGTAAAATCCTCTTCTATTTACCGTATTTTAGCTGCTGTTCCCAGTGTCTGTCCCACAGTGCCAGGGAACAAAGCACCTTGGTCTGTGGGCGTCTCTCTGAAATCCGGGATGAGTGACCAATTGAGCCATCAAAGTGGTCAGACCTCAGAACGTACAACCCAGTTATATTGGCCCGAGGAGATTAGCCCAAGCCCAAATGCCGAGCCCAAGGGATGGTTTAGCCCACCTTTTAGCTCTGGCTGAAATCACTTAGGGAACAGGAGTTGAAAGGTTAGAAAATTAATATTTTGTGTGGGAAGGGAAATATTAAAAGATAGACCAATGGAAAAGAGCCAGAGGGAGATCCATTTGCTCTTCTGACACTCAGAATGCAGTTGAGAGGGCCATGCTTAGGCACCCAGATCAAGCGGGAACCCCAGGCCCGAGTCTGCACTCCCATTTCTGTCCCTCCACTGGGGCGAAGCAAAGAGGGTGGTGCCCTCGGGCCAGCGGCCCTCGACCTGGTGCGGCACCACAGCCTCCCAGCGTCAAGCACTGGGAAGAGGCCCCTTGGTGGTGGAAGCCTCTCCCTGGGGGCACTGTATCACTGTGCAGGACATAGTGCCAGCACACCCAGTGCTGTGCGGGCCACCACGTCACTGCCACCTGGCAGCAGCACAGAGCGGCCGAACCGGTGGGTGCGGCCCCTTCCCAGAACAGTTTTGCCCTCCTTCTGCCTCTTGGGCCAAGCAGAGTAGGGTTTCATCCCTTCTCTCGGTGAGGTGGCCCAAAGCAGGGCCCAGGGCCCAGGCCTCTCACCTCCAGCTGGCACCAGCACCTCCGGCCTAGGCAGATAGCCTTTGCTCGGTGGAGGCCTTTGGGCGCTCGCCTGTGAGCTGCGTCATCAACCAGCCTGAATTTAGACAAAGTGCTTTGGGGAAAAGAAACGTGTGGTGTGCCTTGGTTTTTTCCAGTAATTGTTTCATGGCTCGCTCTGCTCGTAAGATTTTCCAAAATAAGGCCATAGATGGGAATTATATCAGCACATTGGGAACCGACGGCATGTGGACTCTGTCGGCACTTTGTAAAAAACACCCCTCAATCAGACAGACACACGTCATCGCGGCCTGCTGGGGCTGGGCCCGGGTCTTGAGACGGGGGAGCCGAGGTGCCCATTCAGGACAGATGGGATCCAGGGAGACCTTCGTTCAGGCTGGAAGTTCTGTCGGGGACCCGTCACAGCATTGGGTGGGCCTCCAGGGTACTCTGGAATCTGCTTTACATGTTTAACACTTTAAGGGTCACCTCATCCCCCATCAGGAGAAACTGATTTGCCCCAAGTTCTTCCTTGTTGGAGGCATGTGGCCTGGAAGTTTCAGCCAGTTATTGGCACCTCTTCTAAGGCACTTGGGGTAGAGCAAGGGAGGACCTATCTCTGGCTCTGGGAAGAAGACTGTCACCAAAGCAGAAAAAGGTGTTCTGACTTATAGGTGTGACCTTCTAAACATTTTTAAAGTCCCCTACCCCTTTTCCCTACCCCTTTTCCTGTATCTTGTAGGAGACAGACAGTGACCAGCACCCCCTGCTGGATCGAGCTGCACCTGAATGGGCCTTTGCAATGGCTTGACAAGGTCCTCACCCAGATGGGCTCCCCAAGCATCCGCTGTTCCAGTGTGTCCTAGAGACGTTGAGTGTGAAGGGGGAGGGTGGGGGAGGGCGGGCTGGGGGAAAATGGCCACGTAGGAGGTGGAGAAAATTGGAACTCAACTCACTGTCATCAAGGAAGAAGAAATATTTCTCCCTCAAACAGAGTGGCACCAACCTGTTCTCCAAAGCACAAAAGCATACCCAGAGATGGTCTTATGAACAGCTGTGTCTGCTGAACACATTTGCCCTTGCCCCAGTTTGAAGAGCAAGAAATGTCTTCTGCTTTGGTGGCTTGAGCAGACAGGTAGTATGTCACCACCTGCCCCTTCCTCCCCAGCTCCCTTCTTTTTCAGTGACAGCAATCTGAGATGTCACTGTCCAACAAGAAATGGCCATGTGTTCAGGACTGGAGAGTGGAGTTCACTCCTGGGTGTTCTAGGTAGGGAAAAGCCTGCAGGGGTGTAAACTTCATGCCCAGGCTTCTGGCGCTTTTGACAAAAGCCTCTACAGCTGAGCATGGGGAGCCCCAACACTCCCTCCGCAGACCCTGTCCTGGAGGGAACTGGACTGACTTGGGTTGCGGAGGGGTTTGTCTGTCTCCTCCCACTCAGCATACTGATGGCTGTGAGCTAGTGTATTCAGATCAGGCAGGGACAATAAGAAAAGGTGGACAGTGAGAGAGACCTCTTGAAAAATGCTTAAATTTGTCCTTTCTCACTTTGAACATTTAGAAGGATCTGCTGAGACTCGGTGCATATGCATAGTTTATATTAGCACGTTAATCTCAAAGAGATTTAATTACGTGAAGTGTTCACACAAAGCAAGCAGCATTGTGGAATGATGGTGTTCAGGCTAAGGCAGCGCTACGTTGCGTGGGTCTCAGTCGTAAGAGCTCATTTCGTATTCTCATGCATTCTGCTACATAGGTTTATGTAGTCAGTTGCGTTAATTAAATGAACTTTATCATATGCTCTTTTAAATGTCTGTTTTATACTTTAAGAAAATCCTGGGTTTGGCACATTCACTGGGAAACCAGAGTGGAACCCAGCAACTTCTCTCCCAAGGTGAAGCTTTGCAGGTTTTGTTGAGAAGACACCTGCCAGCACTTTTGGAAGCTGAAATTAACAGAAGCAAATTCACCAGAAGGGAAAAATCTCAGGCCAATATAGGCAAATGAAAGGGCTATTAAAATTTTTTACACCTTTGAAAATTGCAGGCTTGGTGCAAAGAAGTCTGTCATCTTTCCCCTGGGATATAAGATTATCTAGTTCACAGTAGAGGATTATCAGTGACAACTCTAGCAGTTATATTGTGTAATAAGTACTGCTCCCAGTGGCAATTAGTGAGAAAACTATTATAAATTATTTCAACTTGGCAAAAAAAAAAAAAAATAAAGCCTTTTTACTGGTCTTTTGCAGAATACAGCAGACAGAATTGCCACTTGCAATTGGTACTTTTTCTTTGCTGCTGTTTTTGTATGAAATGACTTATCCCATATTTTTGCATGGATTTCTACCAGGAAAAATAAAGGGATTTCCTATGGAAGTCCTTATTCCAGGTGAAGGGAAGAAAGTATACTTTTGGCAGGTATCAACCTCAAATGTGATGACATTTCTAATGCTATATGGAGATGTTGGGGACTTCCTGGTGCCTCACCTGCAGGAACCTACGCCTCTGAAGCTCTATCCTTGAGGTTTCCAGGTAGGAGAGTTGCCTGCCAAGACTCCTGGACACAGGAAGAGACAGAGCACCTTGCTAGAACTGTCCTAGTTTTCTCACAGGGATGTTGACACAGAACTCAGACGATGCAAAACCTTTTGTTCTACCTGAGAGGGCCAAATACTGTGTCCGAAGTTTGTGCCTGGCATGAAATGATCTGTGGATTGCTTCTTACAGATACAGGAAGCCATCTGAACCTCCTGGATGTACATTCATGTTTCCGGTCAGGTCTGATACTCATGGTTTGCATGATTCCGTTTTGGCCTCTTAGGGCCTGTATTCTCCACCTACTCCATGATCCCGTGAGGGCTTCCTTCCTATGGCACACAGCTGTCCTCCAGGTACTTGGCAACTAGCTTCAGGTACAGCCCAATTTTGGTGATTGAATGATCATGTTTGGCTACGTTTGGATGATGTCTTAGAACTCTTGATGCTGAGAGCTGAAGGCTACTGCTAGGAGACAGGAAGTTTTAGTTTTTCCAAAAGCTACTTTGTCTTTTTTCTTTATAGACTAGACTGCTGGAGGAGGCAGTGTAAGGAAAATTGTAGGTGGGCTTGCACCTAGAGGTGAGGACCTGGCACCATTCTCATCATAGAGGCTGTGTAGGTGCTTTGGGGCATGTGTAACTTTAGTGTCCTTACTTTGTCACAAAACTTATTTTTTAAATTCTGTTGTATGAAAGGCATTTATACATTTAAAAACTTTTTTAAAGGACAGTTGAAAAGGGCAACAGTAGCTATTGGATAGTGATTTTACGTGTAGTTGTCCAGGATGCATCGATGTGCTGTTCCCCTGCCCCAGGCTCCCGGCCTGGCCACCTTCACCTTGCCAAGTGAGAGTAGTTAGCCCTGGGGCACAGGTCCTCTGCCTCACAGCACCTCCCCTGGAGCCAACTTCCATTCCCTTTCCTCTCCTCCCCCTTTCGAACTTTATTTAGTAACTTAGATCCTTCCAGCGCGAACGTTAGGTAGCCGCCCCAGCAGGTTCCGGTTACGAGCCTGTGCTGGAACATCATCTCAGTTGGCCACCTTCCTGGCAGGCTGTAGAAGAGCTGACATTTTAAGACAAGCCTAGAGTCAGAAGCAGGGACTTTGACTCTTAGGAAGAACACACATGAGGGCAAGGCTGCTGGCAGACTTTTCCATTGTCCTTATGTTGTCTGTTGTATTTTTTTATTGACCGTGATTATTTTTTTAAATCATTATTAATGTATTGGAATGAGCTGTAGCCCATTACTTGTGCTTGTTTTGTTTTTCTCCATCTCCCCTTGGCTTCCTAGAGTTTGGACATATTCCAGGGCTAAGTGCTTTTACTCAAACCGCAGAAAAAGGTTTTCTTTAAGTAGTGTGTGCACGTCATGCATGTATGTGAGAAGGCAGATATCTGATTGCATCCTTAGCTCCAAGCTGCCATTTCAGAGGCTCCCTGCAGGGCAAGAGCTCATATTAGGCAGCTCTCTTTAATCCTTAAAAGGAGAGGGAGGGAAAGGAAGCTGCAGACTGCTCATGGGCTCGGTTACCAGTAGCAAGAGGGCACGAGTTTAGTTCTGGACCCTGTGATTTACTGTGTGACTTTTAAGTGGCAGAGTTGGGAGTGCTCCCAGAAATCTACATGTCTCCACTTTCTTAGAAGAAAACCTCAGCCTGCTAAGTTGTACCATTTTTCTTGGTGTGGCATAAATGTTCCCTTCTAGAACCCTTTCAAGGAACAGTCTTCACAATGTATGCCACCCTTTTATGGAGTATCAGCTATTTCTCAAGTAGGTGGGAAAGTAGGAAAATGTATACAGAGGGCATGGATCACAAATGAAGAGGCATCTCTGATGGGCGTCAGTCAGTGGGGAGATGACATACAGGCAACTTTGCAGAAACCAAGAAAACTCACCTGTTGTGTAAACTGGATTGAGAAATTCTCTGTGATTCAATAATTCTTATTTTTTATGCTCAAGTAATGTACACTCTCGTATCCTGGTGTTTTATATTTATATAATTCTTAAAACCATTCAAGATGGACAACTATTTAATTTTTTGAAAAAAGCTGGAAAGGTCTCTCCTCCCAAGCGCAGGGGCTGGAAGAATGTGGCTTGAGGGCACAGTGGCATTTTGGCTCGGCATCCGAAACACCAGCCCAAGCTCACCAAGCATGTCACAGCGTGTAAGAACAGGCAGCTGAGTCAAAGACAGGCCCTTCCTAGGGGTGAGAACTTTACACAGAGGGCTGGAGCCCCCTTTCTCCAAGACGCCTTCACTCATCCTCGCTGCTGTTGCAACTTGGCTGTTCTGTTTGGGACGCTCTTGGTGCGTGTTTGGTGGGGGACTAGAACGTGGATGATGCTGATTACCTTCACATCTCAGCCAGCTTGACCTTTTAATACCTTTGTAAAAAGCATGTACGTATTTATAGTGTTTTAGATTTTTCTAACTTTTGTATCTTAAGAGCAGAGCACCTGTTTAAGCATTGTACTATTGTTAAAAGAGTTGTGTCCTCTCTGCCCCCCTCCAAGTACCCTTCTAATAAACTTTTCATTGAAAAGCTCCTGTGCCAGGAGCTCAGTCTCATTTTTGCTGCCATGTCTGGGTGGGGAGATTTACAAGGGAACCCCAGAATGCAGGGCACTGGAGAAAGAGGTCTCTAAGCCCAAGTGCACTTTGACCAAGGGTGAGACTGGCCACCTTCTGCCATACCCCCATGTAATACTCCACTGCCCTCATTCACTTACCAAGGGTACCACATAGTGCCAGCCAATCTTTCAGTGACAGCAGGAGCCCCTGGGTCAGCCAAGCAAAGGTCAAAAGTCCCCCATGTAGTACAGCTCCCTTGCTCCCCACATCAAAGCGCTGCACAAGTCCCTCCGATGCTGTCTCTGTAGTTTCATTTTGTATTCATTTTCCCTGTACTTGAAGGCCTTTGGCAAATGATTAGATGCCACCAGACTAATCTTCCCCCAGGCATGGAGGCAGTTTTAGATTTGTGAAAAGGTAGGTTTCCACTTTCCAGCTGAGGTGACTTTTCCTGTTAGCTCCTGTGAAAATTCATCTTATATTTGAAACTCCCAAGGAGAAAGAGACTTCAAAATTACTTCTTTGGCTGAATCTTAAATTGACCCAAGATGATGTGGATTAAGAAACAGGATGATTAAAATGAATGAGCAGAATTTGAGGGAGTGGTGACAGAATGAGACTGGAACAGTCCTTTAGCAGGGCCACTTTTACAGCAGTCTCCTAAGGAACTCACTGGAGTCCAAACACTCCCATACCAGGAGGGAGGCACAGACTTCACAAAACAGAATGGCATCAAATTCCTAACTTTGTGATTATTTGGCCAGATCTACCCTCCTAATATTTCCCAAGGTTTTATCTAGTCTCCATTTCTCAGAAATACTCTTAAATCTGTACCTCTAACCCAGCCTTTTCTTTGAGCTCCACAACTTTAAATACCAGCTGCCTGTTAAACAAGATCTGAAACATAACACCCCCCAAACTGGATCATCTTCCATCTTGCTCGAGGTAGCTCCCTTTTTGACTCCCTATTTTCCAAGTCCTGAGCAGCTTGATGTATTTTTCCTTGCTCTTATCACCAGGTGCCCGTTGATCAAACCTCCCTTTTGGAAAGGTCCTATTCCATGAATGGCCTGGTTCTCCTTGGCCATCCCATACTATCTCTTTTTCTTTGGCCTAAACCTGTTCTTCCTGCCTACTCCTTCTGGGTTGGTGTTCCCGTACCACTGTACGTAGGCTTGAAATTCCTCCTGAGTGATCTACTTTTGTGATTTCAAGTCACATAAATGCTAATGACTCCCCAAATCGGTATTTATAGCCCAGACATCAATCCCAAGCCTCGAACTTGTAGCCAATAACCTGCTGGCTACTGGTACATGGAGGTGTGCCACAAATACCTGAAACTCACAATTTAAAAAGTGGAATTCACATTGCCCTTTTTAAAACATCTCTTTCATCTGGTCTTCAAGCCCCATTTTTGGCTCAACGATTTACTCACCCTACAGCCAGAGTCATAGTCATCTACCCTTCTTCATTCCCCACATCCAATCAGTCTTGTTTCCCTACTCTGCCCTATACAGCAGGTCCTCTAGCGCCTGGATAACTGCAGTCTGTTTTCCTGTAAATGCATCCACATCACCCCCACTAACCTGCCTGACCCTAGATGCACCCTCTCACCCCAATCCACGGCATAAATTCTAAGGTATTGAACGTGGACCACTTGACCCTCATTCAGCCTCTACGTAGCTCTCACAGCTGGCTGCTTTACACTCTGCAACCAAGCAACATGTTCCTTAGACTCTGCTTGGAACATGAACCCCTCTTCCCTGATCTACAACCCCTGCCCCTGACCTTTCTGGCATGCACCACCAGTTCACTTACCTTTCACTAATTCTTTGAGACTCAGTTCAGACATCTCTAGCAGCCTTTCATGAATCTATCACCACACTCTCAACTTGTATTAACTGTATGGCTCTGTCCTCTAGGCTATGAGTTCCTTAAGAGCAGGACTTATATTTTATTATCCCCATCTTCTCTTGGCTGCCACATATTTTCGTTCAATGAATGAATCAATTAGAGCCCGTATCTAGTAGATTCTACCTTAGCAATATCTTTTGCATCCATTTCCACTGTGCTAGCCTTAGTGAGTCCTTATATATGATTGAAGGAATGCCACCAGAATATAGTTCCTGATTATCTCTTATAACAGCTACTCATTCCAACATTCTCTTAATTTGTCCTCTTCTAGTCCAGGGATGGCAGATTATGTGGCTAATTTACCACTATTCTATTTCTCTGTCCATAGCGAAAACTTACTAATCACAGTGCTGGGTCTATCCTCAGCCTCAGAATCCTCAACACAGCTCTCCAGGCAGACAGTGCTCATCAATTAGACTTGGCTAATACTACTGCCAGATTTTCCTGGCATGTAATTATGGTTAGACATCTTTTCTACTCTAAACCTTTTGGCACCTTGATTGCCTCCAGAGTAAAGCACAGGCTCCACAAAATAGGATTTCAAGGTTCTCTCCGACGTCTCTACTACCATTTCTCTAACTCATCTACTGGAGTTTTCCCAAGGCAACCCCTCGCTTTCTTATCTCCATACCTTTGTTTATACCGTAACTTCCACTAAGAATTTTGCTGCCTCCACCCACCTTACCTGCCCAAATTCTTATCCTTCCAGCTCAATTTAATCATCATTTCCTTAAGTCAGAGGGCCTCAAGTATGGTCTCTGACCAGCAGTATCAGTAACACCTGGGATGTTA
Organism: Eidolon dupreanum; assembly: GCA_028627145.1. Lineage (NCBI taxonomy): Eukaryota > Metazoa > Chordata > Mammalia > Chiroptera > Pteropodidae > Eidolon > Eidolon dupreanum. Next base: position 36,247,071 of record CM053509.1, on the reverse strand, counting down.
GAAATGCACATTCTCAGGCCCCACCTTGGACCTACTGAATCAAACTCTGGAGTGGGGCCCGCCAGGCTCAAGTTTCAGAACCACTGTTCCACGATGCACTTTATGCTCCTACCGATTCTGCTCTCCTTCTCAAAGCAATTAAGGCTGGTCACAGAGCTCTTCACAGTCTGCTCAATACTACTGTCTATGCCCCCTACGGCCCCCTGAGCTAGATGATGATCTCCAAGGGAAGAGCCTGCATCCTTAGTCTGCAGCCTCTGCCATACCTGCTGCAGTTTGGCACAAGAAGGTTCCTAGTCAGTGTTGGCTGGACCCTGGATTCTTATTTCAGCTCTCACCAGGGTAAAGGAAGAGGTTACAGCTGCTTTTTCTCACCTTTAATTTTAAGACATTCTAACTTCACCATTTATAACTTCCTGAGAATTTCCTGGAGCAGCAGGATTGATGCACACCAAGTCCTTGGGCTCAGACAAAGAGAATCTTCTTTCTCAAATTACACTGCTGTTTTCATAAAATTCCTACCCCAGGATTCACTTAGCTCATGTTTTTATAGCATTAAAGCCATCTGGTTGATAAGAAAGGGGAGAGGAATTAATTGGTCACATCCTTTATAGGAGAGAACCAGGGAGGCTGGGCATGAACTGCTGTATTTGACCTGTTTGTGCCTCCCAGATTTATAGTTACGGGGAGAGAGTATTTGAGCCTATGAACAGATACATATAGTAATTTTAAAGGATTCTAGTGGAAAAAAAGTTTTTTTCTTCCCAAACCTGTATTCCAAAGATGCAGTAATAACCATTAAGTCCATGTTTGGAATTAATATTTTTCCAACAGGAAACACAGAACTGTAAATCATTAAGAGCTGGAGTGGGGCTCAATGATGTTCCAACAAAAGGCCCACACTATCACTATTACATCTTAATTCTTCACTCTGCAAATCAGACACACCTCAGAATCGAGCAAGACACTTCCTGAAGTAGAATTGCCACACACACACACTTAACTCTGAATAAAGACATCTCAATTAAGAGCAAGACTTGTGATATTAGTAACAGGTATAGGTAATGCCCAAAACATGAAACTTAGAGAATTTCTAAGACCTTTTCTGCAAGAACTTACATGCCAAAGATGCAAGCATGGATCACTAAACTAAACCCCAGGTGGAATCTAAATCAAAACTAGAACTTTGTCCTGCAGTCAGCATACTACTATTACGAGACATACAAATCATGGGAAAGTTAACAGGGTGTTGTTTTCAAGCCAACCCTGTACTAAGGGTATACTTGAACAGATTTTCTACGCTTTCTCCACCTACAACCCTCTAATAAGATTTGGTTTTTAATGACAGAATGTTATAACTAAATTGTCTTATCTATTTTTAAATTTTGGGAGGGTAAAGGGCAGCTCTAACTCATTACAGCATTCTCTGGAACTCTGTCCCTATCAATCAGAACGTTCAATGAATCAGAACCTCTGACCACACTAGACACATGTTTGCTAAATATAGCTTTGCATCAGCAAACACTCAAGCTCAGAATAGTTCGTGGAGCTCTCATCTTACCCTTAGACAGTGATTCCTCTAAGATTGTTTTTCCAGGGCAGGCCAACGCAGGGCAAGGAGCACTCCACATACTCTCTAGATGGCCATTGTTAAGAGACTGGCCCAAGGTTAAGGGAATCCAACATCAGCCATGTAAACATGCTTACCCCACTTCTCCAGACTGAGAACTTAAAGTTAGCCATATCTCACATTTCACATGTTATAAGTAATTTGCATTAATGGCCTGACATGCTCTATGGTCCTTGAACCACATCCCATATTACTCAGCCATCTAAGTCTAGCTTCCCTAAATCTCCAGCTTCTCTGAATTAGATGTGGCCAAGTTCTATTAATAGAGAGCAAACAAACTGGTTCTGTCAATCTTCTCATACTCTGGCAGGATAACAGATTTTAAAATTATAAAAATATCTATGTCTTCATCACTCTAAAATTATTACATAACACATGATTTTCTTGTAGAATACAAGTTTATTCTAGTCTCTCCTATCTTCTAACACGCATAGACTTTCAAACTTTGTGATGACATTCAACAAACTATCAAATA
>CM053509.1:36072529-36244466 GCA_028627145.1 Eidolon dupreanum | reverse complement strand
GGTGGTGACTATCAGTGAAGGTTCATAATATGCATTACAATGTCTACATAAAACAAATAAGGATTTTTATTTGCTGTGTTTCTTACTCTTCCTTTGGAAAGTTTCCCTTTGGTGATCAGTTCCCTGGGGCTGACCCACTCAGCCCTGGAAGTGACACAAGGTACTCAGAAATTAATTACCTCATGTTTCATATCCTTTCCCACCTCTCCCATCCCTTACTGTTACTATTTTGGCAGGGATCTCTGCTTGTCTTTCAGAGGAGGAGTGGGGAAACTTGCCTTGTATTGAGGGTATAAAGTGTGACAACACAGCTCCAACATTTCAAGTACTGGGGAGAACTCTAAGGAAGAAGAGTTTCTTCACAGTAATACTAATACAAAAATCTCAGTATATGATCACATACTTTCTAATGGCCCATACAGGGAATTCCTTAAGTTTCTCTCTGTCTGATGCACACGCGCACACATGCATGCACACACGGCAAAGAGGTCTGTTTTATCCCTACCAGAGTAGAAAACCTTTGCCTCATTGATTACAGTCTAAAAATTCACACTGGCTTCTCAATACTTTCTAGTATGAGCTCAGACACTATATTAATTGAAATGTCCAGAAGCATTTTTTTAGCTAGAGACTAACCTGACGGCCACTATCCTTGGTCCCATCTATACTATAGCACAAATCAAATCTGCAGCTGTTTCCTTTACGCCCACCAAAAGCATCAAAGTTCAGAGCAGCAAGTTCCTTGGAAGCAAAAAATCCAGTACACCCAGGGAAGGTGACACAAGCTCCTGGCCTGCCGTAATCAAGTGTGAGTGCAAGGAATGCTACTTAAAAGGTCGACTACGAATGGCTTGGTGGTTTTCTTCAACTTGGGCAAATCACAGACCTCTGAGCCTCTCATCCACTCCCATTCCTAGAACAAAAAAAGTGTATTTGAAAACTTCTCACTCCTTACTGTTGTCATACTCCTCACTACTACAATATACTGAGGAAGAAAAACTTTCTCTTTAATCTTCTACTTAAAACTAAAATTAAGGGGATCCTATAAACAAGTCAGCCCACATGATGATGGGAAGTTCAGCAAAAGCTAACTGGGTTCAGTAGGGAAGTATCTCAGGTTGAGAGAGTTACCATCTCTGTTAGACCCCAGTGTGAATAAATTAGTGTTCTTCATCAGATGAAAGGCCTTCAATTTCATCTCTGTCTCCCCCAATTGCCATCCAGAATGCTTTGGCCACCTGTGGAGAGAAGTGTGCAACAAATTTCAGGTAACAGCTAAATTTCAGCTCATTTCATATGTCACACTTTGAAGTGATCAAGACCTAAAGTTCTACACCTTGCCCCTCTTGCCCTGTGGCAACACATATCAAAACCCTTGAATACCCTGACCCAGGATTTCCGCTTCTAGAAATTTATACTCAGGATGTAATCATTTGCATACAATGGTGATGTGTAAGAATATGTGCAGCTCCACTATTTATGGAAGCAAAAAATTCACATGACCTAATTGTCTAAAAGGGAACTGGATAAATTATGAAACATTCATACAATAGAAATATCATAAACCATATATATTTCCTGCCAAGAATATGTGTTGCGTTGGTAATAACAAAACATAACAAAATAACTAAGAGTTTTCCAGCCCAACAGTTGGGAAGGCAAACATCCTGAGTCTCGATGAAAGTTCCATGTCACTCAACATACATTTGAAAAATCTTGGTTTGACTGCAGCAACTAAATTACTATTGTATACACATTCAATTATGTTAAAATCCAATGAAAAGTTCACACTAAGACACTTTAGAAGTAAACAAGCATAATTAATAAACAAGTGCTATAATTCTAATAGCACTGGACCTTTTGTATGTACTCAATAAATACCTGACTGATTGTCTCACCTTTTCTGCATGCAACTTTCTTTGCTCGTGAGGAAGCGTCGCAGCCTTGTCTAGGGGGAAAATATATCTTAAGAAACTTGTCTAACAGCACAGGAGAATCTGGAGTGTATGGATACTCTAACACTAGAAGATGGGAGATAGGTTTCAAGACATATGTTCATAGTGTACTCATTACAGCTGTTAAGAAGTTTAAGTCTTCCCAAATTTTCCAGATGGGAATGATGTAAATTAGTAAGGATCTTACTGATTCCATGTTAATGAGACACACTAAAAGAAAACAGGCAAGAGAAGAAGGGAGAATAAGAGAATGAAAAGGAACATTTTCCCCAAGGAATTTTTACCAACAGAGTATGGCGAAGTCCCCCAGTAGCTAAGTTTCTCAAAATAGCTGAGACCGGGGCATGAAATCCAATCAGCAATTACAAAATAAAATCCTATATAAAACTAAGGAGCATCAGTATGGGAACGTGTTAGACACAATGGATTCACTTACCTTTCATTTCCTTTAACTTGGAAAATAGTCTTTCAAAATTCTCCAAATCTCCTCCACTCGTAGTAAGGCTGGCTAATTCTTGTATATCCAGATCTAACATGGGATCTGAAATAAGTATTCATCACATTGTCACATTTTATTTATATATGTGATAAATACACAGAATCCTAAGGCAATCCTGGCTTTGATAAAAGTCACCATTGAATGAGTATCCAATGTGTACCAGCTTTACAGCTTCCCCCTGCTTGGCTGCTAGTGGGCCCTCACAAATTAACAGTAACTTATTTTATCCTTACAATACTGTAATGAGGCAAGGCATATGCTTCCCATTTTAGAGATGAGAAAACTACAGCTCTGAGATGAAGTGACTTGCTCAAGGTTACAACTAGTAAGAGTGATCTTGCATTTAGATTTAGGTGTTCCCAACTCTATAGGCCACACTCTCCACTAACGGACAATGATTCAATAATAAATGCCTTAAATTTATACCAGATTTTACTGTACAACAAATATTTTCACATCTATTACTGACAACCATATATGGTGGTTAAGACAGATGTCACTGTCTGCAATTTACACATGAAAAAACCTGGGTTTAAAAATGAACTCATCCAAAATTACAGCTATTTGGAGGTAGAGCCGATTTAAATTCCTGTTTTCCTACTACAAATCTTTTACTATTTCTACCTCAGCATGTTGCCTCTTTATCAAAGTTTATTTTTAACCAGAATTTTAACTCATTCTCCGCTCCAGGCCAACCACCTCTAGGATGTCCTCCCTGACTATCCTGGCCCACATGTCTTCTTCCTTTGAATTCATTCCACACTTAGTGTTTACAGAACTATTTCAGCCCTGACATATGCTACTTTGTACTCTGACATCTCTCCACCATTATTATAATAAATACTACTAAAGTAAGACAGAGAGTTTACTTTGTGCCTGCATCACTACTCACACCATTCCATTTCATTTTGTAACAGCATCGTGAGGGAAGATTTGTTAACCCTTATTTCACGGAAGGGGATACTAGGGCCAAAGGAGGCTAAATAACTTACTCAAGGTTGTCTCTCTACTAGTGGTAGAGCCATGGCTTGAATCCAGTTGTCCAGGACTCTAAGCCCACAACCTTAACAGTTACATTACAAGGTCTGTCTCTGCATTTTTAGACTGTAAGCTCTAAGGAAGCTAAGAAGAAAAGGATGATAACTTATAATTCTTTGCACCTACTACAAGCCATACAGATAATTTGGTGTTAAAAAACTGGTTAACAAATTTGCTTTAGTTCAATGGGCATGTCATGTTGTCAGTTGGTACTTGGGGCTAGATATAAAAAATTTGTGATTTATGTGTATACATGATAACTGAACTGTGGATGTGGATAGATCATTTCATGCTTAAATACAGATGTGGAATAGGAGTTTAGGTGGAACACTGAGGAATGGCAATATTTAAAGGCTAGGTAAAGAAGGGTAATTTTCCAAAGAAAGAAAAGGAATAATCACAGAAGTAGGAAGAAAACCTAGGATATGTGTTGGTTAAGAAAAGATATTGTTTTGAAAAGGGATAGATCCATAACATTGAATGCTGCCAAGATGAGGACTGGAAGGCATTTATTACATTCACTGAGTGGTATGGGAGTCCTTGCTGAGCTGTTTTAGAGGGAAATGGAGGCAAAAGCTAGATGGGAGTATGTTGAGGAGTGAATGGGAGGTGAGGAATGGAAATAATTTTAGTAAAGAAAGAAAGGAAACATGGAGTTGAGGAAGTGTTTTACTTCTGTTGGTTTGGTTTTACATTAAAAAAATTTTTTTGGAAATAATTTTAGTCTTATAAAAAGGTTGCAAAAATAGTAGCGTTCCAAATATGCCCTTCACCCACCTTCCCTTAGAGTTAACATCTTATATGGCCACATTATAAACATAAGAAGTTAATAATGGTACAGTGCTATTAACTAAACCATAGACTTCATTCAAATTTCATCAGTTTTTCCACTAATATTCTTTTTTTGTCCTAGGATCCAATCATGGTTCCTATATAGAACTGAGCTGCCAAATTTCCTTAGTTTTCTCCAATTTGTGACCATTCCTTAGTCTTTCCTCATCTTTTATGACTTTGACACTTTTGAAAAGTCCTGGTCAGTTATTTTGTATAACGTCCCTCAATTTTGGTTTGTCTCATATTATTAGATTGAGGTTACACACCTTTTGGCAAGAACACCACAGAAGTGAGTGCTCACTCAGTGCGTTGTAATGGGGAGAAGATATTGATATGTCTTATTATTGGTGACAGAACCTTCACAATTTAAAGTGGAATCTGCCAGGTTGTTCCAGTATTAAGTTACTATTTTCCCCTTTGTTATAAATATCTTGGAAGAGATACTTTTAGACTATGCAAATGTCATGTTTATTTTCAAACTTTCATCTACTAATTTTAACATCCATCAGTATATCTGGCCTGCAACAACTATTACTGTGGTGTGTGGCTAATGGTGATTTTCTATTTCCCTCATTCTTTCTACCTTAATTGGAATTTTTTCATAAGGAACAGCCCTTTCTTTCCCAGTTATTTTGTTTGTTTAATTATTTATTTATATCAGTATGGATTCATGAATATTTATTCTATTCTATGGGTTATAACCCAATACTATATAAATTTATTTTCCAGCTTTAGCCACTGGAAGCTCTTTCAAGTTGGTTCCTCTGCCCTTTCAGTGTGTCCCCTTTCTTTTTTTGAGCACTTTCTTATTTTCTGGCACCATGAGATGTTCCAGGTTTACCGTGCATTTTTCCTGCCCGACCCTGGTACCTTTTACTGGAGAATGGTATTTAGAAACCAAGATCTAAGTGCTAAGTGTATCCATTGATATTAAAGTATTGTTGCATCTAGGCCTTCTCAGTGGATAGAGATAGGAAAAAAATATATCTATATATATATATATTTCATATACATTTCATATCTTTATATATATCCATATACTAACACATGCATACACACATGTATATTTTTCTATCACTATCTATAAATATACTTTTAAAAATCATGAGTACATACTGATACCTTTAATTTCAGTCCAGCATCAAAAGGCTCATTACAGTCTTCCCCTTTCCTTATCTGTAACTTCTTTGACAGTGATAAACCTAGCTCTTTATCTCCACTGTATTTTCTTATTTTTTCAACCATAATATATGTAAATATATATATATAATTTCAGAATTCCTAACCCATATCCCTGTGAGAATCAAATTAAGCGAAGTTCAGTATTTCTATTCTTTTATTTTTGTCTCTAGCCTTATGACATCCAGTCGGAATACTGTTTGCCCAAGTTACTTAGGTTAGTTCTTGTCTTCCCTACCTCCTTCAGTGTGATTAATGGTTTGTTTTCATGGCAGAGACTTTTGCAGGTTTAAAAGCCAGCTGAACCTAATATAATATTGTAGGTCAATTATAGTTCAATAAAAAAAATAGGAAGCATTCAATTCAAAGGAGAAGACTGAATAAACTAAAAAGATTATATGCAATTTTTTCTTCTTAATATGTTTCTATAACCAATCACTTGAGTTTTCTACATGGATTATTTTATAATCAAAAAAATTGTTTAAAAAATGTATTACTGCACATGGGCCCTCTATGGCATAAAAAGAAAATAGAGATGTCAGCAGCTCCCTAACAAAAGAACATTTATAGTTATTCCAACCAAGTGCCTCAGCTTTCTGGCTTTTGGATTCTAGATTGGATTCTAGTTTCAGTTTCAAGATTTTCTTGTTAGATATCCTCGGACAAGTTATTGAACTGCTCTGGACCTCACCTTCATAACTTCTCTGCCAAACTTCATTAACCAAATGAGAAAGTGAAGATAAAAGAATTTTAAAAGAACGTGAAAGGGCTTAAAAGGCTGCATTATTCTTGTTACCATTAATTCTGACTACTGTTAAATACTATGAAAAAACTATGGAATATGGAGATATAAAGCTTGTTTCACCCCCGGTCCTATTTTAGCTAAGATGATCTGAATCAAAATCATGCTAAGAGAATTAGAGAGAAAATGATACCCACAGATTTGTATCCAATTTATTCTACCTCCTTTTTCTGACAGCCATAGCCAAGGCTCACATCCACTTGGGGGTACACTATCAATTTTCTTCCCTTGTCCATGTTTGGAGTCAATTTCCCCCTAAATGATTATGCCCTGATACACTGGCCATTCCAAGTTCCACAGAGCTGTCTTTTGGCAGCCAAAGGAGGAACTTACCCACAATGTTATCAACCTGAGCATCTGCTGTGCTAGATGCACCACCCCGATGATCCAAGAGGGATTCAGATCTCTCTGCTGCTGGCAAACAAGGCTGCTGTTGAGGAAAATACACACAAGCAATAATTTAATAGTAAGCTACTTCAGAACTAAATCCTAAAGGCTCATACTTCTACTTGCTGGTTGGCTTTCGAGAAGCAGTAATAGAAACTACAGATAAGGAGAAAAGGAAGAAGGATCAATGTCACATAAAAAAAATAAATAAACGGCTAAAAATTCACTGACTCAGGAGTATTTTCCCTCAAAGAAAAATTAGGAAGTGTTATGATTTTGCTATGGACTATAAAAACATTGTTTGTTTGTTTTAAGATCCATGTTTTACCCGAAATGTGAAAAAGTACATGATCATATCACAAACAGCTCAGAGACTGATGAAAAAGATGCCTGGAAAGACAATGTGGCACTGTCTAATGTTCTCTTGGTTTCAGCACACTGACCGATGGAAAAGTTGAACCAAAGCCCTTGAAGAAAGAGGGCTGAAATCAGTCTATTAGGCTCATTGAGAGTAAGGACCTGGCCTTCAGATTTCTTCAGAGCCTTGTACACAGGAAGTACTTAAAAAGAACCATCAATTTTATTTTATTTTTGAAGATATGAAGAAAACTTTGTTTCAAGGAAATTCTAGCACATTTGTAAAATCCCTCTAGCAAGAAAACATGGAACAGCCCAAATTGCCCTGAAAGGGCGTACTGTTCTCATGGTGTACTAGCCTTCCTTAACAGGTACCAGGCACAGAGGACAGTTTTAGATTCTCCTTTTATCTATTTTCAATATTCTCTGCCACTTCTTAAGTGGAGAAAATAATAACTGGTATAAAGAATCATAGTGACAAGGAGAAATTAAAGCCAAAGAGGAGAAAAGATGCAGGAAAAATCTTTACCTCTGAGTGACAGGTCTCTGCTGACCCAATGCTATGGTTTGCTCCAGCCAATGAGCTGAGAAGGCTAAAGCCTTGGTTCCTATCTGAAAAGAAAAAATACAATCACTGAAATTTTTAATTTACATTTTAAATTGTTAAAATAGCTGTGATGATGAAACAATGGTTATATCCTCATTATAAAAGTTCTAACTACAAAAAGGTTATTATCAATCACCATACTCTCTAAATTCCGAATAATTTTTTAAAATCAGAGAGTATTAGTCCAGGTCAACTATAATGGCAGGGTCATTACAACAAAAGGCCACTCGGCAGTTCTGTTTGCAAAAATTAACAGCACTGATGTTTTAATAGTCACTATGAACTAATATTCCAGTGTTTTAAACAATCAAAAACATTTTTATCTTGTCCTTGGAAACTGGGAGATAACCCAGTATCCTTATACTTAGATTCTGCTTTTCACTTAAAAAATGCAGAAAGGAGAAAAGCTGGAAATTAATGAAATAAAAAAAATAGAAAAAAAATATTTTTAGAAAATCAACACCAAGGTATTAGCAGGTCAAAAGGAATATATATGCTTTTTTAAAATAATGTTCATAATTTTGATATGAGTAGACCATTTGTAATTAAGGCTCCCAACACTCTCAAAATTTGTATTTATAATAGAGGACAAATGTTGAGCAGAACGTCTAAACGGACAAAAAGTAAAAGCCCAGACCTGAGCTGAGTGTTCCCAGAATCACCTGGGCACTTTATAAACTACCCCAGTATTCAGTAGGCAGTATACTTTAGACTGAGGTAGAATCTCTAGGATAGAGACCAAGGAATCTGAACTTTTAGCAAGAACTTTAGGAAAGTCTTAAGATCAGGAAACTGAAAATAAAACACTGAGTTGAACACAAAACCCACATTTCAAGAGTCTAACAGTGTGGAAGTCGAAGAACTTCTATTTCAAAAAGACTTCTTCCCCACTTGCCTTTCCTCTCCCTATCCTTTCCTAAAACCATTCTCATCTTTCTTTACACCACCTACCAACTTATGTCCTCTTTCCTGCTAGCTGAAACCTGTTGTCAGATATTCAGTCACACAGAGGTAGCAAAGAAAGAGAACCACGTGCAGTCTCCATCGTCCTTTCTTGCACCTGAAGATTTCCCTTTTAAACTAGATGAAGCCCCTACGGTGGCAAAGCTGTGTCTAGGCTTGCACCTTGTTACAGTCTAAGCTCTCACCACATGGGCAGTTGCCTGACCTACTACTGCATGCAGCTATCAACCTAGTACCCAAGCTTTGAAGGTTTCAGTCCTAACAGCCTGCTGCTGCCCTGCTGCTTTTCCTGCTCCAACAGCTCAACAGTGGCAGCAGGGCCAAAGGTGCTCATGCACTCCTGGAGATCCCTTTCACCTCTTCATCCAACTTGTTCATTCTGCAAAAGATTCTCCAGGCCAAATGCCTGGGTGTGCCCCACCAAAGGACCAGGCGCTAAGGTTTCATCAAGGTAGGCTGTGAAGTCCCAGAGGCTGAGAGAAGCAGATCCATGTGATGATGCCCCACAATGATGGTTTCAGAGCCTGAGAATGTTTGTTCAAACACCAACATAATTCTTTTTGGCCAGTGTGCTACAGATTTTACAGCACCTGTATGCAGTTTTGCAATACTCAGACAGGGATTTTACATGTCATAAGGATACAGGAGGGTTCTTATACTTTAGGCTCTTTTTACAAAAGGCCTTATTTGTATAATAGAGCACTTACTTTTATTACTGTAAATAACTTGGACTTTGAGTAATTTTCAAATCCAATTCACAAATCTCTCCATATTCTACTTCCACAGTTTATGTTTTTCCTCTGTTGGATATTACCTAAACTTGGCAGGCCATACTGCAGGTCCATGAAGAATAATGCAATACAATGTCAGCTTGGGCATGTTATTAGATCAAAGCAGTCTGTTTAAAATGCCTCATTCTTTATAGTGGCTGCCTCCAAGGAGAGGATTTGGGATGGCCAAGAGTTAGAGGGAGCCAGACTCTCCACTGTATACCATGTACCTTTTGACTTTTGCTCCATGTTCACGTGTTTACCTATTTCAAGAGATTTGTTTTAATTTAATGATTATATGTTATGTATGTTTTGTCATAATAAAAAACTTGAATGCCCCTATTTTAATAATGGATAATATTATTAAAAAAAAAAAGTCAGGATGGTGGGAAGAGAACCGAGCTATTGGTCAGAAAGTCTGGATTTTATTCCTGGCTCTGCCTACCAGTGTGATCTTGGACAAACTAATCAATCTTTCTGTGCCTTGATTTTCTGTTCTGTAAAATAAGAGGGTTGCTATACATGGTTAAGATCCAGTTTGTTCTAGAGGTTTGTGATTTTATAAAGTAAAGAGGCATTCTATATGCTCTCTTGACAATAACTTTGAATTAGCTGGGCTTAGATATTTTTTAAAATTGCAACTAGAGAGAAAAACAAGAACCTTAAATTTCAGAATCCTTTTAAGCTTCACAGATGACTGAGTTTATAATTAGGTTTCAGGCTACTTATAATAATCTGGAAGGACTTCTTCTTCCTCATTATTTTCTTATAAACAAAAGAGGATTTAGTCCACTAACAAGAGAGATCACTAACTTCTACTGCTTATATTTAAAGGAAGTTAGAAACTTATACATTTTCACAATTAGAAAACAATTCATTTTTGTTTATCCAAACTGAACGTTTGCTCATTAATGTTGCTTAAAAATCTTGGATTTTATTTTATACATCTATGGTTTTAAAGAAACTCTCCATTTTGCTTAGTTCAATGTTTAGCAAAATTCCTATGTGCACTCACTGTAAAACTATCCTTATAGAAAAGGATTACATAAATCTTATTTGCCAGATTTTTCTCCCCAGGATTCAGGGAATGGAAATGTCAATTGGCTTTAGCATCTCTGGTTTTATTGATGCCACAAAATACTAAACTAGGAAGGAATAAATTAATCTGCCTATTCAATTGATTCTTCTGGAACTTCAGAGCTCCAGAAAGGGGAAGTAAAGTGATATGAAATACATAATTCTGGAAGGCACAGTAAATATAATAAACTCTGGTTCTAAAAACTTCTGATTTCTTTTCAGTAGACTAGAAAATTGGTGCCACTGGAATAACAGATAAAAATGACACTATCATGAAAAAAAGATGCTGGTCATTAGCAAAGAATTCTTCCAGGAGATGTCAGAAACAAAACTATACCCTCTAGAATAAAGATCTGAAATGGAAAATTCTCAAGCTTTGGGGAGGAACTTTTATTTAAGTTTTAATAAGATGTTTCAAGAAAACTTGAAATACATGAATTATATGGATATCATTTTACAAATCTAAAGGCACATTGTTATTTCAGAAATAAATTCATTTCAGATAGCAATTTTGACATACATTCCATCAGATAGAGAATTAAAAACCTAGGCAAAAATGGAAATTTTAATATGGAGAAAGGGGAAAGTCATTCTAAAAAAATTATTTTTTTCCTCCTAATTTTTCTGCTCTTCTCCACTATTTTATGAAGGCAATATAATAAGCATATAAATTTGGAGATAAGGCTTAGATATGAATCTCAGCTCTGTGACTTACTGTGTGGTCTTACACAAGTTATACCCTCTCTGTACCTAAGTTTCTACTTTTATACAGAGAGTATAACAGTACTTACCTTGAAGAACTACTGTAAGGATTAATAAGAATAGTTCACATTTACTGAGTGCTAACTGTGCAAGGGAACATTCTCAGTACTAAACATACAATGTTTCTTTAATCTTCACAACCAAAATATGCCTATACACAAATATATACAAATAGAAAACAACATTTGTCTCTTTTATTTTATTATCTTCTTTTACAGAGGATTTATTTTATTATATTTTACAGAGTAAACTAGAGATTAAGTAACTTGTCCAAAGTCACATAGCTAGAACCTGAACATGAAATCCAAAACTCTGGATTTAAGCTCTGAGGTAAAGAGTAAAAGTTGAGGCAGTTACAAATACTAGAACAACACAAACTTGGGACAAATGCAAAAAGACGTATTTATTCACATATAGTTCTTTTGTCAGTAATCCTTCATTATGTCCCCAATTTAGACTGATTTCAACTGAACTGAGCTAAACAGCTCAGAACTGAATAATTAATCATATACTTTAATGCATCTCATTAACTAATCCCAGCCCAGCCTCATAACTCCCGGAGGCATTTATTACATAAAACTAGTGGCAGACAGGTGGTTAGGCCCTACTGTCCCTTCGTTGTCCCTCAAATACATGTAGACAAGGGCTTCTCAATCTCAGACTATTGATATTTGAGGCTTCTTTGTGTATGGGGATGGGTCTTGTCATCTGCCCATACCTGCCAGATGCCTATACCATTGCCAAATGTCTTCAGAGGTGGGAGCGGAGGGCACAAAAATCACCTCCAATTTGAGAACCACTGACACAGATCTAGTAATTAGGACAGGAAATTTTTGGTTAAAATTGTCAGGTTTTAAGTCATTTCTTCAAAATATTTTCAATGAAAAAAGAGAATAGAAACATTTAAAAGATTACATATCATCTCCTGTCAGCATTATAAATATCCTCTCCCTACTCTGGGAAACTTCCCTAGATGACTTTAGCTCTTAATCGCTTCTCCCGCAGTGCCATTTGCCTTTGTTGCCCTTACTGTTCAATTAGCCCTTTTAGAGAACATGCTAGTATTAATACTTGTCTGAAGTCTATCTGCCATCCTTAACTGTATTATAAACTCCTGGGAGACACAGACAATAACGAAGGATTCTTCTACTTTCCATAGCTCCCAGAATAGTGCTAAGTATACAGTGGGGATGCTGAAATGTCCACTGACCACCTCATAGGACTATCAGACAGAGGTTGCAAGAATTAGCTAAACAGAGAAGTTTTTTTTTTAATTCAAATTTATATATACCACTCATAATATTAAGAAAGAATTTCCATGGATAAAAATGCAAAATGCCTTAGATGATCTGTAATATATTTTCTGTGTTCATATTTCAGCTTTTTTTCTTTAAAGTGGTAATTATTGGGTGAGGTGGTAAAAGGGGATCAAATATATGGTAGCTGAAGGAAACTGGACTCTGGGTGGTGATCACACAATAGAATATACAGATGTCAAATGATAACGTACACCTGAAAATTATATGATTGTATTAACCAATGTTACCCCAACAAACTTAATTTAAAAAAATTTTTTTAAAAAAGCAGCAATTAAGATGGCATCATCTTAAGTTTAAGTTTTTATCATGTTTTAAGTTTTCTTTATATCCCCCCCTTCTCTCCTCCACAAAATATTTCCTTTTCCATCTGTATGTGATAAACATGACCAAACTTACCATAACAACTAAGATACTTCAACTTACATAGAGAAACTATACCTATTTTTGAATGACATTTTTTAATCACACCATACTATTTACATAAAAACTTATTTTAAGCAGTACTCCACCAGAAATGATTTCACTAGTATTAGGGAAATAAGCCTACACTTTCAGATCACATTCCACTTCTGCTTGACAAACTGAAATGTTTTTGAAATCAAAAAAGAGTTGATTTATTCTCTTTTACTAACTATTGCTTGAAAAGGGTAAAATTTTGAAGTATATGATTTCAAACAGCACTTATATAGAGAAATAGGCTGAAGCACTGTATCTGGCTCCAACACTGGCTCTGCATTAAGGAAAAGGGAATCTAATGCTCTCCCAATGACACCTACTCAAAAGTCAACAGTTTCTGCTAATCCTTGAATATACAATAAACCTGACCAGAAAGGAACCTGACAATGTATCTTCATGATTGTAAATATGTTCATTGCAGAAAATCTTCAAAATAGGAAAAAGTATAAAGAAAATTCAATCACCAAAGATGCCAATCAATACTTTGGTATATGTTCTCCTAGTCTTTTTTTCTATGCAAACGTATACACAAATTCTTAAACTGAACCAAACATCACAACAAGTACTGTCTTTTCCGAAGTTCTTGTAAAGGAAACTTTACAGTAATTCCAATAATGTTTCCATTGTAAAGTCCTATCTCTTGAAGCATACTCTTGAAAATCCCCAAAGGAATGTTTAGAATTGAGTCAAAATATCATTTAAAACCAAGTGCGGGGAATTATGAGAGCAATGAAACAAAAACTGTAACATGAAGAAAAAGATGACTTTTCTTATGTGGTTCATAACCAGCTCTAAAAATAATTCCAAAGCAAGAATACCAAAAATGTTTTGCAAGGTGGCCACAGAAGGAGGCCTGCAGTGCTTCTAGGGTGACTAATCTGAAGCGATTTCCCACCATTCATTTGCTTATAGACAATTTGGGGCATGACTTCTTAAAACGAAGTCTCACCATTTTACTCACACATTTACTCCCTTCCATCTTCTCTATTTTTTTACAATTCCCCCTTCCCTTTTTCTCTTACAATACATTCCCCTCCACCAAATTATGCCTTCTACACACACACACACACACACACACACACACACACACACACACACACACAGAGGAGGGAGAGAAAGAGACAGAGGAGAGACGAGGAGAGACAGACAGAGACAGAGAGAGGGAGAGTGAGGAGGAGAGAGAGAAATCAATATGTATTTTATTTTCGACAACATTCAGATAACTATCAGAGGTTACTAAAATCATTTCTTCAGTTCCACAATATCTGGTGTGGAGGATAAAAAAAGAGCAACTCACTCTGACTCAGGAAACTCAGTTCCATGCAATCTAATGTTGGTATAGTTTTATCCTATCCTACAGATTAGGAAACTGGGGTCCAGAGACCTGATGCCATCTTCCTAAGATCACCTAGGCAGAGACAGACCCCACTAGAACCCTCTTCATTAACCATTCTTCCTCTCACTAATTTGATGTTTTATTTTCTATAACATTAAATTCAAATTTTTAATCATCATTGTTCTCTCTTTTTAAAATTTATATTATAGGCATTAGCCATCTACTTTCTCAGGAGAGTAGCCCAGGTGTCAGGTAGCTGAACAGATCTTGTGTTTTTGGTACTCATTTCCTGCCACCACTCTATCAGCTGCAAATGATTCCTTAAACTGTAATCAGGGATTTCTCCCATGCTTTCTTGTTATTAAGTAAACTCAGGGGAACATAAATTAATAGATAATCAATTCTTTTCATTTATAATGGGAAAACTCCATATGAAAGAACTGTTGTTTCTACTATTAAAATTCCACTTAATCCTTACCCACCTGTGTCACTAGAGATTAAACTATAAAAATAAACACTCTCAGGGCTTTTGAAATCCAATCTCTACAATTATTGTTTACCACTGGGGGATCAAAGTCACAACTCTAATATTTGTTTAGTCTAATCCCTCCTTTACTGATTAGAAACAATAAAAGATCATAGAATCTCTCTGCCTTGACCTTCACTCAGTGGTGGTATTTGTAGAAAGGCCCAGTGAATACCCAAGAGACACGGAGTACAGACTAACTAAACCCTCCACAGCCCTCCTAAGTGCTCAGGTAACAAATCCCAGGATGGGATCTTTGGGGTAAATTAAACTGACACTTTATAAATGAGGACATTATGTATAATGCTACCTTCCTATGGGAAACAGTAAGTGACAACTTCATCTGAAAAACAAAATGACTCATCAGGCTTTAACTAACCGTCTTTTCTTTGCCCTTAAAACCAAGTCTTATTTACCAAGTGCCTTCCAAGTTCAAGGCACAGTACTGAGCATGATCCCTAGATCATTTAATGATGACAAAATATTTTACACAAAGGCTTTCTGATGTACCGGACAAATGGAAAGAGAAGGCAGTCTCCAGTCTCACTGGAGACCAAAAGGGCGGGGAGAATCAACTTTTAAAATCTGTCACATTTGCCATGAAGCACTGACCCACAGTTTCTCTTTTCATGATGACAATAGGGGACATTATCAAATTATATAAGATAGACCCAAACAGTAGGTCTCCACATCCATAAGCCTTGCTTTGATAGGGGCTGAGGGTAACTCAAGAAGGCAACTGAGATTCTTATTCACATCTCATTTCCTTTGCTTTCAGGTCAAGGAAATTTAAGGCAAGATAGCATAGGAAATGTTATATAGGGAGCAAACTGACGTGGATGGAGACATCTAAAAAGCATAGCCCAACTGTAAAGGCAGTCCTAGTCACTTCATTTTCTGGACCATTCTGATGTCGTGTCTTTAACTCATATATAGTAGAAACTCTAACTTCCCTAGAAATTTGATCTTTACAATGAATAAATACAATGATATCTGGGATTTTCTCTTAGGCAGAGCTTAGTATATACAACTAGATCCAGTGTTTCTCAACCATTTTCATCACGGCCCCTAAAGGAAACACTTCTGTTTCCTTCTCTACTCATAACCAATTGTCTGTGTGCTTTTTTCCACATTAAGCAACTTTCCAGTTCTCGGAGGACACCAACTGGGTGTTCAACAATTTAATTCAATTCTGTCACTAACTGCCCAGAGTTAGCGCAGGCTCCCCAGGTTAAGGGCTCAGTCCTACAAGGCTACCCTCCCCCACCCCCACTTCAGACACCAACTTCAAGTTTCAGATTCTCACCTGTACTTCTGACCAACTGGCTATAAATCCTGTGTTCCCACAACCCCCTCAAATTCAATAATTTCCTAGAATGGCTCACAGAACTTGGAAAAACAGTTACTTACTAGATTAGCAATTTATTATAAAAGAATATAACTCAGGAACAGCCAGACCTAAGAGATTTGCTAAGCAAGAAGGTATGGGCACAACACCCTCCCAGCACCTTGATCTGTTCACCAACCTAGAAACTCTCCAAAACCATTGCATAGGGTTTTATGGAGAATTCCAATAAGTAGGTGTCATGACTGAATTAATCACCTTGGTGATTAACCCAACTGACAACCTATCTCCCCTCCCAGGTCAGGGTGGTGGGGCTGAAAGTTTCTACTCCCTAATCACAGGGCTGGTTCCCCTAGCAACCAGAGGCATTTCAAAAGTCACTTCATTAACATAAACCTCAGGTGTGGGTGAAAGGGGCTTGTTACTGAATAACAAAAGGTGCACCTTATACCTTTATTGCTCTGGAGCAGTTTCAGGATTCACGTCAAAAGCCAAATATTAATTTATTATATTACATTAGGAGTTCTGTGCCAGGAATTGAAGATACACTGCCTGCTGGGCCTTTTTAGACATTTTTTCCCCCTAAAAATGACATACCCACTCCATTGAAATATTAATACTACAGACATACTGCATATGTGTTTACATATTATATGTATATCTGTGCTTTACACATAAAAAGAGAAGTAATTTTTACCCCTCCCCAAGAATCAATTTTCACTCCTTTGGGGGTGATAGTGCCTATTAAGAATGCATGCCTTAGCTTATGAAAAAAGACATTGGTAAAGCCAAGAATATAAAACAAGGTTATTATAAGTTAGCCCAGAAGTTGTGTCTCCATATCAGGAAAATTTATAAGTCTATTTCTAGAATAACAAGTTGCCTACAATTGTAGTACTATAACCTCTTCGTTTTTATGATGTAAAATTAAACAACAAAAACACACTGAGTATATACTACATACAAATAAAGTCTTAACTTAAACTTGAGATTATGACACTAAGTAAATAATTTAAAATAAGCTATCTTTTAAGTATTATATAAGTATTTATTACACTAACTATCCAGGAGCCTGTACTTTGGATTAAATGCAGAACAATGGGATAAAATTAGTATCAATACCATTTCAGATAGCCTTTCAAAAAGGATTTAAAATGCAATAAGCAAAAAAGTCCAAAATCTCAGATAAGATCATTACTTCTAGTCTGTCTCATTAAAATCTGACTCATGCCAGAACACCTACACTGAGGGGGTTCTGTAGGGAATGAACTCATCTGGCTTTGCCAATAATTTCCCATGCAGACTGGGTAAGTTACTTAACCGCTCTGTGTTCATTTCTCCAACCATTTCTCAGCTAATAATGTAAATCAACACACAGTAATGGAAAAATACACAACACTCCAGGTCAGGAGACCTGCCCTCTGGTCCCACTTTAGCTACTGACTCACTGTGTGAATATGGGCAAGTCACCTCCCCTTTCTCAGGCCTCATTTTCCCAAATGTATAAGGAAGACGTCATGCCAGATGCATGCATGGAGATTGTACGTTCTAAAGGCCTGCACCTGGCTAATTCACATATACTAGCATACCAAACAAAACAATGCCCCTTATTAAATTCTATAAAATTCAAGAACATGTAATCTGAGTCAGCCCAGTCAGTACTAGACTTAATAGAAAAAATACTGCATAGAAAAATATTGGAAGAAAAATATAATTGCTGTCCAAGATAATAGTCTTAAAAGTTTAGGCCCAGTAACCTTCCTAACTTAACTTAGGTACAAGTGTCATCCATAAGAACTTGTAGCCCCTTTTTAAACCATATCTATTTAATGCCTGAATCACCTATTAGTATAGTACCCATAAATTATCTCCTGCTATGTTAAATAATACCTTCATTTTATTTGTAATTGGTAAACCATTTTAAACTTTAGGGAATGTCCCTAAGTTATAGCAGTCTGGGATTTGAGAAATTGAGTCCATATTTACCAATACATACTCTATACTACAGATTCCAATTAAATCCCTTCTCAGCTTTGGTTTTTTCAGACTTATTAGACAATCTGCATTCTTCCCATTCCCTTGAACACTTCAGTAGCCCTGAGCTAAATCTTTTCCAATTCCATTGGAACTTTCTTCACCTCCTAGGAAGACTAGGAAAAGAATGATCAAAATGAAAGCCAGTAACAGGGAGAAGCATAGAAAATATGCCACTGAGAGAGAAAATTTTCACCACTGTTCTCAGCTCCATGACACAAAGGAAAATAAATATCCCTTTCCCAAACTACGAGCATAAAAAGATATTCTATCTGTTGAGAATTAACAGGACAGTTCTTTGATTTCTATATGCAATTAACTGCTTCTAAGACTGCTTCACAAAGTACTGAGACACCTGTTATTTGAAGTATTCGAACAAAAAGGGTGAATGATCTCCTGTCAAGTATGTTACAGATGTCATTCCTGTATTGAAAAGAACAAATTAGCTCAAAAGTTCCTAACAGTTTTCTAGCCCAATACAGTTGAGAGATACATCATCCTACCAATCAACTGGTAATATTGGTTTACTAGTTAAAGTGATTGTCAATGGGAGCAGGGCAAATATCTCCAGACGGTGTGTGTAACATTTGATATGCATTCCCATATCCCAAGTGGGTCTCAGCTGAGAATTATTGGATTAAATTATTCCTAAAATCTCCTCTGAATATAAAAGTTTACTAATATTCTCATAGACTATCTTTATTTCAAGGCCAGTGTCTAAGAAACTTTGCTACCATCATCCAACCATTTCCCTTATTTCTTCACAATTTTAGTTACTGGCTCACTGCCATTTCCTCCACTACTACTTCGTCTGAATTCTTAGAAAGTTCACTATAAATATAGATGATCCTTCTAACAATCTGACTCTCAGTTCACTGAATTTCTGTTTTACCAATGTTGTTCTCTACTCCACTTAAACCATGTATTTCCATGGTCATACCCTAAGAATTTATTATTACCAATAACGACAACCTCTCCATAATCTCAATTTCATGCATTCCATCACTAACTACCACCTATCCCTCCCTATGGTATCTCAACCCAACTATCCTCCAACTCCACTGAGACCTCAAAAGTAACACCTTTTCACTGAACCTCTCTCCATTGATTTTCTCTCTTTCTTGCCCAGCTTAAATTCCATAGTCAATCATTACAATTATTCTCTTATGTACACTACCTAATCCCTTGCCTCTCTCTTGTTGTTTAAATGTATCATACCAATTTCAAGTGGGCCCCTTTATGTGGCCTGGGAATCATACTTTACAACCCTAGGTTCACCTTCTCTCTCTTCCTCCCTCCTCCCCGAGGACATTCATATTTTCTTCTCTTTTCTCAAATCCTAACACTACCTCCCTTCTGCCCTAAGTTGATAACCTGACTCCCTACTTCACTGAGAAAACTGAAGCAACCATAAAAAACTACACAGATGTACTACATCTCTCCACCTAGCAACATCTGCACCCATGTACTACCTTGATCTTTCTACAGATTTACTTTCCTCCTCCTATCCAAAGCCAATCCCTCTATCTATAGAGCCCACCCAATCTCACCTATTCCAGAATATCACTCCAGCAATTCTCCCTTCTCTCTACTTCATCAGTTTTTCACTCTACTGGATCTTTCACTTCAGCCTACAAACATCCTGCTCTTGTTCTTACCTAAAAAAATAAATAAATAAAACTCAACTACACTCTGCTCACTAACTCCCAACTATTTCTTTGCATTTGCTGCCACAATTTTCAGAATAGTTTATAATCACCATCTCAATTTCTCTCCTTCTAATCTCTCTTAAACCTACTTCACTGAAATTGCTCTCTTTAAAGGCACTAATGACCTCCACACTGCTAAACCCAAAGGTCAATTCTCAATTCTCATCTTACTTAATCTATCAGCAGCATCTGGCATGACTGATTACTCTTTCCACCTGGACATTCCATTTTTGTTTGGAGAACTCTACACTCTTCATTTTCTTACCTCACTGGATCATTCTTTTTCAGTCTCCTTTGCTGGTTCCTTCTCTTCTCCCTATCCTCTTAATGTTAGAATGTCCCTGGGCTGAGTCCTTGGTCCTCTTTACTTACTACACTTACTCCTTTGCTGATCTCATCTAGGCTCAAGATTTTAAATGCCATTATATGTCAAACTCCACACATCTATCTATCCAAATGGCTACTTGACACCTCTACTTGGAAGTCTAGTAGCCATCTTAAAGTTAACATGTCCAAAACTGAATTACTGATATATCACCCTGCTCCTCAAAGTCTGTTTCATCTGTAGTCCCAGCATTGCATTTGATGGCAACCTATCCTCCAAAACTCACAGGTCCAAATCCTGGAGTCCTCCTTGACTGCTCTCTTTTTCTCATACCTCACATCCAAAGTATCAGGAAATCATGCTGGCTCTACCTCAAAATATAAGTCTAATCTGACCTTTATTTTTATTTTTCAATTAGAGTTTACATTCAATATTATTTTATATTAGCTTCAGGTGTAGAGCATAGTGCTTAGACATTTATATAATTTATGAAGTGGTCCCCAAATTAACTAGTACCCACCTGGCATTGTACATATTTATTACAATATTACTGATTATATTCCCTATGCGTGACTATTTTGTATTTTGTGACTATTATATTCCCCATGACTATTTTGTAACTACCAATTTGTACTTATTAATCCCTTCTCCTTTTTCATCTATCCACCTCACATCTGGCAACCACAAAAATGTTCTCTGTATCTGCAAGTCAGTGGGTGTGAGGTGGTATCTTGTTGTGGTTGTGATTTCCCCAGTGGCTAATGATGTTAAGAATCATGTGTTTACTGGCCATTTGTGTATCTATTTGAAAAATATCCACTGACTCCTTTATCATTTTTAAATTGGGTTGTCTTTTTTATTATTGAGTTATAAGAATTGTTAATACATTCTAGATAGTAGATCCTTATCAGATATATGGTTTACAAATACTTTCTCCCATTCTGAGGATTATCTCTTCCTGAGCGTCCTTTGAAGTACATAAATTTTTAAATTTGATGAAGTCCAATTTACCTATCTTTTCTTTGGTTGTGTATTATTAACTTTTAAGGATGAGACTAGAAGCTAAAGTTTGAATATCCTATAACCAGATAAGTTGTTCAGACTTGTAATGAGCAGAGAACTGGCCAGTCATTTAAATTATGAATTCCCATTTAAGAAACACAACCACTTTATCTTGGTGAGGGTAGGAAGGAAGCTATCCATTTCTAAGTTTTTAATTAACTAGATTTTCAGATTAAGCATTTAGCCTTTGAATACCAAGTAGATAATAAAATGCAAAAACATAAAACCTGGGTCATATTTGTATATTTTCCAGGGCTATTTGCCATAATAACTAACTTTTCATAGTTCTTACTTGAACTGGAATTGTTTTTTCAAACTGAGCACATTTAAAATGAATTATTTTTCAAGAGTTTCAAACTAACATTTTTCTCAATCAGCACAAAATTAAAGACTGGCATAACCTCACTGTTCCATTACTGCTTGATAAATAATACTAAATAGATAATACATAATCCCAAATAATTACTTGGATTATATAACTTGCAATGTAATTATCCCAAAAAGCTATTGTAATTATAGTAATTTTTTCTAACAAAAACAAACTGGTCATTAGTGTCCTGAAAGTGACAGGTGGCAAAACTGTCTACATTTCTCTACCTCACATTCAGTATGTATTTACTATATGACATATTATCTATTTCTGCCACAGAAGTCTACTTCTAATTTGTTCGGTTTACTCCCACACACCCCCCAAGCCCCCATATAGATTTTGAAGTTTTTAAATGCTTTTTCATTAATTGCCATAATCAGATGATGTTGCTTCCTGTATCCTGTTCATGTGATAATTTAAATAGTTTTTTCATATATTAAGAATATTGTGTTCACGAATGATATGGCCTCAAATAATTTTCTTTATTGATACTGTATAGGGGTTTGGATCATGTTAAATTAGCCTTAGAATGAATTAGGTATGCTACCTCTCTTACTACTCTCTAAAATCTATGTAAAAATATATTCCTTCACTAAATAATTGTTTGTATTTCCTCTAATACCTCTAATAACTTTCTTTACTTTGCCAACTAACTCTTTGAGTGAAAGAAGTTTTGGCTTTAAAAAAGCTTTGAGTGGTGATAGCTGCACAACGATGTGAATGTATTTAATGCCTCTGAACTGTACACTTAAAAATGGTTAACATAATTTTTATGTATATTTAACCACAATTTTTCAAAAGAAGAAAAAAAAGGAGAGGAAAAAGAGAAGGGGGATGAAAGAGAAAAAGTAGCGAAGATGGAAATCCCCCCAAAACAAATAAACCAGTCTGAGAACCTGCTGGCAGACAACATTCAAGAAAAGCCTGCTGAGAGGAAGGCCAAGTTCACCGGGCCCTCAGAAAGACCACCAGCAAAGCCAGACTCTGCAAAGAGCATAGTTAAGTAGGTCATCTTGGAAGAGTAATATGACCTACCTTATATTCACAGAGCTTTGTCTCTACTCTAAGATGTGAGGCTATACAAGAACATCCTTCACACTTCCTAGGACCTGGGCTGCATCCAAATGTCACTGTACTTCCCTATCTAGGGCTCCTCCTAGAGAGAAGACAGTTAAGTTTCCCTCATACCACATAAGCCAGGATCCTCTTAAATGTGGAATTAAGCTAATGGCAATATTTTGGTTTTTGGTTAACGGCAAACCAATAGTTGAAGTACCAATACTGTCAAAAGAAAGCAAAGATATTTCAAGGCAAAGAACCAAGAAAAGTCCACAGTGTGCCTCGTTGCTTTGCAGTTCTCTTAAGGATATTTAATGTCTAAAACAAGCAGAATGACATTTTTTCAGAACACTTTTGACCATAATTCCAAAGTAATAAAGTGTTCAGTTCAGCTTCAAATTTATAGTCATAAATGTAAATTATGACGCAGTACTTCTTTAATGTATGAACTTGGGGGGAAGATGTTTCAAAAAGTGGTTGAAATCGAATAAGCTTTTCTGAAAATAGTTCTCATAAATATCATAAGCACCACTAAATAAAATTTTATTCCAAACTGAACCAGTCTATGTACCATACCTTAAACATATTTTTATAGTGAAGATATTGTTTATAACAATGCTTCACTAATAATAAATGCTCAGTAAGGACTTGCTGAATAAATGAATTAGAAGGACCTAGCCTCAATTTGAGTTTGTTTTGGTAACAGGGAGATGACAACAAAGACTAAAACTCTTTATTTTTTCTAGATCTATCAGGACCTTATGTTGAATGTTACTGCAATAAAACAGTACCTCATACATTTGTAATTCAATGCAATTGACACATTAGATCTCCTCTAGACAAAATAAAGTGGAAAAGGAGGAGGAGGACCTTTCTTCAGAAGGAGCTTCTTCAATGATGGCATGGGTTAGATCGGACCTCAAGTGATCTGAAGGGCCCTCGTCTCACTTCACACTCAAGTGTTGACCAAAAATTGAGATGAATTATTTGACTTCTATAAAACTGATCAGCCACCTGACCCTTTATCTCAGGGAAGATGGGGTAAGCTCACTCAAAAGAGGATTTTTTTCATTCCCATCCGTAGTGTTTCACCTAGCAAAGCATACTTGTTGAGGATCAAAGTTTTACAAGACAGAGAAACACTACTTGGGCAGCAGTTCCTAAAAAACTATGTAAGGAGTTAAATTATATCCCCCAAATTCATGTGCTGAAACCCTAGCCCCAATACGACAGAATGGGTTATTACCAATGCAATTAGTTAAGATGAAGTCATAATAGAGTTGGGTGGGCCCTTTATTCAGTATGACTATTGTCATTATAAGAAGAAGAAATCTAGACACAGACAGGCACACAGGAAGAATATGATGTGAAGACTGGAGTTATCCTGCCACAGCCAAAGAACTATCAGAAGCTAGAAGATAAATCTGGAACAGATTCTTCTGTCACTGAAGCATGGCACCTTGAATTTGGACTTCTAGAATCTAAAACTGTGGGACAATAAACACCTGTTGTTCTAAGCCATCCAGTTTGTGGTACTTTGTTACTACAGCCCCAGTAATATGATACAGATAATAAGAGGCTCATGTGCACTAACCAGCCTACAAGCTTCAGACTGCATTTCAGATCCAGCTTTGTACCACATTAGCCCAGGCCCCAAGACCTCGAGGACTCATGAGCTGCTGCAACAGCTGCCTGGTCTCCCCAACTCTACCTGCTTCAACTGCCAAGCCCACCTGCACATCAACTTTCAAAGATGTCAACTTCTTTGCACCATTCTCTTGTTAAAAATCTCTAATGACTCATCAATGCCTACAGGAAAACCCCAGATTCTCCCATCTAGCATTCGGGCTCCTCTCTACTAACTGCTAGGTGAGATTCTGCTAGTGACCCTAGAAAATATAACCATTATTACAGATACCATACTTCCTCCCCTACTTCCTTCCCTGGTTGTCACTCTCCCCCTTTACCAACCCAAATCTGGACCGTCCCACCAAGACAACTACCAAGATCCGCTTTCTCTTTGACTTTCTCTTAATATACTCAATCCCACAACAAAGAACACTTCTCTGACCTCTAGGCATTTGCTGCTGTATAAGTCATTCTGCACTCACCTCAGACTGCCTTGCATAGTTACCTAGCATTTTAAAAGTGCACACTTTGATTCCACAGGTGAATTATGAGCTCCTTAAGGAGAGAGTTCATGTTTTACAATATTGGGGGGTACTTCTCAAAGCTAATGACAATGCTAGGCATATTATAGGAAAGCTCTAAATTCTTGTTGAATTAACTATTAAACATATATTAAAAATTCTTATAACTATTATTTTTGGCTCTTTAACTAGAGACTTAGAATTTAACAAATCTACAGATTTCATGTAATCCTAATGGTTCCATATATATCTGAATAATTTAAAACTTGCAAGGAACAGGAGGAAAAAACTCCTTAGGATTTTTAGTCCCAAGTTACTTACCATTCTTCATCACTACATTGGACCACACATTGGCATTCAAGGCTTGAATAATTCGCTTTACTCCTGTAGATTCTGGGAAGTCATCTAATTAGAAAGATAAAAATATATACAATTTTTATGCATGCACTTATACATACATACCTATATGTGTACATATATTGCCGAAGCCATATTTTTTAATAACTGTAGCTCAATTATTTTGCTTAGTTACTTCACATTGTAACTTAAGTAATAAGGAAAAAAATAAAGCAAATACAGAATGTAGAGCTCCTGATAAGATTATAAAAACTAAAACAATTAAGAAAAACACACAATGGGTTTATATAAGAACATCATACTCATTGCCTCACCAGTGGCATCTTCTCATATTCTCCTGAAAATGTTAGTTTGCATTAATTACACAATCCTGGGAGAGTACTAGACAACCAATCTTGGTTATTTATAGAGAACAAGTTTCCTGAAGGCAGGAATGGTTCTGAGTATGCTAAATAATCCTGTAAATGCCCTGTCTTCTCCTGAGAATCATAAAATATTGTTTATAATAGATATCTAGAAAATAGAGAATAATTTCTTGATCAGAGAAAGATAGTTTAAGAGTAAGAAGTGAAATTACTAAATCCAGAGTGTAAGAGACAGGCAAAGCATCATTAAAAAAATCCCAAAGATTTAGTTTAGTTATTAGTATTATCCTACTTCTGAAATTTAATTGGTACTACTCTAAACAACAGGTGGTAACCCTAGTCAGTATACCAATAATAAGGTGGTATTCTTAGCTACATTGCAGGAATGAATGCATATAAAGGAAATGGAGATCCTTCAGCAAATGAGTATTGTAAGACTGAAAGAGAAATGTCTCCTATGAGTTTACAGAGCACACTCCACATAGAACCTGACTCCAGTAGCCTGTCCTGGCCCGGCTCTGGGTAGTTTAACAAGAAGAACGCAGTATTAGAAGTCAAAAGATCTAAATTTGAACCCAGGCTCTGCAACTTATTAGCTTTTGATCAAGGGCAAATCACTTATGTTATTCTCAAAAAAAAAAAAAAAAGTAGGCATCACACCACTCTGCGCACATCTCCCCTAGAGGAAAGATGCATTATCCTGCCTATTATCTAATTATTGAAAGAATAACTAATACTTCAGATGATATAACCAGGAAGCAAAAATATGATCTGAAATAAAGAGCCAACAATAAGATCAAATTTAATACCAACAAGCATAAAGTCTCATATTGATGTTCGAATAATATATGTAAACATATTTTCAGGATGAGAATATATATGGCTTGGTAACTGTATTAAAAAATTCTAACAAGGTTTTACTTATGTTACCAAAAGATGATATGCCAAAAATCTATTTCAAGATTAATACAAGAACATGTTCAGACAAGGAGCAAGAAGAAGTGTAAAGCTATAAAGGAACAGAGATTCCAAAATGAAAACAAATTTAAATAAAGGACTCAAACGTTGACTCTCAAGGACAATAGGAAGAGAAAATTCTAGTGCGAGAAATAAGTGATTACACTCAGGCTCATATACACAACAGAGGGTGCAAGTTTTAGAGGACCTAGAAAAACATGGAAGAAGAAATTGTACTTGTTAATTTTCAATATCCTTACAAATGTACAGGGAGAAAAACCAGCCTTTTTATTTCATTTTTGTTCTCTTCTCTGGCAGGGTTTTATTCCCAAAGGTAACATTTTGGAAAAATTCTAAACAAGTCATAATATAGAAAGACATTTCTTATTTTTAAAATAAGCTTTCATGTAATGATTACTTATAACCTATCCATGTACTTTAACTTGTATTGGTTGCCCCTGCCTAAAATTGTTTTTTGGAAAAACTGGCATCTTCTCAATGCCACCTTCCTACTAGTCCTCTAAATACAATTCCAGTATACTTTCAATTTCTTCCCCATGGAACAGTTGACATTTAAGAGTTCATAGTGTCAATTCATTCTTTGAAATGATCTTTTCTGTCTCTGAAATACCACAGTACAAATATATTTTTCATAATACTTATAACATCCCGCTCGGTAATTCAATTATTTATATTCATGTTTTATCTCTTGTACCAGGTTGTAAGGTTTTAGTAGGCCAAAATGTGTCTTATCTTGGTAGATCCCACAGCAGCTAGCATAGGTGAACTTGGAAGGAATAAAGATGAAAAGAAAAATGAAAGCAGGTACAGGAAGAAGGGGGAGAAATAGAAGGTCCAGACTGTAGTAGAGGCAGTTAAGTGCACAGCTACCCCAAGAGGGCATCCTGGGTCTACTTTTGGTATTAAATGTCCAAAAGACATACGAATAGAACTGACATACCTCTATGGTTTCTGGGAATTCAGTCTTAAGTTACTAAGAATTCAAAATAAGGAGCATAAACTTTACCTATTTATGAATATAGGTAGAACTCTTCATTTTTGGCCATGGAGAAAAGATAAGAGATTGGTGAAATGACTAAGACTTAAAGTAGAAATCTTCCAACTTAATCCATAAGAAAAACAACATCTCAAAAGTCCTAAAATGAGTAGTGAAACCAAATAAATGAATTATTTGATTAATATTAAGACCACATCAATAGGTTTTGCACAAATCTTTTCAAACAGCTAAGAGAAAAACATTGTTTTTTGAATTTCACTGTGATTCTTCTTTCCTGAATTAAATAATCTCATATGTGAATTCAAATGCCATGTTTTCTCCCGACATCAACACTTACCATCGTCCTCAGGCAACTCTTCTGGACTAAGTTCTACCAATTCAAAGCCATGTTTGATACACCATTCTTGAGCTTTTTGTCGGTTTACACCTAAAATAACATGCAAAAAAAAATCTTTCTAAGTAAAAAAAACAAACACGAATATTGCTGCAATACTCTCCACAAATCTCAATGTGTTTCCATTAATGTCAATGTTATTTAAAGGCATCCAGAATAAAGTAATATAAAGAAAATAATTTCCTAAACCCCAAGTGTCAAGAAAGAAAAGAAAATGTTGCAATATTCCAAAGAGAAATAGCTGAAAATATTTTTGTACAGTAATAAAGCAATATGAGAGGTACTCATCTAAGGAAACAAATGTACTGTTTATCAAGGAATGGCAAACGTATGTGCCAACTACCCTCCCATTAAAGTATCTTACCATTTTCAGACACTCTATCACAGACCAAGATCATCACCTCAGGTAACCATCCTTCTACCAGTGGAAGCCACGCGGAGACACTATCAAGACCAGATTTCTAGAGGGAGGGAAAACAAACAAACAAAAATAAAAAAAGATACATTAGGAGAACACATAAAAAAGGCAGGGGGGGAAAAAGAAAGAAAGCACGAGATAATTTCTTATTCAAGAATCCATGAAAAATAAAATCTTACTTGTGTGCTGTCAAAGTAAACCACAAATGCTTGGACAGACTCTGCAATCTCTGCAGTGATGAGAAATTTGTTTGGCACTACACATAGATTGATATCCGCCGAATAGTATTTATTATCAATGGTCCAAGGATAAAATCTCACAGCATCAGTGGATGTTGCTTCCACAATAAGATCTTCTGTTCCAAGGATATCTTAATAAATGACAAAATATTACCATGGAAAGTGCAAAACTCATATACATTGGTCAATTTTCTAAATGAGATACTAGATTAATATGGTAATTCAGCTGATTCCCTTCATGCAAGGATTTCAAAGGATCTCACATTTATTAGAGTATTTTCTTCTCTGGTCATTTGATTGTAAAAGTAACACTGACATAATTTAATTCACTGGCTTTTTTTCCTTAAGAACACAAAAAGTATTCTGACTAGATTAGACAGTAGTAGGGAACAAAATAGTCATCTAACCAAAGGCCCAGATAAAAGTGAGTAGAAGAGAAACGATGACAGCTGTTATTTATTTTATTGCTTATGTACTTCATGGAGATGGAAGATTATAAGACTCCTAAAGAATTTGTAACTATTTTGTATTTATTGAGTGCTAAAAGGAAGGTAGCATTAAGGCTAAACCATTAATGAAATGAAGAGCTACACACATTCCTTGGGCCAAATGCTTACACATTAATTCAACTAATAAAATAAAAAGAATAGATACTGATAAATGACCCCAATTCCATTTATATTCAGCCTTGTTCAGATTTTCTGAAAGCCAGCTCAAATTCACCTTTGACAAAGACACTTCTGGGAAATTTTAAATGCATAACAGCCAAGCAAATTAAATGATTTAAAATACAACTAAATCTTTCAGAAACCCATATGCAGCATGATATGGCTAATGAAATTCTCACAGGAAAAGCTAGGTCAATGATAAACAAAAATATATATAGTCATGGAACAACTGAAGCATTTTGCCTCCATGTCATAAAATGTTTAGAATTGGAAGAGACATTAGAAATTGTTCTAACCTACACTCCCCTCTCTCATGCCCATACCCACAACCTCCATTTTATACAGATGTGGAAAATGAACTTAGAAGAGTAAAATGACATGCCACTAATTGTGTTGTTATAAAAAATGTACAGCCACAAACTCCTTTTCAATGCCTAATATGATGAATATGTAAAATATTTCTCAAACTCACAATTAGAAGACCACTGAAAAGTAGAAATTAAATTTTAAATTCCAGAGCTAAGATTATGTATTTGGAACATTGCCATAGTTTTTTGCTCAACAAAAAGATATGGTAAAATTAAGTAGTCCAAACAACTGCTAGGAATTATTAGTAATATATAAAGTATGTATGTGTGTACATGCATTCTTTTTACTGATAAACTTTTATCATGTAGTTATTAGGAGGAACTGAAAATGAAACTTCTTAAATAAAAAAAATTAAATTTAAAATAAATTTAAGACTTTACTTTTGACATAAGGCAGACACTGAAGCTTTTAAAAAATTTTCACCAAAATCAGAATTATTACACTTAACAGGTCTGTGCCAATATTGAAAACCTCAGTTTACCCAGTTTCTTTAAAAAGGCAGTTCTGCTTAATTTCTACCTAAAATCATAATCTTAATTATCAATCAATTTCATAGCAACCAGCTGCAATGTCCATCATGGAGTCTTATGACAAGTTCAGGTAGGAAATAAGCAGGAAGAACACATAAGTTATTAAAATCAAAGACTGTTTTCATCTAAATGTCTCACAGGAAAAAAACTCCTAGATCAAAGTCTATGTTGCATTCAAAGCTAATACTCCAAACTCTAAGCAGGTGGCACAGCAATATGCCAATAAAAGCGCATATGGAAGAAGACAAACTAAACCAAGGAGAGTAGCGAAAAATGTATAAACTGATTACTTTGAAAGGGTAGGAGGAACCACCATATGGATCCGTCTTCATTCATGGGTAATTTTTTAAAATTAAAAAAAAAAAAAAAAAAAGACTTTTTTAAGGGGGAAGTAGAAAGAGCAAAATAATGAAATCATTTGTTAATGGAGAAAGTAAAAGGAACATGGGCTGGTTCTCCTACCAGTCCACAATCTGTTCTTGGTATTTCCTAAACAGGTTGAATTACTAAAAACGGAAATAAAATTTGGGTTATGTTTTTTTTGAGATAGTGCCTTCAGCTAATATTAAAAATAAAATCAATTAAAATGTCATATGCTTAACTAACAGCAATTTAGAATATCTGGATCTATTAAGGATAGTTCATTTTATTAATGTTTAGAATACAAACAAACCAATGAGCACTTAAAATTTCAATTTTATACTACCTTTGATTTTCAAATGATTAAGATATTTACTTAACACGTAGAAAGAAGCTATTTCTCTTTTCCCTAAACCTAGATGACAATAAAACCAATAAATTGGGACAATGAATTTCACCTTTCAATGTTTTAGTAGCTGCATTTTCTTTTTTTATTCTTTGTGCTGCCTAAAATGATTTGATGGCTCAATTTACTTATTTTTAACATTTTGTCTAACCATATACTTTCAGCAAGGCTGCATATTGACTTTATCAAATCAGTGCCATATTATGACTTGAGAGAGAATAGTGAGTACTGTCATTCTAGTTTTTATCATCAATACATTGTAGTTTAATTTTAAAAATGTAAATGTCTATACTAATTTAGCTTTTCTTCCTCTTTTCTATTTGATTTCAAATGTTTAACAACTTTATCCTTTTCCAAATTAAAACAAAAATCACTCAAATGCTTATGTATACGGCTAAGAGTTTCTGGAGATCAGCCAGTATAATTCACTCATTTCACAGATGATAAAACTGAGAGCCAGAAAAAAGACGCCACATACCTAAAAGGAGCACAGCCTAAAATGGAATTCAGGTCACCAGCATTCTTTCTTACTACACTATGAAGCATTACATGTTATGATATATAGCATCTGAGCCAGATCAAACTCAAGTGTCTAATGGTCACAAGCCAAAACTAACCTATGAGCCTACAGTACGCTTTACCCTTTTATGAAAACCAAAAATAGTCAGAATGAGGGCACCATAATACATTAGCCTGCAGCACAATTACCCATCAGAAAACTGTCCATGGATTTTGGGTATTTATATGTCAAAAGTAAGTCATAATACATAATGATCTTATGGGGAGGGAGGGCAGGGAGGTTGCCAGACAAAATTCCTAGAAAGACCTGCAATGGTCTCTTTTCTTTGCCCTTCACTAAACTGAATTTGATGTAGTCAAAATGATGCACAAATAAAATCAAGAGCAGCTTCTCCCTCCTCTTGGTGGATGTCAGCCTGTCTCGTTCACACTGTTGGCAGCCACCTGGTGGAGCTGTAATATATCTTTTTTTTTTTTTTTTTTTTTAACAAACACTAGGTGATTAATTGCTGGGTCTGTTACTACAAACTTGGTTTTGCAGCTTAAAATAGTTAATTTATAGTGTTTTCAGACAAGAAGTTAAATGTTGACCCAGATTCAGGAGCAAGTATAAACCTTTCCCCCAGTTTTAAGTGCAAGTATAAATCTCTTTCCCTGTTTGAGAAACTGTTTTACATAGCCACCAATTCTCCAGCAACTCCTATTTACTTTCTCACTTCCTTGGTGAATTTATTTCCCCTAGAGCCCCACATGGCAAGTTGGTGAAAAGAAAAATTCGAGAGAGTTGAAGAAAGCTGTGTGCCAAGGAAGCATTTTGGTTCAGTAATCCAACAACTCCCTCTTCCTCTGGCCCTGCTTTCCACTATTCTCCATCTATCCTAATGTTCCTTCCCTCAGAGAAAGTGTACATTTGGGAAGAAAGGAGGCAGCTAGCTTTCTATGGTTCAGGATCAATAAGAAGTGATACTCTCTTTAGCATAAATTAGGAAGCCAACTGAAGTTCCAAGGTGAATTCCCAAACCACCACAAATATTCATTTAGTTTCACACAAATATACAAATACATACATGCACACATATATTATCCCTACCTGCTTCCTCACCAATCCACCCATGCCAAAAAAGACAAAATTAAGTGCATTCCAAACTAAGTGCATTGATAGTGTTTTGGATTACTTAAATCTCCTTTAGTAGAATTAAGGACACTTTTAATATCAGTAGAATACACACTTAGCCAATCATCACATTCTTTGTGAAGAAAAGTTGTCCAGTGGTTAAATCATATATTCCATGCCCTGAGATATTAGCTGCCACCTCAAATCAAGATGATCCTTCCAGAAATTAGCACTCTCCTGAGAATGCAGTTGGTTTTATTCATTCTCACAGAACTGAAACTGCCTTTACAACTAGGTATCATAAGCTCAACCCCAGATACAAGTGTCTTTTATCGTATTCACTCTTCTGGGACCCAAAGTTCCTCCTCTCCCTTCTCTTTGTCATGGCAGTACTAACCAGACCAGAAAAGGCCAGGCTATAAAACAGATAGCACAGACCTGGGGTCAGAAAGACCAGCATTTGAATGCTGGCTTTCTATATGACCAAGAAAATAACCCTCATTATCTCATTTCCTCACCTGTAAATGGGGACAAAAACTTCTCAAATGGCTTCTTGAAGATTAAGTGAAACAACACATAAGAAAGTACACACACAGTAGGCCCTCAGTAAATGTTCATTTCCTCCTTCCCAGCTCAGTTTTTTGCACATGTGACAACACTATTGACAGGAGGATAGGTTAGAGATGCACTGAGAAGAGTAATAAACATGAAGATTAGGAAATAATCATCTCCTTTAAGCTGTTCTGGCCTCTCCCTTATCAAAATATGCCTTCTCATATTTTTATTTTCCATTGTTAAGGCATAAACTGAGATAGAAGAGAAAGCAATTAGGAAAATTATAGGAGGGAGCAGAGTCTGACATCTGTTGAAGGGAAAAGTAGCCATTATAAAAGCAAAGAATTAAGAAAAATGTGATTTAGGAAAAAATATGAAAGCCAAAGTTTTCATTAACCTGCAAGGACAGGCAGAAAGAGACTTAAAAATTATAAAGGTTCATATTGTTGCAACCAATTATATAATTCCATAGCCCCATTTCCTGAGGATGTCAAACAAGGATGTCAAACAAGGTGAATGTTGCTCTGTCAAATACTTTGTAGCAGTTAATAACAAGGTATTCCTCAAGTACTAGGAGTAGATGATACTGCTGCAATGGAGCCTGTGTGTCATTTAAAGGTTAAAACTGTGCAATGTTAAATTTGGGACTTTATACAGGTAAATGTTGGGAAATTCATATCTGTGATTCTCTGAGTAATCACCCTGCAGCCTCCTGGTGCAAGCACAATAGTTAAGTTTTGGGGGAGTCAAAAGTTATACATGGATTTTTGACTGTGTGTGTGTGGGGGGGGTGTCAGTGCCCCTAATCCCCGCATTGTTCGAAGATCAACTGCATATGCAGAACCTGTTTCAGTCTATATGACAGATCAATCACTGGAGCAGTATTAAGTTGCTGAAGGAAGAATAACTGGATTCAGTTAAAGCAACATACCACTGCTTTAACAAGAGTACAGCAATTCTGGTTTGTTTACAACACTTAATTACCTTTCCCTCACACACTCCTTCTCTTTGGTCACACTCTAAATTCATCACATTTCGACGTGCTTTGAGGCTTTTTATAGCACAGTGGAAAAGTTTTAAAAGTTGAAGCAGAGGAAATCCAACTCAGTCCTCCTCCTTTTCCTCAAGTTTACTTTTTCCCAGTAGCCATCTGGAACTGGATACCACAGCTTTAACTTAAAATAACGAAGGGGGCCCAGGAACATACATGGTCTCTGCTCGCCCTTAGAAGACCTCACAGTGCAGTGAAAGACAACACATGCACACACAAAACATAAAGCTGACAGGAAGGAGAAAGAGAATATGGAGAAGTGTTTTATGAGGGCTAGGGAGGAACCATCAGCCTTTAAGTTTTATGGACTGTATTCAAATACCAATGGCAAAAATGATGGATAAATTCCTACCCATATTTGGGGGTGGGGTGGACTCCTTTGAATTTCACCACTGTTATTTGTTCAAAGTCATAATTCTAGATATATATCTAAAGCAGCGGTTCTTTATGCAGAGGTGATTTTGCTCCTCAGGGAACATATATCAATATCTGGAGACATTTTTGGTTGTCACAAGTGGGGAGACATTAACTTGTCATCTAGTGAGCAGAGGCCAAGATACTGATGAACATCCCACAATGCAGAGGACAGCCTGCACAACAAAGAATTATCCAGTCCAAAATGTCAACAGTGCTAAGGTTGAGAAATCCTGATCTAAAACACAAGAACTTGTAAAGCTGACTTAGCTATTCATGAAATAAAATAAAAGTTCTGGAATGTAAAGTTGGTTTTATTCTTTTTATAGAACTGAAACTAGCCTTTACAGCCAGGCATCATAACCTCCCACCACATATATTAATGCCTTTCATTTGTATCCGATAAAACCTATCCCTCATAAAATATATCTCAAATGTCTTCTTTACTTATTTTAAGCACAAAAACTATCTAGCAATTAATCTCAGATGCTTTGAAAATAATTTATGAAAGGTGGTTTTCTGAAAGAAAGGATACATAAGCCTAAAAAGAATAATGATGAGATGAAAATATATTTATATTAAAATGGTAATTTTTCAAAAACAAATCAGCATCGAGTAATAAAACCTCACAAAAGATGTCAATGTCTGCACAGGAGAACAACAGTATCTGCAGCAGATGCTAACTTACTGTGAAAGAAGGTAAACCTGTCTATATAAATTTCCCAAACATGATAAGTTTCATGAAAATTTACTCTCTAGCCTCTGTATTAAAATACTGAAAATAAGTTTGATCCTTTGGAAAACATCATACGCTAAGAGAGCAAACATCCCAGTTTCCAAGGTCCTTCAAGAAGGATAAAATCATGACTGGGCAATATATGGTCAAAAGAACTTGGAAAAAAGAAAATACTGATAAATTGGACTTCATCATAATTTAAAACTTTTGCATTTCAAAAGATACCATCAAGAAAACCAAAAGGCAAGCCACAGAATGGGAGGAAATATTTGCAAATTATATATGTGATAAGAGATTTGTATCCAGAATACTATATCTAAAGTGCTCTTACAACTCATTAAGACAAAAAGCCCAATTTAAAAATAGGCAAAATATTTGAATAGACATTTCACCAAAGATGATGTATGAATGGACTATATGCATGTGAAAAGGTTCTCAACATAATCAGTTATTAAGGAAATGCAAATCAAAACCACAATGAGATATTACCTCATACCCACTACAATAGCTAAAATAAAAAATACAAACAATAACAAGTGTCGAAAATGTGGACAAATTGGAACTCTCACACAATACTGATGGGAATGTAAAATGGTACAGCTAGCTGCTCTGGAAAACAGTTTGGCAGTTTCTTAAAATAATACAATAGTTTCTTAGGATGCCCATAACAGCATTATTCATAATAGCCAAAAAGTGGAAACCACCCAAATGTCTATTAACTGATGAACTGATAAATAAATTGTGGTATATCTATATAAAGGAATATGAAACACAATCGACATGGATGAATTTTAAAAACATTAAGCTAAGTAAAAGAAGCCAGACACAAGAGACCACATCTTATATGATTTCTTTTATATAAAATATCCCAAAAAAAGGCAAATTTGTGAAGATGGAAAGTACATTAGTGGTTGCCTAGAGCTGGAGGTGGGAATGGGGAGTGACTACAAACAGACACAAGGTTTCCTTCTAGGACAGAAATGGTCTACACTTAAAACAGGTGGATTTTATGGTATCTAAATCATACTTCAATAAAGCTGCTAAAAAAATAGTGTAAGCTGGAAGATAACGCTCTCATTTAACTTATGAACTAGGTGACTGAGGCAATGTCTGAGATACTTAGAATATTGATTGCACATGTAAAGACACTCAGTAAATATCTGTGGAATGAAAAAGTTAACTTGCTAAAGTCAGCAAAGAAGAGCGTAGCACTCAAGGCTCAATTCACACATTTTTCCCCATAAAAATCCTGAACAAACCCAGCAAAATTCAGACAGAATGGCAAGTCTGTCAGCATAACAGTACTCTGCATTACCAAAAGAACATACATTTTCCTGCTCTGAGCATACTGATTTGACCCAAGCACAATAATACTTTTCCCCACCTCTGTGTAGAACCAGCCTTGAGGTCTGTGTCGAAAATTAAACCCTAAATAGGTTATTTGTTACTGAATCTAAAATCTAAAGACTCTTTTAGAGTTTCACAACTATCCTGTCTTCACCTGTCAATCTTGCTTCCTGGATAAGTAATTATTAGAGATGTGTTTGTGGTATCTGTGTGCACTGGCTCCAACATAAATACAATGTAGTATCCAGATTATTATTCTTGCCAGACATATTTAAAACAAAATTATTTTCATACTTTAAATTTTAAAAAATGGTTTTATATCAGATTTCATTAGCTATTGAGTGTCATTATTTGTTGAGGAATTATACAGGTCAAAAGGCAGCAAGTTGTTTAAACCAAATAACCAGTGCATACTTTCTAGGTGTTTTTACCTTTTCTATACAAAAACAAGCAGTTAGATGGCCCTAAAATAAAGGTCTGAGTCTAGAAACAATCTTCCATAATGATACAACAAATTTGTAACCCTGATGGTTTTGTGCAACATGGGCTGATTCTTAATACTCTTCCACCAGTGTTTCTCCTCCTACTCTCCACCCCCATTTACTGGAATGTCATTTATTAGGAAGACACACAACTTATAATCATTTAAATCATCAACTAAGGGATTAGTCTAAAACTTAAAGTTTTAGAACACTAAAAGTCAAATTCCCTACACCACAAGTGAACATATTGGGCACCAACAGAGGCATTTTAATTTATTATTAAACATATCATAGTTTATGAGGCTCCAATTACCATAAAAGAAAAAGTGTAAATTTATTATAAGCCATAAAACTTCTCATTTTAGTAAAACCTTCTACTGTAATTTCTCATATCCCTAGCTCTACATTGAATACTTGAATCTTGACTCCTCAACTTTTGAGCTGAAAATCTAGAAAATCACAATTTCTTTAAGCTTTAATTTTACACACACACACAAACACATATGCTTGCGCATGCATACTGAAAAACAATATGTGCTTTTCGAGTCCCTTTGGGTCTGGAAGGAATATGAACTTGTATTTAATCTTTCTCTCCTCCTTAGGTGATGACTTACCATTCTTCTTTTAATAAAGATAAAAAACTAAGCCTTCTTTTAATGTTAATTGAAAAAATTTAAATATACTGTCATAAGTAAAAACAAACCAAAGTACCACCACCACCACCCCCATAACCAGTTGAAATCACTGACTACTTACTGAATCACTCTGTAGTGACAACTCTAGGCTCATGTGGTAGATCTTGATGGCCCAATCTTTCTTCCTTTGAAGAAAATAAATACTTGGAGATATACAATCCAATCAAAGGCAGAGTCCTCCTACCACAACAAAATAAGCAACTTTGCTTAAGCAAAATTACTTATTTCCAGAGTAAACCAAAGGCTCCACTTAGAATAACTCATAAAACAGCTACAGAAAAATACAAATTAAAGACCCAAGTTCTTATCCCTATTCCCTTCCTAGATAATGTTGGCTAAGCTGCACAACAGTCCCTGTCTATGAAATAAGAATGTTTGCCCCAGTAAATTACTTTAAGATCCTTTTGTAAGTGTAGGAGTCTGACAGACCTAGAAACAAACTCTCAGTCTTGCAGAAGAATGTTTCCCAAAGAAGCAGTGTCATAAATGATGACTAGCTTTGCCTGTGTAATTATTTTAATAACTTATTTTAGGGTTAATCTTCTCTACCATTTCTCATACCAATGACACCTTAAATAGTTCTGATTGCTAAGGAATTCCAAAACATTTCTTTCACATGCCCCATGCATACAAATCCTGAATGTGAACCTATGCTCTAGCAGTTATTACTTGAACACTTTGGGCAAGTCAGCTAGTATTTTCAAGCCTTGAATCCTTCATTTATAAAATGGAGAGAACTGACTTTTATAACTTCACAGGGAAATAAGAACCAAATTAAACAATGTAAAAACATGTTCTGGAAGAGTACTGATATACATAGAAGTGCTTGATATAAGATCCCAAAATTCCCACATTTCATTAAATTTGGCTCCAAATGTTAATACGTAGAACCTAATGGCTTATAGTTGCTGAGCTGGCATAACGTACTTTAAAACCAAACAAGGCTCCAGGGACTTTTCTATCTAAAGTTTCTTCCAACTAAGTAGAATAAGAAGTTAAAACTTAGGTATCGACATTTTAATATTTTCACAGGTGAAGCACACACTTTCACTATATCCCTCTTGAGGGCAGGAATAGTACTTCAGTCATTATTTTAGTTATAGTTACTGGCACAGAGACTAGCTCTGTGCTTCGTATCAGAATACACTTCTCCAGAATAAAAGTAAATGTTCATATAAGTGAAGTGGGAAGACGTCTGGACATGAAGTACAAACACCTGCTCTCACACCACATACAGCCTTGCACAAGTCCCTCAAGAGTCCTGAGCCTTCATTTTCCTTTAAATGTCTCCACTGTAAGTCTGTAATGCCCCTTTTATCTGATGCCAGACATCCACCCAGAACACTGTAAATAAGATTCTTGAGTGACAAAATGAAGAGTTTCTCACAAAGTCCATGCATGCATTTTATCCATAGTAGAGGGCTATGGATTTTTATTTAATGTATATTTATAACAAACTTGCTTATTTGATTATGAAATATTTTCCATTGTTGACTGGCTAAAAGCAGTAAAATGGACCAAATGTCAAAGGAAAGAGAAACCAGAGAAACCGTAAAAGCTCCTCTTCCTGATGCATGGAATGAAACCCTTCCCAAAAAAAGATCAGATTTCAATTCAAAATCATACTATGGCCTAATACCACTGAACACTTGACGAAAGTCATTTATTAAAGTAGTCTCCATTTCTTATGCCAAAATTAGACTCAATTTGTAATTAATTTAACTTAATCTTTAATTATAGTAAAACGTAATGAATACTCAGCAAATGCATTCCAATACCATTGCCATTAGCCTACTCATTAACCTGGAAAAGATAAAGCTCTTTTACAGTTCACTTTTCCTTACTCAAGTAATCAGTTCACTATTTGCTCTTATTTTTCACTATATAATATTAATGGAATCATAAAAGAAAGGTCATCTAATTTTAAACAACAAAAAAGTTGGCTTTTGAGTTATCGAAGAGGTATTTTTACATATAAAGTGGATCATTTTATGGAATTTTCTCACAATGATGCCATTATACTTTGAAGAAAAACAGTATTACTATGAGCCAACTATATGTAACATATAGCCTTACCGTTAACATAAACAGGTGATTAACACATATTTTGTATGTTACTTGTATTACATACTGCATTCTTACAATAAAGCTAGAGAGAAAAAAATGTTAAGAAAATCATCAGGAAGAGAAAATACATCTATAGCATTTATTGAAAAAAAAAAATCCACATATAACTAAACCCAGGCAGTTCAAACCCATGTTGTTCTAGGGTCAACTGTAATTCTTTTGGAAAGTTAAATACGCCAAAAATCTTAAGCAAATTCTGATGTTTACTAGATGTAATAAATGATGGAAACCAATTTATGATGTAATGTTAAATAAAAAATATCAGAACAAAAATTATATATAAAGCGTTATATAAAAAAATATGTTTTATGTAAATATACGTATTATACAAACTTGAATGTTTACTATGTGCCAGCCTCTGAGTTTAGCAGCACAATCCTGTGAAGATTATCACCATTTTACAGATAAGAAACCGAAGCGCAAAGGTTGTGCTTAACAGTGCTCTGACTCGAGGCCCGCGTTAAAAACGGGAGTCCTGAGTTATGATCAACTTTCCAGAGTCCTTTAGTAGAAGAGCCTACGACCCAGTTCTATGCCCTCTACTACACTGGTCTCCTCGCCTGCGGTTTCTTTTGAGAATTACTTAGTTTGTTGGTCATTATGAAGGTCCAGAGG
The DNA here is from genome assembly GCA_028627145.1 of Eidolon dupreanum. Taxonomy (NCBI): domain Eukaryota; kingdom Metazoa; phylum Chordata; class Mammalia; order Chiroptera; family Pteropodidae; genus Eidolon; species Eidolon dupreanum. The sequence continues at coordinate 36,203,809 of CM053509.1, read as the reverse complement.
CAAAAGGACTAAGCACAGTAATACTAACGTTGGTGGAGAGTCTATGCCTCAGGAGAGACGCAACGCAGTGAATTAACTAGAGTGGTGGGGAGAAGGCTAACAAGTCTCATAATATATACATTAAAGTAGTCAAGGGAGAACTATCTCAGGAGCAGGGATAGCAACAAAAATGTAAGTTCCTGCACTTATGCTCGCGTAACTCCGTACAATTTCGAGAGTGCCTTTGGAGGATTCCCGCAAAAACCTGTGGGCTGGGCGGAACAAAGATTACTCCTACTTTACCGAAAAAGCAAGAACTGCAACAGTGGCCCAGGAAGACAGAAAAGCAACGAGTGTGAAAGCTAGTGCAAACACTTGCGGGGACAGGGCACCTTCATCGAATCTGAGGGGCACACAAGGGGCCTAAGGCCCGTGGCGGGGACAAAGGCCGAGAGGGAAGCCGCAGTGCTGAGGCTATCGCCCGCCGGAGTCCGAGAAGCTGGGAGGTCGGTTCAGGAGCCTGGCTACTTACGTTGGACCAGCCGGTCTCCGGTGAAGGTGGAGGAGCAGCTGGTGATTAGAGCACAGGGGACACCCGCAGCCATAACGACGCTCGTGAGCCGGCTCCGTCAGAAAGCCGCTTCCGCCTTGGGCTGCACCACGGCTGCCGACGCGCGGGGGGGGGGAATAAGCCAGAAAGGTAGCGTTCTCGGAATGGCCGGGCTACCCTAACTCCTCCCACACCCCCTCTTCCGCTTCCGGCGTAGGACAGGCCAGGCTGCGCGTGGTGTTGCCATGGGGACCAGCTCCCTCCACAGGAGGTTTCTGCTCCTGCACGCCGCGACTCTGAGAGAAGGTAATTCTCTCAGGTCCTAGCCATGGCTCAGGATACAGAAAACTACGACCCCATCGGAACCATCTTAATCCAGGTGGGGAACTGGGCCCTTCCTGGCTCTGCCCAGCTAAGAAACTTCTGAACGAGACCAGCAGTACCGCCGCCCCTAAACTGCCTCCAGAGGGCTTCCAAATATGCCAACTCACACCTCGCTCATGAGCCTACCACACTTCCAGTGCCCGTGCCCTGGACGTTGCGTGCCAAAAGCATGATCATGCTGCCCCTGTTAAAACTTCAAGACCACCTCTCCGCATTACCTTAACTTTGGAAAACTCTACTGTATATTGAGGCACTATTTTAAAACATTAGGTTCTGAAACATTTAAACCCAAGATGTAGGGGAGTGGGGATGATGCAGACACATTGGGGAGGTGGTGTGAACTGCTTTTCTTAAGCACCCCAACTTTTTGGATCTAAAAATCTCTTGCAAATAAGTCCTGGGCATGTAATGTGTAGCATGGTGACTATAATTAATAATACTGTATTGTATAGTCGAAAGATGCTAAGAGTAAATCTTAACTGCTCATCACAAGAAAAAAATGATAACTGTGGTGATGGATGTTAACTAGACCTAATGTAATTATTTTGCAATACATACAACTATGAAGTTATTATGTTGTACACCTGAAACTAGTATGTTATATCAATTATCTCACTAAAAAGCCCCTTGCTTGGGAAAACCCACATAGGAAAATATATTAATGGTAATTTGGGTTGCAAATCAAGTTAAAGTTTTGAATATAAAAATATGACTAATTTAAAAAGCACAGGAATAATTTTTTCTAACCTGAAGGGGGAAATATCAAGAAAGTCTTAACCAGTATAACACAGTTTGTAATGGTTCCACTAAGATTTTTCTGAACTAGTAAAACCATTTGTGTTTTCCACATTTACCTATTGTAGTTTAAAAATGTTTCTACATATATCATCACTTTTAACTCATATATTTAGTTCTACTTGACTATAATTTGCCAAAGGTCACTCTGTTAGGACTCTCACTCAAATCTACAATGGGTCTAATTTTTCTTCCTGCCAGGATGTTTATCTCTTACCTTTCATCTAGGTGAGACTTCTTTAAATTCACCTTTTTCCAAATACAAACCCCTAAAACTTAACCAATTTCATAGATTTCACCATTATGAATCATATTCAAATCTTTTTACTTCACTTTCTATTATCCTCTCACTATCACCCGAGAATGAGTTTAGCCAAACTGCAAAGTCTGAGGGAAGAGTCTCCACAAGACTGCCCTCACTTCTACATCAAGTTCAGGAGTCCCTGGAATCATCCTCACTTCAGACCAGCTGTCTGTAATTTTGAAAGCCTTACCACCCTCACATTAGCTAACTTGCTAAAGTAACTCAGAATTCAGGAAAGTACTATGCTTACAACTACAGTGTTATTACAGCAAAAAGATACAAATAAAAATCAGCCAAGGGAAGAGAGGTGTGAGACATAGTCCAAGAGGGGTCCAAACAGACTTCCTAGTTATCCTCTCCCTGTGGAACCATGGACAGCATTACCTCCTCCCACCGACAATGTATGGCAATGTGTACACGGTACTGCCAACTAGGGAAGCTTACCTAAGACTTTGGTGTTCAGAGTTTTTTGGGGGGCTCAGTCACACTGCCCCACGACTGACCTATCATTGCCAGCCCTTTTCAGAGGTCAGACTAATGCTTTTAGTCTTCAGGTTCTCTAGAAATTGAACCGATACAGAGTGGCTCAAAACCCCCATCATGAATCACATCGTTCGACTGTCTAGTAGCCAAAGCCTCCAAGCATAAACACTTCTACCAAGCAGGACATTTCAGAGGCCTAGAGATCACCTCCCAGTATCTAAGGGCAAAGGCCAGACCTCTCTTTAGGTAAGGTTAATTAGTCACTACACACCCTCTTCCAAATCCAGGGCCCATTTTTACAGACTCCAAACAATTGGAACGCTAATGGAGCCTTCTATCCAGAAACAGTCAGTTCTTCCCCACAGTATACTTTATTTGACTACAGTAACAATTAAATTTCTCTTTAGTGTCTCAGTTTCTCCAGACCTGGGACAACTCTAAAAAAGAGACCAGATTCCGGGTAGAATTCTCATGCCTAATTTCACACTTTCCCTTGAGATAATTCTTCTTCCCAGGGCCGCTCCCCTTGTGGTTTGGAATAGTGTAGAATAATGTATTGACTGAAAAGGCAGAAGCCTTTTCACTTCAGAGTGGGATTCAGAAGTAGCTGTTTGATCTAGAATACAACATTACACTATCAAAGTCTGTTGTCATCAAATTGTAAAATAGAACAGAAGAGCTAAGAACAGTCATAACCATGCTGATTCACACCCCTACTTGCTTAAAGAATTATTTTAAGTAGAGGCTGTGTAGAGAGAGAGCCCACATAGTAATCTGATTATTGAGGCCAATCTCTAGATACAATGTAAAATTCTCCCCAGTAATATATAGAATATGTATAATGAGGAAAATGTGGAAGACCTTTCTTACTTTCCCTCTGAGTCCTGAGTATTTGTGAGCATACAGCACCACTTTCAGACATGTAACATGGATTCTACTTCTGTCTGGGGCTGTGATTTCTTTCCTTCAAACAGGCTACCAATAAACAGTACCTCTAGTGGAAAGAACACTTGGTTGAGAGAACACTGAGGTCTGACCCTAGCAATCACATTCTTCCAGGTAGGTAACTTTGGGCTAGTCAATTCACCTTTCCAGGCCTCAGTTTTCTCTTCTGTAGGAAATATAGCTTGATTTGGATCCCTCTCTAAATAAAATGATTAAATTTCCCCAAAGCTATATAATTTCTCTTTATTAAAGACTTCCTTCACCATTAGCTTAGGCAATCAAATTGTTTCTGTCAACATTATGTGTGTGTGTGTGTGTGTGTGTGTGTGTGTGTGTGTAGAGAGAGAGAGTGTCTGTGTCTCAATCAGATACATAAAGCAACTCTTTAGACCAGTTCTCAAAATGTGATCGAGGACCAGCATCATCAGCACCAACTGAGAACTTATGAGAAATGCAAATTCTCAGATCTCACTCCAGACTTGCTTAATCAAAAGTTCTGGGAATGGAGCAAAGCGATCTGTTTTTCACAAGCCTTTCAAACAACTCTGAAGAATGCTCAAGTTTGAGAGCTACTATTTAAATTGTATTGTAAAATATAAACTGTAATACAATTTCAAAGAAAAATCACAGTAATCAAAGCTAACATAGTTTTTTTTACCAGGTTTCATGCACAGTTCTCTGCTGTATATATTTTTAACTCATTTAACCCTTACAACAAGGTTCTCAGATAAGTACTGTGGTCATTTCATCTTAAGGAAAGGAAATTGACCAAAGATAAATATTGTGGGTAAACCCATACACATAGAAAATTCAAGCCATCTTCCCAAATGTTTTCAATCCGTTAATCCTGATATAAAAAGGAAGTCTTGTCCTGGCTCTTTTTGCTCCTCTAGATATTTAAACTCTGACTTTTCCACTGACTTTTCACCAACCTTTAGCTTTGTATGTTTACAAACATACATTTTGTATATTGGTAGATATTTTGCATGTACTGGTTAATGGTTAGGCATAAAGGCTCTGGATTCAGACTGCCTGGATTTGAATAGTTCCACCAATTAACCAGCTGTGTTACCTTGCACAGATTACTTAACCACTTTAAACCTCAGATTCCCTCAAGTATAAAATGACTATAATAATATGAACTCCCTCTTAGGAGTTTTTAAAGGATTAAAATATAAGGTAACATAAAGTATAATAATAAATACTAGTTATTATTTGCTCTGGTCTCTTACTATTTAATATAACTTAATTTTGTGTATATTTCTGTGTCTTTTGAAGATTAATCTGTTCTTTAAGTTGCTGGAAGAAAGGGAAAATTAATTTTAGCCTGTCTTTTAAACCAGGACTACTCCATTCTTAACTAGAACTTTATGGATGTTGCCATTGGCATACAAGGTATGCCTTATTTCTCTGTTACAAACTAATTTTTTGAATATTCCATTTTATTCATCCTGGATAATTGGATAATGATCTACTCATTAATTCATTTCCCAATAATTTATGTTCTATTAAAAATGAATGGAGTTGGGCTAATATTTACTATAATTTAGAAAACATAATAGAAGGTACAAGTTGATAGTAAAAGTAATATTTTGATGAAATATCTAAAATACTTAAGAGAAAAATCTTTAAATACAAATAATCAGTCCTCTAATTATAAACTCTGTGCGACTTATGATGAAAACATGTACCTTAGATATTTAGATTTTCCAGGAAAGCTGTGGTTGTGAATATTCTGTCGCATTGTAAGATCATATGTTAAAGTCCATGTTTTCTGTTTTGGTTCAGGAAATAGGAGTATTATCTCCACATAGAGTTCTACTAGGCAGCATTTTGTTAACTATTAACTTCTTTCACTTTTAAGTCTAAATTCAGATTTTTCATGATTTTGGCTGGATCTTTCCTCAATCAGAATAGTGAGATTTTTACTATGGCAATAATAATCATCGTTACAATTAAAATAGTAGCCAACATTTATTGAGAGCCAGACACTGTGCTGAGAGCTTTAGATTTTCTCAACTCTGTTAGGCAAGTATTATTTTATCCCCAGTTTACAGAAGAAGAAACCAAGGTACAAAGAGATAAAGTAACTTGCCCACCAAGGTGATAAATCTTAAACAGGTAATGGCGTGTTTGTGAAACAGTCTTGAAGAAGTGTGGTTGTGATTCTAAGATGTTTTCAAATGCTTTCTTTTATTAGTCACTCTTAGAGGCTTTGTTTTTATACTTTTTTAATAAAAATGTGGTACCTTGTTAATACATCTTTATAAATGCTTACTTGACCCAAATATTAAACATATGTTTGTGCAACAAGGATTACCTAGTCTTACTATCAAAATTAGCTTTTTAATTGGTTTTGGATATCATATTTCAAAAAATCCAACAGTTGTATGTTAACACCAACTTTGGAAATATTGGAGTTAACTAACACTTTGACATTATCACTATCTTTCTTACCAATCCCTCTGTCTAGTTTGCCAGGAGCATAAAGCGTAAAAATGAATTGAGGAGTGATGAGAATGACTCAGCCAACTCTTTAGCAAAAATGAATAAAATGGAATTATGAGACTGCTTTTGACAATATGGAGTCTGGCTGCCTGGCTCTTTTAAATTCTAGAGCAGATCTTTACTTCATTAAATATTTCAAGAGCTTCTTATTAAGCAACCCTGTTCCCAAACTGTTAAAATGATAATCTTCCTCCAAGGAAGAAATGTATGAAAGCAATGCATTTAATGATCACAGAGATGAGGAGTAACATGTAAAATTTCAATAGGGTGGATTAGATCTATTTGAAGAAAGAACAGAGATGTAAAACTTAATCTCTTTTCCTACCCTAGTATGGTGAAAAATTTTCTATAGTACTTGTCTCTATTACAATTGTACAAACAGATGTGCGGTTATTAAGAGGGGAGAAGAAACTATCTGGCAAGAAAAGTCAAGTGAAAAGCTCTTAGAAAGATTAAGAGAGCAATTCAAATCAGTGAACATTTACTAGGTGCCAGTTATGTGCAAGGAATTTCACTAGGTTTTACAATTCAGGAGAGGAGAATTAACATTAGTTCAGTGCCTTCCTATGTGGCTGGCCCTATATGACACACTTTACATACTTTAACTCATTTTATTCTTGCCACTATTCTGAGAGGTAGCTATTTATCTCCATTTCATAGACAAGAACACTAAGGCTCTAAAAAGGTAGGTGAATTTGCCAAGCTCAGTTTAGTAAGGGAGAAAATAGGATTCTTGTTTATATCTGTCTAGTTCCAAAACCTATATTTATTTGTCACATGCATTACCTCATTTTCATTCAACAACTCTATGAAATAGAATCTTTTTTTTCTTGGTGAAGAAACTAGACAAAATGTAGATGGTATACATGGATGTTGTGTGACTAGTGATAGAACAAGAAATTATGTTCATCTGCCTTTTACTGATTCTCACTATGTACTAGACTTATACATATTGTCTCATGACTCCATCAAGAAATATAATTGACCACATGAGGCAGATGAAGAAGCCAGACCTGTGGTTCCCTGATAGTAATCCAGTGTGGTTTTCACTCCTTCCAGGACTCAACAGGCATAATTACAGAATGATAAACGAAGCTACAATACTAGAGCTACAAGAGGAAAATGTGGTCTGGAAGTGGGTCTTGCCCTTGAACTGCCTCTTTGTACTTTCTAAACGTTTTTAGACAATAGCTGATTAATCGGCTTGTAGCAGTAATTTGGACAAAACAATTGAAGGAAGTACATCTTCACCTTAGTGCCTACAAACAAGCAGTAGGTGTGTTCAAATCTCAATCTGTGAGCCCTGAAGGCTTTACATGACAATTTGTGCAGAGTACAAATGACCAGATGTGTCTGCCAGACTGTGATGCCCATCAGTGAAAAGATGCAAATTCTGATATTTTGAATATCTGGCTCAGTGGGGATATTTGAGAGTAATCGATAACATAGGCTGGATCAATGTGTAAGTCCAGTTAGACTAACAGAGAAAGGTAACTATTTCAAAATGCCTTTAGCAACCCAGTCTGCAGATTGTTATTGGTGTGACTATTGCTGAAACAGGTGTTGGGCTCATAAATTTGCATAACAAAATGTTTTTCTTGTGGCAGCAGCCCATACAATAATTGGTGCCATCTGTATTTATCTGTTGAAGTTTGGTTTCTAATATGAATGCGCAGAGAATCTTGTGCTAATTTCATAGTGCCTGTTTTATGCTGAGGGTGTTTGACATTGGAGAGAGATTTATCATTTCTAAGGAAAATACAAATTGAAGGAAAATGTTAACATAATAACATATGTTGCTTTTTCTTCATGGATCATTTCTGACTACATAAAATAAAATAAAGGCCAGACACCTACAGAACTGCTTTTTCAGAGCAGTTCATGGGGACGATCCAGCTAGAACAGAAAATCAAGCATGGCTTTCATGAGAACCTCTCTCTATTGGAAGTTTTCTTACCTTTTAACCAATTAGTAGAAATCAGAATTTTGTAAAAACTTAGTCATCACTGACTCAGGTGCTTTACCATCTGAGAGAGCAGAAACCATTTGAGTTGCAATTTAGTTTGGATTTTTTAATGGGGAAAGAAAGATAGAAAATTATATGAAAGCTTAGTTTTTCAAAATATGAAAGACAATAATGGAACATTTTAATAAAGAATACCTTAGAACCATAAACACAGTTCTTTTCAATGAACACCATAAAATCAACTTTATTGTCTCTAGCAATTCAGGCAAATTGCAAACCTTTAAAATAAATGTTTTAGGTGGACTGTGTATATATTCCTTTAATATTTCATATTTTTTATACCTACAGGTCCATGAAGACCTTTATCAATTAAAGGAAAAATTAGCAAAATTACCACTCGAGGAAGGAGGAGCAACACTAGACATTCAGAATCTTGAAACAGCAATCAAAAGGACTGAAATGGGGTTAAGAGTAAGTAGAATTTTAATACTAAATAAAATATCAGGAGGAGACAAAGATTCCTCTAGAAGAAGAGAATTGTGGTTCTCACAGGACCCTGTGTATTCCTATAACAGAGGTGGATTTAGGGTGGTCATCAACTTTCTCATTCTGTTCCACTTTTTTTTTTTTTACTGATAATGATGATTATTAACTGATTAATTGATTTATATCCTGTCATATTTTGTAAAGAATTTAAGATATTAATAATGTAAGACTGTGCAATGATAACCACTAAAATGTGGTTTGATAAAAAGAGTTTAGAATTTAAAAAATAATCACCATTAATCCAACAATATGCCTGACCAAAAAGGATTCATACCAATACATTGTAGAGAGTGTCTATTGGATTCACTGGGATTCTAAAAGAATAACAGTTGACTTTCCTAAATAGCTTAAATATTCAGGCTTCCATTAATTAAAAAAAATGAGTCCTGGGGATGTAATGTACAGCATGATGGCTATAGTTTAAAATACCGTATTGTGTATTTGAAAGTTTCTAAGAGACTTGATCTTAAAAGTTCTCATCACAAGAAAAACTTTTGTAACTATTGTGGTAGATGTTAACTAAACTAATTAGGTAGATGTTAACTAATTATCATGGTGATCATTTTGTAATATATACAAATCTCAAACCATTATGTTATATACCTGACACTAATGTTATAATAATGTTATTATATCTTATAAACTAAAATAAAAATGTATTAGCTTATGGGTCCAAATAAGGACCATCTCCATCTTCTAGACCTCTGTCAGTATCTTGCCTCAGACTTTCACTACTGTGTTATCAGCTTTATTGTTTAGCTCCTGAGGCTGTGAGAGATGTAATTTATTTAGTAGTCTCATTAAACTAGCATCCCATTGTCCTATATTACCTGATGGTAAAAGGTCTGGACTCAGCTGGAGTCTTCTGGTTGGCCATTTTAAATAATCTATTACCTAAAGGCCAAATTCTTCCCTCAGATGCTTGCTTGAGGTCCCTGTAAGAGAAAGACATTTCTCCATGTCTCTATTGCCTAATAAATTTACATAGCTAAGCGACTTACTGACTATTGAGCATAATTTCATTTGTGAAGAGTGCTACAGGTCACTCAAGCTTTGAGTTTCAATTTTTATTATGCTTTTTTGGGATAAAGTAATTTGGCCTTGAGATCCCTAATTATACCTTAGGCATATAATAAATACATAGCATGTTGTGTCTTTTGGCTTAATTACATGATTCAGAGTGTTAACCTAATGAAATGAAGTAAATTAGCTGGGTATCTTAAGTCCACTATAATGGCCTAAACTTTAACTTTTCTGTAACAGATTCACATAGAGAAGTATTTAAATGTTGTAAGCAATCGTGTGTTAATGACTCCTGTTAATGCTGATAAGTCATGTACCCCTCACACTTCCAAATGGTAAGTAAAATAGCCATTTTAGGATCCAAAATAAGTACAAAAAAATAACTTCTCACTCAGGTGAGATGACTGCAAAGACAAAATTTTCTTGGCTCTTTTCATATTTATTCTGTTTTTTTATTTTTTATTTTTTATTTTTTGTAAAATGTATCCAAAATTCAACTTCTAAAGGAAATATTTTAATGCAAATCAGTTTTTATGCTATTTGGATCACATGGCTCTTTCTTTACAGTTTTTAGCATATGTGCTTTATTATAAAGATAATTATGATATACAGCATAAAAAAATAAAAATGAAACTTGCTTGAAATATTCATTATGTAATGCCTTCTAAGAGATGATTTATTAAAATTAGAATTGAGTTAAAGAGAAATGACCTTACCTCACCTTAGACAGTCTTACACATCAGCCTCCTGAATTTCCTTGCTTGTAGATTAAGGTTTTGTACTAAGCTTAAAAAATCTGTGGCTCTTATTTGCATTGTAAATATATACAGTAAGTACTCACTTAATATTTATAGGTTTTTAGAAACTACAACTTTAAGCGAAGCAAAGACATACAACAGTGAAAACAATTTTACCATAGGCTAATTGATATAAAGAAGATTTAAGTATCTACAGTATATTTCTGGTCACAAAAGTATCACAAACTTTTAAATAAAGACCCAAACACTTCTAATATTAAACATTGAGATAAATGTGAGCTCTACATACATTTATGGAAGAATAATAAAAACAAGAAAGATAGTGATTTTCCAACCCGCTCATTCCAGTTCAGAGGCACTGGTGGCCACAGCCTATCCCAGCACCTCAGGGTGCTAGGCCGAACACACCCTGGATAGGATCTCCTTCCATCACAGGGCCACTCACACCCACACTCATTGAGACTGGGACAAATTTAGACACACTAACTCACCTCATGTGGGAGAAAACCGCAGACTGGAGAAAACCCACGCAGACATGGGGAGAACGTGCAAACTCCACACGAACAGTGGCCCTGCCCAAGAATCAGTTTTTATTTTCTCATCAATGTTATAATAAAACAACATTGAACAAAATGATGTTATCTGAGGACCTGCTATATCAAGCATCAGTGAATAATATCAGACAGTGAGGTCAAGTTTCAGAAATAATGCAAAAGAATTGTGGAAATCTGTAGATGTCGACAAGTCCCAGCACTCAGTAGTGGGAGCAGAGTTACACTGCACCTGTCTCCCTTTCCCTCACATGTAGGTAGTGCCACAGGCATCCATCATCCCTTGGTAGGGGCCACCCTTCCCTGGTCTAGCTTTTAGTCATTTATATTTTTGACTTTTAAATTTGGGAATTAAAATATGACCTGTAAATAGGTTAATATACATAATGTTTTAAAAAGAGGAAACTGTAAGGAAGATAATAAAAGGGATTCTTGGAGAAGAAAATATTGGAGGTTAGTGGAGGCCTATATAGATGGCAGCTGGGAGATCTGTAGTAGGTGGAGAAGGTGTGTGGCCAAAAGATAAAACATGCAAACAGAAAGTAAGAAAGCCTCAGAATGGAGGGGTTGGGAAAGTTAACAGAAGAGTTTTCACCAACTCTAATGGAAATTCTTCTGTCTCCAGCTTTCTCTTTGCACTCTCATCTTGACAAAGAACAGTGAGCACTGGCTGTAAATGTGTAGGTTATGATATCTGAAAAGAGTAAACTAGGTAGCAATTGCAGCAAACAGAAAAGTTTTGGCAGAGACTTTTTTTTTTTTTTTTTGATACAGTTCTCCCTTGTCGGTGAGTGCCCTTGGCTGTTATTAGGGTCTGGAAGAATTAAGGAAGACATTAATTGGGGCATGAGCTGTCTCCCAAAAGTGGTCCTTGGGTCCTATCTTTCCTACTTATTATAATAATATAATCAAAAGGTCTCCTCTCAGGAAGATGGGAAGCCCGGTAAGTTTATATGAGCCTTAAGATGGCAGGAGCATCTCAGTCATAGCTGTGAATGTGGGTGCAGATGCAGCATGCAATTTGAAAACTGAATAAGATGAGCCAAGGTCATAAACTGGAGCAAAGTCCAAACTAAGTTTTCAAAGTAAACAGGCCTGAGGCAGACTCTGGGGGTCAAAGTGTGAGTCACAAGGAGTGACTCAGGGAGGAAGAGAAGCAGCAGCAGTTGATGGAAATGGAAAATGGGAGACCCAGGAGACCGTACCCTGTGACTGACATTTTCCTAGGCAGATAGTCACACCTGGTCCTGTACTTAACAGGTGTGACCCAAGAGACTGTCATGAATAGACTTGGATTCAGAGTCCATGACCTGCTGAGAGATTATATGCAAAGCAGTAAACAGAATGCAGAATTCCTTCAGGGTCTCATGCCTGGGAGGAGCAGGACTGGCCAGTTCATTGCATTTTTCTTGTGAGGTTCTATGACAAAGTCTTTATAATATCCAAGTAAAGGGTGTGTTTTTCATTATGAATGGCACGACTCACTGAGGAGCAGGTTGTTTAGTCTCAACGTTGATCAGGTTAGAGAGGAGATTTAGCTTTATGCAGTTTTAAGCTGGGACAGATGCTGGACCTGGCCTTTTATCCCAAATGGCCATCGGTCAAAGAATTTAGGCAAGCATCCATAAGACTTTTTTATTTATTTATTTATTTATTTATTTATTTATTTATTTATAAATTACATGCTTATCATATAGAGTGATTATAAATTACACCAACATAGAAATTTTTTAATGAAATAAAGATGAAATGAATACTTTAAAATAATAATTTTACTTTGTTTATTTTTAATTTGTTAGCAGCACAAAATTTTATTATCTTGCTTAAAAAGGTTATTAATTATGTTTTACTTATTTAATCTTGTTAATCATGGTGACTTTATACTGACTGTAGCAAATATCTCAAAACTTCCTCTGCACTGAGGTGAGATTCAGCATTGATGCTGGTTAGATACAAGTCCACATTTCAGTTAATCTTCTGGATGATCTTTAAGTTTGGAGTCTTTTGGGAGGGCTGACTTTTCACAAATTCAATTGGGTTACTATAATTTTTACTTTCAAATGTGGCTAAAGAAAAGCTCATGTTAGGAGTAAAAGTATTGGTTTTGTCATTTTCTTGTTTTTCACTAATGCTTGCTATTATTATCTTCCAAAATACCTTATGGTTTTTTGTAAATATCTTTTAAAGATACCTGTCCATGTTTTTTCAGGCTCAGTTTAGTTAAAACTAAACTAAAATATAATCCATTAACTCACTGCATGAGTGAGCTGCAGTACATTCTAATACTTTGAAAGCAAATGTGCCAATGCTGGACTCATAGCTCATGCCTTTATGGTTTGGTGCCTCCACTTTCACGGGGCCTCCAGAACTGCCAGTGACATAACTAACTATTGAGGGATCCAGTGACAAATACAAAGTAATTTCTTTTATGTATTTTTTATTTTATGTAAATAGAAATTCTTATACTCCCTTCACATGACCAGTGGCAATGTCTTGTGTGTCATCTATAAAGTGGGCACATCACTTGAGAGACCACAAGTCAAGAGTGATGGCTCTTAAATTGTGGTTTGCAATCATCTTTCACTGGCTCCAAGATGGGGTCGCGAAGTCTGCATTTTAACAAACACCCTTGGTATTCCCAATATAGACAATACATGCTTAGAATCCGTTGGGCAAGCAGGACTCCCCAGAACCAATATTCTTTGGCCACGTAGAGGACGTACCTTTGTATGATCAAGAAGAGCCTGGTCCTGGAAACACTGCTACCCAGATGCTATGAAGATGTAAGCCTCTAGCACTGGGATTGAGCCAGGAGTGGGGCTGGGCAGGCAGGCTGGTAGGACTGCCAATGTGAGTCTGATGGAGTGTCAGAGGCCAAAGGTTGAGAACAGCAACTCCTTCTGAGGAGCGTGGCATTTAACAAGGACTATAGATCTCTGTTGCTCCTTTGACAGCAGAGCACAGTTCCTATGAATAAATGGGAATCAACATTGTTCAGATACATGGGGTTTCATTCCATCCATAGAAACCTAGGAAATTGGGAGAGTTCATTCCAAATGACTACTATCCCTGAATATACCTTTAAAAATGATTTAGAACAGACATACAATAATCATCATCCTTATTATCATCATTATCATGAATTTCATCCTCTTCAATATTTTCATAACACTTGACAATTTGCAGTGGATTTTTTTTAACCCATGAGGTAGATATTTACCCTTTCCTATTAAAGATGTGAAAACTGAGGCTCCCACAAGTCCCAGATCATACAGGTGATCAATGGTGAGGTCCAGATTTAAGTTCAGTCAAATGTCTGCAATCTATAACCTTCTCCTACACCAGAGCTGCCTGAAAGACAGGAAGCCTAATTTTCACAAAAGACAGTTTTCATTTTTAGCAAGTATTGCTAAAGGGAAAATCTGGTAGTTTTGTCTAGTAGAAACAAAAACCAGTAGGTACACAAAGTGATAATAATGAATGCCAGCAAGTACAAGATTTTCCTAGCAGTCATTCAGAAAATAACAGCAAGGACATTATCAAAAGTGGCATATTTTCTCTAGAGAGCTCAAAGTGCTTTTGTGTTGTTTTCAAAATAGGTTTTCACTATTGTTTCCACTTTGGCAATGATTCTTCTTCTGTGTCAAAGTCTTTCTCTTATCATTGCCGGCTTTCACAGATTTTATTGCTTGTGATATCTGTTCACACTGTTCTTAATGACCACGTTTTGCTTATTGACACTAGGAGAGTGACTACCATCTGTACCAACACTATCAGAACTGCAAAGAAATCTTCACTTTATATTCTGTTGTGCTAGTGTTTGAGGGGGGAAAAACAAGAACAAAACAAATAATAGTGAGAAACATAGGGAAAGAAAAGGTTTCTGTTAAATGGTGGAGGTAGATTAGAGGGTACATTTTCACTCAGTTATTAAAGTACCTTGGAGCCAATCTCTTCTGGGTTATTTACAAATTAGTACACAAATCCCATTTACAGAGAATATGATTATATTCTAGTCACAGAGAGAGAGGAAGCACAGGTAATGAGATGTTAACATTTGGTAATCTAGTGAAGAGTATTCAAATAGTCACTGATCTTTCTGTTTTTCTGTGGGTTTGAAAATTTTAAAACAAAAAATAAATTTAAAAAATATCATAAAGTAAAAAATAACTGGAAAATCATTTGCAGCAGATATGACACAAAAATTACTATATTCTTATATACAATGAGCTAACAATAAAAAACTTGACATAGACAAAAGAGCACCAAAGGAGAGAAATGCAAGAAATTAGTAAATATTTGAAAAATATTAAAAATATTAAACATATTTAAAATGTTTAGTCTCACCAGTAAACAAGAAAAATGTAAATTAAACAATATATTACTACTGTTTCTTTACAAATTAGCAAAACAGATCATTTAAACCATGCTAATACTCAGTGCTCATGAGTGGGCAGCAGAATTGACATATTTTAATACTAATGGTATCAGCACTAAGTTCTTAAAGGTAATTTTTCAACATGTGTGAGATTTTTTAAAATTATGTTTTAATTTATTAGTTGTACCTCTAGAAATTTATCCTAGGAAATAAAGAATAGTATTCAGGAATCTCTGTATAAGTTTGGTCATTTCAATGTTATATGTAATACTAATCGATATTGTCCAAGAAGTTTTAATGATAGGGAAAAATTCTCACAGTACATGTTGAAGGGGGCAGGAAGAAATATACAACATTATATTTCAATTCAAATTCACTTACAAATACATCATCCATGGAGGTAAAAGTCTTCATAAAAAGTATACTAAGAATTTCATTTCCAGGAAGATGATGCAGATAGATATACCATATTCCTTCTGCTAAGTACATCTAAAAACCCAGGACATTATATATAAAACAAATCTAAGAAGACTTTGAAGGGTGGAGAGAAGGAAGTAAACCAGTTAGGGACCTGGGGACACAGGAAGAACATGGTGGTGAGTCCCCTGGATATTCTTTTTTGCCTCATAAGTGACCTGCCTTATATTCCTTTTCTCCGAAGAATTTTTTTTTTAACAGTTTTTGCAAGGCAGGTCTCTGCTGACAAATTCCCTCAGTTTTTGTTTGAGGACATCTTTAGTTCCTCTTCACTTTTGAAAGTTAATTTTAGTGGATACAGAATTCCAGGTTAGTGGTGTTTTCTTTCCCCATTTCAAATATTTCACTCTTGTCTTTTCTTGCTTACATGATTTATGAAGAGAAGTTCAATATAATTCTTATCCTTGTTCTTCCATAGGTAAGTTGTTTTCCCCCCCCCATCTTCTTTCAAGAATTTTTTTTGTCTTTGGTTCAATAGTTTGAATATGACATGTCTCAGTGTAGTTTTTTAGGCATTTATCCCACTTGTTAGTCTCTGAGCTTCCTGGATCTGTGGTTTAGTGTCTGTCATTAGTTTTGGAACATTTTCAGCCATTATTACTCAAATATTTCTTCTGATCCTTCTTTTCTTCTTTCTCTGTTATTTTTGCTATATGAATGTTATACTTTTTATAATTGTCCCACAGTTCCTAAATATTCTGTTCTGTTTTGTTCATTCTTTTTTCTCTTTGCATTTCAGTTTTGGAGTTTATATTGACATTTCTTAAAGCTCACTGATTCTTTCATTGGCCGTGTCCAATCTATTGATAAGCCCATCAAAGGCATTCTTTATTTCTTACAGTGTTTTTGATTTCTAGCATTTTCTTTTGTTTTATTTTTTCTTACAATGTCCATCTCTCCATTTATATTAACCATCTGTTCTTGCATGTTGTTCACTTTTGCCATTTGAGCCCTTAGCATATTAATCATAGTTAGCTTAAATTCCTGGTCTGATAATTCCAAAATCTCTATTAAATCCAAATTTGATTCTGATGCTTGCTTTGTCTCTTCATAATATTATTTTCTTAACTTTTAGCATGACTTGTCATTTTTTATTGATATATTAAGTAATAGGAACTGAGATAAGTAGGCCTTCATCTGGCTCAGAGTTATGCTATGTTTACTGTTTGCTGTAACCGTAGGTGTCTGAGGCTTTAATTTTCTCCACTGTCTGTTTTGTCTCCCTTGTTGTCTTTGGGTTCCCCTAGAAACTCCTTCCTAAATAGAGTCTGAGCCTTGCAGTTCTTTCATTTGTAGTCCTCATTATATAGAGGCTCTACAGGTGCAGTATGTTGGGGGGAAGCATTTGATAATCCTATGATTAGGTCTCAGTCTTTTAGTGAGTCTGTACCTGTGGACTGTTTCCTTCACAAGTTTTTCTCAGCATTTTCCTCCTTAGGTGAGACAGGAAGGCTAGAGGGGGCTGGAGTTAGCTCATTGCCCTTCATCAGGTCAGATTAGGCTTTGGTAAAATAGTTTTCTTTGAGAGCCTACCTTCGTTACAGAGGACAAAGAACAGAACTCTCTGGGAGTATATTGAAATGGTTTCTTTTCCCTTCTCCCTGTCAGTAACAGGAGGGGATTTTTTCTCTGACCTTTACTATGAGAATGAGGTGGAGCCATTAGAGGTAAACTCATGAAAATATGGTGTTCCCCTAAGACTTGGCCCCTCAAAGTTTTTAAATCTCAAGCTAATCTGCATTGAGCCTCCAGTGGCTCCTCAATTGGAGTTTAAGTGCTTTTGCCAGTGTTGGCTCCAGCAGTAGGCTTCTGCTCTTGAATTTTATCTGTCTCTCTCTTTCTCTCTCCAGTTTTCAGGAGAGCAGTTCTCCCTGTGATCTAAATTCTCTCATGGATCCTAGGAGAGCTGTTTTTTGGTTTGTTTACCCTTTTTCTTCTTGTAAGGTTGAGAGTGATAATGTCTAAGCTCTTTATATGTTGGGGTGAAACCAGAAGTCCACACCTTGCTCTTTAATGATAACTTTATAAAAGTGGGTATCACAGTATAATCAAGAGATTGAGTAATTGGTGGTTGAGTTTTATTGATCTTAATTATATTGGCCATTTTAAAGAATTGGAACCTGCTTTCAAACTACAAATTTTAAGATATACATATACTCATTCTTACAACTTTATTTTGTTTTGCATTGCTCTCCCATGGAACTACCCATTGGTTAATAAGGAAGACTTTTAACCATCTCTGATCCTTAAGTCTCTGCAATTATATAAAATAGTAGAGGTTTAAAGAATGTAAGTATGAACTGCTTAGGGACCAGCATTTTGAATATATTTAACATTGACTATCCTGTGATTTTATTTTATTAAACAAAATAGAGCATATTGTATTTCCCTTTACCAAGAAATATTTTATAGTGTAATAATTCTGTCAACTTTAAGTCATATAAATTCAGCCAGAGATAGAGCTCTCTATTCATGCTTTAATGGTTTTTATCAGACTTGGAAGTTCTTATGCTTAATAAACAACTGCAGTTTTATAATGGTAGAAATATTAAAGATTAATATAATTATCATTACAAATAGACTTTTCTGTAAAATCTAATTTAACTAGGACACATTATTTTTAAATTATAAGTTGTGAAGCTTTTAAGATAGCAAATTTGATTTTAAATTCTCCCCACCTCCCTTAGGTTGCTTCCAGCTGTAATCGATCAGAAAACATTTATTTTCCCTCTGGAATCTGAGGGTAAACTTTGGCAATCCCAGCGTCATACATTTCCACACGACTTTCCAAGAATAAAGGTAGTAATAGAGAAATCCATAGAGACAGAGAGAGTGGATTAGTGGTTGCCAGAGGCTGGGAAGAGGGGACAATGGGGAGTGACCTCTAATGAATGTCGAGTTTCTTTGGGGATGATGAAAATGTACAATAATTAGAGAACGGCGATAGCCGAACAACTCTGTGAATCTAGTAAACACCATTGAATTATACACTTGACAAGGGTGAATTTAAGGTATAGAATTATATCTCAATAAAGCTGTTAGAAAAAAACTTTAAGAGTAAAGGTAAGATATTTGTTTTATGTCTAAATTAAAAAACATATCACTGTTTTTTCAGATATGTTCATGGCATGGTCAATTTCTGTGACAAAAGATCTTTCTTCAGAAAGTAAAATAAATCAAAAGAAGATGCCTTCAAATTTTTAAACAGAGCCCTAGAAGGAAAGTTTCCAGGTGGCAAAGAATAGAGCTCAAGAGGTTCCTGACTTTGCCTCCTTGGGGAAATGTTCTTTCAGTTTGATTCCTGATCCCTCCCTAATTCCCCAAAACTAGTAATAACTCACCTCAGTACACTGACAGGTACTCTTGTCAGTGCTTTGGGAATACTAACTTGTTTAACCTTCAGAACAATCCTAGGAGGAAGCATTATTATTATCGTCATTTTATTAATGAAGAAACTAAGGTATAGAATGTTAAAGAAATTGGCCAAAACAACATAGCTAGTAAGCATCAGAACCAGGATTGTGAACCTAGAAATGTAGGGATCCGGAGTTGTCCTCTTAACCACTGTGGTACCTTTCTCAATAGCTTTATAACTTGTATACTATAACATTCACCCTTTTAAAAAGCATTTGATTCACTGGTTTTTAGTATATTCGGAATTGTGCAGCCATCACATGGTACCCTTTTTATAATTGTTTATATTAGCCTATATTCTTCCTTCATCACATTTGCCACAATTTGTAATTAGATATTGAGCTGTATAATTTTTTTTAATGTCTATCATCCACTAAATTATAAGCTTAATGAGAGCAACATCCATGTTAGTTTGTTCACGGCTATATAATGCCAGGGGACTCTCAATAAATGTTTGTTGAATGAATAAATGAAACCACCACAGTGACTTCTCATCGCCATGTAAAATATCAATCCAGGATCCTCCGCACTCCCAAAGTAGCTTGCTCATACCTTTGTCATTGTACTTGGTACATTAAGTTTGTTCATCCACTTTCCCCGGAGTACTTACTGCATGCCAAAAACTGGGATGAAGAATTCAGACCTGGTCCCTGGTCTCATAGAATTTACATTCTAGTGGGGGGAGGCAGACTATGGATAAGAAAATATCAGATAATAATAAAGGCTTTGATGAAGATAAACGAGAATGTTGTGGTACATGGAGCTTAAACTTCTCATCTTCCTTATTATTAAGTATCTACTTCAGTTAGATTTTTATTATTTTGCCAGGAGTCTCAGAAGGGCCACAGTTGGTCCACAGTGGAAGATTGGAGATCTCTGGTTTATAAAAACAAGAAATAAAATATCTGAAGTTAGGACTGGTGTGGAATGTATAGTTGCTATTGTTATTCCAGAGCAAAATGAAACTGTGGCCAGAAATTTATTTTCCCAAAAGTTTTTTGAATCCTGACAAATGGTTATAAAGAAAAGGAATCTTTTGTGCTGAGTGTACATAACCCTGGGTTCTTTTAAGTGTTGTGAACATGGGTGAGCTTCATTTAGAAAGGGCAAGCACTGTTTCCCATCCTGATTTTACCTCCAGGGACTGGATCCCTATTGGTGTTTTATTTCTAATGTAAATGACATCTGCTTAAAAATGCATAACTGCTGACACAAAAGATAGCCCTAATTTTGCATTGTAAAGTCAATGACAAATAGTGCTGTTTTGCCAGCTGTTCTGGCAAGCCTACCACACCAACATAAAAGCTTGTATTATTAAGTAGTTGTAAAATCCAACTGGGATATTACTAGTTTAATTGCCCACTGCCAACCTTTTAAACTAGGTAAAACCCCGTTGCTTCTGTAAGCTCTCTTTCTCCACAGTGGATAGCTGTTTTGGGAATTTCATCTCACCCAAAAAACTTAAAAGACAAAGTTAGGAGTTGCTCAATTGTAATTAAGAATTATAATTAGGAATTGTTTATTAATTTTCTTTTACATTTGAAAAAGCCATATTCTGATGGCTTTTCTTTATAACATAACATAACTTAGCTCCCAGTCAACACCAGCCCAGCTCCTTTTTGGGGCACCTCGGGCACATGTACTCATAACAGTTTAGGGTTTGAATTAAAAACAACCAAAGATAAGGTGGAGGGAGGAAGAGAAGGGAAAAAAAAACTTATAGATCTAGAGAATATTTGATTTCTTTGTTGTGTCTGGCAAGCTGAGTCTGAAGGCAATTTCAAAATAAAAATTTAACTGTTTAGCTCAAAGGACCAACTTAGAAGCGTGATATTGTAGGTATATTTGTAGAGCAGGGAAAATAAAGCCATCTTATTGCTTGAGAGTTATTCCCTATATTAATTTAATAAAATGGAAGCTTTATCAGTCAAACAAACAAATATTGTGCTCTAGTATAATGTAGCCATGTACAACACCTGTGTCTTAGATGGGAAGAATCTTTAATTTTGTGAACTGTGATCTAATTGAGAAAATAATTTTCAAAATTTGATCAAATTTAAAGTTTTAACATTAGGAATAATATGTTGAGAGATCAAAGAAGGAAAAAAATCCCGACAAGTAAGGGTTGCTTCACAGATTTTCACTGTGAGTTATACCTCACTTAACATCAGGGTGGAAATTTCGTTGATGAGATGGCAGTTGGATTTTACAGAGTAGAGTGGGGAGAAGAGAAGGCCTGCAATGAGCCAACCACTGTGAGCTCTGTTTTCTCATTAGAACGTAAGCTCCACGAGAGCAGTGACTTTTTTAAAAGCATTTTTTCCTTTTCCATGACTTCTTAAAAACCTTTTGTATTATGGCAATGTTCAAACAAACCAAGAATAGTATATGAATAACCATTTCTCCTTCACTTAGATTTAACAATTGTTAACCTACTTTTTGTTGAAGTGTTTTAAAGTATAGACCTAATGACTATTTCATCTCTTAATGCTTTAACATGCACCTTTAAAAATGAACATATTCCTACTTACCCACAATACTATTATCATACCTAAAAAAAATAACAATAATTCTTGAATATAATACCCAGCTGATACTCATATTTCCCCAATTATCCCCCAGATGGCTTCTATTGCTCTTTTATCCAAACCTGGATCTGCTAAGATTTGTCCATTGCATTTGATTATTTTATTTCTTAAATCTCTATTAACCTAAAGCAGAGAGATTCTGTTCATTGCTATAACTGGTACCTAGATAGTGCCTAGCCTAGAGTAGCAATAGATAGCAACGTAATTATTAGAAGTATGGGTTCACATCCTTACTCTACCACTTACTGCCCGTACCATGGCAAATCACTTAACCTCTCTGCGCCTCAGTTCCTCACCTGCAATGGACATAATGATAGTACGTACCTATTACAGGGCCATTGTAAGGATAAATGAGTTAACATATGTAATTGCTTTATAACAGTGCCCCATATATGGTGAGTACTATATAAGTGTTAATTCTTCTTATGATTTGTTGATGAATACTGGCCAACCTCTATTATGTACCTAATACGTGACAGGCACTATTTTAGGCATCAGCCAAACTCCTCTGTTCTCATGGAGCTTACATTCCATGAGTGTAGGGTAGGCATTAGGAAAAAAAACAATTTGAAAAGTAAATATATAGTGTATCAGTTAGTGAGAGAAAAGCTAGGGAAAAAAGGGGCGTTGGGATGGTCTCACTTGCAAGGTGACACCTGAACAGAAATTTGATGGATGGGAGGGAGGAAGTCATTTCACTGTTTGGAAGAAGAGCACTCCAGGCACAAGAAACAGACTATGCAAAGATCCTGAATTAGGAATGTGAATAGCAAGGAAGCAGGAGAGGGATGGTCAAGGGGGAGAGAGTAGGAATAGTAGAAGGGGGCCATATCTTGTAGACCACTGTGAAGACTGTGGACATTACTCTGAGTGAGATGGGAAGCCAGTGGAGGCTTTTCACCAGAGAACTGATATAATCTGATTTGCAATTTGAAAGGGTCACTCTGGCTGCCA
Source organism: Eidolon dupreanum (assembly GCA_028627145.1). Taxonomy (NCBI): domain Eukaryota; kingdom Metazoa; phylum Chordata; class Mammalia; order Chiroptera; family Pteropodidae; genus Eidolon; species Eidolon dupreanum. The sequence goes on along the minus strand of CM053509.1, from coordinate 36,181,206 downwards.
TGGTGAGAATATGATGTCACAGGACAAGAGCAGAAATAGGGAGACCATTTGGGATCCCATGTTAGCCATGAGAATAAAATGATATCTCATCCTCACAACATTTTGAGGAAAGGAATTGTTGTTATTCCCATTTTACAGATGAAGAAACTGAGAGATGGTAGTAATTTAAAGCTGAGAAATGGGAGAACTGGGATTCAAACTCATGTCTATTTGATCTCAAAGTCCTGGCTTTTCTCCACTACTGTTTAAAATAGCTCCCTTCCTATGTTTGCCACAAAGAAATTTATGACTGAAAAAAAAAAAGCAGAATAGATTCCTGAGTTTACCCACAAATAGCCTTGACTATCTCCACAGTTATCCTCAGATCTGTCCCTCTAAACTTTCCCAACGAAATTTCTCAGAGCAATGCTCCTGATAAAGGTGACTTTTTTTCTGATTTGTTGCAGTAATACTAACATAGCAATTATGGAGCCACACTAGAGTTATGAATAATACATTATGATACTCTATCATATGCAATACTATTTTACTGTAATTGGTTCCCATTCAATTGGTTTACATATACACTTTAAAGAGGTTTATACTTTATAGTGTACATAAGTTATAGATAATAGAACAGATGATTAAGATGGTATTTGGGATTATCTCTCTCTATATATAAAAAGGGCATCAAAAATAGGCCCTTAGGACAATATATTCTAATAACATTGTTTCTATAAGATTCAACTAGCTACATATTTTTGACTCATAACACCTTTTCTAGAAACATAAGCTACTTGCTACAAGTGCAAAGATTACTAGAATTATCATTTTCCATGCTTCAGTAACATTTTAAAAATGGCATCCCAAATTTTTCATGACTTTCTGTCTGGTTTACCAGGAGATGCTAACTTCTGGGCATTCAGGAGAGCCATTATTCCCTGTCTATCATCTCATGAGATTAGTGGCAGCAAAGGAAGGGAAGTCATGGAATTAGTAATTGGCCCAGGTGCCATATAATTTGGACAGAATGCCTCCTTTGGCACACTACTGCTATAAATCTAATAATTGTGTCATTGTGCAATAGTGTAAGAATAACACAAACACGGTGAAACTAAAAAAAATGTCTCATCACTGGTGTGTTATTTCATTTCCTCACATATTTTGATTTTAATGCTGCTATATGCTAAGTGCTGGAGATGTAAACCTCAGTTGTGTGAGAGATGGGTCTGTAGGCTATAACAGCCTACAGTATAGTGAGTGCTATAACAGCAGTTTGGAAAAAAATTCTCAGGTGGGGGTAGGGGTGTATACCTAATGCCTGGGCTTTGTTGTAACTAATAAGTACATCATCTCTAAAACTTGTTTCAAGCACAGTGGTCTCTGACCTCCATGACCTAGTTGGCCAGCTCATATAGTATGCTCTTCTAACAATTCTTCAACACTATAAGGACTTTCAACCCATTGGCCTCTCATTATTTCACTGTCAATTTTGTCTATTATATTTTTCTCCTTAGCTAGATTAGGCTACATACTTGTGGCAGAAATTGTTAATTCCCTGGAATGAGGCTGTGATGGCTAGAACTCTAGCAATCATCTTAGACCAGGAGGAGGAGGCCTGTGCATTAGAGATAACAGAGCACTAAGCTGGAAGGAGCCTGGTTTCTAGCAACTTCATGGACTTCCAAAGCAGCCCTGAACAGCCTATTTCTGGACTTTATATACATGAAAGCAACAAATTTTGTATTATTTAAGCGATATTCTTCCCATTTCCAGTCATATACAGAAAAACTTAAACTTTTCATTATCAAGTTTATCAATTGTCTGGATTTATATTTTGTGACTTCTCCCTTGTCAGAATGGAAGAAGTGGCCCATGTTAAGGTCAGCATCTTATTAAGACCTTAGGTTTTACAGCTATTCCCTCTCATTTGTTATCAATTTCTCACTCTTCAATCATTCTCAGATCTTTGCATAACTAGCACTAGCTCAGTTTTTTCACACAGATCTCAGTATAATTGACATCTCCTCGAAAAGGCTATTCTTGACCACCATATCGAAGATATTCTCTATCTCATTATCCTAGTTTATTTTATTTAGAGCACTTATGGAGATCTGTAATGTAGGAAGGAGCCAGATCATGCCACCCTAAGGGAAACTAGTAGAGGATTTTAAAGAGGTGAGAGACATATTTAAATTAGTGATCAGAGGTTCAGTCATTCTAGAGGTCATGCAGAGGATGGATTGGAAGCAAGGAGACCCATCTTAGGGGCCATTCCAGAGGTCTACATAATAATCAATCAGGCCACGAAACAAAGCAGTGCCTGTGGGGATTAGAGAAAGAATAAGGGATCTGATGGAGATAAAGGAAGTTGAATCAAGAGTGTATCAACTAACATTTCTTTATAATGTGGCATCATGTTATCATCAAAAGAGAATTTGGAGTCAGAGACACAAATCATAAATGTGATTCCCGACATTTGAGTTGTGTGACTTTGAGAAGTCACTTAACCAGTTATCCTCAGTGGTAATATCACATACTTCTTTTTGTCATTTTATGAACTAAAATAAATCAGGTGGATTATGATCCACCTAGTATGATGTCTGGCCCCAAATGGGAGCTGAATAAATGTTAGCTCTGCCTCCAACATTTCTCTTATTCTTTAATTCAACTCCTATAGGAATCAGAAAACAGGATGGGCACCTCTGAATAGTAGTTAAGTCTTAAGGCTTTGTCAACCTGAGGCAGAGAGGTGGCAGCTGGACTACTTAGAAGCAGCTTGAAGTTAAGTGATACTGTGATTGTTGATCCCTCTTGCCCTGAGCAGGGAGGTAAGAGGGAATATCATAGATTATAGACTGTTAGAGTTGAAATGATAATAAAATATGGACAATTACATTTTAATAACATGGTAATTTCAAATATGACTTTTCATTTAGAAAATTTATTTTTGAATAGACACAAATACAATGAAATTCATGTAACCACCACCAAGCTTTAGCAGTTACCATAATTTTACTGTTCTTATTTCATCTATTCCCTCTCCTCTTTTTGGTAAAGTCTTTTAAAGCAAATCCCAGACATCATATAACTTTACCCTTAAATACTTCAAATAAGGACTTAAGAAGCATATTATCACACCTAAAAATTCAATAATGCATTAATATTACATAATCCCCAGTCCATGTTCAGTTTCCCCTATCTTAAAATGGTCTTTCTACTGCTATTTGTTTGAATCAGAATGTAAACAAGGCCCACACATTACACTTGTAGCTTATTTCTCTACAACAGTTTTCCCCATTGAAAAAAATATCATTTATTGGTTGAATAAACCACATCATTTTTCATATAGGTTTTTTCCACAGTCTGGATTCGGCTGACTGCAATCTCATGGTATCATTTTACATGTTCCTCTGTCTCTAGTATTTCTTGTAAACTAATAGTTTTATCTAGAAGCTTGATCAGATTCAGGTAACATCTTTAAAGCAGAAATACTTCATAGGTGGTGCTGTGCACTTCCTTTTATAGCATATTAAGAGGCAAATTTTTTCTCTTTTAATGATGTGGAGACTGATCAGTGAGTCCAAGTAGTGATCTATCTTTTATAGTTCCCCACAACATTTCACCTAGTGGTATTAGCAACCATCGATGTTTACTTAAATATATTATTTCATTAGGGATTGCAAAGTGGTGATTTTGTAATTCTCTCTTTCCTTCTGCATTTATTAGCTTCTATGAAGAACTTTCCCTGATCTACTCTTTGGTGAATCTTAAAAATAGATACTCAAAAAAAGCAGAATAAATGCTTGATTCTTTCTTTTATTCATCAACTTTAACATTAATTTATCAATTTAAAGTTTTTTGGGGAGATGGGAAAATATTAAGAACTTAAGATTTTTATATACTTGAAGTGTTTCAATCCATTGCAGTCATTATTTTTTGACCAGTAAGAGCCTCTTTCAAGTTGGCTTCTAAATAGTACATTATAATTTGCAAGATACTTAACATATATTAGTCATTTAAACCTTACAAACAGCTCTGTAATGGTAGGTACTATGACTCAGTTTTACAAATCTAGAGCATATGGTTTGAACCAGGACTTGGAGTCTTTTGTTCTTCCATTAAATGTACTAGTAGTTGAAAGAATCAGAGTGTTAAAGGAGACTGGATTATTTTTTTTTTCTTCTGGTTTTAAGATTAAACAGCAGATGTCTTTAACCTGTGGGAATATGATATTAAGCAATATACACTTTAGAAGGCATTACTTGTAGCAAACACTGTTGAGAATAATGTTATGCTGATAATACTGTAACTTAGTAAATAGCCTGTCTCAACTTTGCTTGTGAAGCATTTCAATTTTGATTACTCTGTGTGGGATCTACTGCTCAGATGTATGTCATTTTATGGTGTGCCCGTGTCTAGGGAGCTGGCATTACACGCTGCCTAGTGTTTTTAATTCAGAACTTTTTCTAAAAGAAATCTTAGCCTCTTATGTTCAAACCCTAGTTTTAATAGCATAAGCTATTTCCTTCTTATATAGCTTTGTGGGCATAGTAATAAAATAAATACCACAAAATCACTGATGAGATGAAAATTGAGCTCCCTGCTTCTGTGCAGCCATGTAGGTAAAACAGTAATTGGCTCTGATAATAACTTTTGTTCTTACAAACCAAAGTCTAAATGAGAGTCACATTTGATATATCTGCTTGTAATTACTATCAAAAGGAGGGAATGCAAAGTTTAGATTGTTTAGTGACTCAACATAGATTAAATAAATCGCTATCTTTTCTTGACCAAGAAAAAATTCTGAAATTTCTGGTATTTATTTTACTGTTGGTAAAAAAATGATCCTCTCCTAGAGCATGCTTTTCTACTTAATAGAATGATTAATTTTGTTTTTATTTTTTTAAATCTATAATTGTTTTTCTGAAAAAATCTTGTTACTCATTTTGATAATGGAACTCATGCTTATAAATATTTTCTTGTATATTTCTATAAAGGGTTTGTATGATGAATTTAGGGTATGAATGTATTTGATAGTGATTTTTAGTGAAACTATTTGCTATATTAATATTATTTAAATGTTGAATCCTTTACTGTTGTCTTGGCCTTATCCCCAAAGGCTCTGATTTAATGGGTCATGGGTGGGGCCCAGGCAATGACATTTTTAACAGCTGCCAGGTGATTCTAATGTGCAGCCAGGGTTGAGAACCACTGTGTTAGATATTATATTAAATCCTTTAAATTATTAGTTCATTCAGTTGTCATAATTGGTCTATAAGGTTACTATTAACATTGTCCTTAACTTTCATATTGGAAAATAGAGATAAAGGGAAGTTAAGGATCATAATGATCATGCCTATGGTCAAACAGGCTATAAGGGATAGAATCCAAATTTGAATTCAGGTAGTTGGATTCCAGAATGCAAAGAAAGTCTAATGCAAAGATCAAGGGAGAGAGAAACACTTTCTGCCAGGCTTTGGGGGGCAAAAGTAGCAGAAAGATGACTACAAAAGAAGATGAGAAGGAGACACGTGGGATGTTTAAAGAAGTGCCGGCTTCATGGGTGTGCAACATGTGCATGTGCTCGGAAGGGTCCCATACTGGGTTTAAAGCCCTGGTGTTGCTGTCTGAAAATGTTTACTACATTTGAACAATGACAACAACAAAACGTAGAATGTTTTAATATGGTTTTTTAAAGGAAAATTAAATTATGTCTACTATATATTATTATTTTGGTATACACAAGCTCTAGTGCCAAAATAGTAAATATTAGAATATTAATACTTTTAAAGGGCCTTTCCCATTGCTTTAGAAGCCATCTAATAAAGAACTGATATTACAACCTGTCATTTCTGTTGGATTTCTATTTACATTTCAATTTCTTACCAGAAATACATGTGTCCGAAGCCACAGAAATGTAGAAATGGGAAGAAAACAGCTAGATTTTAATGCCAGTTTTAATAATAATTCTGTATTTGATCATTTCTTTCCTACACCAGTCCTATAGCCACAAAAAGTTGATGGAGCGAACTAAGTAAACCGCTGTGGTCCACTGAGCCAACGATCCCAGAATTAAAAAGTTCTAACAAAGCTTAGACATGATAGATGAAGCTATTACCATCAATTGTATCCAGAATACACATTTAAAAACACCCTAATTATAGCAACCACATCCACTCAATATAATACACATTAGCAATTTCCTGATCCTTGGTAGAATGGAAATTATTCTGAAAGTTTAATTAAGGAGAAAAAATTATGTTCAGGTACTAATTTCTATAAAAGAGGCAATCAGCTTCCATACAAAAATCAGGAGTAGTGCTGTGAGTGTGGGTTACCCTTAGAAGGAAAGCCATTTATCACTAGACACAACATTATTTTTGTCATCACATGTACTTCAATGAGTAGGGAAAAAATAGGCCTTATTTGCAGTCTTTCTCCCTGCATGGATTGAATAAAGTGGACAGTTGGCTGCAGGTTTTTGGAGATTTGGTTTAAAAACTATTAAAAAATAAAAGCAAGGTTTGGAGCCTCTGTTAAGAAATAACTAGACAGCATACATTCTGTAGGTTTTTTTGTAGTCTTCCCTTTCACTCTGACCTTAGGCACAGCCCATTTATGAATGCTTATGATCAGTGAGATAACTGGATCAAGAACTAATCTTTCTGGTTTCTACGACCATTTGAACAATTGCATCAGATCACCCTCAGAACTAAGATACTCAACTGAAAGAGAATCAGATGTTTTGATTGCTTACAACACCTCCTTTTTAAAAAGTCACAAAAGCCTCATATTTACAATTCCACTTATGATGGACACATCCAAAATGAGCACATCCAAAAGACAGAAAGTATTAGATAAGTAGTTGCCAGGGGCTGGGAAGAGGAGGGAGTGGGGAATGACTGTTAATGGGTATGAGGTTTTTTTTAAGGTGATGAAAATGTTCTGGAATTAAAGAGGGGTGATGGTTGTACAACTTTGTGAATAGGATAAAAACCACCAAATTACGTGCTTTTGAAGGGGTGGATTTTATAGTATATGAATTATACCACAATAAAAATGTCACAAGACTTCAGAAACTGTTGGTTAATACTATATTCCTTAAGTGTCAACTTGCCTTTTAGCATCAAATCATAGAATGCCAAAGCAGGGGAGGGTCAATTGTTCTTCTAGAGACTATCAAGTCCAACTACCACATATTGCAAATAAAGATATTGACTTCCAAAGAGGAGAGGTGACTTAGCCAAGATCACATGCAGGCTGTTCAGGGTAAAGCAAGACCGGAACTCGAGTCTCCGGACACCTACCCTATGTCCCTTTCCACCAGTGCTGCCTGCACTGGTGGTTGCTAGTTAAGCATCTCAGCTGTAACTAATTTGAATTATTTAAAATGAGGATCACGGGGTTCAAATCAGGTGCTTTTATTTTTTTCAAATGTAAGCATACATTTTTCCTACAGATAGCAAAATCTCTGTGAAGGAGTAAATACATTTATTATATAAATTTACCAAGACCAAACTGGGTGTACCTGTAAATTATCCCTCAAGGAAAGTACCACATTAACAGACCAAGGGAGCCCTCTACCTGTGTGTTCGTAGTATAGATTTCATTGGCAAAATCCTTGACCCGGAAAGCTAAAAATAAATCAAGACCAGGTATTCTAGTCCTTTGTCTACCTTTGTTGGCTTCTAGCATTATTTTTAAGAAAAACGAATGCTGTCTGGGGATGTATTTGTGTAAGAAGTAGAGTGGAGGAAAAACTGCAGAAAGTTCCTTTTCTGTGAATAAAGAGAACAATTAACAGTATAAATAAAAACCCTATATACATATATATATATATATATATATTTTTTTTTTCCCCCAGTGAGAATTACATTCAAATAATTATTTTCAAAGACCTTTATACTCCTTTGAGGACATAAAATGTTAGTAAGCATTTCTGTTCATCCAGCATGAAAGTTTCATTGTTTCTTTGTTTCAGCGAAAGATAGGGTTGAATGTAAAAATAATGCAGGATCCTGAAAACATCCACCACAGAGCTGCTTTAAATGCGAACTATGGAATCAGTTTGCCATATATTAATGAGAGAAAAGCACGTGTAAGTAATGAGTTGTTTTAATGAGCTCTTAAGTTTTTTAAGAATTAAAAGTCATATATTAGTAGTGTAAGATATAGTGTAGATTTTAAGTAAAGATTTTGATCCTTTGTCCTTAGAATTTTTTGACGATGAAGTGAAGAGGCTTTCATTCTGCTTGTAATTAGAAATAATTAAAACATATAAAACTATTTTTAAAAATCCATGGTAGCTCATTCAGATTTCTATTTTATTTGATGTTTCCAGACAATCTAGTACTATAATTTTAACAAAGATGGGATAACAATAAAGAGAATTAATAGAGAAATTTTAAGTATTTTATTTCTTTGATAGTAGGCTTACCACTAGAAAAGCCAAAAATAAACAACAGCCTACTATCAGTGTCAATGATGTATATATGTAATACACAAAATTTAAGAAAATTATTCTGAATCTGAAGTAATCAGGGATTAATGAGAGGGAAGATAATCATATGGATACTAAGGGATCTCAGAATCTGCCTGTTTTTGCCATTGACTTGCTTGCTGGTAAGTGTCCCAAAGCAAGGATTGGACTCTTTCTGTGTTGTGGAGTTTTCTTGAGAGAATTAAGAGTAATTCTTCATTTTAATTGGGAAATTATTTTATTTGAGGTCATTTCTAATAATGAAAATAATTGCTGAGGTGACAGTTATACATTTTTAAATATGTTTTAATCTTTGGCTTCTCTCAAAAGCTCTTAAATGTATATTTTGGTGAAACTAAAACTAAAAACCAGATTTTAGAATTAAATTGCCAAACCATTTTTAACCAACGTAGTAGTCTCTTAGATTAATCTTTCATATTTCCTAATAGACAATTTCAATTGCCTACTTCATTCATGTAACCCTGCAAAATATTTTTAGTTTCTTTATATGTGCTTTATGTTATTCTAACAGGTTTAGTTCAAGAGCACTTTATCATAGAAATACTTTTATAGCCTAAGAAATAACCAGAAAGTTAGGTATTTTTATTCCTGCTGAAACTTTATTTAAAATGTCACTGTGAATAATGCAAAAGGATTTTTATCTGCTCCCATGAGCCCACAGCCCTTGAAATAAAAATATTATTTCTCTGGCTGTAGAGACAGAAGCAGATTTCTCTTTTGTTGTTGGTTTTCCCCCTTCAATCTAGAATTAATATTGGCTTAGCTGGTGGAGTGCTGAAGATTTGTAGCCTAAGGCAACTGCTGTATCTCATGCAAACTTCTGATGAGTATGGAAGTTTAAAAAGGCATAACTCTAGATTTAGAGAGGATTATGCTTTGCTTTAATGAATCTAAGTGAAGATTCAAACATAAATTAGAATTCAAAATTATGACCAACATTTGGGGTAGAATTTCAGTCATTTATTATATTTTTTCTAATTTCCAGATAGACTGAGTGCCTTGGATATTGTGCTATGTACTTTGAACACAGACAATAGGGGCAAGCTCTTTGCCTAGTCTGACATATAGATAATGCATATTCATTTATTGTATTAAAGATCCTTTTTTTCTCCCATAAAACCTGACTCCATAAAACTTGACTCCATAAAACTCTATACCAGAGCACTTTAAAATGTATGTACATTAGGTACATTTTACTCAAATCGACTATTAGCATTTCAGCCAAAATAGTTGGCCCTATTGTTTTATGTTGATATATCAATATATAATGTACTAACTAAAAAACAGTATTTTCATTTTTTATTTATAAAACAGAAGCATTGTGCAAAAAGTCCTCTGAAAGAAATACTCAGGTGTTTGGTTTTAACAATCATTTAGAGTACTTGGGAATAAATACAGTTGTGATTTACCACTTATAAAAATGTTTTTAAACACTCTTACTCAAACTGAAGCAATGTGTCTAGAGTTGTGATGTACAGTTAATTAGAAAAGCAGCATCAAGGCTAATCGCTTTTTAGAGCTACTTGAAACACTCGAAGGGGATTATTATTTGGCTGCTGAGGGCCATGTGTTTCCTTACTTTTGAAACTTGAACAGCTTGTCAAAAGCCTGTAAATAATCTTAGACATTTTTGATGGAGCAAATTTGAGTATGTAGCTAATTTACGTTATTAGTTTCTGGAAACTAGTATTTTCTTCATTTTGCGAAGCGGTATATCCTTCCTGATAATAAGGGGCTGGTGCAAAGATTTTAGCGCATTGAAAACACATATACCCCAGACACATGTACACATACACACACTCACTCCTTCTCCTAAAGAACTGCCTTCAGGTTGTTATATCCTGTAACCCTTAATAGAATCAATTTACAACAAAATATTAAAAATGAAACTCACTGATGATTTTTCCAAAATCTTAAATCTGGCAAATTAATAATAATAGTAATAATAATAATAATAATAATAAACCTCCAGCAGGATTTTGAGTAGGGCCTTCTAGGTGTGGGGAGAAAAGAAGAGGAGGTTGCTGACACTGTTTATGCTTACTCACCAATATTTAGTTCTGGTTAGACTTTCTAGTGAAACACGTGGAAAGTTCTACAGAAAATTTGACTTTGATTAATTTTTCTTAAATAAAAAGGGTTTCTTAAAAAGCTTGAAACATGTATCTGTTAACATGAATTTTAAAAGAACGATTATGAATGCATAACAAAATAGCCAAACAAAACATTGCTTTGAATTGCTGCACAAATAACACTGATTATAACTGTTATGACCTAGAAAAGAATTATAAAAACATTTTTCTTTTTGGCAAGATATGAGTTGCTGTAGAATTATACTAGTCCTTCGGTCTCACTTTCCAAATAAATAAATATATAATGCAATGTAAACTTAGAATCTTTTATTTATTCATGAGGTTGAATTTAATACTATTATGACTTCTAGACTTTATGAGTCATATGTTATGCAGTGTTTTTCACTAACTTAGTTGGGTAGCAACCACACTTCACAAATCATAGTTTCATTCTTTACTGTTTCACTTGGGGTGTACATAGTAATCCTTCTCACTGAAAGCACATTCATTTCTGAAATGATAAAGTAATGGAAAGTGAGGCAATTGTGTTAATGTCAAATGATTAGAAGCACCAGAAGTAAAGGGCGGGGGTAAAGAGGGTGGGGGAGAAAGAAGGGCAATTTCAAAACGTGATTGTGTTTTAAGCCCATGCATATGGCCACAATTACAGTCACAACATAATTTGGCAACGGTAGCAGAATTAGATTTAAACAAATTGATGTTACACTGCAGTAATTCAGAATGAGCTTGTTGCATTTATAAACCATAACAAGAAGCAGAGTGAATTAATAAACCCTTCTTGTCACTAAAAATAAAAAAGGGAATAATTGCTGAGACGGAGTTAACTTAACAGATGACTATAGTCAGCATCCTTTCAGCCTAGATATGGGAAAGTGAAGGTCACCCCCATCTCAGATGACAAAGAGGGAACATTTTGTTGGTAAACAAATTAATCTTTTGAAAGGTCGCCATTTGTTTTAAGTTTTTATCCAGTTCTTGTCATCTGGAATCAGAGATTGACTGTCATTTCACTAGGCAGGGGTGCAGTTGAAGCAGACAAAGCTGCTTCTGTACATATCAGCACTCCTTGACAAAACTCAGTGCCTGATTGGGATGCTATGGGCTGCTGGTTTACAGCTGTCTCCGGACAAGAATGGAGGCCCACCCCTGAATTCCAATAAGATGGGCCTGCATATTCCGCCTGCTGTAAGCTGGCCCTTTGCCCACAAGTAAAATGTATTGTAGTTCAAGCCAGCAATTATCTCTTTTACTTCCTTCTGTGCTGCTTCTGTTCCCTTTTTCCAAAAACAGATGTGGGTATTCACTCAAGTTCGGCATCTATTCTCGCTCACACCTGCCAGGGCAGAATTTTGACAGAGGTAGAGTTTAAGGGAGGCAGCAGACAACGATCAGATGTAATTTCTTTGAGAGTAGTTTAAAAAGAAAATCTTGATTTTTCAGGAAACGTGGAGTCAGCATCTTGGTCCCCCTCTTTTTCCCCAGGAGCATTTGGTAAATTAAATTAGTTGAACAAAAAGAAATAGCTTTAAAGACATTCAGAAATGCCATGTCCTGTTTATGACACACAGTCATTACCCAAGGACTGTGATGGCATGCACAACCTCCCCAATTCTGTCATTGAAAGAGAGTTTTTCCTTCAATTTTTCCTTAGAAAGAGTCTTCAAGGAAACAATGACTTCTCATGTTCTTGATTCACAGCCTATGAAATGTACTTCACCACCATGGTGGTGGTAGCAGAAGTAGTGGTGGGTTGCTTTTGTATGTTGTTGCTTTTCAGAATTTTAGTTCTGCATTTGGAGTGCTGGGAAAGCTGAAGAAAGTGATGTGACAATTGTCTTTTGACTGGTGTCTGGCTCTCTCACCAAAGCCCATTACTCTGGGAGTGGAGAGAGGCAATCAGAGGCTATACCCTCATCAAATAATGTTCATAAAAATATCTAGTTGTAGAAGTTCTCCGACTTCTCGAGAATGCTGTGTATATTGAGTTTCTGTGCTAAGATCCTGCACTCATTCCCAAACCAACTCTATACTGAACTCCAAACATTTTGTTTCTAGTTCTAACCATAGTCATTCTGGGTCAGACTACCTGGGGTGAATTCTAGCTAGATGGAAAATGTCCCAGAAACAGCTTCCATTTCCTCATGTGTAAAATGTCTATAATAAGACAATCTCATAGGGTTGTATAGAGAATTGAGATTTAAATGAGATCATTCAAAGCACTTCAAGGTCGTGGTACAAGTAAGTGCTCTGAAAATATTAGTTAAAACTATTGGCAATTTTTGACATATATTGTGGCATGCTTTATACTATCCATTAAAAGATACATTTATTGACAGGATCGGGGAAAGAACCAGAATACTACTAAGGTCCCTCCAGGGATTCTATTTGATATTTAATACTTCCTATGATGATGCCTTTTTTTTCCCCCACACAGATATGAGGACAGGGACCTTGTCTGTTTTTCAAGTCATCCATTGCACCAAGCAGTCTTTTGCACATAACAGGAATTCAGGAGAGGATTGATTTGTCCAGCATCTGCTTTGAAGCTGCATAACCCTATGCTGAGTCTAGAAGTGAAGTAATAATTCTTCTGACCCCTGGCAGCCCTTGTTGCACAGGGCACCCTTCCACTGGGTCATCTGATAGAGTGTAGTGAAACACTCTTGCTCCTGGATTGCTGTAACAGCCTGGTCACTAACTAGCTGTTTCCAGGAGCAACAATACCTTCTTCATTCTCATTTTCCTGCTTTATAAAATAAGGAGGCTAGATGGGTGGCAAGCTGGTGTGGTAGGAAGGGTTTGGAGTTGAGTGGATCAGAGTTTGGGTCCTATCTGCTATTTTCCAGATGTGTAACCCTAGTAAGCAAATTAACATCTTGGGTCCTCAGTTTCTTCTATAAAATCAAGACAATGGTGCCTACTAGGCAAGGGTGTTATGGGGATTATAGATAAGATATTAATGTTGTAGGCACATAATAGGTGCCTAATAAGGTCCCTATTTTTCTAAAGAATGAATTAATATTAAAAATCTCATACTTTCTTCTCCCTTCTTCTAAAACCTGTGCAACCAGAAAAGGATCTGATTTGGCCTTTTTTCTTTTACACTCCAGTATAAATGGGTGATAAAACTTAATGCTCTGATTTTCAAATTGTCACAGAGAACTCCAATGAGTTCCAGGGAGGCTGCAAAAATTTAATTAACATTTCATTTTTATGATAAATATTTAAAATATTTTAAAGTGTAATAAAGAACAATACCTCTATACTTAAGTTAGATACCAATTTTTAATGTATTAGATACCATCAGCAGGTTAATTTGTGCTGTCACTTTAACTCACTGAGCACATGGGCACGTGTATATGTGCGCATGTGTGTGCTTGCTTGCAAATGTACATTTGAATTTTTTATAAAGAGTTAGATAGGGTGCATCTTTGTACTAGTCATATTTCGAAATTCATATCTGCTCATATAAACTCATAATAATCATACAAATAAATAAGTGAGGATTAAATGAGCTAATACTATCACGGTCTGATAGCAGGGCTTAGCCCCTAGTAAGCATTCCATAAATGTTAACTGGTATTAGTATTACAACATATGTGTGTTGCTATTCACTAAAAGCCAGGCAAGTTCTCTGGTGCACTCGTTTGGTACAGCATAATAGTCAACTGTACAATTACAATAGTACATGTTACATCATGATAATATTATAGAGTGTTTCATTGCTCATTTTAAGTTTTGGTTGATTCTCACCTGATTTGAAATGCACTGTACAAGCTTCATTTGTCATTTCAGGGTTGCAATGTTACTTTGTTTACACCTGACTATGCAGGTGTAAGATCAGCAACAAAGCATCATACTAAAATTTGGACTCAACAGGGAAACAAAATTAGGGTATTTTGAAACTGAGTAAAGGTCTGAAAGAGAAGGGTGCTGAGATACCTGAAAAGAAATTTAAATGGGACATGATGGAACATCTTAAAATGTTATAAGACACATTTGAAAAGTACTTTTGGTCACTCAACCCTTCAATAATAATAGCATTAAAAGTGTCAGACACTATGCTAAGTACTTTATGTACACTATCCTATTTAACCTTTACACCTATAAAATAGATGCAGTTTTTATAACCATTTTATACTTAAGGAGACTGAGACTAAGATTTAGCTACTTGCCTAAAGTTATGAAGAGAGTCAGGATTCAAATTATTTATAAAATCTATTTATCAAATCACCCCAAATTGAGTACTTAACAACTACTCTTTAATTATTAAGGAATATGAGCAGTTGCTAGATATTGTTAGTGACTCTATTTTGAAACAAAAAATTCCTACTCTTCCTTAAAGCTTCTGAATTCTTTTAATTGAAGAAAATCATGAGATTATAAGTACCGTAACAAACTGTTAGCTATTTGAAATTACTTATATATTTACATGAGGATTTTCTCCATCTTGTGCAGGCAAAATAAAATAAATCGCATGCTGTGATGAATGTAAGATTGCAATTATTACCTATTATAACTCTTGATTTCATAATTTGCCTTCATCAAAACAGCCTCATTGTTTCTAGTGCTAATTTATATATACATATCTATGTATCTAACTAATACATTTACTTGTTTATATATATAAAATTCAGCATATAAAATTGTACTAGATTCTTCTAAAACTTGCATTTATTTACATTTCAGGATTCTGTTTAAGGCTGCATTTGAAAAATAGATTCTACTACTGAAAATAAATTTTAAAATCTTTGGCATTAGCGTATTATCTCTCCCATGGGCTTTTGTTTTTAACAAGAGTAAATCCTCTATTTAATTAAACCAAAGAGT
The DNA here is from genome assembly GCA_028627145.1 of Eidolon dupreanum. Classification (NCBI taxonomy): domain Eukaryota; kingdom Metazoa; phylum Chordata; class Mammalia; order Chiroptera; family Pteropodidae; genus Eidolon; species Eidolon dupreanum. The sequence continues at coordinate 36,165,801 of CM053509.1, read as the reverse complement.
TAGACTCTATTAAGGGATTTCAAGCATGAATGGACAGGGAGAAGAGGGCTTTGGGAGATGCAGGAAGAGAGACTTTGCACTGCCCTGGAATCATCCTAGGTCAGCAGCCACCTGCTCACTAGCCAGCCCTGCTCCCTGGTGTGATCCAGGGCATTTGCTCTTTGTGACTTGAGCTTTGGACTTGAGTTTGATATTTGGTTGACTTCATACTAAGAAGTTATGTTTCTAACCACATAATTCCACTTTGATGAGCCAAAAATTAGGTAGATGAAGGAGCCCAAGTCAGGTTTAAGGCACAAAGGGATCGCTGGATAGAACTGTACTTTCAATATAATTGATTATTATTCTATCCATTTATATATGATTATTATTTTATACATTTACAAAAACATTATTCTGAGAAAAGGTCCATAGGCCTTACCAGATGCCAAAGGGGTCCATGACCTCCTAAAAGTTAAAATTCTCTGATAGATCTTATTTTCATTCACACAAATATCTATTGTGCGGCAAAGTATGTGTCAGAAAAGTGAAGTAGCTTAAAAATTCTGTGCATGAAAGAGCCACTCCTCTTAGTGGATGGTGCAGAAAACCTCCCCCAAAGTGGATGTATCTAAACTACCACTCCAGATTTTCATAAGAATTACATCTTCATGACTGAAAATATATATAACTTCATGCTTTCATCTAACTACTGTTGCTTTTCTATTGTAAGGAGGAAAATGGAACAGCTACAAAAGTGGTAATGCTTGCAATATTATAGTAAATGTTTCATTTAAAATGAAGCAAAGGAGAAATATTTTAGCAAATAGCACAATAGCATTAGCCACAAGAGAAATGGGCCTAATAGAACTGTTTTTATCATGGCCCAGGTTAATTATCTACTGAGAGGTACTTGAAATGAATAAATACTATTGCTGTGTTTTCCAATATTCTAACCCATTGTACCTTAAACTGTACTTGAATTCAAGTATACATTCTTAGCCTTTAAAACTTCTTTGGTAGAATAGAAGTAAGTTTCCGTAGATGAGAATGATTCACCCTAAACTTTCTTTAAAAGCATGGTCTCTGAATCAGAATGTGTATTGTAAAACCAGGAGATATTTATTTGGGGGGTATCAATCTCATTTTGTCTACTACCAAAGACCACTCACCTTCAGCTTACATCTTGTTTCTTTGATAACACCCATTAGACTACATTTGGGGTCCTGGTTTTTTAAATCAAATTGAACATCTTGCTGACCACATTGATCATGTACTTATTTTTCTTGTTTAACACTCAGAGATGGGGACAGGGGTGGGGGAACATAGCTCCTTGTCATTACTCTATACCTAAGTAATTGTACTATCCAGAGGAGGAGAGAAACCCTGGCTGGAAGAAACAGGATACATCAGGAGAAGAAAGAGAAAGATAAGATATGAGAAGGAACCAGTCCATAAAGAAAAGTATTCTTGGGGGATTTCTTGGTGAGATACTTTGCTTCCCTTATCTCCCCATGTTTTTCAAGCCACTGGAGCCACTTAGAACAAAAGAATACTTCTTTCCCTAAACCTGGTTGGGGAGAGGTCCAGATATGACTGATGGTTAGGTTCAATTTTACAGTAAGTCATTGATAGCTTTTGTGACTTTAAGTGAAACAACGTATAACAAAATCAAGTGTACCACAGTCTAATTGATATAAACAAAAGTTCCTACAGTATTTCATCAACATTACAAAAAAACAGGGTTGAATAAAACATTATTCGAGAACCTGCTGGACCAATATCTCACATAAACTTGCTTGGGGATCTAACCACCTGGTTTAAGATGTTCCTAAGAAAACTCTACTCTTCAATGAGTTTCAAAGTGCCCTTTTCTATTTCTAACTTAAAAGAGGACAATCTTTGTAGAAGGTTGTCAGGAGAGGTTGTAAACTGAAAACAGGCACTTACCCAAGAGAGGTAGCTAGCTGACCACCAAGAAAATATTACCCTGACATACTCTTTTCTACCCATTTAAAGATGTAATAGATAACTAATATTGGATTATTTTACATAATGATAATGTAGAGAGAAAGAAGATTGACTCTGAGCAAAAGATTTTCAAAATGTAACCCTCTTATTATGGAATTATTATTTAATCTAAAACATCAAAATCCTGGGGGAAGTACCTGTCACCATCTTTCCACGATCTTGAGTTTATTATTTCATTTAACCATAGTTTCAAGTGTAGGACCTAGACTTTACTAGAAGATAATTCCTCAACAACCTCCATTTTCTAATTTTGAACACCTTTAGGACACCTAGCTGTGCCTCTACTCCACGTTGCATTTTAAACTGCAATGCATTACCTGCTCAGGATACTGTATATGAAGTAATAGCCAGCACTTGTGAGGGTGTAAGGGTTTTTCGGTATTGGGCATGGTGTTAAGTACAATATCATAGATTATCTCATGTAATCCTCACAGTAACCCCACAAGTGAAGTACTCTGACTACTTTCATTTTATATTGGAGAAACTAAGGCAAAAGTGGTTAAATAACTTGCCCAAAGTCATACAGCTAAAGGTCAAAAGGTCATAATTCAAATTTAGCTTGTCTGACTTCCAAGTTAGCATTCTTAATCCTTATTCTATATTACCTCCAGGGAGTTTTTGGGAATGGTGATTTGACCCGCATGACCTGTATCCAAGGGATAGATCTAGGACCCAGCCAAAAATTGCTTCCTCAATGACTAAGGAATTTGGGGAGAAATTTCTCTGCCTTGGTCTGGGAATAGAAGTAAAAAGTCAAAATACTTGGTAAGAAGCTATGTTAATTCAAGGATTAGAACAAGAGGAGCTGGTACTTCCTTCCCCCAACACACACACCAGCTTTATTGAGATATAATTGACATATAATGTTGTGTAAACTTAACGTGTACAACATGATGATTAGATACACGTGTATATTGTGAAATGATTAGCACAATGAGGTTAGTTAACATCTGTATCACCTCACATAATTAACTTTTGTGCAAGTGTGTGTGTGTGTTTGTGTGTGTGTGTGGTGAGAACATTTACGATCTACACTCTAGAGCTGATACTTTTAAAATGGAAACTTCCCCCAACTAGATTGTAAACCTTTTTAAGGGTGGGAACCGTATCTGTAATATCAAGCATAGTGTCCAATCTGGTCAGAATCCAATTAAGTTTATTGTTGATTAGTGTGCATGTGGTTAATGACTTTGAATCACAACCTGTTAAGGACCTGTGTAATTGAGTTAGGCTTTGTCAGGTTAATTTAAGTAATGAAATACCTTGTATCTCATTTGACTGCATTTGTAGAGAACTCTTCTTTTTGCCCATAGAAATGTCTTTCCGGATCTTTCGGTAGAATTAATTTTCCCTTCCTTAGATCATCATTGCATGCTTTTAAAGCTTTTATATGCTATGCCTTGAATTTACTGAGTGACATCAAAGAACAGTTGAATAAATAAAAAGATATATGCCTAAAAAGGAAAAGTTATTATAATAAGAATACCCATTCCTTCCTAATTAATCTTTATATCTAAATGTAATTCCAATAAAAATTCTTAGAGTTTTGTTTGGTTTGTGTGGAATATTAACTCTTTTCAACTCTAAAATTCATCATCTTGAGGAATAAATGGGCAAAGGCTTCATTTTTTTTCCTAAAGAAGATGAACGAGGGTGAACTTTTCATACTAGTTATAAAAGCACATGATATAATTATAATAGCATCCTACAGGTAAAGACATAAACAGATCAATGGAATAAAAAGTGAGCACAGATATTGACCTTAGAATAAAAGAACTTAGAATGTCATAAAGGTGACATTATAAATCAGTAGGACAGGGAGGACTTGTTAGATAAAAGGTGCTAAGTCATTTGGCTAATGATTTGGGGGGAAAGCATTAAGTTAAATCATAACCTTACATCCTATACCAAAGAAAACTCCAGATGGGTAAAATTAAAGTAAGATATTGAAAAGAAAAGAAATAAGCAAACAATAAAAAGAGAACTATTTTTCAAGTTAGTTGAAGGAAGATTTTCTAAACTCCCGTCACCTCGTACAACAGTAACACTCCTCATTACATGAAAAGTCTATGTTTATGTTGGGCTCCAAGCCTGGATCTGTCCCTAACTTTCATGTGATTTTGGGGCAAATCACTTATACTTCTTGGGTTTTAGTTTGTTTATTTGTAAATTTAGAGCATTGGATCAAATCATCTCTTAGAACTCTTCCGGTTCTGATAACCCATATTTCTGAATTGAATCCAAATCAATTTCCTTTTCCCATCCTTTCCCATCTATGATCACCAACATATGATATGTAAAACAAAAAAGCAGACCAGGTCAAACTGTCTTCTATTTTGATTGTAGAAATAAATTCACAAATGGTATTAATGTTTTTCATTTTCCACTGATGCATTTAGTGAAGCATTTGTTATGTACTTTTTACAGTGATGTGTACCTATTACAGTGTCCTAGTGACGTTTATGTGTTATCACTTTTAATACTCAGAGCATCTCAGAAATATTATTACTCCCATTTTACAGACAAGAAACTCAAGAGTGTAGAGGTTAAGATGTATGACCAAGTCATATAATTAATATTGGCTCACTAAGAATTTGAACCTATATTTTCTTATGGCAGTCTGATTCAGAGCCTAGGGAAATTATTCCAAGAGAAATTGTGCAAAAAGGACAAACGCTTATGCATGCATGCACATACCCACACAGTATTAAGATGAGCTAATGTTTCTCACAAATCAGTTTCTTTACTAAATTAATAATGTTGTATATTTTAAATAGGCTTAATTTGTATTTGGGGGTTAATGTCTTCATTGATTTAAGCAACAATACCTGAACTAGAAGTGCTCCTAGCCTTCTTTCAAGTTCGTTTAACCGTCTCTTCTGCAGACTGTACTGATACAGCATAGAAATTATAGCAAAGCCCAGTGGAGTCATTGAAGTAAAAGTCTCAATACTGCTCAGGAAGGGATGCCAAATTAAATAAAAAGAGCCCCAGCAGTTCTGCAGCTGCATGCCAACCCAACTGCTGGTATGAGGTAAATGAGGACCAAACTTCATTTCACTTATGACCCTAGCCAGTATTTAAACAAAAATGCCTAGAGACTGGCACACTGTTCTTTAATAAGAGGATAAATAGCAATAGCAAAAATAATTATAATAAGTGATAAACCCATTCACAAAGTCTTTCTTAGACCTTAACTGAAAAACTACCATTTAAACTTATTTCCTTTCATGTGGTCCCTAGTGAAAGTTGAGATAGTAGTTTCTGTCTGAGCATCAATTTTTAATTTATAGCCCTAAGTTTACAAAATAAAAATTATATAGAAGGCAGAGGTATGCCAGTTGCTTTCTTTTCTGTATCTTGTGACAATGTTTGAGTGGTGGTGTGGTATAATATTTGCTAGTATGCAAAAATCACAAGTGTAAGCGCTTCAGTCTTTTTTTTTTCTTTTATGAGATGTAATATATAGATGAAATGCCAGTACCTTATTTTTCTCTAGTGATTTCTTTTTCAGAATTCTTAGAATTTATATTGGAATGCTACAAATAAATGCTATTAAACATATATAGAAAAAGAGCAACAAGAAATAGATTTCTATTTCTCAGTCTGAATCCATCAAAAAAATCCTGAGTCCAGTGTGTTTCAAGCTCCTTTGAAGAAAAGTTTTATCTAAAATCAATTATCACCTCCCTTAACTTTGCAGACTGGTCTAATATTAACAAATAATAGCAATAATAATTGTTGTCTATGTAGTAATCCTTTGACCAGTTTTTCCCAAAATATATTCCAAAGAATATTGGTTCCTTAGAATGTTAAAGGATATTCCATGAAAGGAAAGTTTTGTGGGCCCATAAAATTGGGAAACGCGAGGTTAAAGAGAGCCAGACTAATTTTTATACCATTAGGCCACCTGGAATCATTAACACATTGATTATATATATATATATATATATATATATATAGGAGGAAGGTGGCCAATGCAGTCAGCAATGTTTCCCAAACTTCCCCAGCAGCCTGTTTTGCAGAGTAGCTCATAGAACCATATTCAGAACACACTTTGGGGAATGTTGCTTAAGTGCTGGATTTTATTTAACTACCTTTCATGGAAAAATTTTTAGAAAATATTACATTTTTTCCTTCTTTAGTCACATTTTACTGGAATTTAATATTTTCTTGGGGGCTTTGGCACATCATAACAAACTCTACTTTTAAAAAATGCTGTACAGGGCCTATGAGGTGCGCAGATGCTCACACTTCAGACTTCTATGGGTTCAAAATAAGTTCTCCTCCATAGTCATCTCTACTCACCACATTCTTTGAGTCTGTTCACAATTCATGGTCACTTCTGCTACTAACTACCCTTTTTATTACCCTAAGACCTATTCCCATTCTGAAAACTTTGACCCTATATGTACGTTTTCTCTTCCTTCTTCTTTCTTCCTTCTCCTTTTCTTTCTCTTTTCCCTTTCCCTCCCTTCCCCTTCTCTCTCCCAAACTTCCTTTATTTCTTATACTGGTTATGCTTTCTCTTGTTCTCGATAACTCTGGCTGAAGTTTATCAAGTTTATTAATCTTTTCTAAGAGTCATTTTTGGCTTTGTTAATTTTCTCTATTATTTATTTTATATGTCATTGATTTCTCTGCTTTTTTATTCTCTTTTACTTTTTATTTTGAGTTTATTTTATTCTTTAAAATTGATTTAAGATAGAATCTTAGATCATTGACTTTAGGTCTTTTTTTCTTTTCTAATATAAGCATTTAGACTGGTAAATTTCCCTCTAAGCAGTTATTTTAGCTGCATTACACAAATTTTGATATGTTGCATTTTCGTTGTCAGTCACTTCAAAATTCTCCCTAATTTTTTTCTTTGACTAGTAAAGTTATTTAGGAAGTATGTTGTTTAATTCCCAAATATTTGGGTATAGTTCTACTTTTCTCTTTCTTATTGAATTCTAATTTAATTCCATTAGGGTCAGAGAATATATTCTGTAAGATTTAAATCTTTTGAGTTAATTGAGACTTATTTTATGGTACAGAATATATTTTGGTGAATGTTCCATATGCATTTGAAAAGAATGTATATCCTACTGACCAAATATTAATGATGATGTTCAGATCTTCTGTATCCTCACTGATTTTTAAAATTTATTTGTTCTACAAATTATTGGAGGTTGGATTTTAAAATCTCAAACTCTGAATGAAGATTTATCTATTTCTTCCTTTAGTTCTAATCATTTTTGTTTCATTTAATTTGTGTTAATGTTATCAGAGGCATGTATGTTTATGATTTTTATGTTTTCTTGACTAATTGACGCTTTTATCCTTCTTTCTCTTGGATAATACTCCTTGTCTTAAAGTCTACCTTTTCTGACATTAATATGGCTATGTCTTCTTTCTTTTGCTTACTATTTACATGGCGTATCAGTCTTTTCTGTTGTTACTTCAACTTGTGTTTTTAAAATTAAAATTTATCTCTTACAGATAACATAATTTTATTTTGTTTTAAGATTCAGTCTGATAAACCCTGCTTTTTAGTGTTTAGTCCATTTCCATTTAGTAATTATTGACACCATTAGATTTAGAACAACCATTTTCCACCTGTTTTATATTTTTCTGATCTTTTGTTGTTGTTGTTCCTTTGTTTTTCCTGCCTGATTTAGGGTTATGTGGTTTAATTTTTTTTTTAATGTTCTGTCTTATTGGATTTTAAATTATACCTCTTTGTAGTATTTTTAGTGGCTGCTCTAGCGTTTACAATATGCATCTTTAACTTATTAGAGTTTTCTTAGAGTTAATATTGCACCAGTTCACATATAGTCAATTGTCTTTGAAAGAAATTAAGAGAAGAAAAGTATGGTCTTTTATATCTACCATAGAAATCTGGATTTCCACCTTGTGTCATTTTCTGTCAGCCTAAAGAATATCCTTTAGGCATTTCTTGTAAAACATGTCTGCTGGTGACACATTGTCTTCTTTTGTCAAAAAAAGAAATCTTTATATTACCTTTATGTAAAATTTGAGGTTGCCAGTGTTTGTTGTTGTTCAATGCTTTAAAGTTCCATTATTTCTGTTGAGAAGTCAGCCATCATTCGGATCATTGATTCCCTGTATAGAATGAGTTTTTTTTTTTTTTTTTTTTTGGCTGCTTTCAAGTTTTTCTCTTAGTCTTTGGCCTCCAAGGGTTTGATTGTGATGTATCCATGTGTGGTTTTGTTTGTGTTTATACTGCTTGGGATTCATTGAGCTTCTAGGACTGACCTGTAAGTTTATGTTTTCCAGAAAATTGAGGAACCCTGAGGCCATTATTTCTTTAAACATTTTCCTCCACATTTCTCTCTCTTATCTTTCTGGGACTTCAGTTATGTACAAATTATACAATATGATATTGTCCCATAGGTCACTGAGGATCTAAAAATATTTTTCTTTCTGTTTTCAGATTAGATACTATCTATTGATCTCTCATAAAATTCACTACCCTTCTGCTCACTCCAATCTGCTGTCAGCGCTATCCAATGAACTTTTCATTTCAGATATTTTACTTTTCAGTTCTAGAATTTCTATTTGGTTCTCTTTTTTAAAAGTTTTCATTTTTCTGCCAAGATTTTCCATCTGTTAATTCATATGATTATATTTTCCTTTAAGTTCTTTAAAATATGTATAACAACTTTAAAGATTTTATGTACTAATTCTATTCTTGGGATCCTCTAAATGTGTTTATTTTTTAAAAACTACTTTATTAAAATATAAGTGACATACAAAAAGCTGTACATACTTAATGTGTACAACTCAATGAGTTTGGAGATAAGTATGCACCTGTGAAACCATCACCATAGTCTATAATATAAACCTGTTCATCACCTCCAGGATCTGTTTCTATTAAGGACTATTTCTCTTGTGTGGACATTTTCCTGTTTCTTTGTATATACAGAAACTTTTTATTGTTATGGACATTATAAATTATGTGTTATAGAGACTGAATTCTGTTACCATGCTCTCTAATGTGTTGATTCTTATTCAAGTAGGCATTTAAGTTAGCTAGACTCAAATTACAAACTCTATCCTTGGTGGGTAGCAGCTGAAATCTCTGCTCACTGTGTTTTGTTTTGTTTTGTTTTGTTTTCCAAATTGTTAACTGTTGCATTTTTGCTGGGCTCTTAAGAATCTGTCCAATATATGTGTAGCTCAAAGGTCAGCCAAGGATTTGTATGGCATTTATTTACACTTTTTGGATCCTTGCCTTGCAGCTTCCTCCTTTCCGGTATTCTCTTTCATTTTTAGCCTTTATGTCAGCCCTACACCCTATTCTCTTACTTCTCTAGAAGTACAACTATGACTTTTTTCTTGAATTATATCATTTAGTGGACTAAGAAATACTTTCAGGACAGAAGTCACACATACATAAATCTCAACTGTTGCAGTTCCCTTCTTTCAAGACCAACTCCCTTCTAATTTCTGCCTATTTTCAATTTATTCAATCTCAGTACCTTCAAATAGTTGTTTTTTAGAAAATATTTTATCCAGAGCTTATAATGGTTATCTTCAGGAAGGTTAGTCTGTTATAAGCTACTCCACCATTACCACAAAGGTAACTAGGCCATTATTTAATCTTGCATTATATTACCTTTATCAAAAAGGAAAATATTTGCTATTAATATATCTTTGTTAATTGCCCCTTTCCAATAAACCTTAAATGGTTATATTCTCATGAACATACTTTGTTCTGTCCTTCTTCAGATAAGATAAGACAGATTTAGATGAGTTCTGAATCATGCAATACCTTCAGGACACTATACAAATACTTATGATATATATTGTAAATGAACAAAAAAATGATATAGGAAGTAAAAGGAGGAAAAGATCAAAGATGATTTTCTAGAGGAGGTTACCTTTAAGCTAGAGGTTAAAAGGTGATGGGAATTTAGTAGCCAGAGCTGAGAGAGAGAGAGAACATTCTAGAAGGAAAATTATAAGCAGTGCAAAAAAGTGGGAGCTTGGAGGCTCAGGTCTTACTGGTAACAGCCATAAATAAAATTAATAACTCAAAATCAATACTTACAAGTCATGGTGTGAACATACTGCTATACACAATAATGTGTGTAATTCTCACAGCAGCTTTAAAAGAAAAAAAGCCAAATACAAATAATATATACTGTAATAATCCATTTATATAAAGTTTAAAAACAGAAAATTAATAGTTGGTGATAGACTCCAAAATAGTAGTTACCTTTGGGTAATAGTGATGACTGGGAAGGAGCATGAGAGGGGCCTCTAGGGTGATTTCAAGCTCTATTTCTTGTTCTGAAGGCTGGTTACCCACAGTGTCCACTTTGTGAAAATGTCTGTATTTAACTAATAGAATTGCTGCAATTTATATACTGCTGGCCAGACTCTCATCACAAAGACATATGAAGCTACAAAGAAGGCTGGGAAACATAATTCCTGGCTGCATAGCACACTGAAGTTCTGCCAGCAGTCTTCACCATATCCACCATTCTTTGTCTGGCTGTCTTGAATTATGTGAGTTGAGAATTACGAAATACCTCCAGGAACAGATCCTTTACATAAAATTCAGCTGTCCTATAGATAAGAATATCCCTATTTTACAAAAGATAAAACTGAGACTCAGAGAAGTTAAATGACTTACCCCTGCATATTGCTGATTAAATGACAGAGCTAGGACTCCAGTGTTCCAAGCCCAAGATTCTTGCTTTGATGCTACAGATGTCTTTTCAGGGAGTTTTTCTGCTACCTCAAGGATGCCAGTAAACCTTATTCTGAGAGAAAGTAAGATTCCTTGTATCTAAGTTCTATGCAACTGGGAAAGGAGTGAGGAAGGGGACAGAAAGGTTATTTTTGCTATGAGGACAGAGGGGCAGAGCTGGTGACCTGAGCTGTGTTTGGCTCTAAAGTTTCAATAACTGAGGAAGTAAGAAAATATAGTAAAAAGTATTGGGCCATGAAGCACTGGAATGCATTTTATGTTCTGCCTCTCAACTAAAAGGCAGATTAAATGTGTGCCCTAGCTATTTTCCCTTCCTGATCTTTAGTTTCCCCATTCATAATTAGGGGAGGAGGGTTGGGGCAGGGTTGCTGAACATAGTCATGCAGGTTGTGCACGATTTTAAAAGTTTACCAAGCAGAAGATTCTGGAGCAGAGTAGAGGGTGCAGCATAGCTCCAATCCTAATCCTTCCTTACCCCTCAGAAATTCTACCCATAAATTGTCAAAATATTGAGATTCTCAGAATCACTACAGAATCTGGAAAGAAGACAATCAATCAGGCAGCCATCCTTATCTTTTTTTCTCTTCTGACAAGAGGACTTGGAAGAAACAGGTGAAATTGGAAAGTAAGTAATGTGCCTGATTCTTCTTGAGAGAAGTGAAGTCTTCAGAATTCCACAATATGTTCCAAAGACCCTGGGGGTCAGGGTAGGGAGGGATGGCCTCATCCTCAACTAGGTAGAACAAACCCTCATATAGATGTTCATCAGAATCTCAGGAGAGGCAGGAGAGCCTACATATTTCAACAAAGACTGCATACATTCTAAAACAGAGGCTTCCTCCACCCAAACCCTCAAGTAACCGAAAGGTAGGGAAAACCCAGATTACCTAGTTCTCGTGTATTGCTAGGAGAAAAAACACACTGTGCTAGACAATGGGGGAGAAGATACTACATTAGAGCAAGTATAATGTCTGGGCAGAACTACCTACGTATGTACAAGGGGAAAAGAAATGATAGGTTCACTATACTGATTTATTATATAAATGTCAGTATTTCACAGCTAACCAAAAAGAGGGGGAGGAGGAAGGTAGGAAGATCGTGGGCTGCAAAAGACAAAGCCTAACCTAGAAAAAGACATAAGGAACAAAAGGAATTTTCTCACAATTACTTCACATTATAGCACAGCTTCATAGGAGCATAAATTAAGTAAGACTAGAGCTCAACCATGAGATGATAAAATAGCAGAATGAGAAAAAAAAAAGGAGCTTGCAGACATAAGGAAATAAATGGAATATCAAAATATTTTGTGGAACTAATAAATAAACTTTAATAGAAAGTACTAAACAAACACAGCTGAATATTAAAATATTGACATGGAGAGAAGATTCTAAGCTCAGTAAATGCAGAGGAAAAAGATAAAGGAAATTAATTAGAAGCTAATAGACATGCATATTAGTTTGGTACAGGCTAAGCTGCTGTAACAAAGAAATCTGAAAATATAATACTTGAAATAAATTAGTTTAATTATCACACACAAAACAGTCCACAGGTAAGAAGTCCAAGGCTGGTAGGACAGCTCTGCTGCATGAAGTTATCCAGGACATGGTTTCTTCTATCTTGGTGCTCCATCATCTCCTCATTCCCATGGTTACTGCTTCATTTTAATGATTGATGCTGGCTCCCCTCCACACCCATGTTTCAGCCCATAGGAAGGATAAAGATAGGGCAAGCAATCTAAGGAGATGGCCCAGAGGTTACATTTGTCACTTTTGCTCACATTTTATTGGACTGAATTTGGTCACATGCCCATATTTTGCTGCAGGGGACATGTAGTCTGTAACTGGATAGTCATGTGCTCAGTTAAAACTCAGGGTGATCTGTTCTAAAAGGAACCAGGAGAGAATGAATAATACGGTATCACAATATAAAAGATAAGGAGGAGCCAACATTTAATGGCACCTGGTGTCTCTAAAACAAAGAACCCAGTAAATCAAAGAGAATATGTATCAAATGGTATAATGTAAGAAAAATTTTCCAGAAGTGAAGAACTAAATCTGTAGGTGAAAAACAAAAACAAAAAAACAACAACAAAAAAAACCAAAAAACAAAAAACAAAACAACCAATACTGAAATCCAGGAAAATTTGATTTAGCATATTCAACATAAAGGTGCTTCCTAAACTGAACACCTGAACTTTAAAGACAAAGAATAGCTCAGACCTCCAGGCAGAAAGAAGAATCACCTACAAAGAGTAAAAAATCAAGCTGGCATCAATTTCACAATATTCACTGTACCAGACAATGGTATACTGCCTGCAAAGTTTTGAGAGAAGACCTCAGATGTAATTCAAGTAAAAAGCTCAGAGAAGTAAAATACCCATTAACACTTTTAAAAAACTGCTTGATAACCAAAGCCAGGCAATTAAGAAATCAATCAAAATAAAGAACTCAAGCATAGAGAAGCCAGGACAAAAGGACTGTTGGTATCCATTGGATCCATTTACATGTAGAACTAATACTAAAAAAATCATAGCAATAGCAATTATGGTTTCAAAACTGAATGTGACTATTATAAGTCAGGACAATGTAAAATCAATAATATCAAGAATTGGGAGGTGAGGGAGAGAAGATGGGAGTAGCAAGAGAGTTCTAATGTTCTCATCTTTTGAAGCTGGAATATGTTATCTATGATAAAATGTGGTAAAAAAAAAATCTAAATGTCGTTCATGATCACCTTTATATAAATAAGGACAAGGGGTCCACAAACTACTGCCTGAGGGCTACCTGTTTTTTTAAGTAAAGTTTCACTCAAAACATAACTTCACCCATTTGTTTACATATTATTTATGCTACTTTCCAGCTACCACAATGGACCTGAAGAGCCTAAAATATTTACTATCTGGTCCCTAAAGAAAAAACTGGACAATCCTTGCAGAGGAATCTTTTTTTTTTTTTTAACTCATAAGAATCTTGTGGTAAAGAAATATTTATTTGATGTTTAATAATAATGTTGGATTTCATTCAGCCATTTCCCCTCCTATTAAATTCATGTCAAATTAAGTTTAATAATGTAATATAAACCCTATTTTTGTAAAGCTATCTATCAATCATTCCAGAAATGTCAGGGATAATAGGTCACCTAATGATATTTGGCATGGTTTCTTAAACTTTTATCTTTGTCTTTTTCTGCATTATTTGGAATCTTTATAATGAACATATATCATTTTTACCAGAACAATAAAGTAAAATGTTTTTCCTATTTGAAAACACTGGAAGCAAATACACCAAGATATTACCAGTGATTAATTCTGGTTGACAGGAATGTAATTGCTGTTTTCTTCTTTAAGCTTTTCTGTATTTTTTAAATATTGAAAAAAAATTTAAGCTATTATAGATCTAGGCATAAAGTGATAGAGTTCTGAATTATAGCTTTGGAAATAGTAATAAAGTACTAGATATAAGCAACATTGTTCTACTTAAAATATGATTTCTTTTATAATATGATATTCCATATTATACAAACTCCAAAACATGGTTCCAGTGTAAAATATAGCATGACATAAAGGAGTAACCAGAAGCAGATGAATTCAATTTCTTTTAGACAATCAACACATTCATAAAGCTGGTGTCTTTAATTTCATTAATCTCAACCTATCTCTCCAGTCTTATCCCCCACCCCACCTTCCTAATACATGCACTATACTCTAGCCACATAGAGCTCCTCACCTTCCATGAAATCTTCACGCGTTTGTATGCTACTTTGATTTGTCGCCACCATTTCTACTTATAATTGCATCTTCTCCACGTGACATAATTCAATGCTTCTTTTAAGGTGTAATTTAAATATCACTTACTGGAGTACATCTCAACCTTGGCTGCACATCAGAAGCACCTGGGGAGCTTTATAAAAATACCAAAGCCCAGGCTGCAGCCCAGCTATTTGGATTTAATGGCCTGGGGTTGGGGCCCAGGCAGCAGTATTTTTAAAAAGCTCCCTGAGTGATTCTAACATTCAGCCAGGGTTGAGAGTTACTGCAAAGCCTTCTGCCATACCAAGAGGCAGAGTTAATTAATCCCTCTTCTGCACTCTCATAGCCCTTAGCTTTTCCATTGCTCATGAAATTTAATGCTTATTGTATTAAAGTTAGTGTGATATAGTAAGTGCTCAGTAAATGCTGAAGGTTGTTTCATTCCTTCTCCCTCCAGGCAAGCATGTGCAGAAGCGGTTATCCTTACTATGGGAATGGGACAGGAGAGCGGGCTCAGGTTTCACATCCAGTGACACTGTCACTAGAATGTCACCTCCCAAGTACAACCCTCCACACCCCTACACACACACACACACACACACACACCCTCACTACCTTTTCGACATAGCCTTTGGGTCTGGTTTTTATGTTGTTGAGACTGATGTAATATAAAAAATTTAAAAATGAGCATTACGAATGTGTTGACTGCCTGACAGAATCCGAATATCATCTGCCTTCTGCCCTGTCCTTTGTGTCATATTTTACATGGTGTTTTATATTGGATGCTGCTACTTCTGGCTTTCAAGAGCAGCTTGTCAGGTATAGTTTGTCAAAGGCTTTCAGAAAATCCAGATAAATTATACTGTATGCCCTGACACTGCCCAAACCTATATTTTACATCTTTACAGTGCTTGACAATTTTACTTAAGTTGAATCTTTCTTTCTTCAATTTACCTTTGCCTCTCTGACCCTGATATCAATCAGATAAGTGGAGACCCTGCCATTTTTGATACTGAATATCCTCAGCTATATATGTGCTGCATCTGGAGTACAGTATATTGATTGAGTGATTATCTCAGCCTCTTTGATTAGGAGGAGATCTTAGAAGCTACTCTTGTATGAAGGTGAGGTGGGGAGAGGAGAGCGGAAGATGAAGAGACCAAGGTAGATCAGCAAGACCCAAGCTCCATGATAGCATCACGTGCTAATGGGCCTACTCTCAGCAAGACAGGGCCCCTAGCACCCCCTTTCCTCTTCTAACTCACCTAGAAGGAAGCACATTGTACTTACAGTCTTCTCTTTCCTGTTAAAAATCCTACTTACAGTCATTTTAAACTGTCCTCACCAAACGTCACCAAAGAGTTCAGTGTCCATGGGACAGTAGCTCCTTAAGTATTACATCTTGGCAGCAGGGACTGAACAGCTTTGTTCACACAGATATTTCTCAGCCAATAGATATTTATTTTGTAAATTGGCTTTCTTCCTCCAGCTTGATGGAACTTTCCCTTTATACTTCTTTAAGATCATCATGACTTCAGTGAACAATAAGACACAGTACAACTGATTCCAGTGGCAAATTTCACCAATGTGAAATAAGATTAATCTTCAAACAGAATAATTTTAAAACTGAATAACAATTGTGTATTAATATACTTTTAAGTGTATGTGTCTGTGTATATCCAGTATACAGTATGACCTGAAACAAATCTACTGACCTTTCTGTCTTGGTTCTTTATTAGTTAAACAGCAAACCATTACCTAGTTCCCTTGGAAGCTATGCAAATTAATTAATGTTTGGAAAATGACTTGAAAATTTGAATCAGTCTAGAAATACCAAACAAACAATTGCATCTTCCCTGCTGAGAGGGCCCAGGTAATTCATAACCTCCAATAATAAAGATAAAAAATATTGTACTTGGGCTATATAATTAAATATGATTTATATGCAATACATGTAATCTTTGAAATCTAGAAAGCATTTAATAAGCAACAATTCATATTTCATAACTATAATAAAAGTATTTTATGACTTTAGGAAAAGTAATCATCTATTGTAACTGATCTAGACATCATGTTTTTAACCATTTCTGAAATTTGCAAGAGTCTACTCAGAGTTCATCTTTAACCTGTTAATGTTGACTGATATATTTATCTTTAAATTCTCCTAAGTTTTTCTTTTTTAACCCTCAAAACTCTAATATGCATTTCCTAGGAAATTTTCCTGTACAAAACTTTGCTGTATTCAAAACCTCTTCTGCCAGGATTTAGCACTTTTATATTGTAGTCATTAAAATTGAACAAAATCTTAGTGTTCCTTTATTAACTACTATACTGACTTTGCATAGAGGAAATCACAACATGTTAATTGGATTTAATTAACTATTTTAAATTACACGAACTCCTGACAGTAGACAATAGCACAGGGTACTTATGAGCAATAAAATTAGAGCTGATATTGCTACTTTATTAAAACTTAATGAAACTATTCATAACCTTATTTATTGTTTACAAGAAGAAAACTGTTCATTTTGAAAGCAAAAATGTCTGCTGAAAACAAATTTTTGATCATCTAGGTGAAGTTTCAGAAGTTAATTAAAGGGTCTACCATAACCAACCTCACGGTTCTGCCAGCTTCTCATCGCACAAATCCCTATTTTACCCCTATACCAGTCTTACAATCGGATGCCAGTAAAGGTTAGTGATTCAATAACCATTTTATGTGTCTAGGAATGTAAGGGTAAGAACATTGAGATGGGATTGGGGGCCTGAGTTTGAATTCTAGTTCAGCCACTAATTCTCCTGGGTGACCTCAGATGAGTCAAGTGCTCTCTCTGGCCTGAGTTTCCCCCTCTGTAAATAAGAAGGTTGGACTAGATGATTGCTAAAGTCCCTTCCACTTCTAAAATCTATCATTCTACAGATTTAATATTGATTTAGATGTTGGTGTTATATTATTAAAAATATTGTGTTTAAGTGATATTATTAGAAAGGTTTAAGTTTCTGAGCAGATAGTTTCCTATGTTATCCCTGGTAACATTTAAATTTTTTTTATTTCAATATATCATTATGCAGAAATAGGAAGCCAAAATTGATGTAGTTAGCATTTAAACTATGCATGTCTTAGTGTGAATTCTAGTCTTTGGAAAGCCAGTAGATATCCAGTTTTTAAACAAAAGATTGTATTATCTTTATTTTAGTATCCCCAGTGCCTAGAACTATATATGGCATTTTGTAGATACTAAATATTGGTTAAACAAATAAGCAAATTAAAGAATAAGTGAATAAATAAGGACCATCATAAGTGTAACCTCTTTACTTATCCCTGCTACTTAATTTAACCAGCTGAAGTGTTAAAGAATGCCTAAGTGGATCTCCTTTCATATCTCGAATATAACCAAGTAAGCTGGTGTTTAATTATTTCTATCTCACTTTCTACCTGTTGTCTAGAGGTATTTTGGACTTAGAGTTGGTTCCCAAGGGTTCTATTAGCACCTGGAGATTTAAAGTCCTTCATCTTAAAGCTCCTGTATCCTCTATCTGATGACTTGGTACTGGAGGGATAGCAAAACTTTAGAGAACCCAGCATCAGTATAAGTCTCTTAGCTTGTTAAGCTTTCTACAACTGTGACTATTACTTTCCTAGCTATGAACCACCATTGTTCAGAAATCTTTACCACGTATGCTTTTAGTTAGTTTACATAATATTTACTCTCTGGGAATACTGAATAACATCAGCAGTTTCTGTTTCTTGCTTTAGTACCACCTTATGTTCTTCCTGGATCAATTAGTATGAATGAAATAGTGAATGAATGAATCAATCAATCAATGCTTGCTTCATCAGTAGACAACAAAAAATTGCTGCAAAACAAAGGTAAATCTAGAAACATGGCAGCTTAGTCCAAAAAAAAAAAAAAATCACATTTTCATCCCTCAATTATATACCAGAGAATATATGGCTTACCATAATATTTGTAATTAATCAGCCAATTAATCAACATATATTCATTGAATATTTGCCACATGTCTGGTATTGTTCAAGGTAATTCATAGGTTAGGAAAGCTCAAGCCAAAGAAATGTAGACACAGCTATTAGATTTTTAACATGTTCCTGATGCTCTTAAATGTCATTTAAACCTTTTCCTAGGTCTACACAAGTCCAGCATGGGGTGAAAGATTAACAATATCCAGAAGAAAGAATCATTTTGGAAAATGTGGGACAAACTTGTCTACTTTTTCTTGAATTATCTTGCTAAATTCGAAAAAGAAAGCTTTTTAAAAAATGATTAAGAATATAAGTCTTACAGTATACAAGCCAAATTTTTAATTCAGGCTCTTTGTGACCTCTGGCAAGTTGCTTTCTGATCTAGAATAAAATCTAAACTATACTAACAAGGCATACCTGGTCTGGCTATCACTTCCATTCTCATCTCACTTTGCTTTTTCTACACTTCGGCCACATGGGTTCTCTCTCTCTTCCTTGTCAGGACAACCACATCTTCATATCAGGCCCTCACCAGTGCCATTACCTCTACTTGTAAAAGTCGTTTCTTCAAGCATCATCTTTTTCCATCATAGATTATCACAGTTTGTAATTACATATTTCTTTGTGAATTTATTTAATGTCTTCTCCACTACTGGAGGCTCCATGAGGCCTCTCTGGTTGACCACTGTATACCTAACCCCCAGAATAGTTCCTGATACATATTAGGCACTTAAAAAATATTGGTTGAATGAAAGACAGAAGGAATAAATTTTCAATTCCTAATCTACTTAACAAGAAAGTGTGTTATAAAAATTTAATGAGATGATGGTATTAAGGATGATTTTTAAAAACACATAAAATTATGATTCTTATGCAAATGTAAAATGAATACATGTCAAAGATTTTAACTTATCAGTTAAAAGAGGGTATCTGTAAGATGTCACAACTGGTTTACAGGAGACTCCAAAGAGAACACACATTTGTAAATCCAGAATATTGAAATAAACTTGTAAATGGATGCAAAACTGGCTTTTCCATGAGAGAAAGGGGTGTCCCAACACTAGACAGAATTTGTTTTCATGTCTGTAGATATAATTATTTGCATTATTATCAATTTTTTACAAGTTAAACTGAATCTCTATAGTTATAAAATAGCCTAGTCAGCGACTAGGTTCAGATAATCCTTGGAAAGTAGCTCCAGCATTCTATTGAAAAAGTATCTAGTAAACTCTTTTGCTTATTCCAAAACTTAAAAAATTTTTTTCTTACAATCTTCTTCCATTATGACCAAAACTATCTCAAAAAATTATTCACAACATAAAGTTGATCTCATTAGTTTTGGCCTGATTCTGTACATAGGGGCAGCAAGAATGTTAATTCGCCATATAGGCCATTTTAAATTGGCTCTACTGGAAGTTTTCATAAGGAGTATCAGATTGAACTTTTAAAATCCTCTGTTATTTACTATCTGAAGGCTAGGAAATCAAGCCCAAAAAACTCTGTCAACCAAATTTCAACTGTAGGACCTATAAATTTGGATAAATTCCTCTCTTCTAAGTATTAGAGAAATATACTGAGGTTTTGGGCCTGCCAGGAAGTAACCTTCCTTACCACACTATAAGGGTGGAAATCCTGTGAACTGTGTATATGGCCAGCTTTTCTGGGAGGGTTTTGTCATTAGTGCACTATAAAGTAAACCTTAGTTCTTTAAAAGTGACTTATCATATCTGATTAATAAGCATTATTCTTAAATATGAAATTCCAGGTCTTGGTTGCATAAGTGATTTTTCCAATTATATCTTAGTAAAAGGAGAACAGATTCTTTTGGAACTATGCAAATAACAATATTGCCAGTTAAAAGTAAGAAGACTCAATGAGAGTTTCTGAGTTTGGGAGGTGAGACAGGGCACATTTAAAGTATTAGAAGTTTGATTTCCTTATTTTCTAGGAATTTTAGGAGTATTCAATTTCTGTAAGCACTTATTTTTCTCTGTAAGTCAATCAGAATAGAGTTTCTTTAAGAAACTTTACAATCTAATTTATTAATACCATTTGGAGACAGAAAAACATTCTATATTCACTCACAGTGAGAAATAAAGGCCTTTCTGAGTTATAGATAGACATATAGCTACAGAGAAAGCTTATAGTTTCCATTTTACAATTTCAGCCACAGACAAAAAATAAACATGAAAACACAAAAACTTAATGATCCAGATATCAAAGAGTTATTCTCCTTCCTTATGGGCATGAAATTCCTAATGATTTGAACTCAAAATACACAAATAGACAAACAAAAGGCTAACAAACTATATTCTCTATTGTCTCTCCCTCAACAGGGAGTAGAGATTTCTATAAGACATTAATCCATTTACATAGATCATCATTTTAGCTACCAACAAAGAATAACTAACTTACCAGCCAGAAATGAACCAAAAAGAAAAACAAAACACAAAGTTAATAGGGAGTAGTATTAAAATTAGAAAAACAGTCAAAGTTATGCTCTCACTTTGACTTCAGCTGTGGGAGACAAGAAAATAGATGCTTGAGCTTGGTTTCCTGTGAGGTGCCGAAATAAATTTGCAAATGGATGCAAAACTGGCTTTGGGGGGTTGGAAAAAGAATTGTTCCTCCATGTGACAGAATTTGTATGAATGTGTATGAACAAGAATTATTTGCATTGCTTTCAGTTTTCTATAAACTAACTTTAATCTCTACAGAATTATAAAATAGACTAACCAAAAACAAAGGTGAATATAGGGTCAGATAATCTCCATAAATTACCTGACTATTAGTCTCTCTTGCTTATTCCAAAGTCTTAACTTTTTCCTTCCAGTGGTAAATGCATATACATATGTGTTTTGTCTAAAATTAAGTGAATTGCTTCAATCTATATTAAAGCAAGGGTTAAAATCATGCTTATATTCTTTGGGATTTTCAGAGAATGAAATTCACTCTAGTAATAACAATATACTGAATAGAAGGAGCTGTGTTTTTCATATCTGAAAAATAAGCATAGGTCTTAGAAGTGGAATTTGATATTTATAGGTGGAAAATATTTGTAAGGACAAAGTCTTAATATTTTAAAGCAGTTAAATCTGGTGTTATAAAAATTAAAATTGAAGTACTGATTTTAAAAATGACTTGAAGAGTTATACCCTGGATCAGCAGTTCTTAAATTTCATGAGTACAAAAAATAGATCTAGAGCACTTATTTAAAATGTAGATTACTGGACCTCAATTCTAGTGGTTCTCAAACTTCAGGGCACATAATAAGTATCTCCTGGAGGCTTCAGTGATGCAGATTACCAGGCCCTGACCTCAGAAACTTGAACAGGTCTGGGATGGGACCCAGGAATTGCTATTTATAATAAGAAATAGTGTCCTCCCCACGCTCCCAATGATTCTGCAGTAAGTAAGCTGAAAATTTCTCTGTGGAATCGTTTTACAAGTGAAGTCTTCTTCATCTTGCCAATCCCTCAGTGGTCATTTTTCTGAATTCCTTTAACACCATTAATAACTACATACTCCAGTCATTAGAGGTGATAAGGCAAATGGAAGCAATATTCGTCCCTCTTAGAATGTATGCCAACTTCCTCAGCTTAGTCCAGCTTGGTACAGTTTGTATTCTAGGATTTCACTGAGACCCAGAGTTCTTTACTTTTCTTCTTATTATATGAGAACAACAAGAAGCTAAAGCCCTATCATAAGTTTATGTCAAGTACTTCCTGAGTTTCTGGGTTTCTGGCTTCAATACAATAGATCCACCTTAATGAAAGTTTTGCCCCTAACAGCAAGCTTTGTTCAATTATTCATTTATTCATTGATTTATTCATTTGTTTATTTATTTAACAATGTCTCTTGTCCTTAAAAAGCCTTGGCGCCTGCCATGCTGACACAGTATGAGTTCTAGGAATTGTAAATTAATTGTATTAATACTAACCATGTTACACTAAAGTAAACTATTTAGGCCTTCACATCTTCTGGTGATATGAGAAATATCTAAAAATAACTTTTATAAAATATGACTCTTTATAACAACGGAGGCATGGTTTCAAGCACACAGACTTTCCTTCTCAACAAAAGATCTCAGTTATTAAGACTATGTATCTGATTTCTCTGAATTTTAAAAGAATAACAATAGTATCAATAATTGAAAATATCACAAGTATAAAGAAGTTTTAGTTTGCCTTGAAATTATATTTCTACCTTAAAATGAAATGATTGTAGTACAAGTTTATTTCATATTACCGCCATGGAAATGTCATTTATTCTTGGGTTAGAACATTAGGCTTAAATGAAAAGGCACTGTAGCTATTTTTCTTGCAAAGAATTAAGGTACTAGATGTACTCTCACAAATAAGATAATGAATAGAATAAGTTGCACTTGTGAAATTTATAGAGCTCAGACTTTGGGGAAATGCTTGGAGTTAAACTCATATTCTTCTAACTTTCTTTTTAAGGGATTTTAAGTATGATAGAACGAGGATTGATTCCACCAACAGCAAAGATTGCCTTTCAGAATCCACCCATTACACCCAGAGCGGCTCCTCTGCATAATTTTGATGAAGCACATAAGGTTCCAACTGCTGGTAAGAAAGTGTTGCCTGATGCTTAGTTGAGAATACACAGAAATTACCTCCCACACAAATCTAGTCTTCTAGTATCCAACTCTTTAATAATAGGACAAAAGGAAAGTTATAATAATTCTGAATTTCACTTTACTGAATGAAGTAAAGTTAGTCTCTTTGTAGAATACCTACTGAGGGCCAGTGTTCTCTGTGCTTTAGAAAGTTGTGATTTTCAAGGGGCTTGCAGCTTGGTTGGGAAAACTAGATATGACAAAGATAAATAACAATACAAAGTAGTATAGACTAAAAACCAAATGAATGTTAAAGTCTAGTGCTATAGGAGTTCGTAATAATGATTATGAAGGGTGAAATAATAGAAGAAGACTTCAGAGAGGAGGAGACTGGATAAATAAAATAGGGAATTCAAGAAAAGCACCGATCTGGGAATTTGCTGCCTAGCGGCAAGTCATTTATTTTCTTTGGGTTTCAGCTTTCCAGTTATAAATGCAGTGTTTTGGTTAAATAAGGTCATCTGTTCAACAGATATCTGTTGAATGCTTGCTTTATCTGAGGTAGCATTTAGGTGCTGGGGATCCAACAGAGAATAAATCAGATAACATGCTCTCATGGTACTTAACATTCTAGTGGGAGATACAGATAATAACCAGGTAAGCAAATGAGAACTTCAGCTAGTGATAAGCACTAGAAATAAAATAAAACAAAATGGTTTAGAGAGTGATAAGTAGGTGGTTACTTTGCTTATGAGAGAAGGTCAGTGAATGCCTCTCAGAAGATGTGTGAGGCTTGAGTTTAGACCTAAATGATAAGAAGGAGCCAATTACTTAAAGATCTAGGAAAGAGCATTCCAGACATAGGACAGCACAAGTACAAAAGCCTTGAGGACTAAGGAGGGAATGAGCAAGAAGACTAGCATGGCTAGAGGGCCAAGAGCAAGGGAGAGAGAGGGAGGAAAAGAGGCTGGAAAGGTAGAGAGAGGTGACATGATGTAGGCTAGAGCAGACACTATGAGTTGTTGTCCTCAATATTCATTCTTCCCTACGTCCACAGTAATCACAGTCGTGTTTGGGCACATGTCAGCTTGGTTAAAGACTATATTTCCCAGGCTTCCTTTCAGCTCGTTGTGCTGTATGAGCAGATTCTGGACCGTGAGAATGTAAGCAGAAGTGGAAAAGGAAACTTTTTGGCTGTGCCCTTAAGAAGGAAGGAGCATGGTCTCCCCTTTTCCTTTCTTCTCTCTTACTAGTTGGAATGCAGACATGATGGGCAAGCACTTTAGATGCTGGAAATAGAACTCCATGTTGAGTCTGGCAAAGGTACCCTGACAGCCTGGAACTATCTTCCTTTTGACTCTTGTGTGAGAGAAAAATAAGCTCTTAATTTGTTTAACCCATGCAGTATATCTTAGGTTCTTTCTTTTTAAACATCTTAGACTATACCAGAACCAGCATGGCAGCCTTTCAAACCATGACAAGGAGTTGGATTTAATCCTAATTATAATGAAAACACACTGAAAGGTTTAAACAGGAGGATAAGGTGATCTCATTTATGTTTTAATAAGACCATTCTGACTGCTTTACAGATAATGAATCATAGGGGAGTGTGAGTGGAAGCAAGAAGACTAGTTAAAAGGCTATTGTGCTAAATCAGGTGATAAATGATGGTAGATTTGAAGAGGATGGTATCAGTGGACATGAAGAGAAGTGGACAAATTCAGTTTATATTTTGGAGGTGGAGCTGTGAGGACTGGCTGTTTGATAGGAACGAGGGAAAGAGAGGCATCAAGTATAAATATGTATGATTGTATGAATGAATATGGATGAATGTGCCCCAGTTTTATATTCATTCTACTGTTGGTGGGAATTTCAGTGGTTTATATTATAGAACTATTAGGAATAATACTACTATGAACATTCTTGTATGTCTTGTAATGCACATATGTATGCATTGCTGTTGGATACATATCAAAAAGTAGAATTACTGAGTCCTAGGGTATACATATGCTCAGATTTAGTAGATATTGCCAAACAGTTCTCCAAGGTGATTATACTGATTTATTTTCCTGCTAGCAGTAGATGAAAATTCCAGATAAAATATATCTTTGTCATCACTTGATATTTCAGGTTAGTTTGTTTTTAATTTTGATTATCCTAACAGGTCTGTTGTGGTATTTCTTTGTGGGTTTAATTTCTATTTCCATGATTACCAATAAATTTGGGCTGTTTTTCTGATGTGTATTGGTCATTTGAGTATCTTCTTTTGTAAAGTGAGTTAAGACTTTAACCTGTTTTTTTAAAAGTGCATTGTCTTTCTTTTTCTTAGTTATTTATAGGAATTAGCTATATATTCTGGATACTAACCTTTTACCAGTTATGTGAATTGCAAATAATTTTTCCTACTCAGTGTCTTGGCATTTCATATTTCTACTGGTGTCTTTTTTAAAATTTAACTTTTGAATTTGAGATAATTATAGATTTACATACAGTTATAAGAAATAGAGAGATCCCTTGCACTCTTTACTCAGTTTTCCCAAAATAACACATTGCGAAGCTCTAATACAACATCACAACCAGGGTATTGATACAGCCAAGATACAAAACATTTCTTTTGCCATAAAGATTTCTCATGTTGTCCTTCTATAGTCATACTCACTTCCCTTTTCCCCCCACACTCCTTTAATCCCTGGCAGCCAATATGTTCTCCATTTCTATAATTTTATCATTTCAAGCATGTTAGATAAATGGAGGCATAACCTCTGGGATTGGCTTTTTACACTCAGCAAAATTCTCTAGAGAATCATCTAGGTTGTTCCTTATATTGGTAGTTTGTTCATTTTTATTGCTTACTATTATTTCATAGTATGAATGTACCACAGTTGTTAAACCATTCACCTGTTGAAGGACATACGGATTGTTTGCAGGTTTGGCTACTATGTATAAAACCTCTATAAACATAAATGCCCAGGAGTATAATTGTTAGATTTTATGATACTTGATGTTAATTTCCTCTACAAACATTTAGAACCACATCAGACAGTGTTATAATTTTTGTTTCAACTATCGAATATAATTTTAAAAACTCAAGAGGAAAAGGGGGGAGCCTATTGTTTTTATCCATATTTTTGCTTACTATGTTCTTCCTTCCTGATGTTCCAAGATTCCTTCTTTTATTATTTCCTTTCTATTTAAAGACTTTTCTTAAGCCATTCTTTTCGTGTCAGTATACTAGTGACAAATAATCTTCATTTTTTAAAATCTTATAATGTCTTGATAGCCTCTTTTATTCCTAAAGGATATTTTCACTAGATATAAAACTCTAGGTTGACGGTTCTTTTAGCACTAAAAAGTTGTGCTACTTCTTTTTGGCCTCCATGTTTTCTGATGAGAAATCCAGTTATTTTTCTCTTGTTTGCTTTCAAGATTTTTTCTCTCTTTCTTTAATGTCCAGAAATTTAACTATGTCTTGGTATAGCTTTATTTGGTTTTATCCTGTTTGGGTTTGGGCCAGCTTCTTGAATCTATAGGTTTGTTTTCTGCCAAATTTGGGGAGCTTTCAGCCATTATTTCTTTGAGTAGCTTTTTTCAGCTTTGCCCTCTATTCCTTCTCCTTCTATGACTACTATGATATAAATTTTAGCTCTTTTGTTATAGTCCCACAGGTCCTTTAGTCTCTGTTTACTTTTTCTTTTCCCCCGCTTGTTTTCTCTCTGTTGTTCAGATTGGGTAATTTCTGTTTTTTTTTTCCTATCTCATGGTTCACTGATTCCTCTGTCCCCTTCATTCTGTGTTTAGGTGATTGTATTTTTGAGTTCCAAAATTTCAGTTTGGCTCTTTTTTATATGTTTACTTCTTTGTAGATACTTTCT
Organism: Eidolon dupreanum; assembly: GCA_028627145.1. Taxonomy (NCBI): domain Eukaryota; kingdom Metazoa; phylum Chordata; class Mammalia; order Chiroptera; family Pteropodidae; genus Eidolon; species Eidolon dupreanum. The sequence continues at coordinate 36,138,888 of CM053509.1, read as the reverse complement.
ATTTCTTTGCTGAGATTTTATATTTTTCATTTGTTTCAAGTGTGTCTGAAACACACTTTGATGGCTGCTTTAAAATTATGTCAGATAATTCTAAGATCTCTGTCATCTCAGTGTTGGTATCTATTTATTGTCTTTTTTCATTCAGTTTGAGATTTTCCTGGTTCTTGGCATGGTTAGTGATATTCGGTAGAAACTTTGACATTTTGCATTATGTTATGAGACTCTAATTCTCATTTAGATCTGTTTTAGCCACTCCTACTGAACCCCTATTTATTCCCTATGAATTTGAGAGATAAGTCAATTAGCTGTGACATATCACACTGGTTCTGTATTATTTAATTTCATTTGCAAATATTTTGTTGACCATTTTTATTCATGTGTGAAGCTGGCCTAAATTTTCCTTTTTCTGTAATGTTTTCGTTAGGTTTTAGTATCGAGGTTAGTTATGCTGATTACTGTGACTAAGACTTACAACAGTATGTTGAATTAAAGTGGTAAAAGTGAATAGCCTTGACTTGTTCCTGATCTTCAGTAAAATGCTTTTTGCTTTTCACTGTTGAGTATGATGTTAGCTGTGGGTTTGTCATATATAGCCTTTATTATGTTGAGTTATGTTCTTTCTATTACCACTTTGCTGAGAGTTTTTATCATAAGAAGATGCTGGATTTTGTCAAACATAGTCAATTAATTTTTAACAAAAGTACAAATGTAATTCAACGGAGAAAATATAATCTTTTCAAACAATGGCGCTAGAGCAATTGAAGATAGATGTATATAGAATCTTGACCCATAAATTGCACCATATACAAAAATTTACCCAAAATGGATTGTAGAAATAAATATAAAGCCTAAAACTATAAAACTTTTAGAATAAAACAGAGGGGGAAAAATATTTTCTTGGGTTAGGCAAATATTTCTTAGATACTACACCAAAAGCATAATTTATAAGAAAAAACATATTGAACTTCATCAAATTTAAACTTCTCCCATTTGAAAGCCAATATTAAAAAAATGAAAAGAAAAGCTACAGGTTGGAAGTTAACATTTCAAAGCATATACTTAACAAATAATTTTTATTCAGAAAATATAAAGAATTCTTAAAACTCAATAATAAGAAAATAAGCAATCCAATAACATAATGTACAAAAGATTTGAACAGACATTTTACCACAAGAGATGTGGATGGTTAATAGATACATGAACATTTAACATCATTAGTCGCTAAAGAAATATAAATTAAGGCAAATTTTAATAAATTTTTAAGACAAGTGAAATCATACCAAGCTTCTTTTCTGACCACAATGGTATGAAACTAGAAATCAATTGCAAGAGGATACTGGAAAATTCACAAATATGTGCAGATTAAACATGCTCCTGAAAAACCAATGAGTCAAAGGATAAATCAAATTTTTCCTTTGACCTATGAAACACAGAATACCTTTTGACCAATGAAACACAGCATACTAAAACATTTAAAGAAAAGTTAATACCAATCCTTCTCAAATTGCTCCAAAAAAAGGGAAAAGGAGGAAACACTTCAAAACTCATTTAATAAGACAAGCATTTTCCTAATATTAAAATCAGACAAGGGCACTACAAGAAAAGAAAATTGCAGGCCAATGTAGCTGATGAACATAGATGCAAAAATCCTCAACAAAATACTTGCAAACTGAATTTGACAGCACATTAAAAGGATTATACACCATGACCAAGTGGGATTTATTCCTGGGATTCAAGGATGGTTCAACATATGCAAATCAATAAATATAATACACATTAACAAAATTAAGGATGAAAATCATATCATCTCAATAGATGCAGAAAAATCATTTGGCAAAATTCAACATACTTTCATGATAAAAACTCTTAACAAATTGGATATAGAAGGAATGTGCTTCAACATAACATGACAGCCCACAGCTAACATTATACTCAATGATGAAATGCTAAAAACTTTTTCTCTAGAATCAGAAACAAGACAAGGATGCCCATTCTTGCCACTTTTATTCAACATAAAAGTGAATAAAGTCTAAAAGTCCTAGCCAGAGCAATTAGGCAAGAAAAAGGCATTTAAATCAGAAAGGAAGAAGTAAAATTGTCTATTCAGATGACATGATTTTATATACAGAAAACCTTAAAGACATCACCAAAAAATGGTTAGAATGTATGAATTCATAAAGTTACAGGATATAAAATCAATAAACAGAAATTGCATTTCTATACACTAACAATGAATTATTACAGAAATTAAGAAAATAATCCCATTTATAATAACACTGAAAAGAGTAAAATATTTAGGAATAAGTTTAACAAAGGAGATGAAAGTTCTGTAGCTGAAAACAACAAAATATTGATGAAAGAAATTGAAGAAGACACAAATAAATTGAAAGATATTCCCTGTTGGAAGACTTACTATTGTTAAAATGGCTATACTACCCAAAGCAATCTACTGACTCAGTTCAATTCCTGTTATAATTCCAAAGGCATTTTTTTTCACAGAAACAGAAAAAAATCCTAATATTCATATGGAACCACAAGAGACCCTAAATAACAAAAGCAGTCTTGAGAAAGAAGGACAAAGCTGGAGGCATCACATTTCTTGATTCCAAACTATATCACAAAACTATAATAATTGAAACAGTATGATATTGGCACAAAAACAGACATATATCAACAGAACATAACAGAAAGCCTAGAAATAAGCCCATGTTTTTATGATCAATTAATTTTCAACCAAGGGTCCAAGAATATACTATAGGAAAAGAATAATCTCTTCAATAAATGATGGTGGGAAAATTGGACAGCCACATTAAAAAGAATGAAACTGGACCCCATCTTATATCATATACAAATATCAACTCAAAATTGATTAAGATTTGAACATAAGATCTGAAACTATAAAACTCCTAGAAGAAAGCATAAGAGGTAAGCTCTTGGCAATGATTTTTTGACATTGGTCCTGGTAATAACTTTTTTGGATTTGGCAACAAAAATAAACATAAACAGGTGAGCCTACATCAGACTAAAACACTGAGGCACAGCAAAGGAAACCATCAACAAAATGAAAAGGCAACCTATGGATGGAATAAAATATATGCAGACCACTATCTGATAAAGGGTTAATATATAAAATATACAAAAATCTCATACAACTCAATAGCAAAATAATAAATATCATAATTAAAAATGGTCCAATAACCTTAACAGACATTTTTCTCCAAAGAATACAAACATATAGCCAATAGGGACATGAAAAAGTACCCAGCATCACTAATCATTGAGGAATTGCAAATGAAAACCACAATAGGATAACACCTCATACCTGTTAGAATTGCTGTCATCAGAAAGACAACAAGGATACACTGATGGTGGAAATGTAAACTGATAAAGCCACTATGGAAAACACTATGGGGGTTCCTCAAGAAATTAAAAGGAGAGCTACCATAAAATCTAGCAATTCCACTCCTGGGTATATATCTAAAGAAAAATAATACATTATCTTGAGAGCTATCTGACCCTATGTTCACTGGAGCATTATTCACAGTAGCCAAGATATGAGCACAACTTGTGTCTATCGATAGATGAATGGATAAAGAAAATGTGATATATATAGATATAGGTATAAATATTGACATATGTAATGGAATATTATTTGACCTTAAAAAAAGGAGATCCTACCATTTGCAATAATGTAGCTGAAACTAGAGGGCATTATGCTAAGTGAAATAAGCCAGACAGAGAAAGACAAATACTGCATTGTATCACTTAAATGTAGAATCGAAAAAAAAAAAAAGTCGAACTCATAGAAACAAGAGAGCAGATAAATGGTTTCCAGGGGCTTAGAGTGGTGGGAGACATAAGTACAAAGTTGGAAAAAGGGTGCAAACTTTCCACTATAAGATGAATAATGTCTGAGGATCTCATGTAAAACATAGTGACTATAGTTTATAGTTGATAACACTGTATTGTATATTGAAATTTTCTAAGATAGTAGAACTTAAATGTTCTCACTAATAAAAAATAGATAAATATGTGAGGTGATGGATGTGTTAATTAACTAGATGGGGAGAATCCTTTCATAATGTATATACATATATCAAATCACCAAAATGTACACTTAGAATATCTTACAGTTTTGTCAATTATACCTCAACAAAGCCGAAATTTAAAAAAGACGGCACAAATAAGTAATGATTACATGAAGAAAGATAGATACTGCAGATACATAGATTATTTTAAAAATCATAGTACAGTAGCTTTATACCAACATATTTTTTCAAACAGACACATGGACATGTGCACAGATGTACACACACAAAAATATACTGGAGAAAAAATGGCTTCAGGCTTTATAGGCATGTTTTATCAACTTTAAAGGAACAGGTAATTCTTATTTTATACTATTTCATAGGAAGAGAAAAGAAGAAAAGCTTACCAACTAATTTTATGAAACTACTATAACTCGGATATCAAACTAGATGAGGACAGTGCAAAAAAATATAGAGAGAGATCAATCTCAGGAACATAGGGCAAACATTCTAAATAAAAGTTATCAGTATTTTTTTTTTTTACATTTATCATGATCAAGGAAGAATGTAATGAGATTCAATATTAGAGAAATCTAATATATTTCACCACATTAACAGATTAAAAAAGAAAAAATGGTCATTTCACTATATGCCAAAATTTAAAAAAAATGATTCAATACAGTTCAACATTAATGATAAGGGGGAAAAACACCTCTGGGTAGAGTAGAAGTGAATTTCCTGAACTTGATTATTATCTTCAACCAAAACCCCAGAGTAAACAATATTCTTAGTAGAGAAACTTTAGAAGCATTGTTTCTTTACTAAAAGCAGAGACAGTTCAAGGATGACCACCATGGCCACACTATTGAACACTGTCCTTGAGATCCTAGTACATGCAATAAAACAAGAATGGAGAGAGGGGAGGTACCAGTCAGGAATGCAAATGTGACCGCAAATATCGGCAACCCTAACTACCAATGGCTTAAACGATGAGGTTCATTTGTCTCACACATAAGACATTAAGAAGTAGACAGTCTAGGGCTGGTGGTGCTGATCAACAGGGTTGTAAGGGCTCTCTTTCTGCTTCACACTCCTAATTTTGTTTGATTTCATCCTCATGCTTCCCACCTTTGGCTCTAAGATGTCTCCTGCAGATCTAGGCCTTAATGTACATATTGTAAGCAAGAAGAGGGGAAAATAGTAGTACCAGTCTCTTCCCAGAAGCTCCTGGATGGACTTCCCCTTACAACTCACTGGTCACATAACCACCATTAGCTACAAGAAAGGCTGAAAAAGTGAATGTCCAGAGATAGGGTTAGGGTTAAGATTTAAGACATATTTATACTTTGTCCTTAGTTTAAGTTATGCTTGTTCTAAGCCTTTCATGAAAACTATTCTCCGTTGGCTATTAAATAAATTTAACATTCAGGGTATACTTAAACTAAAATGTTATTTCTTGTTGATCTAAAATTAAAATTTAACTATGTGTCCCTTAAAAAAATTTTTTAGCTAAATCTGGCACCCCTAGGAGCTGGGCATATTGTTGGGGTCCTAAAATTTGCAAGGAAGAAAAGGGAATGGCTACTTGGCAGGCACATATCAATAGCTGCCACAGAAGCATACAGGTTTGTCCAGAAAGACAAGAATTTTTTTCCCCCTGACATTAACTTTGGCAAAATTTATCATACAGATTTTTCCTGAAGGGAAATTGAGTAGCAAAATTTGCAGTGCCTTTGGATATAGTTTTGTTAAAGATGCAGACACATTCTTTAAAGACATGCGTCGCATAAATCCAAGGCTATGTGAAGTTATAATTTAGTAATAGAATTTTTGCAGGTAACTAAGAAAAACTTAAAAATATATTTTTTAAAGATGCCATTAACTATGGATTATCCATGTGAAATTACAAATCTTTGAGATCTTTATCCTACCAAATTTCATTACAATTTTACTAAAATCCTTTTAAAATTATGTCAGCTGCTATTTTGTTTCAACATAGGAACCTAACCATCTCATCTGGCTGCAGAAACCTGAAATTTAAAATGTACTGAGACTACAGATACAGGAACAACAGGCTTTATGGGTGACTCTGTATATTCAAAGCAGCCTTGGGTACAAGGTGTGGACTGGCTTTCAGAAGTGGTATAACCAAGTCCAAGTGTACCACAGGTCAGAAGAGCACAGAGGTCAAGGCAAAACCATGTAGGCTTAAAATGGAGTCTTCATACACTATTACCAAATTGCCCACGCTCAGAAAAGGTGATGGGCACTCTCATACTCAGAGAGGCTAGCTGGAAGCCAGGGAAACCAGAAAAGTGGTAAAACTGGGTTAGTCAGATATAACAAACAAATCCCCTTTGTGGAGGTGATTTTCAGTGAAAAGAGTCTGGAATTCCTGCTACTTTTTAAGAGATGGCTGAAGCTATTTCTTATAGCCCACTTAAGGCAATGGGAGAGAACTGAGCCCTTAGGTGGGATTCTAAATTGTATACTAATGTGCTGCTGTATTTGATCTGTCAATTTTAAGATTGTTGCTATAGAACTGACAGAAAAGGGGTGGAAAAGGAAGTGAGTTGAAAAAGCCTAATTTTTTTGACTCAATTATTTGTTGACTCAAATAAATTATTTGTTCTCTTTCTTGGAAAGAGTAGTGTAAAGACTTTTCAGCCCTGAGAATGTCAGACTTAGGCTGTTTGTAAAGGGCAGTTGGGTTTTATGCCAGGCAACAGGAGGGATGTGATTTCTCTCCCAAGAATTGTCTAGCATATAGGCTACATGCTACATATGGACTAGATGCTATAGACTAGATATGTTCTCCAAAATTTTTTTGCCTAGAGATTTAATTAATTTCAAAAAAAAAATATTTACTGTGTTTTTCACTTGTATTATTTCCCCAAGCCATAAATTCTTTAGAATCATCTTTTTTAATGACTATATTATAGAATAGTCCATCTTACTTAGTTATATTAATTTACCTTTTAAATGAACTCGGGGAATATGGTTATTTAAAGAAATATTACAATGAAACATTTTAGAAGATACATATTACTCTCTAATTTTCCTACTTTTAAAATTTGCCTTTTTACCTAGACAGTTTGCAGAAGTGGCCTTATATTCTCATGGAGCTATTGTTCTCCCATGCTTTTTGCTTTTTTTCTGAAGCCAATGATCACAAATGTTTCACTTAATTGTTACAGAGAAGACTCATAGCGAATAGTCAATGGGTGACAAAGCCATTTGACTTCCAAGGTGCAAATCCAATAGTGCTAACCCAATGACTCAGCCTCTCTTTCTGGAAGAAATAACTTTCCATTGTCTCCATCCACAGCCCCTTTTGCTACAACTGAGAAACCACAGCTGATTCCAGAAGAAGTGAAGCTCCCTCCCAAGAAACAAAAATCAAAGGTATTCATATTCCTAGCTAATGGAAGAAAATTGTTCTTTTTCATAATATTCTCAGTGAGATTTTTGGTTATACACACGTTATAGTATTGAACATTTCACATAGAAATAAATACTTCCTCAGCTGTTGCTGGAGTGCGTTTGATTTCACAAAGCGGGGATTGTTATACAAGTAAACTCCACTATGACATTATCAGTGGGATCTAAAAAATTCAATCGTGCCAAATTATTGAGAGATTAAATGATTGGGTTAACCTATATCGTTAGCTGGTCAAGAGTCCAAGAGTCCGGAATATAACAGCTATTGGTTTATGCCCAAATTTGTGTTGCATAGAGTATTTATTGTGAGGTTTGTTGTATCTCATTTGTCTTTAAGCATAGGATGAAAAAGTAGGCTCTTCAGCTTTGAATGCGGAAGGAGAAGGGATTTTGTATTCTCTAATATTAAGACCTCACAGTACAATATATTCATCCTCATGGAGATTCTCCTGGCTTAAAGATGCTGGATTTTTGTAGCTTGCTTTCTTATGTTTATGAGCCACAGACAGACTTTGATAATTGAAACTTTTCACCACAGAAAGGAGACAGCTGGCAGTGTCTTTTTCTGGGCTTTCCCTATGTGGTCATGTTTATAGCTGCTCCCATTTAAAAAAAAAAAAAAAAAAAGACAGAGGAATTGAAGAGTGGCACAGAAGAAATTAATTCTACTGTGTCTACCTCATAGACTGTTACCTGTTCTTCCAAGAGCTTCATCTTTTAATACCCGAATCTTCCTCAAGGTGTTTTCACTGTATTTGCAGCACTGGTGGGCTGATTCCTCTTAAGAGATTTCCAAGCTGTTTATGTAGCAGCATGTCATGTGACACCCCAGTTGCCATGGCAAATATTTGTGTTTCATGAAAAATGTGGGTAAAAAAAAAAAAATCAATGTAAATGGCCAGATCCCAAGACAGACAGGCCTTCAGGCTAGCGTTTGGCCTGCACCATTATTGTTTCAAATTCAGCTGTTTAACAGGCTGTGCGAAGGCCATGGGCTAATGTGCATAATGGGAACAAGCAGGGCACCTGTTTAGATTCTCACCGTGTTTGAGCTCTGAGATCCCAGTTTTACAGATAACGGATCTACAGGTAATATAAGGACGACTAAGTTTTAAGCAGTACGCTTAATGAATTAAAAGCTTAAAAAATTTTTTTGTAAATAATGATGTTTTCTGAGTGCTAATTAATCCTGCCTTTAATTTCTTCTTTATTGACTTCACAAAGCTTTTCCCTACTCCTAGAGGCAGTAATATTTAAAGAGTCTTTTCTGCAGTCTCAAATTGGCACATTTCTGAATTGACGCTTCACTAGTAAATGTAATTATTCATGTACTCTGTGAAAAGTGCCCTAGCATGGAAGTGAAAAGGCTAAGAGTAAGACTGCCATATGCCTGGCCTCATGACAGAGCCAGAACAGACCTCGGATCAGCCCCTACCTACCACAGGGCAGTGTGGTGCCACGCTGAGAAGCCCTTTCTTGTAAATATTTCTCCAAGGGTCACTTAGAAGGGGAATTTGGCATCTGATTATAGTTGTTTTGGTAAATATTTACTTTGTCAAACTCTTTCTCCAAAGTAAACAGGGCCTTTGGCAAGCAATCATTATCTGGGGTGGGAAAGGTCTAATTATTAGCTTCTGCCTGCATGGAAAGAGGGAACAGGCTGGCCCAGCGGGAAAAGCTGGGGGGCGGGGGAAGTGGGGGCAGTAGAGGGTGGGAGCCTGGGCCTTCTATTTGTTTTGTAAAATTGCCCATAAGAATCATTTTGATTTAAACTGTGTTTCATTCTTCATTGTAGGGAAAGGGCAAAAGGTCAAGAGGACATCGTGATAAGAAGGTCTGTAATTTGTGTGACTAGTTGAAATTTGGGATCTGTCACCTGATGTCTCTTCCTTTTGCTGCAGGGTAAAAGTATGGGAGGCAGATTTGCAGCTGGACACAGCAACAAAAGTTCTTTTGCTCTTCTTTTATAAAAGAAATTGCATCATATTTTCAGGAAAAAAGTATGGTTTATTTAAAGTGGAAACCTTTTTTTTCCCCCTCTTTTTGGACTGAATTACTTCTCAGGCTTTGGTCCAAAAAAGCGATTTCGCATACTCAAAATATGGCTGAATCACATCAGTATTCAACTTCAATCTAAGATTTTCATCTTTTAAAAGTACACTTCACATGAAATTAAATGTAAAAAAAAATTCAGTTGTTCCCCAGCATGTGTATGCATGGGTGTGTGTGTGTGTGAGTGTGCATTCATACGCACATGCACATGTGCACACACACATTGTATATATGACATAATAGGTAAGGATATGAGATTTAGAGCCAAGGTGACTAAAACAAATAAGGTTAACAAAACGCAGAAAAATGAAATAGTCTCTGTGATGTGGCAAGTACATGCCCACCAGAAACATCTCATAGGGCCATGCATGGGGAAATGAAAGCTCTGAACTTGAAGTAGGAAAGAGCTAGATTCTCCTCTTACTAATTGAAGACCTTTGAGCAAGTCACTTAGATTCTCTGTGCTTCCCTTTCTTCCTCTGACAAATGGGAATGACACCACCTTTCTCAAAGGATTGCTGTGAGGGTCAGAGGAGTTAATGTCACATGTAAAAGTGCTTTGGAATTATAATTCATTGGTCTATTTTTAAGAGCATCTCCTAGGCATCCTTTTTTCGGTGATCTTTTATTAAGAATTTCAGAGGTTGCTTAGCCACCCCTTTTCAAGGAAAGAGAACTCACCTTCAGGGTCTCCTTATACTTTTGAATAGATGTGACTAAACAGGGCTATATTTACAGCAATGATTGCATACAGTGCTGAACCCAGACAAATTCTTCTAGATAAAGTAATCAATACCATTAGATCCTTCCTTTAGCTTCCCTTGACTTCTTGCTGTGAGGAAATCGTGAGCGTGCTCCTGCATTTTAAATAAAATGTGCTTTAGATATACTAAGGCATTATTTATCTGGAATGTTTGTAACAGCTAATTTTGAATGAGCATGTTTCTAGAGCACGGCACTAAACACCGTTCATACCTACTGAATATTCACAGCAGCTCCCGAACCTCTTGTGCTGTCATTGTCCCCAGGCCCGCACAGCTGGTAAAGGGCTGTGGAGGAACGAGATTCAGAGTCTGTTCCCTCTCCACATCCTAGGTGACAAACAATTCTCACACAGTTAGGGCATCGTTCCTAGCGCTTTACATGGCATTTCTCATTTTCACATCTTTAAGCAGCAGGTACTATTAGTCCCATTTTACTGGGAGAACCTGGATACAGAGAGGTGAAGGTTATTCAACTAGTAAGAATACAAAACTGGACTATGTGACTGCCAGAGCCCCAAAGCAGTAGAAATTTTGAAAAATTTCAATCACTTTCGATGGGAATCTTTCTAAAAGATACCTCTGCTTTCCTAATGTAATTTGACATTTCCTCTTTCCAATATTATGTACGCATATAACCAGTTTCTGGTGTCCTTTTTTTGTTTCTTTCCTTCGATATCAGGACAGCAGGTGTCACCTCTGCTATCACATCTGCTTTTTTTTTTGGCTCTGATTTTAACAGCCTTTCCTGTCTGCTAGATCAGTGAAACAAATAACCAAAACTCAAGAAGTGGAATGATAAATTTGAGACAGTCAGCATCTGCACAAGATTTAAGGAATAAAATAGTAAATCATAGTAGAGTTCGTAGTAATTTCAAGACATCCAAGAACTTTATTTTCAGGAATTTAGTTTAAAGGTTTGAATTCACTAATATGGACTCTCTCAGCAAATAAATCTTTTTATTATCTCAAGGCAGGCATGTTAACCACTATGTTAAGATTCACTTAATGAATATTTGGATAATAAAAAATCTATCTTATGGGTAAAACAAGCAAACAAATAAATATTCTTGTTAGATATAGGGATTCAGTTTAAATTCATGAGTGTGTTTGCTTCTGGGGATGGAGGAGGGAGAGGAATGGGGGAGGGAGAGGAATGGGCTAACAAGAAATATAAAAAAAAATATAGAGGACTTCAATTGTACCTAATGTGTTGTTTCTTTTATTTAAATATATAAATATAAGAATAATTTGAATACATTTAAATTTTATATTATAGTTTAAATATAATAAATATTTTGTGTACTATATTTTTTAAATATTAAAATTTTAAATATATATTTTGTCTTCTTTGCTTCATATATATCATATATATGATACATATATATGATACATATTCTGTATTATCTAACATTAAGACCTCATAGTATAACATAATTCATGCTTATAGAGATCCTCCTGGTTTAAAGGTGCTACACTTTGTAGCTTGCTTTCTTATCTTTATGATCATATATATATATATATATATATATATATACACACACACATACACACACACACATATACACAGACACACATATGTATACATAACAAAAAGGACAAAAGATTAACATGTGTTCATGGTAGTTTTTTATATTAATCTCTACATTTTTCTGTATTTTCAAGACTTTTTCCAAATTAAAAAGAAAAAGATAAAAGAAAATCTTATTTCCTAAGCCATACCTCTATTGCAAAATTTTCTTTGGTATAGATAGACCAAAGGTTTGAGTGATTACATTTTAATGTCAAATTTGGGGTCTTGCTTCTCTTAGTCATTTTGTTATATTGTTGCTTTCTTTAGTATTTTTCCCAACATATATTCTTAATCTTCCTGTTAGAAAACTGTGATTATTTTACTGGTAAGTCAGCTGAACTATTTTAATCAAACAACATGTGTGACATTGAACATATCACTGCCTCTATCTAGTCTCACTCCCCCGCCTGCATAAAGAGATTAGACCAGATCACTGCTTTTCAGGAGCTTACACATGGCCTACAAGGCTCACCCCAACTCCCCCAGGGTAAGGAGAAAAGCAGAAGTTCCCAACAGCTGGAACTCTAGGCCCCTCACACCCACAGCTGCTGTGTTAACTGTTTTACCTCTTTACCATCAAATTATATTGTTTCTGAACAGTGTTCCAGGCTTAAAAACATATATTTTGAAAGGCACCACGTGATGTCTAGCAGCAGCTTTGGCTTCAGCACGTCATGTCTAGTGGAGGAATAAGCTACCTCTCGAAGAGTGCAGAGTGCCTCCATGGTCGGCTTTGTGCTTCCAGCACAACCCAGTCTTCTATCTTGTCTTGCCCTATAGCGTTCAGCAGAATAAGGTCACACTGTGACAAGAATTAGAGCTCTGCAACCTGGGATACAAGATGAGATTCAAAAGGAAATCCAAGGCTATTTTTTTCTCTTTTAAACTTACTTTCCCTCATGAAACCTCATTTAATTTATCATCTTAAAGAATAGAAAAAAAAAATCTGAAAACAAGAAAAACTGTGGAATCTCTTAAAACCGTTTTCCATTTTCTCTAATTCGTTAGAAATTGTCACCCTTACCTATGCTGTTTTGACATGAAACTTTTGAAGTGAATTAAAATCATACAGTTTTATTTGTAAAACATGCTTCTCTTGCATGAAGTACTTAACAAGGAAAAATTTATAAAGTTGATTTTGCTTCTCTTCATAGCATCATCTAACTGTACATTTTTATTGCATGTGATTAACCATTTTATGTATATATACCAGAAAAAAAAGCTTAAATTATCAGTAAGCCACAAAATGAAATATTTACATTTTTAACATATCTTTTGTTTATCAAATTATGATCTGATCATTCATAGAACAATTGGAAATTTCACAAAGGAGAAAAAAATGCCAAAGTATGCAAGAAAAAAATCCCCATAATATCACAACTGTTAGGCTTTATTTAAGCTTTTGTACATCGCTTGGTTGGGGTCATACTATATATTCAACTGTGATTTTACTCTTTTCACCTAACAATTTATTATAAGTCTTTACATATATGATTTGAAACTCTTTACAAAACATATTAATGACTATGTAATATTCTGTCTTAAAGATAAACCATAATTTTCTTAGCCATTTTCACATTGTTTGACATTAAATTATAAATGACAAATTATTATTACTATTATTATTATTATTATTAAGTAATGAAGTCACTTCCGGTTTTTCTGTTATAAATAAAACTACCATGAACATCTTTCACATTTGTACATAAATCTTTGTATTTAGGCTAAGTCTTGGTGATAGAACTCATTGGTCACAGGGTATGAACATTTTCAGATCCAAATAGCCAAACTTTTTATTAGTACTCCAAAATTCAAGCTGTGAGTCTGCAAACGAGTTGTATGTTCATAGAACAGCTTTGTGCTCTAAACCCTGCCCAAAGTGGCTATGAGCTTAAATTTTAATATTCACTCATTCGTTCATTCATTCAACTAATCTTTATTGAGATTTGACCATGTGCCAGGCAGTGTTCTAGGCACTAGGGATACAGCAGTGAACAGAACAAGCCAAGTGTTTGCCCTCCTGGGACTTATATTCTAGTAAGGGAAGCAGAAAATAAATAGATACTTAATATAATGTCAGATAGTAACAAGTGCCCTGAATTAAAATAAAGCAGAATACATATGTAGACATAGATATAGATATAACAAGGTTGGGTATTATAAGAATCTGTAAGTGTTCTTTAGTGATCTGTGATCGACAGACTTGCTATACACACAATTTTCCTCAGAAATATTGTATATCAAGTTCTACTTTGGTAATATTAGAAGTGCTTTTCAGAGCTTGCTCTTTTTCCTTTGCCTATAGAGAAAATGATGAAGTGTCTTTTCTCAGGAAACTAGGAATCCAGGCTGCCCTTGATGCCCATCCTGTCAGGTGTCCTGTACATATCCCCAGCAGGTTCCACCCATCAATCATAATTGTCCCAAGTGGTCTTTAACTATGTCACATTCTCTCAGAGAATGTTAGAAGAGTAGCAGGAAAGATGAAATCAATGCAGCAGTAAAATTAAATGTGTCTCTAGAAAAGGAAATTTCACATTTGACTGAAAATATAGTCTATCTATTTAAAAAATCTTTCTGATTTTGTTCTGTTTGATCTTCAACCAGAATGGGATCCGTTAAATGTTTTTGTTCTGCAAGAATGCATTTAGGCTGGGAATTTTTTCTTCTCAAGAAGTGTTTCGGAGTTCAGAAAGACTCATTTGAATAAAGATACCTTTCAAAGCAATTGTAGAAATTATCCCTAGAAAATTGCTGCTGATCTGGGTGGCCTGCACACTCAATTCTCTTCTATTATATGGTCTATACTCAATGAGTTCTCTATTTTTGCCTTTTATTCTCTTTATAGAGGTTAAGGGCTCCAACTCTCACTTTTAGTGAGCACTTAAGGCTTATTCAGTTTCTAGGTCCTATGAACTGAGAACTGTCTTGCTGATTTGCATACCCCGAAATACTGGAATATCACTCTTTGGGGCTCTCTCCCCCTGAACACCTTTACAGCTCTTCTTCTATTGTGGTTTGTAAGTTGCTAGAAAGAGCTTCCTATCTTAAAAGTAGAACAAGAAAAAATCTCTGGGTCTTTTTCATGGTACATAAAGAGATGTTTGCCTTTGATTTGATGACTTGACTAGCGCCAGGAGTTTATTAAATAGCAGATGCTCCTGGAGGGGTGACACTTTAAGTCAAAGGGATAGAGGATGTCAAAATTAGAAGCGCCCTGAGTGACCCCCTAATGGAAGCTGAAACCCTACGGAAGTGACTTCCCAAGGCCACAGAGGGAGGTGGTGACAGACTAGGTCCCAGGGCTTCTCACTTCAAATCCATCACTTTTCTACCAGGCCATGGCTCATTAGTATGTTCATAGAGGTTAGTTTAACAGATTGCTTTCCAAATAAGAAAGGAACAACAGGTCAAGGCCACATTGGCTCTGATGTAGAAGATGGTAAAAGGAAGGCTGAGCAAGGAGAAAACAGCTTAGTACGGGGCCATGTGGGAAGTTCTGGACCATTAGGGCTGTGGGCATTGGTGGTGTGCATATAAGGAAGAGCAGCTATCTCTGTGATCTTGGGCAAGTCACTTAACCTCTCTGAGCCTCAGTTTCCTCACCTATGGTAATAACCTTATGGACTGAAGATGAGGCATTGTGAAAGATTCTTTATACATATTATGCTCATCACAGCAACTCTACAGGGACCTCTCATTTTTACAGATGAGAAACATTTAGGTTCAGAGAGGATGTTGTATGTTAGTCAGCTCAGGTTGCCATAACAAAATACCATAGAATGGGTGGCCTAAATAACAAATATTTATATCTCGCAGTTCTGGAAACTGGAAGTCCAAGGCCAAAATGCCAATGTGGTTGGGTTCTGGTGAGAGCTCTCTTCCTGGTTTGCAAATGGCCACCTTCTTGCTGTATCTTCACATGGTAGAGAGAGAGAGAGATCATCTCTCTTTTATCTCTTCTTATAAGGACACTGGTCTCATCATGAAGCTCCACTCTCATGACTTAATTACCTTTCAAAGGCCCCACCTCCAAATATCATCACACTGGGGATCAGGGATTCAACATATGAATTTTATGGGTATACATTCAGTGCATGGCAGATGATAATTTGCCATGTATGTATCAGATAGTGACAGAGCATAGACTTGATCCAAGGTTAGTAAGACTTTAGGGCCAAGGCTCATTTCTCTGGGCCCATTACAGCCTATTGAGTAAAAGGCAAGGCCAGCAACCTTCAAGATCCTTCATGCTTTAAAATTCAGGACCATGGTTATGCTGAGTCCCTGAATCCTGCTTAGGTCAGCTAATATCGCTTAATATTGTATATATCTTTCTAACAATTTTAGCAAGCTGAGATCTTGACATCTGTTCTGTACAAAGCTTAACATGTTGTGAATCTTCTACAAATATTAAAGAACAGGCCTGACAGATGATACTCCTGGTCTTTAGAGAATAATGAAGACTCGTCTCTGAGAGTCATTCCACTTATACTTTGAACTAAGCTCTCACTTAGAGCTATAATGGCAGTAGGAACTTTGTCTTTTCCACACAATGGAATTGCCTACACTAATTACTAATGCATACGATTGGGAGTCTGGGAAACTGAACATCAGCTTATAGATTCAAAAGTGATGTAGTCTATCCTTCTAGGTAAGTCATTCTTTAAATCAAATCTACATCCATGTTGGATTATCCCGAATGCTTGGATTCACCACCAGGAGATCTTGGTTATATCCGATTTGGAGATCCTTAGCTATGGTTTAATCCTATATCCACACGCTGTCCACATGAATCAAAATAACATTTTTCATAATGACCTTCAGGTTAGAAATACATGCCTTTTGTTTTCTGGAATTTTTCTTTGTGGCACTTATTTCTATATTTTAGAAGGTCATCCTGAGCCTGTCTTTTTTGCTTCACATCTGTGACTTACTGACATACGTAATCATCATCCTACTGTCCTGCTTTTTGTTTTAGATTTAGAATTTTCCCTAAATAACTGCTCTAGAAACTCTCAAAGTTACCTAATTAGTGATTACACCTTGCAAATGAAGAAGAGCATTTCCCAGCTAGTTGACTCGGTTAGTTAGAGCAGGTTGCTAATAATTAGGCCGTGGCCGCAGGTTTGGGCTCTGTGTGGGCCAAACAGAAGGAAACAATGTGATTGCTGAGCCAGTGACATCACATTGGGAGTATAGCACATCTTAAACCAAAAAGATTGGAGGGAAGGAGGGTGGGATAAAGGGAGGAAGGAGGGAAAAAGAAAGAGGGAAGGAATGGAAGGGAGAGAGGAAGGGAGGAAGAAAGGAAGGAAGGAAAAGAGAAGGAGGGAAGGAAGGAAAGAAGGAAATAATTGTAGACAAGTTCATGGAGATAAATGGTAAAGGAAGAATAACAGAAGGAACCAGAATCTGAAACATGGCATGACCTTTAATCAGGGCTCTTATTCCTAGCAGGCTGTGAAACAGCTTTGTCTCTACCTGCTCAATGGATCTCACAATGCTGATGCACTGCTTTAATTTGGGAAGCCTTTCTCTTGAGAGACATGTCTTTTCTTGCTCTAAGTCTAAAGTGCTCCCAAGTGTGGCATTCTCCATGACAGATGTACTACAGTTATGCTTTAGCTGACTCCAAACCCATAGCTTCCCTGTGCCTGAGTGGTCTATTTGATGTCCAAGAGTGTGTTTCCTTTGAGAGCTGGTCTTTACTAGAATATTATCCAGGAAGGTAAGGGAGTGTAATCCCTTTGTTCTAAAAGAGCCACTGTTAAATTCTGTTGCCCCACACTCACCCCACTTTTATTCTTTCAAAGAGTCTTAAATGCATTTGCTGATATATGTAAATACCCTAGACCTACTACATGGAAAGACACTGTCCAGGAGAGACTTAAGAGTCCTCCCCTTTCAAAAACTTCTCCAAGGTTGCTCCAGTTTCATAGATGGTCCCAATTCCATATGATTCTATAAAGAAAGGAATTTCAAAAATATTTTAACATTTCCAAGGACACCAGAGTTTTTGGTAAATCTCCTGTCCATAGCTGTACTTCTTATAAGAGTCTCAAGGTCTCATTGACAGAATCAAACATGTGACTGGCAGAACTAGCCAGCTCCATACATGCCCAACTGTGATTATATTGTGTGTCTGTTTCTCACTGATGAAGCACTGTCATCCTTCTCTGAATTCTAACCTTCCCATCATCAGAATCCATTCTTGAAAGCGGGCAGAAATGTAGCCACAGGTCGTTTCTGTTGGAGCATGTGCCACTTGTCTTCTACTAGGATTCACAGCTCCTCCACTTATGCTAAAGGAGGTGTTACTTCTCTAATTCTCTCTTCCCATCCGAAAAGAAGGTATTTATTTCATTTACTAAACAGGTTGCATTCTCTCTTGGCACCTTGATTAGATCAGAAAGGACTAGAAGTCTTGGAAAGAAGGCTTTTTCCATCGTTCTTATGCCTATAACAACTCTTAAAGGTACATAAAAGATTGCTGTTATTTAACGTCTGCTTCTACACCTCAAGGAAATTACTTCTTTTGGACTTAACACTTGCTTTTTGGTGTTTTTACTTGCAATGACGTAATTCCACTGCCTGAAATCTAAGAAAGAAAAAGAATGTGAAGAGTTTTTTTAAATGTTTAGTGTTTGCTTATTGTTCTTTTATTGTAAATTTAGTTCTTGGCTTTCTTTTCTCATAGATAGCTTTCTGCCCTAAATCTGTGAGTTAATATCAGTTAATATTTGTTTAATGAAGACAAAGCATGAACAATCTAACCGTAATACTCAACACAGAGCTGTGGCATAATAAGTTATTGATAAATTAACTGGGTCATTTTTTCTTTGAGTTCTGTGAAAACTCTTCAAAATGCAGAAAGTGGTATAATTTTACAACTTGGTAAAGATACCCTTATACATCTGACAATGTTGACATATTAAAGACAGTGTGTTCATTAAGTCCCTAGGCAAGAAGCAATTGGCACAGTAAGTTGATACCTGCCTTACAGAGGAGAAGGCAGGGCCTGAAACATCTATGCCCTCTCACCCACGCCCAGGCCATTAGGAATATTTGCAACACAGGCCAGTGTCTATTTTTCTAGTGCAACAGGTTTCAGTAATGAAATATAGTGGTTTCACAGTGGACACAGACAACAAAATTTCCTTTTTTTATAAAAAGGGTGTATTTAACATATATCGCTGTTGTCATCCAAACCTCTTCTAGTTTTATTTTTAATAGCATTTATTCAGTTTTTTTCAGACAAAAAGTATAAAGAAGAACCCCTCCTGACATTTAAAATAAAAGTAGCATAGTTTCATAACTTAAAATCAGTACAGATAGGAACAAAATGAAAAGCAAATGCTTCCTTGTTTTGCAGTCTCAGATTCCATCTACCTGGGGACAGCTCCAGATATGTCCCTAAAAGATATCAGATTTAAGAATAAAAGAATGTGTCAAGAGAAACTTAGAAAGTGGCAATAATAATAACATACAACATAACATTCCTTGTAAAAATCACTTCAGGATGTTAAAATGAGGTGGCAGAACTCCAAAAACACTAAAAGCTGATGACCTGTTAGAATGTCAGAATAGACAAGAAAGCTTTGATGAGAGTATTTTGAGTTATTCTAAAGTCTACAAAGAAAGCTTCCCCCTGTTTTTCAGGTTTAGTAGATAACTTATGAACAAGAAAGCAGTGACATGCTTCCATCCATGCATATGTAAAAAGTAAATCAGAGAGATTATGGGGCCAGTTGACCACATCAAAGTGAACTATGTGTACAACTTTCATATGATCAGTTTCTCTGAGCAATTTTATAACACTTTTATAAAAATGATAATAGCTTTGAGTGGCCTCTAAGATATTCTTTTGGTAATGAGTTTTGTGATATATACTGGCCAGACTTTCATATTATGACATGCATGTATTAAATAAAACTAGGATCCATATTTTCCCACCATTGGGTAATAACCAATAATGTGATAGTGTGTGTGTGTTTTTTAAGTGTGATTTTAATTTTTATTTTATTATTAGTTTCAAGTATATAGTACATTGGTTAGGCATTTATATAGTTTATAAAACAATCCCCCTAATTGCTCTTTCTGTCCAATATGTTTTACCCACTTGTTTAAAGTAGATCATAATTCTATTTCACCTCTGGTGATATTTTCTTTCCATAGTCCACAAAAGCCGCACCCCCTTCTGGAGCTCTGAAATCACCGTGGGACCATGACTTTGTTATTTATAATGGCGTTATAGACAAAACAGCCCCGGACTTCTTAGCATTCAAGAAACATTTCAGTTTATCTTGGGGAAGTATTTTCTCTCTCTTAGAACACATCGAGAAGTTTCTCAGGGACTATGCAATACCAGAAGTCAAAATAAAAGGGAACAATCTGGTAGCCCTTCTTCCAGAGTTTGAGCTGAAGAATAAAATTACCAGATATGACCTTCTCTCAGTGTCAGAAAACCCATTTCACATCCAAAAGATGTTAAACCTTCCAGGGCAAAGGTACAAGGGCCAAGATGGACTGTTTAAGGCTGCCAGCAAGATCCAAGCCACGTGGAGATGCTACAAAGCAAGAAAATTATTCCTCATGTTTCGCCAGCACAAGTGGGCATCAGGTGTGATCGCCATTGCATGGCTCTTACATTGCCATAAGGCCCGACTGAAGAAGATCCTGGAGGAATCACGTGAAAGACACCTGCAGAATTTCCGCATCCGAGCCAAGGTACACAAGGCTGCCAGCTGTTAAAGCAGACCTCTTTTTCTAAACATTTCTTGCTTGAACGATTGCAATAAGTTGTCTCTCTGTCTTCCCTCTCTCTCCAACAGCCCACCCCTTCAGTCTCCCTCACTTACCACTCTCCTCAATGTACAATACACAAACCCTACATTTGTTTGTATTGTACATCATCTTTTAGCCCTAATCAGGAATCTGCAAATCTGTTGCATTTTTTTTTCTCTAGAAAAAATATCCCTTCACTTTGACTATGGTAGTTCTGTCAGAAAATCAATGTTTAGACTGCATTACCTTTTCTCCCTATATATACCTTCTGGCACTTTAATTTGCTAGGAAAAAAAAAATCCTGTCTTGTCTACGTTGCTGTCACCACTTTGTCAGAAAGTATTTAAGTTTGCAGACAGCCTTTTAATTAGTGCTCACAATTTCATTTATGTTTGCTTTCTCTTTTTTTCATTCATATTCTGTTAATTAAGTGAGCTGCCTCTAATCTTCCCCTGCCAGTAGCATCATGTAGCCACCTAATTAAATTAATTGGGAAAGATGTTTTAAGTATGTAATTAAATCAATTAATATAATTTATGCCTGGCTTAACTGTACAGTGGAAAAACAGCTGAAGTTTGACTAGATGAATCCACTACAGCTTCCTGTCACTGATCAATGCTCTTCTTGATTTTTAGCATCTGGCAGCCAACTGGAATCGCATCAGGACCTCCAGGAGGACTATTATCCATATCCCATCATTAGGTATAACACTTTTGCCTGCAAATCTATCAGCAACCTCTATTACCCACCACATTATGGCTCCTTGATTGAGTTCAAGGAAGGCCCCTTGTTTTATTCAAATTGGTCTCGGCAGGAAAATGTTCTCGACATGATGAGAGTAATAACACAGGGCCCTCGCTCGAAACGGCGTTTAATTTGGGGATTAAGCAAATAAAGTCATTATGTGGGGGCTGCTATTCAGTGGAGAGGTGATTTGCTGTAATTCGCTTTCATCTGTATGAAATGAACTAAAAAGTTGTATTTTTCCCCCTGAAATAACAGATAATGTTTTCGATCTTCTTTAATGATAGAAGAACACAGGCTTGTGTATGTTGTTGCTGTTACGCCAATAAGCCAGGATATTGCTTGTACACTGTTTTTAATCAAATGTGCAGTCAAAATGATAAGCTACATTCTCTGAAATTATTTAGTTCTAATTACGAGCAGATGGGATGCTTTATTTGCACCTAGGGCGCCTGAGCAAAAGGAAATGCTGTGTGAACAAGAATAATTAAGAAGTTGAATAGTGTTTTTTGCGCTTAAATAATCTGCAGTTTCATGTTAATTAGCACTAATGTAATTATTTAATTACATTTATGAATTGGGGAACTTAAAAGCTGTTGTCTACAACAGAGTGGTAAAATAGGTAAGCCAAAATGACATGGGGAATTTCAGAAATTTGCATTGGAAGTTCTTTTAAAACATGAACTACTGTCAGAATATTTGAGATTTGTTTGCTGGCTTGTTTGTTTTGTTTTGATTTTTATCTACCTAGTGTGCTAAATTTTCTTGCTGAGGCCAAATTTCCCAAGCTAACTTGGTAGATTTTTGACAAACAGTAAAATTCAGTAATTTCTCACATATTTCTCACATATTAGCTCTTTGTTAAGGCCTTTTAATACAGCAGTGCATTAAGTGACCTATTGTAATAGAATTCTGAACTGCAATTTATTTGTGCTACTGTGTGAGTATGCATGTTCGTGTACTTATATGTGGTATAGAAACATAACACACTTAAACAGTAATATGAAAAGCACAGATATTAAAATTATTATGTAAATATAATTAAGATTATATTTTAAATTAGTAAAATATTCATAGTAATAAAATAATGCAAATGTTTCTAGATTCTCAAGTACTTATACCTAAGTACTTATAGAATAGTTTTAAAAAATTTTTAAGTTATACAGGGCCTTTTAGTTTTGGTCTTTTTTATGGCTCACAGAAGAAATTAATTTCTTCTTAGGATGTGAGGCAAGACAGATCTGAATTCATTCTAACTTAGGCTTTTGTTTTGGTGGGACTACTTTTGCACACAAAATTAGTTCACACACAGAAATTGCACTTGTAATTGATTGCAACCGGAGAGACTAATTGCAGATCCAATTAACTGACTCGAGTCCTTAGAATAAGGTGCAAGAGGCTTTTGCTTCTGCAACGAATTGTGGACCCAACCTGATATTATGTGAGAAATTTCATGTTCTTTTTTTTTCAAAACTAGAAATAAAAACAAGACACACCCCCCTCCCCCACCACTTTGCAGTGTTGACACACACAAATGTAACATAGACACAATTTCCACAAACTTCCTCCCTCCTATACCTCCACCTCCGTCTCTTCAAAAAACCCATGCAATCAGTCTTGCAGAGAAGCCTGATTGAATAGAGCCTCCGAAGAGATAAAATTATGAAAGAAATGGTCAGTAATCAAAATTGGGTAATAAAAAATAATTTTAAATGAAAATATCTTAAAATTCCAAAAGGGCTTGATGAATACAAATTAAGTAGAAAAATAACCTGGTCAGAAACTAGAATTGGAAAGCATTATTTTAAAACTGATATTAAAACTAGTTTTCTTCTGGATTACACATAACTCAGTTTAAATAAATATATAATAAATCTGGAAGTCTTCCCTATTGCAGTAATTTTTTGTTTATTAACAACGTAATAACCCATTTTAAAGAAAAATGTTAATCATGGATTTCCTGAGAGATAAGATCAAGCTCAGATATTTTTCTCAACTGAGCATTTAAAATGTCCAATTACACATTTTTACAAGAGAGTAATACTGGTCTTTGATCAAATAGTATTTGTTTCCACAACCTATGCTTTAGGTTTTATAAAATGACTATGGATGCTAAATTAAGTTTAAGTAGCATTAAACTGCCATCTTGTACCTATCCCATAGACATAATTTTCAAACCATAAAAAAAATAACAAAAATTACGGTGTACCTTTTTCTTGTGTACCACTTCCCCTGGGAACACTTGAAGAAGATTTCAGCTGGTCATAATGTGGCTGCTTTGTCCTGCACCAGGGACTTACCCCACACAATTCACAAAAATGGAAGTAGATGAAAGTGAAGCAAATTTTTTCTCCAAACATATACCCCCCAAATCTACTCAATATGGTAATTCTGTTTCCTGAGTTGAGAGGGATTCACTAATCAAAATCTGTTGGTAGGAGTGTAAGGTTTAGAATGTAGGCATTTAATACAAGTTGCAGCCTTGTCCTCTTCTCTTTCTATAGGAAATTTGCAATCAAATCTGGTGTAGAATTAGCCTTAAAAATTATTATACCATGCTGTTAGCCAATTGGGGCTACATTAACTTAATTGAACCCCCAAAATAAAAGCTTAGTAGCTTTTGTTGCATAATATTTATCGCATAATATATTGCTGTTATAGGCATTGGATTATTTGTTTATGCAGTTTTGCAAACACAGGAATAATTGCCTTCTCCAAACCCACGATCACAGAAAAGAGGGCCTTTCAGTAAAGTTTTTGACCACCAAATATTTGTCATGTATTTTAAAATCTACCACTTGGTAATATGATCACAATTAACACATTACGGAGTAATCTTTTTGAAAGGAGGAGTGATGAAACACAATTGACTGTTATATATTTTGGATAATGTCCCTAGATGTAACAAAGAGTTTTAGGTATTTTTAACCAACAGGAGAGGTAGGATGCTGTTGATAAATTGTCCAAAGAAATGCATTGGCCCTGTAATTTTATAAGATAATAAAAAGAAAGCCGTCTTTTATAGATTATGCAGGCTGATCTCTTAATTGGATATTGCATATTTTTATCATTTTTATTAATTAAATATAATTATAACAAAATAATCATTATGGTTCATAGCAGGAATAGAATACTAGAGTCTATTTTAAGCAAAATCTATCAGTCAAATAAGAAAGAACTGCAACAAAGAATCCTAATTCCTCTAGAAAACTCAGAGATCCAAACAAAACCTACAAACTAATTCTGCTTCCAGTTTCTTTGGCCAAGTTATCTCCTCCACTTTTAATTTAACCCCTGTGCTTCTTTATTATAGTGCATCAATTGGTGCTACATTTAAACTCAGTGGCATTTTAAAATATACTGACATTAAATGAGATGTGCCAAGTATGGGGCTCAGATGGCATGAGCAGGTATACAAGGCAGCTGCCAGGCCATTAAAATCCAGTGTTGAGTTTCTTCTCTCACTTCTCTTCCTCCTTTAAAATAAAAATAGGGGATATATTGAGGTGAGATTTTCTCTTTTCTCTACGTACTCTTTTATTTCATTGCCAACTGACTTAACAGCTAAAAGCAATGTATATAGTTCAGCTTATTTCCCATCTCCCCTCTTACATTTCATCAAATTATCCCATAAGCTAACACAATTAGTGGTCTCCACGGTATTTCATTTCATAAAATTATGGATCCTGCTATTGCGAGAATCATGAGAAACATTTTCTGCAGTTCTGTACTGTCATGAATGCCTAAAAAATAGAAAAGTTACTTTTGTGTACAACTGTCCATATCGAACTGAGAAAACCCCAAATGCTCATAAGACGATTGCTTCCTAATTTCCCTCCCTTTTGCCAGAAGATAAGAACTTGTGCTCACCTCCATCTGCGAACAGGGGCAGGGCAGAAGACCACAGCCAAGAGTGTTATATCTGAAATCACATTTTTAGAGTGCCTTCAAGCACATTGGCACCTTTCTACTTTCTCATTTTTGAGTCGACAACTCAAAGACAAGATAGACTCTGTTCCCTCCACTTCGGGGCTGGGAAATCAGGACTTTCAATCAAATCTTTGCAGTCTTCAACATGTATTTTGGCAGGTAGTATGGAATCCATTGTTTAGCAGCCATGGCGTTCCACACTAAATCCTTGAGACAGATGTACTGCCAAGATCTCCCAGACAAAATTTCCCAGAAATATCCAGATCTTTTGGAATCAGGAACAAAGTACACTTAAACTTTCACATTTATTTATAGTTCAAATTAAAATTAAAATATATTTGTACTCATCCATGTTATATTTATCCAAGTTATCCAAATCAACAATCATTCACTGGTTAGATCAGAGTTGGCTCTATCACCCTATAATATTAAATTAGCCAGTTGGTCTTAAGCTATCTGATGTTGTACCATGAAATACAGAAACGGCAGCATTGAACTGGGTATCCAGTGACCCCAGCTCATGGGCTTTTCATGAAATGGATTAACATTAGGATGTGCTCTAAAAAGAGTCTTGCAAATATGAAGATAAAACTATAATCTTTGTCATCTCCTTCATTCCCATGAAAAATATTAAGATGTTTGTTCAGTGGTTCTCAAACTTGTAATGACTATTAAGGACCCCAAAGAGCATTGGTTTAAGTGGGTTTTATCTACTGATATTTGCCATATTAGAAACGAAAACTGAGAAACTTCAAAAATATTTAATTTATCTTAAAGTAACAACAATAAATCCATTACCAATGTTAATCTAAATAACATACTTTTATTTTTAAAAAAATGCTTTATTTTCCAAAGCAAAAAAATTTAATGAGAAGAGTGGCTGACATGTTCACAAATCTCTTTATAGAATGTTGATGGATTCTCATAACTATTTCTGTATTCAATTTTTTACAACATGTTTTGGTTGAAGCCTATGAAGAATACCTAGCCCTACACAGAGAAGTATTTAGAAAAGGAAATAATATTTTATGTTTTTTACAGCCTTTTAAGATAGTTATGTATATTCTTTGATTTTATATCAAAACTCAACAAAGATAATTCTTAAATGTTAATGGCAATATGGAATCTAAAATCATACCAATGAAGTTTTTATATTTTATGAGAAAATGATGATATTTGAAAAAGGCAAATATCATCTTAGTATTATTTTGACCTCGCAGACCTCCTGAAAGGGTCACAGGAGCCCTTAGGGTACCCAGACCACACTTAGAATCACTGGCTTTAGTTGCATGCAATGTACTAGACACTGACAAAAAGTTTGAACAAGTCCTCATCCTCTTGACAGGAAGGTCTTCAAAACCACACAGAATCCATTTGACCAGTTTGGCTTGAGAATGTTTTCAAAACTCGACAAATCCTGTGTCTTCTACATCCTCATCACACAATTTTCTAACAAAATTTCCCCCTACCCCTACTCTGCTGCAACCCTGAAAACAGCTCACTTTTATTTTCATCAAACTGGCACTGGATTTTCTACATAAATAACCCTAATAGGCCTCTCCCTTGCTATATCTTATCTCCTATCTCAGTATCTTATACTTTCACACTTACACAAGTAATTAAAACCTGGGTGTAACCACAATGCCTAGATCACATTTCTCTAGATAATTGCAATATGCTGATGTGCAGTGTTCTCCTAAATTCTTGCTATTAGAGTACCAAAGTTGGCTAATGGTTAACTTTTTTAATGAATTGCAGCAATTCAAGATCGTTTCTATAATTATGTCACTCTTGTTCGGCTTGCATCCTGTATGCTTTCCTGAGTGGAAGAGAAAGGAGGAGTTACTATTACTGCTATGCTATGTGTGCCCCTAGGAGCATGTGATACATTTGAACATCTCCCATCATGTGTTTCAAGATGAGGAAAAGGTTGAGGATTACTGCTCCAGGCCATCGAACTGAGGCGTGCTTGACTACCATCTCAGGCCAGGGTGGTCAGATAAATGAGAACTACTTAGTAACTGGAAGTCAGCTTTTAACCCCTTATCTGCCTGAGGTAACATTGTAAAGAATAGAACTTGGAGACAAAAGAAACTAGGAGTCAACCACAGGATAATGAGCAGGGGTTCAAGAATATGTGATTCTGCTACAAGGGCAGGGACGCGTCACAGAAGCATGCACCAGTCCTAAGAAGGCTTAGTCGCTTGCTCATGTTCGTGAGTTTATTTGAAGGAAAAGCCAGTCTTAGCAGAGCTAGTTTACTGGATGCAAAGAGTCAGTTAGCATCATCTGACAGAAGTTTGTGTGAGAGTGGAGATGGGGATAGGAAAAGAGATGAAGGTAGAAATGAAGATGGAGAAATGATAGCCAATAAACACTGATGGGCATCCTTGGGTCAGTAGAGGACCAAAAGTATATAGCTTCAGAGCAGCAGCTCTCTGGTACCTTTCTTTGATGTAAAGCAGAGGAAATAAAATTTTTTAAAAAGATAGAATACTCTATTAAACTAGGAACATTTTGCATGAAGATGGCCATAAGGAAAGAGGCTGTATTCCTCTCTATGGTGATAGAGAGCGTGCCCCTTTTATACCAGTGCTGTTTTATTCTATGTGGATGAAGACCTAGAAAAAGCTACAAATCTCACTGATAATTTTTTGAATCACCCAGAAGTTCTCCAGATCAGAAAACTCAATTTTGTAAGAGTTGAAAGAAGAGGACAGAATAATAGCACATAGCAGAAAGGGCTAGGAATTTAAAAGACACATTGTCTGAGTAGGATCTTAAGACATATTTTATTCACTCATTTGACTAGGGCTGTCACGCTGTCTCTACTTTAATGGAACTTACAAGAGCCAGTTACAAGAGCCAGAGTAGTGCAAGGGAAAAAGAGAGACATACACAGATAAACACGGAAGGAAAGAAGCGTGTAATGACAAATGAGAAAAGTATAGTGGAGAAAGGGTGCAAGGGAATGACAGTGAGAGGAGACTGAAAACCTTCTTAGAAAAGGGTGTCCAGACACACTTGCTAGTGATTAGGGCCTATCAGCTGCATAAGCTAGAAGAACTGTACTTTGATAGCTCAAATAGAATTTATGTTTATAATAATAATAATTTCCCTATATTTTAATGAGGTTCCTTTTGAAAATTTCCCTCTGGCTCAGCTGAAGCTAAAAAATAATAATAATAACAACAACAACACTTACCTAATGCTTATTATGAGCTCTTATTAGAGATCTTGACCCTCCCTCATCTTTCAATTAGAGGTGAAAGAGAAGGAGAGTGTCTAAGGGGGAGTAGCACTTACTAGGGGTAAGGGAAGAAAGACAATCATATCAGTTTTCTATCACCCTGTAACAAGTTACTACAAGCTTAATGGCAAAAACAGCACAAGTTTATTACCTTACAGTTCTGTAGTTAAAAGTCCAAAAGGGGCTAAAAACTCAGCAGGCTGTGTTCCTTTCTGGAGGCTCTAGGGGAGAATTTGTTTCCTTCCCCTTTCCAGTTTACAGAAGCCACCCATTAAAAGAATGAGAAAGGAAAGCCTTTGCCCCTCTTCCTCCATCTTCAAAGGCAGCAACGGTGCATCTCTGTGCCTTTCTTCTGCAGTCACGTTCTCTCTCTCTTACTCTTTTGCCTCCCTCTTCCACTTTTAAGGATGCTTGTCATTATATTGGGCCCAGCCAAATAATCCAGGATAATCTTATTTTAGGGTCAGCTGATCAGCAAACTTAATTCCATTTGCAAATTTATTTTCCCTTTACCATGTAACCTAACATGTTTATAGGTTCCAAGGATGGGGACATGGACATCTTTGAGGAACCATTTTTCTATCACAATTGAAAATAAAAGTGAAAAAAGAGGCAAAAGCTCTTTGTCCCTTTTGGAGTTCTCTGCTCACACTTGGAGAGTCTTATCTTCTCTCTTATTTTATGTAACCACACTTGTCACAAGAACTAAATCTGTAGTATCTGAACTATATAATAATTTTTAGGTTTATGTGATCTTGGACAAGAGATAAAGCCCTTACTGTGCGTTTTCCTATCTATAACATGACAGGTGGAAGTAGGTGGTCTCTCAAAACTCCTCTGGTGTTTCTAATCTGACCTTCGATGTGTCCTGTCTTTGTAGATTATATTCTAAAATATGATGTTTCATTGCCACTGGGAATGTCTGCTGAACTCCCCAAAGCTGCAACATCCTTGCTGATAGTTTCCTGGCTAAGTCACTATTGTATTTAATATATGTTCTCAACATTGATGAAGTCTTTTCACGTAGGTGTCAACACATGTACTTTGTGGATAAACAAAACAAGAATAAATCTGATTTTTAAGAAATTGACTCCCAATATCTACTCTGCTGATGACAAGGTGCATTGCATTATATCTTGCCCATGTAGAATGGTCTGTTGCCTTTGTTGCAACATACACAGAATTCGTTGTTGTTGTTGTTGCTATGAACTTTAGAAGTGCATGTACTTCATAACATTAAAACGCCTTATATTTACACAGCACTTTACAGTTTACAAAATGTTTTCATACCTGTTAATTCATATGATCATCTACAACAATGTACTGAAATTGTTAACATACAGTTCTTTAAAATGGGCATATTTCTAGGGTTAACTGAGTAACCATTTCTATTATAATTCTGCATAGACATTTTATATGCATCCTTGATCAGTGGTAACAGAAGTACCAAGTAATTTGTTGGAAAATTAACCTCAAGCACTTGATTGAAGCACGGACTTATTCACTCCTGTGATGCAAATGCGGCAACAAAGTGATCAGACATCCTTTATATTTAAATTGGACATCATTTTAATGAGACATCTCACACTGCCTTTTATCTTTACTTTTCAAAGGAAATGTGTTCCTGGGATGCTTTCAGGCACTTTTCTTAATCATACTTTATTCTTTAGGCATTTTTCCTGCCTTCATATAGTCTTGGTATATGTTATTTACAATACATCATTTTAAACATTTATCTGACTATAGATAGAATTATGCATATGCAAAATCCCAAGAGTTACAATATTGCAACCACACATCAAGACAGCATTGTCTGTAGCTCTCTCTATTAACTTTCACATGTGGAATGGTTCCCCAAATTATTTTAGAAATTATTTTTTGTCCTTCTGCCTCTTTAGTTAAGTTCATCTGCATAAGGCAAAAGGGAAACTTTTAGATGAATTGTAAACTCATTTAATTTCCAGACGTCTAGTGTTTAAACACTGACATCAAAGCAAAGAGCCAATTATCAGAGTTCATTTGATCTGAAGCCCTGTTGCCTAAATTGCTATAGTTTTCCTTATGCTGAAAAGGATCTGTGTCACATCTTGAAGATGCAGTATTTAAAATCACTTTATCCACAGCACTTTAACTTGAAACATGTGTTTGGGCTCACTAACCACAAGGAGGCATTGAAGCATCTCTCCAAAATGTGAAAAGCAATTTTATTTTTTAAAAAAGTTGTACCTACAGTTGATGAATCTCATATAAGCAATTATATCTGCTTGTGAGCATGCATGCCTTTTAAGTTCATATTTTCATTTACTTATTTTTTTTTTTTTAATCCCTGAAACATCAGCAGAAAGTGTTGTTGCTGTTGTTTCTTTCTAGAGAAGATCTTTGGATAATAGTAATCCACGTGTGTTTTCCTTTCGCTCTGTTTCCAATGGACACGAAGACAACTGGCAGGACTTTCGTTAGTACTGCTACAGAACTGCGCCACCTGTGATAACCTATATTGCCCTTTAAAGGTTAGAAGTTCTTTTGACTCTATGAGCAGAAGCGTATTTCTTTAGGATTTAGAATCACGTAAATATATATTCCTGGCGGCAAGGGGTTTCTCTGAAATCTGTGTGTCGATTTAGAATGATCCTTGGACACATCTTCAAAATGCCCCATAGGAAACGTAAGTTAAAAAGCCAAAATAGTTTTTTTTAAACCTGAGCATAATTTTCTTACATGCTGTTTTGAACATTCACATCAAATGTCGGAAAATTTCCCCATGTTTTTATAATCCTTATTCCCAGCAGCTTTGCTGATGTTGAGAAATATGCTGTTTATCACATCCTCCAGAATAACACTCAATCCCCTGAGAAGCAAGGACCTCATTCTTAGGAGTTAGGTTGTTTCTGCAAGATGCTTCAGAGAAAATTCTTTCCTGGAAATGTGAATTGTGACACTTGGAAATCCTTGTGTGCCATTTTGCCATATTGACTTGCTCTTTCTGAGTTTTGACTCCTTGTTTGCCTTGTAGGATATTCCCAGCCTGTGCGAGAAAATATTGCTGACTTCAGCACACAGCAGAACATGCAGCTGGGGCGGTTGTGTGACATCTTAGGTACAGTAAATGCTTTTACAGAAATGACTCTTTGGAATGTTTATCAGTGGATGTTGATAAAATGTTTACTTTTCTTATTTTTTTTTCCTCTACAAGGAAAAAGCTTGGATTTCTAATTTACTAGCAGGGCAATTGAATGTTTGGTTTTAAAGAACAGATTTATAGTGAAGTCAACTTGATTTTAAAAATGACATTTTAACCAATTTACTTGGGTAGTTTTCTAAATTCTCCTTGCTGTAGGTTTAGATAAGGATATCTCTTCTATAGTATCAAATTTTCATTTACTGAATTTCATAGTGAGTGAAGTTAACATTTTTGTCTCAATACTGTTTATTATATTATTTGGGAATGAGTGGAAGGTGGTTTCAGAAATGGAAAGCATTGTCTTCATTATACAAATAAGAAGGAAATAAAGATAGATTTTTTAAAAAGAAGATTTATTTAAATATATATCATCTAGTTATTAGAAAACAGTAGTTGTTAAGTGGAGAAAATTTTTAGGAATACAGACCTGGCATGATAGATATATCTTTGTAAAAGTCAAGTTCCAATACCAGTTTGGTCAGTTCTAAATCAGACAGCACTTGGAGCCAGGAGGGAAGGATACCAGAATGAGATGGCTTTGATTCAAAACTAGGGTTCAGGTTAAGCCAAAAGAATAAAGGTTGCAAAGTCTAAGCAACAATATTGAATCGGTTTGAGATATAAAATTCAGGGTTAAATAAAAACTAGGTTTTTATTAGTTACCAAATAAGAACTTCTTTGTTTTGCTGAAAAATAATTGCTTTGGCCCTTATTTAAGCAGAACAGGAAGAATTTTAAATTATCAATGACCAACTTAGCTAGCTTCCTGGAATGACATACTTTACATAATTCATATATATTTCAGCATCATTATTATTTTATAAATGCCATTTGGCAACAAAAAAATACATCAGTAATTTACAGTGTCCTAAAATAATAATAGTATAATTGCTTTAATCTATTATCTAGGCACTAATATTGTTTTTTAGCATATTAAACAAAAAAAATTTAATGACTAGAGATTGATTTGTTAGCGCTGAGCTATTTCGACTAAAAACCTGACTGGCTGGAAACCACTGAAGTGCAGCAGAGGGCAGACTTTGCTCTAATTTACTTGAATTAATTTTTTCTTAGATTTTTATATACCCTTCTATATATACAAGCACTATATTTAGTACAAACTAAAAAAAATTTTTTACAGAAGATTCTCATCGTTAGGAAAGACTTGAAAGTATTAGGTTTCCATTTTAAATGATTCAATAATTCAGTCTATGTCTATCTGCAATGGAAAATATTACTAATACGAACATTTCTGAGAGATTATGAACTAAACACCTTTTCTTAGTACACTATTTTTATAAAATGGCAAAGCAATCCTAAAACCTCTTCTACAGGAGTAATGAAAGTTTAAAAATAGTAGCTAGAAGATAGAAAAAGTACTTTCTTGTGAAATAAAAATATCAAGGAACTAGGAAAATTAGTAATAATTTTGTGAAAGAGTAAGTGATTATCTATTTTAAAATATATTTTTCAATTATATCAGTTTCAGGTGTACAATACAATGTTTAGACATTTATATCCCTTACAAAGTGATCGCCCTGGCAAATCTAGTACCCGTCTGACACCATACACTGTTATTACAATACTATTGACTATGTTCCTTGTGCTGTACTTTACATGATTATCTTTTTTTATTCCATTGATTTCTAGTAAAGGGTGTTGCTTTTTTTGTTTATTCAGGGGAAAAAGATAACGTGATCACTTTGGAAAGACTTGTCATTCCCATATTGGCTATGAAGTCAGAGTGTCAGGTGGAGACCCAATGGCTAGTATTTTCAATTCCTAGATGAGTTAAGTTAGTGAGTGACTGATATTGACTATTGGCTAGCAATCAAAGCATTCTTCATTTTCATATTAATTCCTTTCCAAAATTACCTGTCAATTCATTTTGAACATTTATAGATTCACAATCAAGCCACACTAATACTGAATATTAGTATTAGTGTATGTATTACTTTGCCATAAATGAACAAAAAAAGTGAAATTAGTGAGATGATTTTTTATTATTTGTAACCTAGAAATATCTTTCCAAGAAAAATTTAGTTTTCTGCTATGGAGTCTCTAAGTTATTTTTATTTGTTTTTATGTCCTTTTAAAAATATATACTTAAAAAAATACAAGTTTGATTTTTAAAACCACTAGTTTGGCAAGACATTAGTCTCTTCTTGAAAACACAAGATTTGGGATAACTAATCTGATTATTCAGCAATGGGATATAAGTTATTTAACTACTGTCTCCTCAGTTAATTTATTTCTAGGTTTATGTGGCAATTTGGTTCCAAAACTAAATAGGAGCTGCTTACATATTTATATTTATGGAGCACCTACTCTGGGCCCAGCACCAAGCCGATTCATTCCTTCCAGCCATAAGATGCTTGTCTCCAGAAAGAGAGATTTCTCCTGTGTGCCATGGAGCGCATTAATTGTAAAAGATTTTCCACGTCTTAAATCTCTTAATTCCCCCAGATCCCTTTAGTCAATGCACAGGTATTTAGTGAGCGCCTCCTGCATACTCCACACTGTGCCAGAGCTTGGGGGAAGATAAGAGTATACACCTCACCTTTTAGGAGTTTGGAGAGACAAGATCAAAAAGATGGAGCAACAGAGGACATGACTTCATCATGTTAAATCTTGAGGCGCCAATTAAAAGGAGCACAGGCGTGCAGGGAAAGGTGGGGAGTCACTGTTGGCTGGCCTAGGCAGAGGAAGCTGTGCAGCAGATTCGTGCATTTGTTCTATTTGTTAAGCACCTGCTATGTGCCAGATATGGCACCAGGTGCCATATACATATACTCTCATTTAATACTCTCCCAAACTCTGTGCCCCAGCTGATTTTATCCCCATTTTACAGATGAAGAAACCAATGCTTACGAAGATTAAATAATATGCCCAGTGTTCCTAGGCAGCCGAGCTAGAATTTAATCAGTCTATGCTCTATATACTCTGCCAAACTGAACAGAGGAATTTTTAAATCTCCCCTCGGCCCTACTTGACCAAGGAAACATTTACAGGGCTCCCTCCTCTGAACTTCCTTAAGTACCTGGTCTGGGTGCTTCACCGGGCCTGCTGCTCTTCACCATGGTTCACAGCTATTCGTACATGTAAATGGCTGCTCTTCACAGGCTGCATCTCCATTGATTTCTGTATTTCCCTCTATGTCTAAGCAAGCTTTGCCCCTACTGATCAGTCAGTTATATTATGAATGAATGAATGAATAACTAAATGAATGACTGCATTGGCTGCGGATTTTCTGTTCATATGCCCTAAAATATTCTGCAGCCTGGAGTGGGTAATCTCATTTCACTATTCTATTTGGATGGGATATTTCATTAGGCTTTCTTTCTGGGTACATAATAAGAAGCACATCTTAAGAAGGAGAACAGTTAAGATGATATTTCCTTTATTTTATTTATTTATTTACTTATTTATTTTAAACGCCTACAGCACCTGGTATTCCTGGGTGGTCTCCCATCCAAATACTAACCAGACCCGACCCTGCTTAGCTTCCGAGATCAGATGAGATCGGGCATGTTCAGGGTGGCATAGCCACAGACGACAGTATTTCCTTTAAACTAAGAATCACTAGATGTCCTATATAATTAATCTACTCCTCTTTGGGAACAGAGCAGGGAAAGTGTTAGTTTCCTGAAATAACCAAAGCTGTGGTCATAATCAGACCATTTATTTAAACAGAACGTTCCCTGAATTGGCCCTGCCAAGTCCAGGCAGAATAAGAAATTGCCATTTCATCAGCTTTTTAAAGTTAATAGCTCTGTTTCATAATTTACTGAAGTTAATGGGATAAATTTTTAAAGCAGTATGCAATTCCCATTGATGTCAATGGGAGTTCTGGGACTGACTCCCTAAGTAGTATTTGAAAGTACACTTCCCATAGTACCTCACTGCCCTCCGGAAGAAATCATTGTGTCTATTTTTTTGGTGGCGGTGTTATTTATCTTTTCTTTAGAGAAATGCTAAAGTGTAAAAAAGCCAGTTAAACTGCTAAGATGTGTACAAAACCAATCTAAATTAACTTCAATGTGGCTTTTGGATATGATCTTTATTTTAAACTGTGAGACATCAATCCAATGCCAGAGTTCATAATGTCATTTACCTTTATACCAGTAATTAACACTGTGCCTGTTGTTTTTAGATGCCAATGTGAGCGTCATCTACATCTGCTCCCATCAAATGAATGACGAGTTACTGCTGTATTACCATAAAATCCTGAGTCTACAGGCAGCTGTCAAATCAGGGAACCTGGAGGACAGAAGTGACCTGCAGGACAGGTTCAAAATTATCACCCCTGAAGCTATAAACATCTTCACTGTGAGTTTGTCTTCTAATTACTTACAGCTTCAGGGATGCAGTAAAATTAAATTGGAAATTTTATAACTTGCGACGCTCTGGTACACATCAGTGAAATATTATTGCAAGTTTAACAACTTTACTGATTAGACTACTAGTTGGACTGTAGAATATAAATATCCCAGTTTAACTTTCAGACTTAGTTGAGCTACCCCTGCCCAGTATCTCTGTAGCTGAAGCCTAATTGAGGTTATTGGGTGGTACCATCAGTAGGTAAATTTATAACATTATGGTTTCTTTTTCTTCATTTTGCTTGGAGACCAAGGCAGAGAAATGCTGGGCCTGCCCATGGTCATGAAGCTACTTAGGGATAGAATCTAGACCAGGGTCCTTGTTCTCTGATTTCCATACTGGTATTCCTTCAGAGAAATTTCGTCTCATTTACCATATCACATGGTTCATAATAAACAAGGTTGAGATTGTTGTTGTTGTTGTTGTTTTTTTACCTTTTACTGATTTTTAACAAATGGAAAGAATTGTGAGTGAAATTCCATCCCTAGACAAAAGCCTTTGGGAAATTCATGGAACCACAAGGGCATCATTCCAGAATAAGGTAGTAGGATGGCTTGAAATGAATTTCTCTATATTTTAACAAAAATTGAAACTTTCCATGTTAAACAACCAACATTTTAATACCTAATGGACTATGTAATTTTGAGAAGACTTTTTTTTTTTGGTATATTCAAGGATCTGAACTTGCTGATTAAGATAGCTCTCTCCATTCACAAGCAGGATGCACCAAAGTCAACTCTGTATTGCCAGAGAAACTGATTGCCTGCTTTACATGGGAAGTATCTGTGTGCTGAGTTACTACGCATTAACTCTTTAGATGCACCATTATTTAATGCCCCTCTCACCGCCCAACCCCCCCCTCCCAAAAAAAAGGCATGTCAGGACTGGGGAGAGTTGCTATAACAATTCTATTTTGCTGGTATATTCAGTGACTTGTCATTAGGTTTTACTCTCTTCCACAAGGATCAAGTTTTTTTCATAACTGGATACCTTAATGTTCACTGCAAAGCTCTCTGTTTCATTGGCACTACTTGGCTGTAGAGGAGGACAGCAAAAGCCGGGGTGGGACAAGTAAGAGGAAAGACAGGGGATAAATCATTGCCACTTATACTCTTTGGAACCTCTCAATATCCTCCACCAATGCAAAGATTGCTTTGGTGCTTCCTAGCTATCCCCTGGCCTCAGTGGCAGTTACTGTGGACATGAGGAAGCAGGGAAGAAAAAACTGTCATTAGTGTGTAGTTTCCTAATTTTCTCCAGAAGTAATGCCTGATAGCTGCTAACAAGGAGTTTCTGCACATCTGAAATGCTCATACACGCTGAAGAGAAAGGGGAAATGTGAAAAGGCGCCAGTTTGGGAAAAGGAAAGTGAGTGAACTAATGTGTATCAAATGCTTAGCATATATTTTCTCGTTTGAGCCTCAGAACAATGAATAAGACAGAAATTATCAATCTCCTTCTATAGGTGAAGAAATCAAGACTCATTATCTCGTCCAAAGTTACTAGTGGAGCCAGAATATGAATCAAAATCTGTCTGACGTCAGAACACAGTCATGAATTGGAATGACTGCTTTGCTCCTGGCTGACCTTGTGGCCTTGGGCAAGCCCTTTACCTCTCTGTTCTTTGTTCCTCATCTATAAAATGAGGCAATAGGTTAGATTATTTCAAAATCCTGAGAAATGTACCCTTGCCAACTTTCAAGGAGGAGGAGGCAATTGACACTCACAGATGCACTGAGTTACACTCGTAATTTAGGTTTACGTCTTGGTGAGTGGAATCAAGTAGGGAATATGTTAAGTGCTTAATACTTCTCCTCACACTTTAAGTTTAAATTATCTGAGTAGTCACTCATAGGCAATCAACTTTTTAGAATATGAAAATTAAACTCTCACTTTCAAATCACTTCCCGAGCATGTTTAGTTACTGCTTTATTTCTTTTTAATGGTTCGGAGAGATTGTATCAGTTCTGATTTTCATTCAAATGAATAGCTTTGAGAAGATTTTTTTAAAGCGTGCCAAAAATCTGTTTGTACCTCTCTCCAAGTCACTACACAATGTTTGAGTTTGTAATGAGTACAAAGTGCTATTATAAAGTTGTGTCTATTTTGAACAATTTTAATGTTTATGAAGACATCCTAAACAACTATCTTTTGTCTCAGGTTAAAAAGAAAGCCACAGTGGTAATAAATTAAATGTAGT
This sequence comes from Eidolon dupreanum, assembly GCA_028627145.1. Taxonomy (NCBI): domain Eukaryota; kingdom Metazoa; phylum Chordata; class Mammalia; order Chiroptera; family Pteropodidae; genus Eidolon; species Eidolon dupreanum. Next base: position 36,100,561 of record CM053509.1, on the reverse strand, counting down.
TATAATGCTATGGAATTAGGAGATTTTAGACGTTTGTCAGCTGGATCTGATAATACTGATTTTTCTTAAATCATCATTCAAGACCCTCAGTCAGTAATGTGTCCTCTGCCACTCACTCATATTCGAATCTTTATTAAACACATATTGAATACAATGCTAGGGTACTATCTTGCCTGAAGAATAAGGCATGCCCACAGATGATTATAATACAGAGTCGGGTACAGTACTTGCCAATAAAGATAAGCAAGCAAACCTAGAGGAGACAGACATCCATTTTGGCTGGAGATGTGCTCAAAACTTTTGCATTAGGTTCTATAGCTGCATCTGCCTTTACCTCATCACACCTCATAAACTCACCAGACACTCACTGCTCAGTTTGTAAAATGGGAGAAATCATGGCAGCTGTGGCGTGACAACTGTGCCAACACCTGGGTTGAAATTCTGCCCCTGCTGTTTACTAGCTGTGTGACTTTGGGCAAATCACTTGAGCTTCAGTTTCCTTATCTCTAAAAGAGGGACTGTTAATTGGTACAGTGTTGTTTGGATCAGATGATAGAATAGTGTCACAATGCTTGGATCTTGTGAACTTGAGAGAATTGCTACCTTGAAACACTCTTCTAGGTATCCCGAAAAGCCCTTCATGTACATTGTGACTCAAGTCACTAGTTCTCTCAGACGTTTAACTTTTTACATTTCCTCATTAGAATAATTTGTGGGGAAAGGAAAGGAATGAAATAAATGAGAAAGAAAGATAGTGATCAATCAGATGGGAAACACAAATTCACAAGATGCTGTTACCAGCCATTGGCTAATGGAACACTGGGTTTTTTAGAACACTTTCTCAGAAGTAGGTGTGAAAATGGATCTCAATTATGGTAGAAAAGGCATATTACATAGATCTAAGAAGCTTAGAATAGAACACTTACTCTGGAGGAAGGGCCCGACAGGGTAAATCAATAAATTGTCTTCTCAGAGGAGCTGTTTTGTTTTTTGTGGAGGTTTTTTTGGGGGATGGGGGGTGTAAAACTTACCATTTTAACAATTTTAAATGCACAGTTCAGTGGCATTAAGTACATTTACATTATTGTGCAACCATCATATTATCCATTTTCAAAACATTTTCAATATCTCAAGCAGAAACTGTATCCATTAAACACTAAGTCCAGAAGAGCTCTGGTTTTAAAGAGAAAGTTATTTCAGAGCTGAAAGCACCCTAGAGACATCTAATACAACCCCTCATTTGAATATGAAGAACCGAGGCTCAGAAAGGTCAGAGTTTTCAAAATCACCTTGCAAGTTGCAAATTCAGGCAGGACTGAAATCCCAGGGTTCTCTCTCCTCAGTCTCTTTCTCCCATACTCAGCAGTTATTGTACTTACCAACGTTTCGCACACTGATATTCTGCTGATATTCTGAGAAACTGCTGCTTGATATTTCTCCACATTTTAATGCTATGTTGAGTAGATAATTTTGACTAGAACTGGGGAAGTAGGTGATGGTCTACAAAATCCCTTGAATTCCTTAAGACTATGGCACCGTGCATTATATTATTTGCATGACATTTTAATGACTTTAAAAAAGAGTTTTCTCTGTAATCATAAGTATTACCATTTACTGAATAGCAACTCAATGCCATGCATTATAATAGCTTTTTACATGCATGATCTTGCTTTATCCTTAGAGCAACCCAGTAAATGAGTATTTTTATTCCTGTTTAACAGATGGAAAAACTTAGTCTCAGGAAGTCTAAGTCACTTGCCCCCAGTTCAAGTAGCTTATGAATGATAGAGCTGGATTCAAAGCCAGAACACATGTCAAATACTGTTTGACTCCTAAGCCCCAGCCCAGGAAGTGAACACAATCCTGGGTTCTCATATTCCGTCCTTGACTAATGTCTTTCCTATGCCCACCTTCACCTGATAAAATCCTACTCATCCTTCAAACTTCATTTCAACCTCAACCTCTTGCATAGTGATAAAACTAGCTAACATTCATTAAGTACTTATTATGTTCAAGGCACTGTAATATGTTTACATACATTCTCTCACTTAATCCTCACAGCATCCCTATGAGATTATACTATTATTATATTCATTTTACAGGTGAGGAAACTGAGGCTCAAGGAGGATGAGTAATTTTCCTTTCATCTCTCCCCAGCATGTGACATCTGCTTCCCTCCTCCATGTCTCCAAGGCCCTCCAGAGCTCTTTATGGTCCTTCTCTGCTTTGTATTAGTTTTGCATTAATGGTATTCATTCATGTCCCCATTCCTTGAACACAGAAACGTGGTTGTAATTCATTTTGGTGTGTGCTGACCATCTGGCTGTGTTCTCAGCCCCTGTAAAGCATGCCAGAATTATTTATTTAATTGAACAAGACAGTCACATGTATTGCTGAGCTGGGTCTAAATGATCAAAAATAAAATAAAAAGAGTTTTCCATTGGAAAGTGAGGTTGGGTCTTGCTGAACTTTTCAAATACTTTTCATTCATGAATCCTCCAGAGTTGTTGGCTAAAAACTGTGCTAATCATTATAACAGTACATTATCTCTGAAATGGACTTTGTGGCAGAACTTGGGAAAGAGAGTATCAAGCCAAGTGTCTATTTTCTACCAGATCACTTAAGAATTGCCAGATTAGGAGTCCTGTATTGTGAAGAATACTATGGGGCGTTTCTCTTCATTTTTTTGTATTGATTTTCCAGACGCTTTAGTGTTAAACCATGCCAGAAGTGTTGCAGAAATGAATCACTATTATCCAAAGACCGCCAGCCTCTTTTCCTTCTGACAGAAGGATAATTCCACGTGGATCAAATAAATACAGATGTGTAGTAATTAGTTCTATTCCCAGTGAGCCTATTTCCAACACACTAAAGATGTGAGCGATTATAGAGCCTCACCCCAACAGCTTTTATCAATTTAAACTGCTAAACAACAGGATAGGTCATAACCCAGCCTGCTATTAATAATGCATTTATTGTGTGCAACATTATAAATTAGGTGTATGGACTAGAAAAAGAACACCTTTTTAACAAGAATAATATGCTCTCCCCACAGAAACATCATATGTGCCTGGCCACTCATCTCATGTACAGTCCAAAGGCAATCAAAAGAATAAAAAATCTCATCCAAGGAAAAGAGGCCTACATTGTCAGCGGGCTCCTCCACAGAGATGATTTGGCTGTGGCGGATATGTTAGACATACCCATCCTGGGCCCGGAGCCTGGCCTAGCTCATCTTTATAGCACCAAGTCTGGAAGTAAACAGGTCTTTAACAGCGCCAATGTGCCAATCCCTCCGGGAATATATGACATCTGTAGTCAACAGCAGGTATGTGAGGTGGACAAGAGAGGCTCTGTTCAAATATATCACATCCTCTTGACCTTACAAAAACTTCAGGTCTTCTGGAGCCAGCCCTACCCAATGAAGACCATGTGGAATATTTGAGTTGATTTGATGGGATCTCCTTTAGGCCTGCATGTTTCAAAGTATTGTCCTTGCAGAAATTGTTGGAATTCCCAAAATATTACTCATTTGGATTAAGACATTGAAGACCCTGTTAATGTACCCATCTACTATCAATATTTATTGCCTCAACAGAGTCTAGTTCATTGTCATAATAGTTAGCCCGTCATTGAGCAGGAGCCTGAGAAGTGTGAGAGTCAGTTTGGGCTAAAAGAAGCAGGTTTGGAAAGCTCCAGGGAGTGAGCCTCTCTGCCGAGTCAGGTTGCAGAGGGCCAGTAGCAGAGAGCTGCAGACATCCTTGGCTCTGTACAAAAATCCTTTTGTTCCTCAGGAAGGGGGCATTAAGAGAAGAGGGGGACAACCTTAGAAAGGCTAAGGTGAGATGGCTTCAGGAATAAAACTATCTGCTTCTGAGTTTTGTCTTTGGCTAGGTCTACGGTTATGCATTCTTCCAGCAAATAGTTAGGGCCCGAACTATTTGGAGAACTATGATATTAGTCAGTAGAAATGATCTTTGAGTTAACTCTGGCAGGTGTTTGCCCATTTAACTGCCATCTTTTTCACAATAAAGAAAACAAAAAGACAAATAGCTGTTAACATTTTCTAACCTCTGTTTCAGTACGTCTCTTGATCAGTACTCTGAGACAGTCTAACTGCTCCTAGGCACGCACTTCTTGGGAAACTAAAGAACCATGTACAATGAAGCACTTTGTGAGAGATGATATATAGAAATCTCCTCTCGATTACCTGATCATGATGCTCTGTATGTCATAGATGCTGAGCCCCCAAATCACGCTTTTCAATAAACCATACTTTTCAGAGACTAATTTGAAGATACTATTTGTTTATTATATTATCTAAAATGTTTCACTCTTGCTAGAGTGTCCTTGGGAAATATATGAGTTCATAAAGGAAGTTGCTCTAAAGATGGCAGAGTCTGGAAAAGACACAGGAATTTTTAGTAGGAATGAAAGAGAGAGGCTCCCCCCTGAACTCGTATGTCCCTTCTATTGTCATTAGCCTCCATGGGAATTTGAAGATGACAAAGTGGATTGCTTGACTCTCTCTGCCTCCCAGTAGAATACTTGGTTGATAGAAAATACAAGTGAAAGGCATTTTAAAATGAGAGAATTTCACATGCGCACATTACATTAAACAATCTTCAAAACTTTAAAATCTATATCGAATATTGATATTGAGCCTTGATGTCATCATCTTCACTGGTGAGAACTCAGACAATCTTTGTCATGAAGTATTTTAGAACTTTTTATGTTGATTGTGGTTACAGATTCTGGCACCTTTAATACAAGAAAACTTCCCTCTAATGCTGGTATTCGGAGTAGAATTTAAAACTTCCTTGTAGACACATCGGATTTAAGAGATGTCATTTCACCTATGGCATATGCAAATTGTGTCACAATAAACCAGGCTATAACTGAGTTCTACTCTACTCGTTCAGAAAACATATGTCTGAAGTCATCAGGAATTGAAGTAGTCCACTGAGATTTTTCCAGATAGTGACTATCCTACCTAATCTATTTGAGTGTGTCAGCATTTTGAATTTGCAGATGGTAGTGAATCAATAGCACTGACTTTTTATCGATGTACCTCATAAACTTAAAGCTGGTAAAAGAAAGCTGTGATTATTTTAATTTAGATTAATAAATATTCCTGACTATCAGTTGGATTTTAGAAGTCATTTTTCTATTTCTACTCTATACCAGTGTAAAATAAATGACAATTTAAAACTATATTACATCTTTTGAACAGATGGACTCAAACAGAAAATGATAAATGTTTGGAAATAGCATAAAGTCATTTATTTGGCCTATGATTAAGTTTATTTATTTACTTATTTATTTAAATCTCATATGAACACAGGGAACATTTTTTTGTTTTGATCTATAAAGTAACCATGTAAGTTCTCTTTCTGGCATGTGCTCCATATGAAATATTGACAGCTTTGGTTAAATAATCAAAAATGGCAATGCTATTTTAGAGCACTGTTCAATTTTCACTTAAAGATAGCACATAATTCTTTCACATGGTGCAGTCTTTACAATACTATTGATTCTTTTCATTACTATAGGAGATCCATCAACAGACACCCATTTATAGGATTCTCAGAAGCAACAAATAATAGGATTTGGAAGACAGATAATAATTCTGTTAGTAGTTGAATCTCTGAATATACAATATATCCAAATATACAATAAAAAATGCTATGCCAGAACACTTTTCCTTATATTAGCAAAAGAATTTTATTGAATATTAACATGCTGAAGACCATTTCTACTTCTGCAAAGTATGATCATAATACAGCAAAATATGATTAAATATAGAACCTATCTTCTCAACACAACATGAGAGAAAGAAGAGATATAACTTTGAAGGCACATTAAAAAACCCTCGTAGGCTATGCTCATAGCCATATGGTGTGTAGACCAGAGTAGTTGTCATTTAAATACTCAAATTATACACAAACACTACTTGATAATTAGGGAGCTAAGACAATTCCATTTTCACCCTAATTGAATACACCATGGTCACATGGGGCTTCCAGAGATCCCAAGAATGCCCATTTTGATATCACTTCCACACTGCTGTGTGGCATAACATCCCCAGGAAGATTTGCTGAAAAGACAAGAACTCAAGTGAATAGATTGTGCCTTTAATCAAAATAATTGTAATCTTCCAACTTGAGACTTTAGCAGAACCTATAATCTTAAATTCTTTCACACACTTTAGCTAACAAAAGTTAAAAATCCATTTGACTATGGCCATGCCACCCTGAACAAGCCTGATCCCGACTGATCTTGGAAGCTAAGCAGGGTCAGGCCTGGTTAGTACTTGGATGGGAGACCACCTAGGAAGACCAGATGCTTTAGGCATAAAAAAATAAAATAAAAAAGGGATTGTAAGCTGACAAGTTCCTTGCAATCTGTGAGGTCAACCAAGGGTTGCCTTGTCTAAAAAAAAAAATCCATTTGATAGTAAAAAGTCATCAAAAGAAAAGAATAAGAATATTGCAGAGACCTCCTTAAGTACAGAAGACCATAGCTAAGAACAGCAGTGGACAGGCTCAGGAGAAAGAATGCTCAGTATTGCTTTGTTTCTCTCTGGGAAGTATGGACTGGAAAGTCTAATGAGAAGACCAGATAAAAAAAATGATTTTGTGATGTAATGAGTTATTTTTCTCCAAGGCTCTACTAGAACAGTATTACTTATAATTTAGTAATCTTGCTGTAGACTTTTGCCTGATTCAAACTTATCCCAAATGGCTTATCGATTGTAAGGAAAGTTGCTTCTCTTGCTCCTCTTCTGACTTTTCACAACCTCACCCTTCTCCACCTCTCTGCAGCTTAAAACAGGCAGCACAGAGGGAAGAGAATGAGCTTAGGTTATTGGAGTCAGAGCAACATGGATGGAGTCTCTGTTCTTCCACTCAATAACTTGTGTGATAGTGGGCATGTTATTCAAATTAGGAGTCTCAGTTGTTATATGTAAAATGAAATGAATAAGAGTGCCTACCTTATAGGTTTTTGTGAGTATTAAATGATAAAGCTCATGTGAAGAACTTAGTCAATGGCCTGGCTCCTACTGAGTCCAGTAATGTTAGATATTATCATTATCATCATCATGATATTAGAGCTTGAACTTTATTTCTTTAAACTTTCATGTGATTCATCCCAGTTCTTGAGGGAATACTGTTTCAAATAAAATGTAGGATAGGTGTGTACTCAGGGAAGATGCTTCCATGAATTTTTTATCTCCTTTATCTGAATTGTTCATTTAATACCTATAATATGATATACCTGGCCAATCAACACAGCCAAAAAATATATTTCATCTACGTTAATGAGGGAAAAATTAAATTTTTTGTAGGTTATAACATTCAAAAGCTCAACAAAGCACCAAATAGTTCAAGTGTTCAAGACTACAACTCTTTATAGTCTTGAAACTATAAAAAAAATTATTCAAAGAATCAATAAATAAACATGTAATTCTTTGAAAAAGAAAGAAAACAATACCTAGATTCAATTACAGATATTAAAGGATTCTTTATTTTGCTTTCAAAAGCAGGAAAAATGATAATTTCAGAGTTTCCCATAAGTAAGACTATACTTTCAAACGTGCTTGGTCCCATTGGTTAGCGGTTTCTACATATCATATATACATCACTTAAAACTTCTTCCAATCTACCTTAATAACTAGAAGATAACTGAAGAACAGACCATTTGAAATAAAGACATTGAGAAGTATAATAACTAAGTTAATACAATAAAAAGGAATCCATGAAACCAGCTATATTAAATGTCACTATGTCTTCATCCTCACAGATGATAGAGCAGCTGAGTCAGCTAGTCACCGATCACCTAGAAATCCAACGCTGGCTCTTCAAAATGGACTATGAGTTTGGAGGAAATGGAACTGCATTTTGTGACATTCTTTCCCACCTAAAGTGCCGCAAATGGGTCCTACAGGAGAGTAGGAAATATGGCCGCAGAGACTGGAACAAGAAATGGGCACAGGTGAGTGTTCAATGGTGATATAAATCCACAGTGTCTGTAAACTGCTAGGAGATGAAGCAAAAGGCTCGGCTAGTAGATGAAAGCACTTTCTTCTAGGCTCAGCTGTGTCACCTACCATCAGTGAGACCTTAGTGAAATTATTTTGCCTTTCTTAGGCAGTGGGGTTGATTAGATTATTTTAAATTTCCCTTCATTGCGCCCTAATGGTCTGCACTTACTTCTTCAAATTGATTATGATAATTAGGAAGTAATTTTTTTTACCATATTCAGGTAACATTACAAATCTCATCATTTGCTCTAAGTGGGTCTTGATCATGTGCTTCTAACAACTGACATTATTATGCTAGCTGTATTTTATTATGAAAGAGAAATTCTATTAGTGAATGGTTGTCACCTGGAAGCTAATGTATAATAGCTAATGTGTAATTCTGTTAGCAGTCATATGTTTTTGAAGACAATTCAAGGAAATTTATGTAACTGCTGGGCCCTGTAAGATGTCGAGAAAATAATACATCCTAGCCATAAAATCTCCTGGCCAAAGCTAAATAATAGGTAAGAAGTCTTAGCATATAAATGGATGTGTATAGAATTTTCCATGTGTGTTGGTGGAAAGGTGATTTATACAACTTCTTAGTCTGTTCCAAACTTGCTTAATAATTAAAGTAATTTTGTATGGCTTAATATATAAATTAAACCCACCATTCTAAAAGCTGCCTCACTTTGCATCCAGAGGCCTAGACTCTCCTGGCTTCTCTTAATCCCAAATCTCTGTCTTGGCTGACTTACTGGTGACAGCATAACTGATGAGGAAAATTCAGACACAAATTCCCTTCACTGATTCCTTCCCTACTGACGTGCATAGCAGTGGGCTGTGCAGTGATTTGCTTCTCCTTTGAGCATCCCACTGCAGAAGTATATGAATCAAGACACAAGTGATAGGGAGGGGCATACAAGAGAGAACTGCATTATTCTTGTGAAAGTGAAACAATGAATAAATCTAGAGAACAGTCAGAAGAGAGAGTTCCCTTTGACAAATGTTACTGTTCTCCCCATGATCTATTCTGGGCTTTCTTTCTCCCTTCCATCAGTAAATGGACTAAATGCAGTACCTGTCATGGCCAGCTTTTTACATATTATTTAAAGGATACCAAAGTGAATTACTCTTCTAGAAAAAAAATAATGAAACAAGGAAAATGTATTTAATTTTAAGGCCCATGGAGGTTTTTCTTGTGTTCTCTTTGAACTAGATATTATGCCATATTGAATAGAATTTTCTTTTTAAAACAAAACTGTTGAGATTCAATGATGAAAGCATGCCTTTTTTTATTTAGAAAAATAGAAATGTTAGTGTGCAAAGTATTTCCTGGTCTCAATATTTAAAACCAATAATTTTTTTAAAATTCAGGAGTGACACTAAACTACGATAAATTTGAAACATTTGACTCTAAGTTTAAAAAATATTTAAAATATTGACCTTGGCTGAATTGCATTTAGAAGCCTGACTATACATTATTTAATTTCAATCATTTTAAACTATACCATTTTAAATTGTCATCAAATATGTTTGGCATTATTATTAATGTTATTAAATGTTAAACTTAAATGATTAATTATCTAAATCATTTTTTAAAACTTAAGAGAAAAATAATTATTCAGAAATCTTTTTATGCTCTGAGACCTGTGCTTAGCTATGTTGTGGTTAGAAGTCAAAAATAAAAATTAAAAATTAAATGGTTCTGAAGAGCTTTTTTTTTTTTGTAGGAAACTATTGACTTTCTTTTGCCTTCAAAGTGAAATCCTATGCAGAGCAGAAGTGAACTGCAATCTTCTCTGAGTTTAGCTATTGAGAATTTAGGATTAGAATTATCTTTTGTTCCAGAAGACCACCCTAATGGTGCACAATTAGACATCAAAGCATTACTTTATGAGCACAGGCATGTTTTAATGTCCTATTACAGTTTGTAGACCTGTTTCTTTTGATAATGAAGACGTTGTGTCATCAAGTCTAGCCTAGTACATACAAAACATATGCTGGCAGGTTATTAAAAATTTCAGCTTCTTGATGAAAGACTATCCTGCGGGCTAAGAGTCCAGAGAAAGACTCCATTCTGGGAGAATTATTAGAAATGAGATTATGACTGTAAGCACTAAATTATGTTAATACTTACAAATAGCATCATTTGCATAGCAGTTTATGACACGATACCCTGATTTTTCTCATTGGTATGGTGTAGGCAACAGATTAAAAACAGGGCTGTTTATGGGTATTGGAACTGTTTTGAGATTCTCTTGCATCTTATGCAGATATTGGTTTTAGATGTAGGCGTGATTCAGTATAGATGCAATGATCTAATATAAAGATCATCTTTTTTTCTACCTATCTAATTTAGAACCAGAGTTTTTTGACTGGTGGCAGCTGAGACTTGAAACAAAGTCATGGAGTCAACAAATGCTGAAGAGCTGTAGTCACATGTGAAAAATCAGTATAGACATGTAGGCGATTTTAGGAAAAGCAGAATATTAGATGATGACCACATGAAAACAGAGCACAAATCTCCTTTTTTTTTCCCGTGGTGGCTTGGTACCAATCTTATTCTCTCCATCCTACCCGGTAACAAAACCTGATTCTCCCAAGAGGTTCCAGTAAACTCACTCATTTAAGTACTCAGTGCTTGTTAAGGTTTAATGAATCCACACACTTGGGCATACTCCAGAATCTCCATCCCCAGTTGAGGGTATTTCTTTTAATTTATTAGGAATGAAGGCTTAAGCCAAGGAAGGAATGGTTGTAGTGGAAAAGCTTTCTTGGGCACACTCACCTAAGACAGTGTAGGGAAATCCAGGTAGGCATTTGCTGTGGTACCTGGTCCTCCTTGTGGCATTTTCTTCTTCTTTTTAAAGGGTAAATTTTCCCTCCCTCATTCCCGGGAGATTGGCTTAGTGGTATTAATGCTACCAGTGATGCTGCTTTGCAGGACAGTTTGTCCATGTGAAGAGCTAAGCCAGCTCACTTTGGAGTTTCTCTGTGCAGCCCTTCTGTGGGCCTCTGTTTCCCTGGATGGAGAGTGTAGGATGTAGAGTTCTTTAACAAATTACAAGAAAAAGAAGAAAAAGGAAATCAAACTGGCTCTAAGCTACTATACTATATTGCTATTTTAGCCCTTTGCAAGAACAGTTTTACCTTTACGTGTACCTTGGTGTACTTCATTAGACATTTTAATTTAATTTGGGGATAGCCCAGGAGATAGATACACACACACACACACACACACACACACACACACACATACATATAAATATACATACATATGTAAATATATACATATAAATATATATACACACACACTAATTCAAGGCATCCAAGTCTACAAAAAACAGAATAAACCACAATAGTTGTTTTGCTTCCTTGTAGAACTAAGTGAACAAACAAAATACACTATTGCAAAAGAGAACCACCAAGCAACCAGTGCCTTAGAAATCTCTGTCTTCATTGTGAAGACCTCCATCCATTCGGATGGCCATGTAACTGGGTCATAGGAGCTACTATAGGATAGCTGAGCTTGGTACCTTGTGTGGAATTTAGTAGGTATTTATTAAGTGATCACAAAGAACCATTACACTGTAACCACATAATCTTTTAGAAAAGTAAAAAGGTAATATAATAAAATTAAAGAAATATTTAACCAAGTAAGTGCATAATCACTTTTCCCAAACATAGTTGTTTTAATTTTTGTGTATTAATTTCCAAATGTGCTGCATTTATTTTTTTATTGCTACAATAATAGTGTATATACTAATTTAAACATCAGATCTTAAACATTCTCCATGTTTACATGTAGTTTTCACAGTTAATGGCTGTATAATATTCCCTCATATTGATTTACTTTAACATGCTAAAGCGTTCAATTAAGTCAGAAATTTACATTATTTCCAGCTTTCTTGTTCTTTTTCTTCCTTCCTTCCTTCCTTCCTTCCTTCCTTCCTTCCTTCCTTCCTTCCTTCCTTCCTTCCTTTCTTCTTTCTTTCTTTCTTTCTTTCTTTCTTTCTTTCTTTCTTTCTTTCTTTCTTTCTTATGTTGGTAATGGTGATGGGAGGAATAGAGGGAGGCAAAGGCCTAGGAGGAAAGATTTGTTTGTTTATATTTTTGGTTTTCATATACACTTCTTTTTGCACTTATTGAATTATTTCCCTAGGAGAAAGATCTAGGGGTAGAATGCTCTATGGCTCTTGTTACATATTGCCACATGACTTTCCAAGAAGGTAGTATGAATTTTCAAAGCTACTAGCAGAAAATAAGCATACTAATTTTACTACTAACTTACCAACATCAAATATTATAAACAGTTTAGATGTCAAATGCATCTTATAATTGCTATGAAATTACTAGCAAGATATCCTTTTTTCATGTCCTTATTTATTATTTGTATCTTATATCAAAAACACAACATCTTGGTATCAAGAGAATCTAGGTTTTCAGGTCAAGAAGAATCTAGGATACCATTTTTCCCTAATCATTAAGCTACAGATCAATGATTAGTCATTTTTTTTATATTTGCTTATTTTTATGTCTTAAAAACTTGACTTGTAGATCCATGAATACACTGTTATGGTCTTAGCATTGCCCTGTAGTTCTTAATAATAATAGTAGAAATAATAATAGCATTGTGAAAACCTACTGGGTGTCAGGCATTTCATCACTTTACATGAATTGTCTCAATTTCAGAAAAATCTTGAGATTTTTACTCATTTACTTCCATACCTCTTTGATAAGGAAGCTATTATTATTCTGTTTACAGATGGAAAAACTGATACATGGGGAGTTAAGTGACTTGCCCAAATTTATATAGCCAATAAATGGCTGTGCCCAACTTGGAGCCCGCATACCCTCCTGGCCTAGTGCCCTTGCCACTCTGAGCTAAATCCATTTAGAAAAGACCCCTTATTTGAAAATCCCTGTGTAGTGTTCTTTCTCAGGTCCCTGTGATTGTGACTCACAGTCCTTGAGGCAGGCTTTCTACAGAGACTTGTGGAAATCACAAAGGTCCCTGGAATGCAGCAGCCATTGCTCCCAAATTTCCACAGTTTAGGCACACCAAGGTTACTAGCAGGGGACCCTGGGCTCTGTCTCTTCATTTGTAAAGAGGGATAACATGGGTACCTACCTCACGTAGAAGTGGAGAGAATTAAATGAGATAACCCTTGCACATAAGCTAGCAATATACCTAACACATAATATGCCTTCAAAAATGTTACTATTATCACCATCAAATTGTATTACAATTAAATCACAGATAACATTGAACAAATATGCAGAATATGATCTTTCTTTGGTGATTTAGAAGATCTTTTCGGATCTTATAGGCTTCCAGAAAATTTTTCTATGCATCAATTATCATTCTGTAGAATTGTAGTTGTTGAAGATACAGAATGGTGAACTAATTGTGCCTAACCAGTGATTTACCCAGATAATGCCTTTAAAAAAATAAAACTTAACAGTGCCCTCTGGTTTCTTATCATTTCAAAAGAGAAAATAATTCCAGTTCCTTGAACTCTCTACATGTTGAGTAAAGAGGCATTGACCTGATAAAATAGAGATTATTCTGACCACAAGATTGAGACCCGGTTGCTTCATTTTCTTGTTCCAGTTGGTATCTTTTCTAATTAGTGTAGCAGCACGTCACCACAATCATTGGAAAGCCTTAATCATTTACATATTTTTCCTTATCTCTGAAAATGACTTAGAATGTTTTCTTCCAGTTCAGTGGTTATTTTCATGAAGCTGCCAGGGTTTGAGGTGCTTCTCTATGCCTGAGGAAGATGACAGGAGAGGGAAAATTGCCTCCCCAAGTTAAATGAAAGCCGAGTTCCCCTTCCAAGGACCTATAATAATCAGCTATACAAGCTGTTGGTTTGTGTGTCCTATTGATTTAATATGCTTCTAATCAGTACATAAAGCTATGGGCCTGCAGTGTTAATTTTTCATATGCTTACAAAGTACCCTTTGATTTTCTGTCACACGTTAATTACAGCGTTTTGCCATTAAATAGGAAGCTTTGTGTAAACTAATTACTAGGTAATCATTGTCTACTGCAAGCGTGCTGTTTGTACCTTTTATTTTATTCTAAAAATGCACAGATCTCGCAGTCTGGAAACACTCTACCTTCCAGCCATTAGCTCTCACTAATTCATAGCATTATTGTGGTGAGAGTGGAGGAGTTGTAATTGTTGTGGTATCAGAGCTGTTAATTACCGGAGTAAACAGTTGAAATGGTGCCAAGGTCTATTGTACAAGGCAGAGAAAAGGAGGTTTAAATGTTACTCCCACCATCTGGGGACTAGGGGAGAGGCAAATGCTTGAGAACAGCAGTGAGGCGCTATTGCCGCCTCAGCTCCAGGGTTGGCGGCCATATGGATCCGGAATATTCTGAATCAATTGAATTTAACTGCCAGTTTTTCGCAATAGCAGCGTGGAAGGAAGGAATAAAGCAGAAGATGAGAGGAACGAGAATTGGTTAGTGTTCTCACATCCAGAAGTCCCCGTTGGAGTTCTTTTAGAAATATCTGCTTTGCTGAAAACCAGAGAGCAGGCATGGGTATTTGGACCTGATTCAGAATGAGTTTTACTTTCCTTTGCCGGCGACTGTGCCATTTGCTTCTGGTCGTCTGTCCCCTGTGCCCCTCAGGGAGAGAGGGATGCCCTTGAAAAGACTGGGACTTTCATGTAATTGTGCCAAATCAAACAAAAATCCTCACTTTTGGAATTCACTGATTTATTACCCGGGTCTTTTAATCAGCATGGTCTGTAGAAAGAAAACAATAATAAATATATAATGCTATTACATCTGCCTTAATATACACATCTGTACATATGGGAATATCGAAGAAGATACAGCTCTTCCCTCTGATTAAGAAAAGTAAATGCCTGCACATTCCTTTTGTATAAAAATTAAAATATAATTTCTTTTGTCAATCTCTCATTTCATTCCACATATTTACCCTTCTCCCCCACCACTTGAATGAAAAATCAACTCCAAAGAGCACATGTGTTTTCTTTTGTTTTTAATTTTCAATTAAAGAGCTTTTTCAGCATATGCAATTTTTCAACCAGAGATATTTCTCTAACTAGAAAGAAACCCCAATTACCCATAATAATAATTATAGCTACTTCCACTTACACTTATAGCATGGTTTCTGCTATAAAATATTGTGTCATTTTTAAAAGTCATATATATTTATGTGATGTCACTCATATTTAATATAATTTCCTTTAAACTCATTTTCTAACATTAAAAATATTTTTTTTAAAAAATCCACCACTTGCTGCTGTAACTACTTTTTAATATCATTCCCAAAACATGAACATATTCTTTTTTAAAACCACCCTAGATTATTTATTTTTAATTGTTCCTTTAGCAGATGTTCAAGTAATTTAGTGTGTAGTGTAAACAACTCCTTTAAAGAGAGCTCTCACAGACCACCAAATACACCATGAACCACGGACGGTGTTTGTCAGGCTTTACGATGGCCAATTTTTTACTGCTTTTATGTATGTGCAGAGTTCAATTACGAATTTCAAGAAATGCTTAATCTTTATCTATCGAAACTGCAGCATGACTGGGTGAGCCTAGAAAGAAAACCACGGACCCCTGTGGGGAAGGAAAAAAGAAACAGCAGTTTAAGTGCTGGAAAGTTGAATGGGAATGAACCTTTCTAGAGTTTCTGGTTGGGGCAAAGCAGTTGTGCTGAGCTTTGGAATGGAGGCGCGACATATGTGCCTCAGTTGGACAAAGCGCTTCTCAAGTCAAATCAACTGCTAGGCCTGCACGTTGGTAGAAGGTGGAGGCCTAGATAATGAGGGGCAGACTCCTCAAGAAGCAGCGAGTGGATAATGCCACATAAGTATGGAATTATATACCGCATTTTCACCATTCTGTTTAATGAGAGCCGCCACCGCAGCGAATCGCTTGCCACACAGCCGAAATGGGCCATTAGCTATCAAGGGAAAATTGTCTTTGCCGCTTTCAGCAGATGGAGCAAATATTTTACAAAGCAATTTTACATACCAAAAACATTTGTGTGCCTTGGTAATGTTGGCTGTTTTACATTATGTTACCTTCTACAGCAGCATAATTTTCCATCTCATCGAAGGCAAAGTTGGCATTTTTGATTTTTAAATTCTCAATTAACAATTAAACATGGAGTATTAAAGCAGTCCTTAAACTTTAAGTAGGTGTGGGAAGTGGTTTATGACTTGCTAGAGACATTTTTATTTTTTTCTTCATCCTCTCAGCATATTTTTGCACTCTAAAGAGGGACTATTTCTAATGATACTAATGGAAAGGAATGAGTGAAAATGTCACTACCAATTGCAGAATGAGAATAACCAACGCATAGTGCAAACCAGAGCATTCACTGGCTTCTAACGTCCATCAAAGATTGTGGGTACATGGCTTGACCCACTCACTTGTATCCGTTTAAAATGTTTAAGCTTAAGGTAACAGCAAACCCAACTCAAAATAGCTTTAAATATAGAAAGAATTTATTATCTCAGCTAACTGAAAATCCAGAGATTGGTCTGGCTTCAGACAAGGCTCAACATCACCAAGGGCCCAGTTACTCTTCACCTGTCTTCTGTGCTACACATAATATCTGCTGCTTCCTAAGGCTGGCTGTCCTCCACGGTTAAAAGATGACTGCCAGTAGTTCCTGGAACTTGTCCTTCCTTGGTCAAGGCAATAGGAAGAGAGAACATATCATTTGGTAGCATTCTCTAAAGAATATAAAGCTTCCTTCTCAGACGGCCCCAGCAAGTGCTTTCTAACATCTGATTGGCCAACTTGGGTCATGTGCCCATCCTGAACCAATGACTGTGGCTTTGCTAACCAAGGGCCCACCATTGGAGTTGAGGATGGAGTCACCCTCAATCCACTTGCATAGAGCTAAGGATGGGGTAATAGCAGTTCATGAAAAGAAATTTGGGACATTATTACCCTGAAAGAGGGACAAAGATGCTGGGTAGCTAATGACAGATGCCCACTCCAGCATTTTTTTGTATATTTGACAGCACAGACTTAGCATCATATATGGATGATCTAATCTGCCTCAGAGTGATCATTTAAGTCTACCGAGGGCCATTACAGCCCCACTACAGTATGGCATCCTAGTAGCAACTGGATTTGGATCCCAGTTTTGCTACTTCATGTCTGTGTGACATAAAACAGGGATGATAGTAACCACCTCAGAGTGTGGTTTTGAGATAATAAATATAAACCCCCTGGTACAAGCCCACCACTTGGTAAGCTTTCAATAGGTGACTACAGTGGTAAAAAGTAACCCATGCACAGCAGAGTAACCTTGATTTTGGAATTTGTCCCTTCTCTCCATCCCTGTGCCACTAGCTGACTGAAATCTGAGCACCTTTCAATGTACCCCACACTTTTCCCTCTGAAAGAGGAAGCAGAGGGTGCAGAGCACTCACCTAGGTCCGAAGGCAGCTAAAGCGCTCCCATAGTCTCGCCGTACTCGAGTGTAGAGGCCCCAGTCCTTCTTCTGTTACATGAGGCATGTGCTTGGATAGTCCGTATGGCCCCTTTCAACCCTGACAGGCTTGCTTAGTTTTCCAGGTCACTGTCTTGTCCTTTTGGCTTTATGCCACCATCCACTCACCCATTTAAAGATATCAGAAACCTCTATAAAGCAGAACTGTCTAGGTAGGTACCTTGGTTTCTCTTTTGAACACCACCAGATAATGTCTGATGTGGGAGACTGGAGAAGATAAGCCAAGGAGTTATTTTACTTAATTTGCCACTACAAAGCCTGCAAAAAAAGCTTCTAAAAGAAAGTGAGTTTTGGTAGGACTGATATTTAGAGCATTCTAATTTGTATTCCTTCTTGCTCCTCTCCCATCCTCCTCAGTACGCACGCGCGCACGCGCGCACGCGCGCATGCACACACATGTACACACACACAGAATTTGCTTGAGAAAGTTAACTCTCTGGAGTTTGAAGTAACTTTAGTCATTGAGGGCAGTATTAAATTGGATATGCTAGGAGCTTCCCCTGAGATATCCTGAATTTCCTTCAGTCAAATATCTCTTCCTTCAAATTTATACTTTCTTGATAGAAAAAGAGAGAGAACTGAAAGGCAAGGTTCATGCTTGATAGGCAAGAATCTCTAGGATGCATTGGTCAGTCTGATGGAGGCCCTGTGCCATCTGCAGATATCCTGGAACCCTCAAGGTCATGACTGTTGTCACACTCTGAAGGGTAAATGTGAGTACTGGACAAGGGACGACAAGGCTGTGCAGCAGTACAGATGAGGCTGAAATTTCTCTTGGACAGGAATGGCTGTAGAGCTACCAGCTCCACAGAGGCCAACAGCTAATGTGCGTGGCCAGAGCCAGTGTAATCCTCATGGAATGAAAACTTAGAATTCTGATTTTTTTCAAAAAGATTATTTTTCTAAAATTTGTATATTGTCCACAAGGTATATACTTTCCTTTCCACAGCCATAACGTTGTTAGGTCTAAATTATCTGCTCCATGTGAGTGATAGCCTTTCTGAAATGCTGACTCAGTGGTCCATCACCTTGATGTGACCCATTAAAAAGAAACTTTCTTACTAATTCACAAGTTTGTAAGACAGAGAGGATGTGCCTCAGTTGGGCAATAACAGACTACACATACACACACTTTGGGAGAGTGAAAAAGCAGAGCAGAAAGCAATTGTTCCACCAACTCCATGGTTTATGTCTTCAGTCACGTGTTGAAAATCATCCAATAACAGAATCTCACTCAGCAAGTGACCTGACACAAGCCTCTCCATTTGTAAAGCAGGGGACATAATACTGTCCTGGCTGACATTAGTGTTGCTATAAAGACCAAATGAGATAATGAATGTGACAAGAGAAAGTATTTTACAAATACTGTTCTGATGGTTCATATGAATTTAGGGGTTTGTCTGGTGTGTGTGTGTGTGTGTGTGTGTGTGTGTGTGTGTGTGTCTGTGTGTTACTCAAGTTTATTCTGAACAGAATGAGCCTTAATAACTACAGATCTTCCATTATCAGCATCTGCCCTTAAAGTTGTAGTAACTATGTTTGAACTATACAGAATGATAAACACTAGAGAACAGAAACTCCTCACAAGACCAAGAACTCACATCTGACATCAGTGGGCCCTTTGTGGCCACTGAGCCCTTATTGCTCCTAAGGAAGAGGGTGTTCTCAGTTTGTCATATCACTGCTGTGATGGCATCATTTGCACCTGGATCTGAGCTCTGAGCTCACCCACCAGTTCACAAGCAGCTTCTGACTCCCCAGCTGTCAGCGTGATATTGAGGGCTGTTTGGAAGATGGGGGTGGCAGGGGCATAAACTGAAGCCCTTACACAGAATGCCATTTTGCTGCCTTTTCTTGAATATATGAGTTGCAGGTCCTGCTGTATTATTTTTCTCTTTTTTCTTTCTTTCTTTTTTTCTTTTCTTCTTTTTTTTTTTTTTTTTTTTTAAGTAGGGACAGAAGGACATTCTCTTTTCATTGGTACTAAGGCCACTCATAGTATATTCCTTATGTTTCCTATCAGATGCTTTCCAAATTAATAGTTGAATAGTTACTATATCCCTACTAGTCATCTCTATGTCTTTTTCCTAGAGAGTTAATCATGGCCCCACACTGCCTCTGTGTGCCCCAGCATCCCCTATTAAACACCACCCCACTGGTGTCTTCAGCTGTGTACTTCTCATGATGGGACATAAGTCAGTCTCTGATTCCTGCAGCAGACTTCCCTCTAGGAAATGTACCCCCGTTCTATGACTTTGTGCACAGCACAAATGCTGCAGGTCGAAGCCAAATGGCTGGCTTTGTAAGCAGTGGCAGCGGCAGCAGCCTGGCACACTGTCCAGATGCCTCATACATGCTGCAGCCTTGTTAATTATTGGCCCTCACATGGCATAGTACATGACACTTTATAAATGTCACCTTGTTTATCTTTCCAATGCCCCTCAAAGGCAGGGAATCACATAAAATCCACCCTGGAAGGATTCGTGGTTCTTAAGTGGTCAACGTCCAGGTAGTTCCTGGGCAGTAAGGGCGGGGAAACTGTTTCATATTTTCTTTTATTTTGTGACTTCAGCTGTTCAGGGCCAGGTCTCTGTGTCTGCCACTGCCATGATTCATTCCATATTTAGTGCTCCCTGTACCAAGTAGTAGGGGACACTGACCTCAGAACCACTGACCACGCCATTAAGGAGCCCCCAGGGAACTGGACAGCATAGAGAAAGGACACCCCACTGGTGTGGCAGAGAAGGCTTCCTGGAGTAAATGTGATGAGAACTCACTCACAAAGTGTGAGGAGTCAGTCAGGGGAAGAAGAGGAGGAAGGAAGGCAGAGACTGAGCTGGGACCAGGGCAGTCTGGGGTGACGCTGGGAGCTGGAGAGAAGTGAGGCTACACTAGGAACCAGAGGTCAGGCCACTGAGACCCCCTCCTCATGCGTCCTGATGGGAAATGTTGGCTTAATCCTCAGGTTGATAGAGATCTAGTTTCAAGATTTAGGTAGCAAGGCGTTCACCTACTCCTTTACTGCCTCCTCTCCATCTCTACCTCCAAAACACAAACATTTTCCCCTGAGTTGAATTACGTAAAAGTCCTGATAGTCCGTAATTTTCTCCAACATTTTTTTTATTGTAGTAAAATGTCATCTTAACCATTTTTAAATGTAAAGTTTGATAGTATCAAATATGTTCACATTGTTGTGCAACCATCACCGCCACCCTTTTCATCATGTGAAACTGAACTTCTTTATACATTAAACACTACCTCGCAATCTTCCTCCCTCCAGCCCTGACAATCATCACTCTACTGTCTTTCTCCATAACTTTGATACTCCAAGTACCTATAATTATTTGATATGTAGATGAGTGAATGAATAAATAAATGAATAAATTATTTCTCTTTGATGTCTTGAATGAATGGCCACATAGCAGATCACTGGGTAGATGGTTCATCACCTTTCAGAAGCAGGGCAGAAGGCAGAACCAAAAGGAAGTCTCTACTGTCCTGGGAGAGAGGCTTCCTTCCCTGTCACTCGATTTTCCCAGGCAGGGTGGGAATCCACATCCATGCTTCCTTGACCCAGCTTCCATAGAGTAGAATGGTTTTAAATGAAACAAGTGTAAACCAAAAAGAAAGATAGGTTTGGAGGATAGTGCTCAAAGAAGGAACAAAGAGGGCGTCCAGGTTGTTGGAACTGTGTGTCTTATGTGCTTGTTTATGATTTAGATGCAGGGCTTTGGGGAGATGAAGGGATGTACAGTAAAGAGCAGAGAAAATATGTACATTGTGCAGGATATGAAAGGGGAAAGGCCCACTGTTTGACAGCAATTTCCCTGCCTCCACCTCCCAAAGCAGAGGCTGTCTCCATGAGCCGGCTTCCCCCGTCCTTGGTAACAGACCTCCCTGCACTTTGCAGCAAGTCATCCTGAAGCAGTGTGGACCAACGCACTGACCCTTTCTCTTGACGTTTTTGTTTTGTATGTCAAGCACCTACTAAGCTAACTAATGAGACCCTCCCGCCAGGATTTTCTGGATATCTGAAAGATTATTCATGTTATTTCAAATTGCCTAGAATATATATACTATCAGATATTTGTCTTCTACTGTAGATTTTCAGAGAGCACTGGACCCAGAATGAACCAGATGTTCCAAGAAGCTGGGGTAGAGGGGGAAGGGGGGACAACAATCACTTTTTAATGCTGAGGAACTTAGAAGTAAATCGGTATACAGATTATTTCTAAGATTCCTTCTATCCTCACGTGCCAAAGCTGATTCTTTTCCGATTCCTCTAAATTGCTGAGCATTTACTCATAGATTTGGAAGTTCCCGGCAGCCCAAAGCAAGCCTGAATTCTTCTCACCAGTGTCTCATATTTTAAATATAAATATTGCCCATCAAATGGTTTTGTATCTATGGCCCTGCCCTACTTCTGGCATAAATAAAATCTGAAGAGGGGACTTCTATTTGAAAATTTTAGATAGTCTCTTCTATTTGAAAATTTTCAGTTAGTTTAAGACAGTCCAAAAGAAAAATTGTCTTGGCAAATTGAGGCTTTTTATATAAAAAAGCCAGGCTTCCTATTCACTAGAGGGTTTCCTACTATTTTCATTTTAACAGGAGTCTCTGTAGTTCGGGATGGTTTTATGATGGTATGGGGCCAGCCTAATGTCTAGTCAGATGAGGCTGTGACCTAGTGGGGAATGGAGCGGGGACTGAGGCTTGCTCCACTCCCCACCTCACTCTTCTAACCTGCCCCACCTAAAACCCCACCTTTACAGCATCGGCATGAAGTTTAAGGCCTTGATCCCAAGGTCATAGGGTGTGGAAGCCCACCAACAAAGGGGAAAGGGTACAGCTTAAAATGGAGGTGATGACGAAAGACCCTGCCCACTCCCTAATTTCTCCTAGGGTCTGCCCTGGCAGGGTCAAAGAATAAAAACTGTTCAAGTCTAAAGGATCTTAGGGATAAAGTAGTTAACCCAATGTTTTACATAAAGGGAAACTGAGGCATAGAGTGGGGAGGCGCATTGCCCAAGGACACTCAGCTGGTCAGGCTGTAGTGGGTCTGAAACTGGGATCACCTGATGCCCAGAAGGAAGGCTGCCTTTCAGAGACAACAGGCACAATGAGCAGCAATATTTAGGGACCAAATAATTTTGAAATATAAAAAGTAAAGTGGCTGAAAAAATAGAGAAAATTTTCAAAATGGCTTTCTGACTCTGGATAAACAGTAACCACATTTTTTCTTTCTTTCTTTCTTTTTTTTTTTTTTTTATGCCTGTTGGAGGCCTGGTTTTTAATCACTCCACAAGCAGTTTTCATTTCTGTTGTAAAATTGCTTGTGGTTCTATTTAATTTGTTTCTGCAGGAGCCAGCTTTGGTGAAGATCTCCGAGGAGCTGGCGGGCATTTTAGCACAGCACGCTCAGCCAGTCAATGAGAAACGCTTCCCGACGTGGAGGAAATTCCTCCACACATTTCTCATTCAAGGTAAATAAGACTGTGAAGTTTCTATTGAGCATCCGTCTCCACAACCTTGAATTCTAGTTTTGGGTCAACCTGGAACCAATTTAAACACCTCATATCTCTTGCATTGGTTTAGAAAAGTGTTTCTATAAGCAGAGTCTTTTTCATTTTTTGCCTAAATATCCATCTTGCACCAGCCTCGTAAGTAAATAATTGCTGAGTACACCAAGCATGTTGTGCACAGCTCAAGATTCCTGCCTCTTTTCTGTACCACAGACTTCTTCTGAGGGCTGGGCTTTGGAGTCAGATAACCTGGATCTGGATTTCATCCATGACCATGAACAAGGCTCTTAAACCCTCAGAGGCCCAGTTTCTTCACTCATCTACTTCACAGCGTTGATGGGAGGATTGAATGAAACACGGACTTGAAAGTTTCTACCACAGAGCCTGATCTCAAATAGGTCTTTAACAAATGTTAATTTCCTCTTCCGTTTTCTAGGAGAGTAGAAATGGTCTCACCTCCAGATTTGAAGGTAGCATTTCTGAATAAGAATCCTCTATAGTCCCAGAGCAAAGGAAGCCTTCATTCCTTTCATCCTCCTCCTAACTTATCCCCATTAGCTGAGGACATTAGAAGGTCCATGAATGTGGGAATGAAGGGAGCGAATGATATTTATCCCCAGTGACAGAGGTCCCTGTGGGAGTGCTACACCTGGGGACACCCATGCCATGCCCTTCACTCTCTAGGGGGTTACAATGTAAGACATATTCTTCTTATACGCTTACCCGCAAGAACGATAGCTGAGGATAACATACCGCAGAAGCTACCTTTCCACTCTATTTGCTGCCATCGAGTGATAATGTTATATTAACATTAATATATAATAATAAATGATAACAACAGCAGTAGCAACAGGACAATGATGATAACAGCAGTGACTATAATATAATAAGCACCAATAATGCTTAGTGTGTGCCAGGCATGATTCTAAATATATCTATTGATTTATTTGATCCTCCTAATAAACCTGCGAGGTGGGTACCATTATCACCCTTGTTTTATAGAGAAAACTAAGATACAAAAGATTAACTAACTCACCCCAAATCACTCTGTTGATATGTAGCAGAGCCAATAAATACACCCCCAGGAGTCTTGGCTAGAGCTGGGGGTATATTTATCAAGGAACACACCTTAGCTCTGTGTATGAGAGAGTATTGGTTATTGGAACACACAGTCTGGGCAGGGTAGGATGGGAGGGCATAATGAGCACTCTGTTAATGAATTATTTAAGCAAGGATTTGGATGGCCAGACATCTAACAAGAATGCCGAAAAGGGGTTTTCACAGGAGGGAAGAGAAAATGCTGCGTGATCTCCAATGTTCTCTCTAATCTAAATTTCTATGATCCTACAATTTCCACATGTACCCTGCTGACAGAAAAGTAAAACTAAAAGAGTCAACTCCAAGCATAACTAGACGAAAATAAGGTACCCACAACAACAACAAAAATGGTCAAGAATAGGGATTCTTTTTAAGTTAGGAAGGGAAGACCATTAAGATCTCCATGTCTGTCCAGGACAGGAATTTTCCAGATCTTCCAAAGTCATCCTGCAAACATTTCTCTAATCTATGTATTTTCATGGGATCTTTGTAGATGAGAAAGGGTTTTCCCAGCCACTGTCTCCCCTGCAGAAATGTTGTAAACACAGTGCCTGTTTATGGGAGGCAGAACTAGTTTTATTGAACCAATTTTATAGATTAAAAAAAAAAAGAAAAAGGCTCAAAGCTAGGAAGTGATTCTGGCAAAATCATACAACAAATGCATGGTGAGTGGGAACACAGTTAGACCCTACAATTTTAACACATCTCAAAAATCAGGTTCTAGTCAGTCATGTGTTTTCAGACCTCTGCCCAATTCTGAGCCTAGCGCACACATCAGGCCTACATAAATGTTTACTGAGTGAAACAGGCCGTCTCCCCAGGTTTCCTGGCTCTAGGGCCACATCCTCTGCCATCTTCCACCATTGCTTCTTTCATTTCATTTCTGCTCTCTCCAATGTGCTTATGGTCACAAAAAGTGCCACACAATTGATTTCTGAATTACCACAGTCTTATATCAAAGGCAATACATGTTTGAAAAGGAGGAATTAATTGCTTTGAAAGGAAAATAATTAATAGTGAAAAGATGTAGTTATGATGCTGAGAACAGAATACGATATAGCTACTTTGAAGTAAAAATGACCTTGCAAGTATAAAGGACAATGTGCTTCCATTGAAGCACTGTCTTTCAAAATATGGGGGACAGCTAAAGCCACAAATTTACCTGAATCAGAGAGATTCAACAGGTTTTTCTATGGGTTTCGTTGTTGTTGTTGTTGCTAAATCCCCAATAACTGGTATCTAGGTACAACACACACTAGCAGGCCTCATTTGAGAAAAGCACACCTCAAACTAACCAAAAAGATAAATCAGTTTTCCTTCTGAAACTCAGCTTTATTTAGGGCCAGCTCCAACCACATTTACAGACATTTAAGGAAAGTGACTTTTATATAAAGTAACAGATGGCTGCATTTGAGAACTGCTAAAATCTCAGAATTTAGCCATATATGCTGTTCAAAGCCTGTGGGTAGAGGTCATCTCCCAGCAAATTTGTGAAATAACAAGACAAGTTTATCTTAATATTGTCAGGCTCTGGAGCCCACTATGTCCAGGGGCTGTGGAGCTGTTTTTACTTTTAAATTGTGTTATCTAATTGTTTACAAATAATATCACAATTTTTTTTTTCTATAAAAAAGATATACACAGTAAGATCTATGTTAGGCCTAAAAACAGAAAATTAGGGCCATGTAATTTTTGTGGACAACCACCACTGAGCTAGCTCACAAATTAGCCAGGTCTAATATTGTTGCTGTGATTCAGCATCAAATTTGCCTTTATGATTTTTTTTTATTCAAAGCAAAAAGTAAAATATGATAAATTATAAAGCTTTCATCCTCACCAAGGAGGAAGCATACCTGTTCTTCAAGAATGGCAGCACCTCCTGTTTGCATATTTTAAAAAAGTCTTTTACAACTGGCTTTCTATAGAGTCCTTTCGCTGTCATAATGATCACTGTTTTCTTATAAAAGCCTTAACCTGTCAAAATTTCAAAAAGTAGTGAACAAAACAGCACTCTCATCATCAAGATTTGAACTGTGGGCTATGCCCAGTTAATTTCCCCTAAGGTATTTGCCTATAGGCCTTAGGTTCATCATTTATATAATGAATGGGCATAGACTTGTTAGTCTTTGTAGTGTCTTCCTAATTTGATCAGAATCAAACCTGCCATCCATTGAATCCTACTGTATGCCAAGCCTTGTTGCTAAGTACTATTAACACTGTATCTCTAAGACTCACGACAATCTGGTGAGGTAGGTTTTATTATGCCCACTGTACAGATGAGGAAAAGGAAGTTCAGAGAATTGAAGCTACTTGTCCAAAGTCTCACAAGACGTGGCAGATGCAGGATCTGAAACCCAGTCCATTCGCCGTAGCCTGGCTGCGTTCCTCTTGTCTAAGTGAGCACAGTCTATGTGAATGTATCCTTTCACCAACTCCATGCTTTTTTCACCAGGAGGCGTGGTCGAAGCATACCCACCTGCAGAAAGTGTCACCAACCTGACAGTGGACATGCTGATAGAGCCCAGTGGGGAAATCAGGGTGCTGTCAACAGGAGACCAGTTACATGCGGAGGGCCCCTTCATCTCCTCTGGTACCACTGTGCCTCAGACCTCAGTGGATCCCCAAGTTCTCAGTTCTTTGTGCCTCCAAATTGGAAAGGCTTGTAAAATGAGAAGTGTGGTTGGTTACTTTTCTATAGACCTGGTGACTTTTATTGATCCAAGCACCTTGGAACAACAGGTAAGTAGACTTGATGCTATGTGAAATACTAAAATATCTAGACTCCATACTGTCCACACCCATGCAACAGGGCATATAAGGGAGCTTCTAAGATTCATTATTGTCAGATGAGCTGACTCTATAAATTCAGCATTTACACAGTCCATGTCAATCTGTGTGAGACTGGACTTTATGTCTGGAAATACAGGAGCAGGGTCTTTTCCTTCGGGTAAAATTGGAGTTTAAATGACTACAGCTCGTGTTGTAAAACTCTGTTGACTGGGCCTCAATTCTCTACCTGTGTCTTGTTGTGAGACAATGCCTTCCAGGGACCAAACCTGTCTAGAGCCTGTTCTTAAAGAGAACATCAATCATTAGAAAGGAGTTAAGAGTCCTTGTTTCTGTTCCTTTTCTTAGTTCAGCAACAACTTATGTTGTCAATATTATCTTCTAAAAAAACATGTTGGTAAATAAGGTCTAAATATAATATAACGAACATCATGTGCCCTACCCAGCTTAAGAAATAAAGTGGTGCCAATACCACCTCCAGCCCTGTATACCTCTTGTCAACCCTCTTCCCCTGGCCCTTTCTCCTCCCAGAAGTAGCCACGACCTTACACTTGGGACTTTGATTCCTTTTCATATCTTTACCCTTTACTGCACATGGATGTACCCATAAATACTATATAGTTTCATCAACTTTGTGTAGATCGTAACCTCCTATATGTCATTCTATAACATGCTTTTATTTATTCAGTATTTCATCTACAAGGTCCTTCATATACACATGTGTGGCTCTGTTGTATAATATTCTAGATTATAATGTTTAAATTCACTACTACTTCACAAGACTTGTTTTTTTTAAATACTGAGTTCCTCTCTGTTAGTTTTGGGTGGCCAGGCTTCTGTCTAAAGGATGAAATGGCCTTCCGCCCTCCCTCTCCTGATATCCTGTGGCCATCCAACATTGTAAAAATACTCTAGTTGTTTTATATTCATTATTCTCAGTTTTATGATTCTCCATTTCAGTCAGATGATGGTTTCAAAGTGAGAGTTTATGTTTTGGGCAGTTTTCAGCTTGTTCAATAATCATTTTCCATTTGCCTTCCTGGGCCCGCCAGTGGTTTTACATTCTTTTCTC
>CM053509.1:36036333-36072029 GCA_028627145.1 Eidolon dupreanum | reverse complement strand
AAAAAAATGTTTAAATAATGAAAACTATAAAGTTGTATAGAATGTTATAGTTTACAAAGTACTTTCACATATATATCCTACATACAAACATGTCTTACAGTAGACATGGGAGGCAGGGAATAGAAGTGACTGTATCCATCTCAAATTCTTGCTCTTTGGCCCCATAACTTACCATAGTGGCATGATAAGAGAAGAGGGGACTAGGAGCCAAAGAAAGGTAGATAAAATGATAGTGGTACACCAAGGACAGCCCCACAATTGTGAATCAGCTCTAGATAAGAGTATAAAAAGTTCTGTCCAGACTTCAGGATATGAGAGTGAGGTTCTAGGGTAGCAGAATGGAGAAACAGTTTTGGAAATGTAGGGTTTAAATATTGAGAACATCGGGCAGAACCCAGGGTCATTTGGGAATAAGAGGAAAAGGGCTAGTTCTGGGAAGTGGAGCCAGTAGGCGCATAGTACAAAACCATTCTGGCCAGTGGACTTATGTCCAAGATGCCAATATCTTAGGAATAGGGAAACTCCAGGCTTCCCGAGAATCCATGCAGATACATGGAATGACGAGGTGGCCATTTTAGAGATCCAGCTTCCCACAAGGATGTGGGGAGGGGCTCTGCTCCAAGTGACTGTGGAGAGATCTAATCCTTAAATAAAAAGTAGAACAAGCTATTTCCGTACCCCAATGTGTCCTGGAGCCAGGAGCCAGGTCCCTTGACAGCAGTACCTAGTGGGTTCCAGAAGGGCCATGAAGCACCTACCAAATGCCTTTGATTGAGAAGAGGCTGACATGTTCATTGAACAAATACCTTCCAAGAGCCTAGGCTACCCCTTACTAGATGCTGAGGGGACAGAGATTAAACAGGACATGTTCCCTACCATGAGGAAGGTCATTTCATATCTGTCATCCAATTTCATTTCATACACATGCACACAATTGTTTTGTCGTCTTACTGGTTCTTAGGTATAAATTTTGCCTCCATGAGATTTCTAAATCTTCTAGAAAGCACTGGAACTTGCATTTTTTTTTTACCTCTTTATTATGTCTAACAATGATAGTCACATAATAGCCAACTGGTTAATGGACTTTTGAAAATTCTAGAAGATCCAGATCTGTTGAGCTTACTCATTCACTTCTGGAAATTTCTAAAAGAAAGAGTATGTATTTACTGAGCATCTATTATGTACATGCCATTATGGTAGGTGCTAGAGAGGCTGCAAAGATGCAGAAGATGTAGAGGTGCCTGCCCTTAGGGAGATCACAATCTATCTGGGAAGACAGACTTGAAATGTGAATTACAAGAAAAGCCTAAGTGACAACTACATAGAAAAATACAAAGAGATATCACAAAGGTAATATCAGTTTAACTGCCTTCTGTTTGGAGCAGTCAAGAAAGGTTTTTGCCAAGTAGGTGGGATTTGAGTTGAAAGATAATTAGGATTTGAAGGAGGATAAGAAAGAGGGAAAGATGCTATGAAGGGTGGTGGTAGAAAAGCACAAAATACATATGAGTCAAATGATGATCTGAGTCTCACAAACATTATATCCAATTTACCTCATGTAAATATGCATTTATATATCATTCTCCAGTTCCTTTTCTTTATATAAAAGTCACTAAACAAATAGATTGCCAAAGGTGCTTTCTGTTGAAATTCCCTGATAGCTGTAAACTTTTGAAACAATTATCTCTGTTAGGAGCATTGATAGTTGTTACTTTTATTTAGAAAAAGGAAAGGAAATCCTATCTTTAAGAAGAGTTCAGATGAAAAACTACTGCATACAAAAGGAAGTGAGACTTGTTACAAAGTACAAATTGTGAGGAAAAACAAAAATTGAAACCTTAATATATATCAGAGAATATCCTATATATTCTGAAAACTGTTTCTACAAGGTTCAATATACAAATATATCAGCCTAGAATAGAAAAAAGGAGATAGCCGAAAATATTTTCATCGTGATGAGTAATCGATTCTAGACCCAGTCTTTCCACTTACCAGTTGTGATACTTTTGACAACTCACTGGACCTCTCTGAGCCTAGTTTTTTAATTGACAAATGGTGAATTCCTGCCCTCCTTCTCACAGGATGTTCTGAGAGGCTGAGCAGATATAAGGTGCTGTTCTTATTAAATCAAAAGGCATAATCACATGTAAAGCTGTCACCCGAGCCCTCAGCAGGTTCTCAAACTGTGAGTGGAATCTGAATCGAATTAGCATTATTTTTAAA
Organism: Eidolon dupreanum; assembly: GCA_028627145.1. Lineage (NCBI taxonomy): Eukaryota > Metazoa > Chordata > Mammalia > Chiroptera > Pteropodidae > Eidolon > Eidolon dupreanum. The sequence continues at coordinate 36,069,806 of CM053509.1, read as the reverse complement.
AGTCAGTGAGCATTTTCATCATCATAAAGTGATATATAAGCATCAAAAATGAATATATTTATTTCAGAGAGTGGTAAAACCAAGGTCTATAGAAATATCATAATTCCTTCTTATTCATTGCTTTATACCCAGCACCTAGCACCATGTCTAGCATATAATAGATTCACAATAAATATTTATTAAATGAATAAATGAATACTTCTCTCTGAGTCCCCCTCTTGTACTCTCATTTGCAAGATCTCCCTATCTCTGTTTGCAAGATATACTAGGTATTCACCAAGGGAGCTCAATGAGATTTACTTTTTCTCTTTAGGGAAGGTATTTTATTGATATATAAGAAAGTTAACAGTGTATATCTAAATTAAAATTTAATAGGCCTTTGCCATAAACAGAAGTGGCTGTTATTCAGTATTTTTAAATGCTATAATAGGCACATTGTTAATCACAAGTTAACTTAGTGAAGAGAAAAATAGATATCAAAAGGTTTTGAAGCATTAAAGTAAAAGACCTGTCCCTTTAAAAGGTCTGCATCTTTGTGTCATGAAAGAGACCTGTAATATACAAGTAATAAGAATGATGATGGTGGTGGTGATCATTTCTACAATAAACACAAAGGTAATGATGACAATAAATTTTACAGTGACAATTACTGTTTTGATTCTTAACACTGATAATGCAGGTAAACTACTGGCCAATGTTGTTATAAACAATATTACCATGTGTACCTGTCCTTAAATGTTTGGTTAACTTCCTTATGTTATAAACATTGACCTTCAGAAAGATGATAGGTCAAGCCTAAACATCAGCTCTTGAGTATAACTTTGGCTGGCCTACATATATAATAGACCCAGTCCTCTGTTTATAATATGTCATCCCCCCCAGGATTTCAGATACCCACTCTCATCATGGAGATCCTTGCTTTCATTTGAATGAAACCCTGACACTTCCCTCTGGACTTTGATGTCTCTAATGAACTTTAATCACCAGAAACATTGCCAGGTGAGTGAATCTAGGCACTCACACTGCATCCTGTGCTTTTCAAGAGGTGCTACACTCCTACCAGACTTAGGAGGGCAGCAGCGAGGGGAAAAGAAAAGGCTCCCTGCTAATGCTAAGAAAGACGGGAAGTTTCTCCACATATGTGTTTTTACAGCTGGTCCCCCAGCATCACGCAAAAAAAGCTGAGTGGCCCTTTCCTACTTCTAGCTGCCACCTGTGGTCAAGAGGTTTTGTGTGATAAATTTTGCCTTGCAAAATTGTCCTTAATATTCATTTTACCTTAATTTTACCTTTACCAAAATGTTGGGGTGACAAAAGATAGGGTAATTTGTGCTAGGCCGTACCTATTTCTTAAAACAGCTCTTTACTACCCCCTCCCACCATGTGATACTAACTGCTTTTCTCATTGATCATGTCCAAAGTATCCTCCAGGACAAGCGAGCTGATCTGCTTGGTGGCTCCCATGTTCAATAAATGCATTCTTATTCTGCCTCCCACATGTCACTTTCATTCCTACAACTTGCCTCTCCTTTCTTTTCTGTCAGTACACAGCTTCCCTTCTTTCAAAACATGTTTCACAATCCAACCACTCATGGAAATGCACCTTAATCCCACTCCAACTGCCACTTCATTCTCTAGCCTCTCATAGCTGAGGTATAGTATTGATGGCAGAGTAATTATTAATGATAACATTAATGATTTACTGAATTTTCATCAAGTGCCAGGCACTCTGTTATCTATTTTACATACAATATTCCTAATCTTTACATTCTGAGAAGTGGGTATTATTATCTCTAATTTACAAATGACGAAACTAGAGCTAGAGTGATGTGTTTAAGGTCACATGGCTATTAAGTGACAAAGCCAGGGTTCAAACCATGACAGGGTTCAAACCAAGCTGGCTGCTAAGCCTATGCTACTTCTCCCATAGCACGTACTCGTGGTACTGCACTGAATTGATGGTGACTTCCTTTGTAAGCCTCTCCCCCTTCTTCAAATACCATCACCAAAGAAATGTATGTCTTTCTTGTATATCCTCAATATGCTTGTTGAATTGAGTTGAACAGCTTAAAGCCAGAAAACACATCTCCTATTTTTTTAAATATATTTCATCCCTGTGCTCAGCACATAAGGTAATCATTAAATGTTAATGACTAAGCGAAATGGAATAAAATCAGCATTGTGGTAGCCATTTTTAAGCTTTAAGAGTTTAAATGAGCAAGCTCATACACAGCACTACAGCTGGGAGCACCATATTGCCATTAAGCCAGAAGGTGGATTCACGGGATGGGAACATTGAAATCAGACAGCACAAGAATGGTTAAGTTAGTTTTCCAAACCACTTTCTACAAGTAGCTACTGCTTTTTCCCCCATAATAATTTCACAATAGTTAGCCTGCTAGGTGAGAAATCCTAGGCAAAAAAAAAGAGAGAGCCAGAGGAATTTAGAATAACCAATTTAGAATAGGCCAGGATTGGAGGTCAAAAATGTAAGAGAACTGACATCTATATTTCAATATGGGCTTTATCTTTCAGAGTAAATGCCTTTGTTCTTATCATTAGATTGATGAAATACAATCTCACATTCCCACACATATGGATATCAAAACGTGTATTTGGTGAGGAATAGTGTCTTATGCTATCAGTCTCTGTTTCCTTTTGCTTTCTTTGCTCATAGCATGAAATTTCCTACTTTTTGCTAAAACCTTACTATGTAGCTTTTTAACTTAATTAAATATATAGACAATTACTGACACCATCTGTCTTCATAGAAAAAGCACAAGAAGTAACACAAAAGACTAGAATTCTGAAGGGAATACTTAGCAAACATAATCTTCTAGCTCTACTATAGTGATATTTATTTTTAGGAGCCCTTATGTTATTTTAAATCACATATTTTTTAGAAGTAATGAATTTGAGCTATACTTAAAATGTAGTGGATTTGGTATGATTTTTTAAAAAGAAAATATCAAGTAATCCATTGCTTATTCAGTAAAACAAAAACTTAAACATGCTGTTGAACATCTGTTACTAGTATAGTCTAACACAGCACTTAAAATCCTTTAAAATCCCTGAAAACCTTTATAAAGTTACATGAATCTTTTGCATAAATAGAACTGTTTTAACAATATGTATATTCCTTTAAACATATATTTCGCTTTCTTAACCATAAGATCCACTGTGTTTGCCTATTGTTCCAGGCCTTTATAAATAAATAAATGAAATGGCTTCCCTTTCTGTGGGAGTCAGTCATCCCCTAACATGCCACATTGCTAGCCCACTCTAGAGTACCTGCTTATTTATGTCTGTTTTTACATTTAAAAAATTTTCCTGTTGAAACATTTGTGGAAATGATATCAATATGTAAGTGATATTGAACCCACCCATTGAAACTTAAGCTAAGTCAAAAACCAGTACATAATACAAGCCCAAATAAAATAACAAATTTCATCTCCCATAGGGAGAACATAGGTGGGAAACAGAAAGGAATTACAGAGAAGAGTCACAGTCAACACCAAGGAGGACAACTGCGTTCTCCTGAAGCTCTTCCCTGAACTGGAAAAATAGGTTTTGAATTTTTGAACCCTGTGTGGCAGCGACCAAATGCCCTACCCTCCATAGACAGAAGAGTACAGGATGAGAAGACATCTCAACAGATGCTCAGTATAAGAAAACACTTTTCAAAGAAGTAACTATAAAACTTCTATTCATATTAAGACATTGTATATCAAAGAACATGCAATCTCAGATTTGAGGGGAAAACATCAATGTGTGTACTTTGAATTTTTATTCACTTGTTATGAAGGAAATAATTTCACAATTATTTTCTACGAGTTACCTTGAAGTGACTCAAATACAAGTAGAGCTAGAACTAAGAATTTACACTTATCTGCCATGACTTAAAAGCCTTCTAATGTATTCTCCTGAGAGTAAGCTATATATTAAAAAAACGGTGCATTGAATTTTAAGAAGAGAGGGGAGAGTAGGAGGGAGGAAAGGAAGAAGGAAACACCTTCCTTAATGCTGTTTCTTTCATTTACTAGAAACTGAACCTCAGAACAAATGGTATCAGAGGGGGTTGGTCAATTGAAGGCAGCCTCTGGGGTGAAGTTCAGAGGGACAGAGGCCTAACATAGCAGCAGAACCCCAACGGGTAAGCCTGGACTGAGAAACACTCTTTCTGGTGAAACTACAGGGTGATTTTCAGTCAGCAGTTACTCAATTAGAATTTTCCCTGGGCCCTATAGCTGACCAGTACGTACATTTCTAGAAAGTGCCACAGGACTTCCACTGATCACAGATAGGAAACTTGGCTTTTTGACTACACTGAAGGATAATGTTTCTTTGTCTTTATACGGGTCTTTTACTATAGGTTCTCAAAGTGCTTTACAGACAAATAATGGGAAGGTGAGGAAGAAAGGTGTTAAATGACTTGCCCAAAGTCCCACCATAAATCACAAGCCTTTCTCTGGCTTCAGAACCATCTAGTAATTGGTGGAGCTTCTGGATGTGACTGCCAGCATCACAATGCTTGCTCATATTCTACCAAGCATCCGTTTTACTTACCAGGTGGAAAGTAATATCCAAGGTCAAGCACAGGAAAAAAAGCCTGGACTTCAGAGTCAGGCACACTGAATCTTAATCCCAGCCTTGCCACTTAGCTGTGGAACTTGGGCATGTTTCCAGGTTCTTTGAGCCTCCACCTCCACTTCTGTAAAATGGGGATATATTAATATCTACCTCACAAGGTTGTAAGAGTGACATGAGAAAATACTTACCAGAGTGCCTGTACATAATAGATCCTTAACATATACTAATTTCCCTTCCTCTTACCTTCCCTAAGTCTCTCTCCTAAAGTCTGTCCTCCATGTGGTCAAATTAGCAGCTTTGTAAATATTGCTGCCATCAAAAAAGATGGCACATTAATTGGCTCGATAGAGTGCTGAGTCATTCAAACACCAGAGTCCATGGACAACAAAGGTAAAGTTGTGGGATCCAGATTCATTTATCAGATAACCAACTCTAAAAGTTTCCATTATGGTAAACAACTCTCTACCATCACAAATTAATCAGGATTTATTGAATTACTGGATTGACTTGATGGCGATGGGGAGTGTGCCTGTTGAGAGAGTATAGGGTTTGAGCAGAGGGACTCCTCAAGCCACAGAAGCCAGGTTGAAGTGCTGGGAGGACCCTGGAGTGAGCAACAGGAGGGAAGAAGAAACACAGACGTGCCCAAGAAAAAGCTTTTCTATGCTATGAGCCCACTGATCAGCCATGCTGCTCTTCTGGATTTGGCCAAATTCATTGCACTGATGGGACCAGTGCTGAGTGCTCATCCTCATCTTGCTTGCCACAACAGTCTTCCACGTCCACAAGGACTGGGCACAGCAATCCTCCCCGACAGATATTATGAATCAAGAGCTTTCTGCTTTGAAAATTCATATAAAAGCCTTTTAGAGGTTATTTGTAGTAACTTTAAAGGAATATTTTTCAACAAAGCATTCACCAACCCTGACATTTAAAGCATGAAAAATAAAGAACAATCATCTATAGCATGGGATTATTATATTGAATTGCCATGGAAGAAGCATATACAATTGCTAGTCCTAAAAATCTGTAATAGGTTATAAAAATTGGGTTTTTATGTTTATTATAGTTTAGTGTTTAATATCAAAATAAGAAAATGGTCTTTCCAAAATTCATAATAAAAAAGTAAGGAAATACTTAAAAAGAAAAAAGAAGTGAGTAAGTCTATACATTAAGAATACAAATAATGGCCATCAGTCTTGAAAGTAAGAGAAGGAGGATCATAAATTTATAGAGGTAGTAGAAAAAAAAAACTTGGTAAAGGAAATAGGTAAGGCAATGATATATTAAATGATTTGTGATTTTCTTTTACAAAGTGAAATAATTTAGAAACCCAGATTATTTTTAAATATAGTTCCTGCACATCCTGAAAGAATTTCCAAAGTAAAAGAGAATCTTCTGGGACTGCAAAAAAATTGGGCTATGAATGCTGGTTATTTGGTGTCATGGAAAATGCTGGACCAGGAGTCAGGAAACTTGGGCTCTTCCTTTATTGAGGGAACTGATTGAGTCAGTTCACCTCCCAGAGTCCTCATCTATAAAATAAGGAGGTGGGAATGATGAAGACCATTTTAAGTCTGCAGGACAGAGCTGATTAAGACTTCTCTGAGCCCTGAGTATTCTTAGTTTAGAGATTCCATCACTCTACATCATATCAAATGCATTATATGCACTTTCATGGAATAAACATAACTACGTAAGATCTGTATTGCATTTAACTCATGTCAATTTGGTTAATCTTTTTAAATCGTTTATTGTTATTTTGCAGTTTTCTTATTTGGAAGCCAGTAACTATTTTTTCAGTCTCTAAACGTCATTTTGAAGGCCTTTGAAAATCGTGGCAGCTCCAGGCATAGTGGACTATCAGGCTCTGAGTGCTAAGTAGCAGGGCTCAGAATTTTTGTTGCCTCTGGCCCGACAACTCCAAAGGCTCAATATAAGGCAATGTCCAGTGTGAGTGATGCAAGAGAATGGTCACTCAAGTTGCTCAGAGACAGCCTCGTAGAGCTGGGATTTAAATCATGCTCAGAAGATAAATAGGATTAATAGAGACAGAGGAAAAGGCCTACAAGATGCACACTAAGAGTCTCCACTGTTGATCAGGGCCAGGGTGACTGCCGGATACAGTGCCAAGAGCAGTTGTCTTTTGCCTCTCCAAGAGACTGGGCCATCCCAGAAGCCGCCACTAGGTGGCAACATGCCAAGCGGCTACAATCCTCTATGCTTATTGATTTTTTTACATAACATTTCTTAACAAATATCATAATCACATTAATATTTTATTAACTGAAAAGTCTTACAGTGCACTGTACCACTTTCTTTAAAATGAAGTATCAGGTGCGTTGTTCACAATGGAGAGCTTGATGCTATCTGGTGATTCAATGATTAAAATGAAAAGAGATATCTATCACTTAGTAGTTGCCTAAGAAAGTATGTTCTCTGTGATGATAGCCAGGATTCTGGAACCTGTTTTTAAATAGTAACTGAGAAGAGGTAAATGTGCTCCCCGCCTTTGAGAAGCAGGCAAGTATACCAAAGTCAAGAGCCAATCAAGGGAGTTCTTACACCTGCCTCAGACTCTCCTCCTGACAATCACACAGGGAAGTCAAGATCCAAACAGGTTTGTGTCTGCCAGACCCTGCAATACTAGTCTTACACAGTATCTCATGTAGTCACTGACCCTCATAACAGCCCTAAGATATAAAGACCATCATAGATAGATCTGTTTTAACAGACGAGGAAACAGAGGCCCAGAGAAGGAAGTTAAGAAGTTAAGGGCAAGGCCAACTCTCCCAGTGGGTCCTGTAACTCTAGAGCTGGGCAAGTGGCCCGACCATAGCTATAGGGACCCATGTTTCTGACTGAGGACTTGATTTTGCTCTAGAAAGAATCAAGTGGTCCAATGATAGATTTCCTGTCTGACTGGAACCGTGAATAAAGACATGAACATGGGCAGGGAAGTGGTGCACACTTCCCTCAGCTAACATGGGCTGCTGAGGAGGGTGGGCTGTGCAGCACTCTGCACCCTGATGCCATTGCTGTGGTGGGCGAGTTCTCAGTGCGGTGTCTCTTAGTTGCCTTTGTTTGAGGATCTGTATCTTAAAAACGTCTCCACGAGTGAGACATCTTCACAATTGCCAGTTAGCCTCATCAATGCATCTGGAGGCAATCGAGAGAAGGTCCAATAAGACTATTAACCCCAGTCGAGGAAACTGCAGTCCAAAGAGGTGACTTGCCAAGGCTCACAAATATTTGTCTCAGACCCTGGTACCAGGAGCTTGAGCCTTTAGCAAGTCACTTATTCTTCTGGAGTCTCGGGGTCTTCTTACCAAAAAGGGAGGAGGAGCACAAGGAGGAGAGAAAGCCTAGAGATGGGTCTGCAAAACATCTATGGATTCTTAAAGCTCTGAAATTCTATGAGTCTTCAGTGAATGTTATTGATTTATAAATTAGTTTCATCAGTCCCTGATGCCCATAAGAGAAGGTTGGCAAAACCAAACTCTTTGCTACATAACTTTATTTTGAGCACATCTGTCCACATCTGCATGCTCTGCCACCCATCCATCCAGCCTGTCATAGGAAAGAGGCATAAGCAGCAAGGGAGAGTAGGCAGCCTCCACCTGCCTGAAACACCTAAGGAAAAAAAGGGCTCAATATTAGGCCTCTTTCCCACACCTCCCAACGCAGAAGTGTGCTATTAGCTTTTCATCCCAAAGCTTGCAGCGCAAACAAGGCCCAGAGCCTGGGAACAGAACAATTCTAGACAAGTTTGCCTCTGCCTGACTCTGTCTTCTGGTTCTCACACTCTAGTTCAAAAGTAACGAGGTGGTCGGAGTTTCTTGCTTTCACCTTCTGCCCTGTGTTCTGCCCATTCTGCCCCAGGTCCTCCAAGGCAGCTGCATGAGTGCTGCATGCAGCACAGTGCTGGTTAGGGTAGTGGAGGACCGGGGCCTCTGCAGTACTCCCCACCCCATTCCTACAGGCTCTGTCCCTGAGGCTGTAATGGACTTTTCTGCAACCACACCAATAGAAATAGAATGTAAGCCACATATGTGTCATTTTAAATTTTCTAGTAGCTTCGTTTAAAAATGTAACCAAAAAACAGATGAACATAACAAATAATGTGTATTATTTAATCCGACATAACCAAAATATTATCATTCGACACGCGATCAATATAAAATAATATTGAGACATTTTATATTCTTTTTATCCCCTCAGTCTTCAAAATTTGGTGTGTATTTTACATTCATAGTACATCTCAATTTGAACCAGCCACATTTCAAGTGCTCAACAGCCACAAGTGGCTAACGGCGACCGTATTAGATAGTACAGATCTAGAATATACATGAAAGTCTATAAAATTGTACTTACCAGAATTCTGCTAATCTTAACAATGGATAACATTTTGTTATGTGCTCATCTAGTCTTTGCTATGCATAATATTATTTTTGCAAAGTTGAGTTATATCACCCATACAACTTTATATCCCTCTCTAACTGTTTTGTATATCTTCCTACCTCATCAAAAGTTATTCATAATCATTACTTTTAGTGATAATATCATAGACTATCCTATCACTCGGATGTGTCATAATCTTCTTAGCCAATGCCCAAATGCTGGACAGCTGCAATTTTTCAATATTACATATAAGTAATGCTGAAATGAATATTTTTATGTTGCTCATGCCTCTTAAGGCTGTGATATAAAGCTCTCTAGTATTCTAGTCATTTTTAACAAAATGATTTTTTAATATCTTCAATCAGTCAAACAACTATCAACAAATGACTTATGACTGGGAGCTGAAACACCTTGGTTCCTCATCCCACACCTCTGATACCTGGCTTTGTAACCTAGGGCAAACCACTTCACTCTCATACCAGAGTTGCTCCATTTATAAAGTAAACTGATTGTATCAGATGATTATTAAGAGTCTTTCCAGCTCTAACCTTCAGTGATGTTTTCTCCTTAGGCTCACATCTAATCAATTAACCTGTCAATCTAGTCATTACAAGTCCTGCAAGTCATATCAAAGCCACCTCCTAAACATTTAAAAATCCATCCACTTCTCCCCATCTCCACTCATAGTGCCTTCGTACTGGCCACCATCATCACTCATCTAAATTGTGATGGGCGAGTCCAGTGCAGAGAGAGTTTAGGTTCTAAAGTTAACATTGAAGTCCAAAAATCAAGAATAGGGTTAAACGAGATATGTGCGAAAGCATATGTTCTGGTACAGAGGAGATGCTCAATGCATATTTGCTGCTTTTGAATCTGAAACCAGCTTCAGGAGACCCACCTAGAACCTGTTCCTGAAAGGTCGTGGAGGAGTTCACAGGGAAGAATCAGAGAAGTGTTGCGAGCCAACCCTGCTCCAGACACTAGGTGCTGTGGGAAGACAAAGACTAGGCAGCTTCCCTTAAAGAGCTGAGAGTCTAAAGGGGGAGACAGGAACCCCTGTACATAAAACAAGCATGCCTCAGGCGATATCTTCAATGGAAAAACCAGATGGAGAACAGAACAATTACCTGAGCCATTCAGGCAAGCCTGCTGTTGAAGAAAAGGCTTAAAGAAATTTGTTCTATTTATTTTGTGAACCAAGGGGTTAGAGCAGCCTGGGGAAGCAAACATACTTCGGCTCTAGGAGGCCAGAGTTGTGGCCTGTGCTCTAGGACCTTAAGTAAAACCCTGAAGCCTCTTTTTGATCTCAGTATCATCAGTTGTCAAAATGAAGATAGAGTAATACCAACCTTGCACGAACCTAACCCCCTACTGGACTGAGTCATCATGAAGTGGAACACCATGCTTATAAATAGGGAAAAGTTATTAAATGGGGCAAGCTCATAGCTACATAGGCAACTGAAAATGTGTCTCCCTAAGATCCTAAAGAAAATGTTCAATAATCATAAATAACATTCGTATCAAACTTCATCATGTGTGAGGCAATTTTATGTGCATTTATTTTATCTTGTTTTCAAAATCTCCTATGGTAGGTATTATCATTTGCTCCTTTTACACTTAAGGATATGGAGATGGAGGGAGCTTAAATAGGTGGTTCAAGTCGACACTATCTGTGAGGGCCAGATTCAGGCCTTCCGACTCCTTGGTTCTCATTCCTTCCCCTACACAGTGCTGCTTTGCCATTAAAATCCTTATCACTAAAACACTAATATTGTTAACATAAATATCAATCATGTTTGTTGTATGCATTTCCCTTTGATCAAAACCCCAAAACCCCAAAACAGAGGCTCTAAAACAAATGCTGGACACATAAGAACAGCAAGTTCACGCTCTTGTATTACGGGAAAGTAGCTGTCCCCATCTGATTTGCATTTTATGCCATACAGCAGGAAATATTTAAGTTGACAAATAGGATATTTACAACTGCAACAGATACTTGGCAGTTAGTTTTTAACAATTGCTGCAAATGTGATTTATTTGCTATTATAAAAGGGCATTACTGTGAGAATATGACTCCTGAAATTAGCTTCAGTTTAGCAAGGGGCCTTGACAGCTTGACCTCTTAATATCCTTATAATGATGCCATTTACATTCAATGCTTACTCAAGTCACTCATTGCTAGATTTGTTTGAGAGGAGTCCACTCTAGGGCAGATATATTATGTATTTTAACATACCGAGTTGGTGTGTGGGGCACATGTAAGCCTTCTAAGAGGAAAAAAATGCTTAATCACGTCTTCATGAAAATGTGTTTCCAACTTCCTACAGTGAAAATGCATTACTGCTAATTACAGCATACTCCAGAAATACAATATTTCATATTTTCTCCACAAGACATTTCCATGGCGTGGATTATATATTAAGCAAGAACATGTTTTGATACTCTGCAACTTTAGCTTTTAATTTGACTGGGAAACTGGCACAGGGCAAGGACTGGCTGGACCAAGATCAGTGCCATCTCCAACACGGAATGGTAAGAGGGCAGACTGGATTTGGATCCCAGCATCACTACTTTCTAGCTATGTGGACTTGGGTACCTCTATGAACCTCTGTATCTCCATCTATGACATGGATTCTTATTTTGTAGGTTATTATACAGATCTTGGACATTTGAGAAGCACCTGGTACATTGTAGGAACTTGAACATGGGAGTCAGTCATGTCTGTGTTGCTTGTCAAAGCTCAAATGTTACCTTCTCCATGAAGCAGCACTCACTTCCCTAGGCAAACTCAGTCTGTCCTTCCTTTCTGCTTCAGTAGTACTTTGTTCCATCCCTTTATTATATCATGTATTGCACTGTTTTGTAATTACCTGAATACGTATGTCTCTGTCTTCTCCTTCTGGACGGCAGCACCTGTGTGTATTTACCTTTGACACTCAGGTGACTAGCGCGATAATATGCCTTTAGCATTAAACTGAGGAGGATTCTAGGGTGCTTCTGGATTCAGTGTGGGGTGGGATGTAACAAGGGCAAATAAGGATGGTGTGCCACAGGAGAGGGGAGAAATAGCATGTGACCCACTTTTGCCATCACCAGTTTAGCACATAGTAGATGCTCAGTTAATATCTGTTGAAGGAATTAATGGACATCACTCAGTTATCTAGTAGCTTGCAGGAACTTATAGTTTACATATGTTTATTTCAAAGCATTTTGATTTTTATTGCATCATAGTATTCTTCTAATAACCCTGTGATTCAGCTTGGGTAGGTGTTATCACTGTTTCTCAGTTGAGGATACTGTAACATTGTCGGATGAGGAAACTTTCCTGCATTCTAATGCCAGAGACTTACGTGGAAAGCTAAGACTTACATGCCAACCATAAGTTTCCCTTAAGTAGTATATTGAAATTCCCGAAGAGGCCAGCACTGCTTTTTGCAAAATCAGAGCAAACTGCCCTTCCCTCATATTACTCACTATCCCCCCTCTGTCTTCTCCCCTTTAGTTCTCCATCCTCTGAAACTTCTGTCCAGTTTTATTTCTCAGTAGAAAACATTGCACTGACTCTCTTAAGAAATTTCAAACCACACGCAGAAAAATTGAAGCCCACAGGAGCCATTCGGAATTGGGCACCACCATTAGATTGTCTTGGCTAGGTGTTTTCACCTGTAAAACTCCCCACAAAAACCTTGACTCCTCTGATTACAAACAGACTGGAGGCTCCGTTCCTCAGCTGAATGAAGTAGAAACAGAAGCAAAAACATCTACTCCATGAAGTCACATGTTTACTGGTTCAGTTGGGTCTGGTGTGGTTTGAGCTGGTTGGCGTGGTTGGGGCTTTCTCTCCTGGTCGCTAATCTCACCTGCACTTCTATGGCTTCTGTTTTAATCAGGTGTGGGCAACAGGCCTCGACATCGCATATAGTGACCAGCTGGCTCTGACTCAGCTCACCTTATACATGACCAACGGCCATCTGGATTGCAGTTTTAGCACACTTAAAGTGCCCCGCTTTCTTCCCAGTAAAGAGAAGAAAACAGGCCGCCTGGATGCCCTATCAGTGCCGGTAAGCAACAGAAGCTTCCTGATTCTCCACGGTGGCAGCACTCAGCCACCGCCTTCTGAGTTCTGGCGATGTGCCAGGCTCTTTGAGTATAGAGAGGAAAGAAGCTCAGGAAAGTCACTTAACCACTTCGAAATGGGTTTCTGGAATATGAACGCATTGGTCAGAGAAAAGGGGAGAGGGCATTCCAGAAGGAGGAAGCCCTAGTTGGTACAGTAAGATAGCACAGGGTTTTCCGCGGTAGATCTCTTTGGTGTTCCCCTCAGTTCTCTCCTCAACTCACTTCCCTGGGCAAGCACATTTACACCCACTACTTCAGTTACCAGCAACTTCTGACAAAACCCATATTTTTCTAGCCCCTATTTTTTTTTTTTTTTTTTTTTAGCTTCAGACTCCTGTACCCAATATTCTATGGAACTTCTCAGCGTCAAACTATACAAAACTGCATTCGTCATCTCCCTTCTCTATACTTCCTCTTGGCAGGTCAGGCCAGAGGCTGAGCTACCCCCTATCCCCACAACTCTTTGGCAGCCAGTTCATGTTGGTGCAAGCTGCTAAAATGCCATGACTTTGACCCTCTCCATCCCCTCCTTGAAGATACTACCTTAGTTTCAGCTTTCATCATCTCATACTAGTACTGTAATAGCTCCTCACTAAGATTCCCTGCCTCCTGTCTCTCCTTCAGCCTAAACAAACACACAGTCAACATGGTCAAGATGAAAAGTAAATCTAAGCATATGTTGCTCTCCTACTTATGATTTCAAAATGACTCCTGTCATCTTCAGGAAAACCCCAACTTCCCAGCTGGGCAAATGAAGACCCTCATGACCTGCCTCTTCCCGTGGCCTCAATCTCCCATCTCATTTCTAGCCCACTGCTCGGGTGGCTGAGGCCAACTATCCTGGGGCTGGCTGAGGTTTACCAATCTCAGAACCCTGGGTCACAAAGGGTAAATCTCCACAGGGACAGTGGGCTAGGTCGATCATGGTGAAGGGGAACAAAGGTCAAGAGGACCAGATGGCCCCTAGTGTAGGTGGGATGTGAGAGTGGATGGGGCTCTCCGACCACAGCTGCTCTGACAGCTGCCACAGGGTTTCTTCTGCCTTCTGCAACAGTGGGCTTCATACCCTTTTTTGCAAATGAAGCTCTACTTGAGATCCAAATATATCACCCAGATAAAAGAGAAATTCTAGTGGTTAATAAGACTCCACACTGGTGCCCTAGCAGTATCTCCTGCCTCTCTGCTGAGCCTCTTTGGGTCCAAGAAATGTCTCTGGATTTAAAGAACCCTCGTTTGACTCTGCCCTGGGTCTCCACAGTCACCTTTCTTGGCAGGAACTCAGTGTAAAGTGGGATGGGTAGCCTGGAAAGGGTGCCAGATATCTAGGGGAGGGACTCAGGCAGTAGTAATTCTCCTGCTTCTCAATCCTCTTGTCCTATGAGGTACCTTTGATCACAGAAATCTGTTCTTTCTGCTTATTAAGAAGAGATGCAGAGTTGGACTGGGGAAGAGAAACAGATTCATTTTAATTAAGTCCCAGGACCTTGCTGAGAGTCTCCCAGGTCTGACCCCACCTGTGGTCTCCGTCCTCACCAAAGGGACCTACAGGACCCTGAGTTCAATGTTAGAGGGAAGAACAGCAGTAAAACCTGAGCCCTTTGGGCTTAGCAAACCTAATTTCATGCCATTTCTAGAAGAAAGCTGGAAGCTGAGTTAGTATTCAACACAAGATTTCCAAAGACAGTTTGCTGCATTTAAGTACATTGCTTTAGAAGGCTGTAAGCAGAAGTTGTACTTAGAATTAGAAGCACTCTCCCATTTTCCCCATCTTGCCTATAGGTTTCAATCCTAGCTATAGGCAACATTCGGAAATTCTCCTGTGATCAAGAGTCTTAAACACTTTTAGGAATTGCCTGCACTCAAGAGGGAAGCATTATGATCTTCAATAATTCAAATGTCTCTACAATCACTGAAGAAAAGCTATGCAGGTTTTCTGATGTAGGGATAAATTGAAAGTGCTTTTGGTTTTAGAAAGATAAATGGATGTTCTCACCCTGGTGCCATGGTATGTGTGTGAATGCACGTGCTCCCGTGCACGTGTACACATGTGACAGGCGATTTTGAAAAGAAGCACACACACTTGCACACACAGTACAATTTACAACCAAAGTGAAGCTTCCTGAACAAGTGTGAAAGGACTGTGATGCCCTCAGGTTTACAGCCAGTCAGCTGACAGCCCCCTTTGAAGACTGAAGAAAAAAGGAACCTCACAGATGAAACCACAATGGTAATGAGGGCGCATCCAGAACTAAGACCTGTAAAATGCTTCGTTTGGGCCTATTCTTTTAAATAATATGCTATGCAGGGGGAAAGCAAACACTTTTATGGACTCTAAGAAGAGCTGTTGTCCCGTGTCAGAAACAGGTGGCAAGTAACTGTCATTTAGACCCATTTAGACCAGGTATGAGGGCTTCCGATCCAGTGTCCTCCACAAACAACCACTCGAAGGCAAAAACAAGTTCGGATGAGGTCCAGACATACATGTTCTAGAAGTGAAAAGGAGTCACCTAACAACTCTTGAACTTTTAAATAATGTCCTGTCAGAATGGACATAAATCATTACTCTTTTTTTATCCGTTCTTACTCCTCCTCCTCTCTCTTTGTGGCCCCTCTGCACCACAGTTGGTGAGTGGTCAAAAGGGACCATCTTTGCAAACATCTTAAAACAACCCAAGTCATTTATAAGCATTTTTAACAGCACATGATCTGTAATGAATGATTAAGTAAAACCTTTTGTGTTAAATTATGATGTTAATAATGATTCTGTCTCCTGTAATTTATTATGAATTCTCAAATGCTTCGGGTTTGATTTTGATAGAATGCAACAACAACGAAGTTTATG
Organism: Eidolon dupreanum; assembly: GCA_028627145.1. Classification (NCBI taxonomy): domain Eukaryota; kingdom Metazoa; phylum Chordata; class Mammalia; order Chiroptera; family Pteropodidae; genus Eidolon; species Eidolon dupreanum. Next base: position 36,053,854 of record CM053509.1, on the reverse strand, counting down.
TGATGACTTTATTTTTAGAACTCCTTCTTTGAAGGCACACATTTCCCCCGCTACTGCTGCTACTGTAATTATGTACAAAACCAATCACTCATTAGAGTTAGGATACATTATCTTCTAGACAGATGAGGCTAAATAAGCAACACATTAATAATTCAGAGAGCAGTTCATTATGCATGTGGATGCCTGCTTCGTAACTGAAATAAGAACCTCATCAGCCTCTGCCAACCCTTAAACAATAGTTCTGTATTATTGCAACCACATTCAAGTTTACGCTTGTTAAACTGCTACTTGGATTATTTTATCAAACATTCATTTATTTGTAGTCCCTTACTGCCGAGCACAGATTTTGGAAGCTCCTTTTTTAAGTTAATGATTTGAGCAATGGGTGTTATTAATTCTCAGAATATTATAAACATGATTAATTTTCAGGCAGAGATTTATTACATAAGGATTTCAACTATGTCAACTGAAATGCATCACTGTCAAAACAAGTATCATGGAGAAAATAGAATATACTCCACACTTCAAGTGCTGGTGCTCAGAACTAAATCAATTTAAATTGTGGCTGAAGCAAAATTATATTCTCCAGTGAAAAGGAGTACTTTGAGCTTCCTTTATTTGGCTTGAAGCATTCTTGTTAGATTGTGATTTAGAAAGGTAGTTTAATAAAACTAGACTTCTACTGATAATATTTTGTCTCCTATTTTTTCCTCCTTGTCTTACTAGAAAAGGCTAACCTCTAAAATTCCCTCACCTTCTGAATGTGGCCAGTGGGAATATGGAGTGAAGAGCACTGGTCTAGAAATCAGGGGTCATGAATTCTGATCCTCTCTCTGCCCCAGTTTCCTCATTTGTAAAATAAGAGAGAGTGAAATGAGCCCCTGAAGGTCTCTTGAGGGATTCGATTTTATGGGGCCTGTAGAATGGGGCTCTGTGCCAAGCCTGTCCCAAGAAGCCTTATGTCCAGGGGGTGCTGGTGGGGGAGTGGGATGTGCAGTAAAGAAACTCAGGAAGGGCCCATCCCTCCATACCACAGCCTTCCATTCAAAGGTCTTTTTCTTGCAGAATATTTTAGAAAGGAACAATTTTGTTGTGACAGGTCACATCAGCCATCATCTTAGCTATTAATTAATATTTTTTACCAAGAATCAAATTCAGCATGTTTCTACTTAATAACTACTTTCTGCCAGACACTCTATTAAGCCCAGAGGATATACGGATGAATAGCAAAGAGCTCTAAGTTTATTGAAGGGCACAGATAGACCAGGGGATAACTATAATGCATATAATAACATGATAACAACATCCAAAATGTATCAAGCCTTGACTCCACACCAGATACTTTCACTAAGTGCTTTACATGAATCTTTATAGAACCCAAAATATTAGGCAGGTGCTATTATTATGCTTGTTTTAAGATAAGAATACAGGTTAAGAAATGTGAAAAAAATACTTGTGGAAAGTCATTCAGCAAACAAGTGTGGAAGCCAGGATTTAAGCCCACGTCTGTCAGACTTTAAAGCCTGTGTCTGACCTTGTGCCATACAACCTGTCTTGCATTGGCTGAGAGTCAATGATCCAACCCCAGAATAGACCTTAAACTCATCCCTGAGAAGTCTCTGGTTGAGGTCACAGAGAAAGCTCTTGTTTCAAAGGGGGCTTCATCTCCCTGTGTGATGAAGTTGTTTCCAGGCATATTGCTATTATCCACTGGCTTCTAATCTGCTCTGAGCTAGGCCGGGACTCAGTGAGCACTGAACGGGCCAGATGGTTGTGGAGGAATCTTCTGATGCTATAAAATCTATGCGAGTTGTGATGTCCTTGGCAAACATAAATAGACTTTGCAGCATCAGAAGAGAGTAGATTATACAAGTCAACTTCTTAAAAACGATGTTTTCTATTTGTATGACATTTTATACTTTAAATAGACATGAGAATATTTGATCTCCATGATAACCTCAAGAAATTAAGAAGACAGGGGTTATCATACCCATTTTACAGATTAGGAAACTGAGCCTATGCAAAGTTAAATGAGCTGCCCAAGGTCATAAAGTTAAACAAAGCCCAGGTCTTCTGATTCAAGTCTCTTTCTGATGAAACAGTTTATTGGTTGGTTGGTTGATTTTTATTTTAAATAATTTTTCTTATTTTTGGAATTATTTTAATTAACAAATGATAATAAGAACTAACATTTTTTGCATGCTTATTCTGTGCCAGACACTATACCAAGGTCTTTACATCCTCATCTAATCTTCATGACAACATTTTTGCCTGTGCTATTGGGCTGGATTAGAAATAACCATAGATTATTGACAGCTTTTTCCTGTAGAAACTACGGGGTTGGTTAAGTCTAAAAAAGTAGGTGTATTGGTATGTTCATCTTATTAGTATTATAATTACACAATTATTAAGCAGATAACATATGCCAGGGACTTCACCAAGCATCAGGGATACAAAGATATCTGACAAAGTCCTTGTCCTCGAGGAATTGAAAGGAAATATAGGTTAGCACACACAAGGAGAAAACCACGAAGCCTCATTTAAGTGTCATTTAAGCAACAGCCTCGCAACCTACTGCTGGAGTTCTTAGGAAAAATGACTGTGGACTGGTGGGGACAGGGTACATATTATTAACAACACAGAACTTGGCCCAGTCACTGAGTGGTAAGGAGAGGAAGACCTCCCCTCGCAGGAGGGACAGAGACCAAAGAGAGCCTGTGGTCTGTTCGGAGATGGCAATGAATCAGCTGGGCTGAGGCAGAGAATCTGGGAAGGGCAAGTAGGAGAAGTGGAACTGAGCAAGCCAGCTGTGTGGATTCCATCTTGAAGACATGGAGGAGATGCCGAAGAGTTTTGAGCATTGACCAACCTGGAAACAATTAATCTGGTAGTGATGCTCAGAATCCCAGGGACCAGTGGGGGAAGGAACAGCCTGGGAAATTACATTTAGTGTAGGTCCAAAATGCTCCAGGCCCTGTTTCTTCTTTTCAAAGAAACAGCAAAAAAAAAAAAAAAATAGTAACAACCATTAATCAGGTACCAGGCACCATGCTAGATGCTTATTTAACTGTGAGAAGTCAGAGAAGTTAAATGGCATATTCAAGATCACACATATACCAAGCAACCTAGTCAGGTTTTGCTTCTCCATCTGTCTGGCTCCATATAAACTTTCTCTTACAAAATTCTGCTGGTATCTTCACCTCTCATGTAGGAAAGAGGAGCAGCTCTCCAGGTGATAAAAGTCTGGACTAAGATGGCGATGGAAATGGAAAAGAGATAGCTTAGAGACATATATCGAATATCCTGGCTTTTCTCTCAGATTCTTTATGAATCACAAGCTGAGGTCCAGGAGGAGGAGAAATTTCAATCTGTCTATTGAGAGAAAGAAATCTCAGGTTTCCATACTTGCTGTCCAGTAGTACTGGACAGTGAGCTCTTCTGCATGTCTTGGAGCCAAGATACAAAGCATTGAGCTAGATCCTGCTACCGGATGCCTGCCTACCTCTCCCTCCCTCACTGACTGGGCCTGATTGTAGCTTTGCTAGTTTATATACTATGGCAGCATAAGACAAGTTTAGAAGACAAAATAACCTTGGAATTATCTTGTGAATTCATGGTAATTACCATGCAATTACATGCTCAGTAATCACAATGGAATTCCAGAGTATTTACAGTTCACTTCCATACACAAAAGCTCAGGCTTCTGGGCCTTCACTGTGAAAGCAGGAGCTGGCACAGCCTGGCATGGCAGGGCAAACCAACCTGGTGACCACACTCTTCCAGACTGACTAAAAAGCTGAGCCAGAACTTCTCTTAGCTGGTTCTTATTGCCCACCAATAATTCCTGCAAAGTCCACCAGAGCCATATTCCTTCAAAGGATGTCTTCTGGGGTCAAGGTCTGGAGTGATTGCCCTGAATTGTCATTCTCTAGAGATAGTATGACTGTCTTCTGTGCTTTGTATATTATCTTCTTCTGCCCCAAAGTACTCATTAACTGAAAGTTCTCTGAATTATATTTTTTGAAGAGTCTCTTAAGTCAGAGATAAGTAGTATCCACTTACTCTAGTTCATGTATCCATTCTTTCTTTCACTCAAGAAACACCAAACATCTTTAATGTGTATCTCATGCAGCCTGTGGATTCAGAAATCTAAACAGTGTCTGCCTTCAGAAAGCCCCCAGTTGTGTAAGGGAGATGACCAGGGTTGTGAACAACTCGTGATAGGTCAGGTGATAATAAAATATAGTTGTGAGGTAGATGAGGCTCAAACAGGTTTTCTTTTGTAAAAATAAAATTCCCAGTGGCTACAAATGGGACAATACTAATGGAGGCGCTCAACTCAAGATGTATTAGCCCAATAGTTTTATAGATGTGGATGCTACTTACACACGGGGAGAGCAGACTTAATTAATAGTACTAATAATGTGACCATCAGAGACAGTACTTTATGTAAATGTTGAAGGAAAAGACAATATATGTGGAGAAAATACATCACAAAAAGTAAACATGAAATCTGAGTGAGTGTGTGTGTGTGTGTGTGAGAGAGAGAGAGAGAGAGAGAGAGAGAGAGAGAGAGAGAGAGAGAGATGCAGACAGAGATAGGATGTTCATTCTCCACTGGTCACTGAGTCAGCCCCAGTTCCCCTGTGTGACCTAGGAAATGGAGAAAGAGCCTGAGGTGTCACAATAGATAGTGTCAGGTCTTATGATCCTTGCAGTCAACTGGGGACCAACAGCACTTCCTTTTCCTTCTCCTAATCCAAGTCACTGCATGAGGGCAGTGACCTGGTTGCTTAGCACCTGTGGTTTCCCAAAGTTCAAAATCTGGGCCAGACACCTTCATTTTCTATGCCCCAAGGTTGTCCTTGGCCCTATATGCCATTTTCCAAAATTCCAAGTTATCCAAGGACAAACTTAGCTGATTGGCAAAGGCAAATATCACTTCTCACAAAAGACATGCTGCAAAACTGCCAGGATCCAATATCTCACTGATAGACAAGCAAGATAAAGAATAGCTGTTTCTCAAACAATGAAAGCAGTTAGAATAAAAATTCTAACATTGGTCTTCTCAAGGAGTTGGACTATGCTTAGTGACTTGCTTCCAAAGAGTACAGTACAGAAAGGGGGAGAAACCTGGCAAAAAAGTGCCTTAACCAGGAGATCAAGATTGGCCTCATCAGTCATGTTGATACATGTACCCTTGATACAAAGGGATTAAAATGGCAGTTTTACCTATGTTGTCCTTCTCTCAAAAACATATTACTCCAGTCCAATCATGAGAAAAACTAAATTAGACAAACTCAAATTGAAGGACGTTTTACAAAATACTGATTAGTACTTCCTAAAATTGTCAAGATCGTCAAAAACAAGGAAAGTCTAAAAAACTGTCACAGCCATAAGAACCTAAGAACACGTGACAACTAAATATAATGCAGTATCCTGGATGGGATCCTAGAACAAAAAAAAGGCAGGGGGTGGGTTTAGGGGAAAACTAATGAAACTGAAACATGGTATAGACTTAAGTTAATAGTAATGTAGCAATTTGATTCCTTATTTGTGACAAATATAGCACATAAATGTAAGATGTTAATAGGGGAACCGAATATGGGGTATACAGGAACTCATTGTATTATCTTGGCAGCTTTTCTGTTAATCTACAACTATTCTAAAGTCAAAAGTTTATTTAAATATTTTGTAAAGAGTCTTACATTCAATTGTGGTCTTTTTCAGTCGCAGGCAACTGATCGCTATGCAGTGATGACCACCCAGCTGAGACATAGCAATCTCTCGCTGGTTTTCCACTATGTTTTTCTCCAGATATGTAAAGCCCATGGCATCGGCTATGACATTGAGGTATGAAGGGTAACAGTTGTCCAAGGTGGACCAATATAAGCCTCTGGGCTCTCAGTCAGCTAACAGTTTGGAGCCTCTTCAAACAGACATTCTTTAAACATTAGTTTGACATGTATTTACAGGAAGGTGAAACACTGCTTGGGGAAGAGTAGAAAGGCAGCTCCATAGGGGGTGGCACTTTGTCATGGAAAGCTGAGATCTGTTCCCAAACTTGCACACCCACCTTGGTAAAGCAAAAGCCTTATAGCTCATCAGACTTTCAAGGAATTTGGGGGTCCATCTCTTATTCCTGAGGCATGCCCTTAGCTCCCTAACCCTATCAAAAGCTGCTTATTATGAGTACCCTCTGTCTTAATCTGCTCTGGCTGCCATAATAAACATCACAGACTGAGTGGCTTAAACAACAGAAATTTATTCCTCACAATTCTGGAGGCTGGGAAGTCCAAGGAGAAGGTACTGACCAATTCAGTTCCTAGTGAGGACTCTCTTCCTGGCTTGCAGAAGGCAGCCTTCTCATTGTCCTAACATTGCAGAAAGAGAGAGAGAGAGAGAGAGAGAGAGAGAGAGAGAGAGAGAGAGCGCGAGCGAGCGCTCTGATGTCTCTATAACCTCTTTTAAAAGGACATCAGTCCTACCATAACAGGGCTCTACCTTCTGATCTCATTTAACCTTAATCACCACCTTAAAGTCCCTATTTCCAATATAGTCACATTGGGGGGAGGGAGCGGGGAAGGGCTTCAACACATGAATTTGGGGGAACATGCAATTCAGTCCATAGCTTCCTTCTACTTGCATAGCAGTTTCTTTCTAGAAGGTGTTTTGATTAAAAATTATTTCTCCCATTTTTGGTCTATTTCCAGTGGTACTGATGGCTTCTGCCCAGCTGCTTCATCCTTAATATAGCTGGATGGGAGAAAGTAGGCTATAATATCTCCTACCTAAACTAGAACCTCCATTTTGTGCCTAGAGACTCATGTTACTCCGAGAAATAGTTTCATGTTTTTATACTTTGATTCAGATTTTCAAATCTCTGGCTCTGATGGCTATTCTAAGACCTGAGTGACCTGTGACTTCTTACTCCTGGAAGACCCATCCCACATTACATCAAACATATTAAAATGTATACACTTCTCACATTTAGTGTAATTTATAGATAATGACATAAAAATTGGGCAATAACCAATTGATCAAGTATTTGATTTGCAGATATTCAGTTTTACATTTATCAATTTTTATTTTTTGTATTTGAGAACAAATACAACTTTTCAGGGGTCAAATCTTTTTATAAACCCTTGAAAAACATACAGACCTTAGGCACAAGGCCAGCAGTGAATAGAAGGTTCTGACTGACACTTGGCAATCCACACTACACTGGAGGGTACTGTCAGGGTTCATCATGCCCTTTGGTTAGATTGGTTCATGCTGTTTGTAAACATCTATAATGGAGCTCATATACCCTTGCAAATTTCAATAAAATTGGTAAAATATAGAAAGACTTTAAAAAGCCAGATTGAACTGATTTACCTGAAATTAATTGTTGTATCTGCTCAACATAATCCCTTTGAAATTAAATAATTTTTAGCCCCAAACCAACTAAAACACTTCCATGCACCAGAGGTGGCTAAATCTAACTCTAGCTTTATCTGAATCTATTTATTTTATTTTCCTTTAAAATATCAAAGCAGAACAAGCTCTGCGAATAGGCATATGTGGCAGGGAAAGTCTCCTGCCTAAAAGAAAATGTGCTCCATAACTTTCTATTGCCTGAAATTATTATTAGAGATTTATTTCTTTGGCTAAAGGCTTTGTACTTGATTGAAGTTCTACTACTCCTGGGAAAAGTAAAGCACCAAATTTCATAAGTTATTTATACCTTTGTGGCTCAGAGTTGATCAGATTCATGTCTAAGAACAAATTTTAGTACTGGAAATGGAAGGCCATGGCCCAGGAGAAACAGTGAATGGTGCAAAGAGAGACTTTCACTGAGGATGAGGACAACTACAGAAAGGGGCAGAGAGGCACTGAAGATGCAACTCTGCCTCCAGGTCACCTGTGCTGAACAACTTATAAAGATGAGAGATGAAATGGGAGAGAAAGAGAAATACGGATTGGGGGCAATGGAATGCCAGAATGATATGAAGAAGAAAAAGATAACAGAAGAAAAGAGAGAGGATAAAATCCAGACACTGGAAGAATCCATTTTAAAACTGAGGAGGAGGAGATAAACAGAAAGAAAAAGAAAGAGCAAATAATAAACAGAAGTACAAGAAGAAAGAAGAAAATACGGAGTCCTAAAAATCTGAGGTGAGAAAAAGAAACCATGTGACTACTTGGAAAATTTGGAAGTTCTTCACCAGTACTTTGCTCTGGTTTTCCTGAGATAGGTTCTCATCTTTTTAGCCCTAGGGTCCATCCCTGGTCAGAACTGTCCACTTGATCTCTTAATTACCTATCTTAAAGTGGCAAGTGATGAACCAGCATTTACAGAGCACCCATTATTTACTGGCACTGAGCAAAGCACTGTTACTTCATTATCTCTTTAATCTTCTTATCTCTCCTATAAGAAGCTATTATTTCGTATCTTACTGAGGAAATTAGGCTCAAATTGTTTAAGAACTTTCCCAAGATCACACAGCCAAGCATTCTGTGTACCTGACATTTGAATTCATAACTGTCCATAAAATCAAACATGATTCTTTCTCTTCCACTAAGCTCTCCCCTATGTGCATTTTTGCCCACTAAGGGCCATCTATAGTCTAAATTATTATTACCAATCCAATCCAAGAATTCAGGGAACCATTTTAAATAAAATATTTCATCTAGTTACCCCTGATGTATTCCTCAGCTAAAGAGGTACAAATTTCTCCATAGCCCCATGAGCTCTACCTTGCAAAAGAAAAAACAAAGCTAGTTTAACAATTAACTTCTCTAAACTTTAATTGTCTCCTTGGATTATGTTGGCCTAAAAGAAAGATCAGTGCCACCTCTGCTATCTGCTCCCACTCTTGATTAAATTTAACATGGGCGCTCTTTCCAGAAAAAGAAGCACTGTTAATAATACATCACTGTCAATGCTACCAAAAAGAGAGTCCTTACAAGTTCTTATTCTCAAAATTATGTTTTTCTTCTCATTATTATCATAGAATTTCAAATGATGTTTCTTGTCTAAAATCTTAGGTAAAAACAAAAAGGGATATGAGATTACCCTATGAGTTTATTTTTCCTTGCTGAATATTGGAAGGAAGCATTGCTGAGTTTGTAACCAACTTGGTAGGTCTCATTCCTGGTATTTGTGTAATGCTACAAAATACCCCCACTGATTTCCTAATGAAATGAAGTTGCAATGAAAGCCATATGGAGGAAAGTGTCATGTTTACTGCCTGTGACAGTGTGGGGCAGGGCTGGTCTCACACATACACAGGCAGTATGCCATGGTCCCAAATAGCTCCATAACTGCCAGCTAGCATTTCCTCAGGCCAGGATATTGCCATGGTGGCAATCAGTACTGCTGTTCAAAATATTGTGATTCTCTTCCTTCCAGGCACATAACAAAATTATACTTCTTCAGTCTTCTCTCTGAAGCCAGGCATGGCCAAGTCCCTTGGTTTGGCCAGTGAAATATGAACAGAAGTGAAGTACGTCCTTTCTTTGTAGAAGCCTTTAAGAGCTACTCCATGAGTTGCCATATCCTGTTCCTGCCTTAGAAATCATGGAAGCACAATGAGAAGGAGACTCCTTCAGCCTGGGTCCCTGAGTGTACCAAAAGTGACCAGAGACCCATGCCAACCCATGTGGGAAATGGAGCATGAGCATGAACCACACTTTTGTTGTTATAAACAACTAAGAATTGTTTGTTTTTTTAAATTACTGTAGCATAACCTAGCCTACCTAATATTTTCATAAATTAGTATCAAGGAAAGGATGCTCCCCAAACAAAAAACTAATATTATCACTTCAACATGTAATTAGTATAAAAATTATTGAGGTCATATACTTTTTTGTACTGTCTTTGAAAGCCACAGCACATCTCAGTTTTGACTACTAATATTTCTAGTTCTCATGTGGCTAGGCTATCATACTGGACAGCACAGTAAAGAATGTAAGACACCTTCTAGAGCAACTGGTCAGTGGTTCTCAACACTGGCTGAGTGAAGAGCTTTACAAAGTACAGATGCCCACCCAGATAGGGTTGGGATTAGGGTGAGGCAAGTGAGGCACTTACCCAGAACACAAAACTTAAGGGAAAACACACACACACACACACACACACACACACCCTCAATAATAAAGACAAATAATACTATAATGCAATATCAAAAATAAAAATTAATGTAAAAATCCATGATAAACAAAATATCAAAATTTATATAAAAACATCCTGATTTTTTCCTTTGCCTCAGATTCCAATATGGCTCAGCATGGCAGTCAGTTGGTTTGGAGGGCCCACTCCAAACCAACAAAATCAGTATTTCTGGAGGTAGGGTTCAGGCATATGTATTCTAAATCACTCAGATGATTTTAATGTGCAGCCATCACTGAGCCATTTTGCTAGTTTAATATCTATCATAATGCTCAAATTTCCTGATAAAATGAGGAGTCAGTGGTCAATCATAATTCTGGAATGTGATATCTTTTACCAAATCTCCCCAAATGCCATATTCTTTTTTGTACTTCCAGAGATAAGAAGTTCTAATTTCACAGGGAAGCCTCTTCCATTATTGGACAACTCCAGTGTTAACTCTTATTTACTTGGAGAAAATTGTCAAAAAAAAAGTTTCAAACAAGAATAAAAGCATGCCTCTTATACAGATACAAAATTAAACATGTGATAAAGATTTTATTTAACAGAGAAGAGTTAGGCCGATGTTGATGTTAAAAGCATATTGCAATATACAGGTATATCAAATTAACATGTTGTATATATTAAATATACAAAATGTTATATGTAAATGACATCTCAATTTAAGAAAAAAAAAACACTATCCTAAAATGTATCTACTCCATATTCTGGAAACAGCCTTTCTAAATGTGCTTTTCACAATATTTACAGGTAGCTCTAGATTTCAATTCAAATCAGTCTGAGTGGTTTTAGTGCAGCACATTTTTTTTTACTTTTGTTTCTAACATAATATACTATTTCTCTTCTCTCTGTTCAAATTTTATAGGACAGACAAGGAACTGTTTTTATATTCTATGAACACCTGAAGAGAGACAGGTTGGGAATGTTGTGAGTATAAAGTGTATCTATGAGATGTAATAAGCTAACAAAATAGACTATAACAACCAACAAGAATGATGCTTCTCATACATCTTAATCAGCATGCTGATTTATTGGAAGTCTATTTTATTTTATTTACACCTTCAAGGATTTCATAAAATGACTTTAGATGTGTCATTGGGGGTTCATAAATATAATTGATTAATTATCCAAATCGATGAGCAAGAGTCTAGTTTCAACAACGTATTACACTCAAACACACACACACACATACACACACACACACACACACACCGCACAACAAATCTGACCCGATGATGAACCAGCTCAGATGCCGTGATTATGAAAGGGCAGTTGACATGCTGGCATGATATGCTTAGAAAAGAGTTCTGGTGACTTTGGCAAGATGCTCCCCCAAAAAGACAGGGTCTGCAGCTCCTCCTCAGATCTAGTTTCAGCCCTGATGCAGTCTTCTCAAGATACATGTCTGCTAAGAAGAGTCTTGCTGGCAGCACCCAGGAGGCATCTCTGTACTTTTCTATTTCCTGCAAATTTCTCTCCAAGGTATCTTGGAGAGCTAGCAAGGTTGTCTCCTCATCTAGGACTCAGAACTTCAGAGCCACAATATTGAGTTGTGTCTTATTCCATATCTTGGAAAATGGTTATTTGGTGCCTTTAAGTTATCCTAATTTATTGGGAAACTGTTTCTGCCCCATATTTCTCTTTCTTATAACATCTAAAGCAGCATAGTATCATGGCTTCACATTGAAACACACACACACACACACACACACACACACACACACACGCTAAGATTTGGTCTCAAAAAACTTAAGGGCCAATTCTTCTATTAAGCATTAATGTTTGCAAACAGCCTCAGTTTTCCCCCAGGTGCTCAGTCTCCTAGGCGCTGGTCCCAAGAGGTACACACAAAAACAGGCAAAGAAGAGCACAGGACAGGACAGGTCTCAACACCCTATCCAAAGTACGGCCCTTTATTTTACCAAAGCAGTCTCAGTTATAACAGGCCATTATCAGTGCAGTGATATTCATCCTCATCGATTCCTCTGAATTTATGAGATGCTTTGGTTTCTTCCCCCTTCGGAGCTAGAATGTGGCTACATTTAATCTAGCACTTACTGTCTTACATGCCTCTGATCACCTGGAAGGAGGAGAGGCTGGCTGTCTGAGTTCTCCCCTCCAGTCTCAACCTTTCCCCAAAGTCCCCACAAACATGCAAAACTTACTGGATCACACTGAAAGAGCCCCTTTCCTGTTCTTTTTAGGCTCTCTTCCCCACCTTTTTGTTGCACTGCCACGATAGCAACAGAAATGAGACCTCAATCCACAATATTACAACAAGCACACATTCATCTTATCCACCCAGATATTCATGTCCAGAACGATAATGGAGCCACGAATACTTCTGCTCATGTGCAAGGAAAGAGCTGCCCTTTGCTTCCCAGTGATGTTCCATCCTTCAGCTTCCTCCCTGCCCTACCCTTACCTATGAGAAAGTTCAAAAGCATTTAACCAACTGTGCCAGGCACAGTTCTAGGTGTTGGGCATATAGCAGTAAACCAAAAGAAAAGTCCTTGCCTTCATGAAGCTGAAATGGTGGTGGGGAGGACACTCAGTAAATCAGTAAACAAGTAAATATGGGGCAGTGTGTCAACTGCTGATAAGCCAGGAAAGAAGAGTGGCAGCTTACCAGTAACCAGAACACCAGAGATGAAGTATTTCCTATGCCACTCCCTCAAAACTTGTCACTTTGATGCCAGAGCTGTGGCAGGACAGAGGCTACCAGGAAGTTATTAGGACTGGGAGAACCAAGCAGTCAACTGGATTAGAAGTTGGCAAGCTGGGGAATAAGAAATTTGTATTTTCCAAAATTATGATTCCAATTAAGCAGACAAGGTTCAAGGTCCAAGTACATTTGTAATTCCAGAAATTCAGACAATAGTTAAGTACAAGAACTAGAAATTGGAAAAGAGATATAAACTCTGCCTTACCGGGCATTGGCTGGCATGAAAGGTAGACTGCAAAGGACAGGATGGGCTGGTACTGAAACTAGAAAAATCCTCATGCACAGGGTCTGAGGCTGGGAGGGGTGGGTGCCCTTCAGGATGGGAGAAGAGCAGCCAGGCAAGCAAAAACAAGGATGTTCAGGTGCCTAGAGGTCATCCCAAGAAGCAAGAAGGCTACGACATCAGGAAAGTTTCAACTACGAAGAGTAAAAGGACAACGTGAGAGCGAGGTGGAGGGAGCACAACCATAGGAGCCCAAAGGGGAGGCTGCTTTTAAAGACCCAGGATGGCAAGAGGACGGCATGAAGTAAGACCATCAGCAGGTTACAAAGTTCAACAGAAGGCGAAACTCAGGAGCAGGACCTGTGTCCTAGAATTGAAGGGATGAGACAAGGATAGAGTTAATAGGGCATAGGCAGCGTTCCTGAAGTATGGGCCCCTGGAAGTTTTATCCAGGTGGGTACTAGGGCACAGAGGAACCAGGCAAGTGGAAAATCATCACAGAATTTTGGAGACAGAAGGAGACTGGTTTTATCAAAAAAGAAACTCCCAATCATCAAACTGAGCAGCAAAGTTGACTTGATGCTGAAACCTACAGAATGAATAATTAGACAAAGAGGAACTTTCCCAGCTGTCCCTACACTTCCACCTGAGATTTTAGGCAAGGATGCCTTGGCCTACAGACTAGCTTTGGTGGCTGAAATAGTCCTGTTGGTGTACCTTCTAGACGGTTATTGCTACTCACACATTATACGGAGAAGGCACTGTTTACATGAGCCTCTTGGAAGACTCTCTAGAGCTCTGTCTGCTGTTTTCTGTCCCATCCTATTCTCATCTCTTACTGCAGTTATAGAACCAGAGAACATTAAAGCAAGGAAAGATTGTGAGACTCAACTGACCCGCAGAGTATGGAAGGGAAACTGAGGCTTAGAGAGGGGATGTGATTGCCAGGATCACGTAGTAGGTTATGTCTCCTGATCCTGCATCTAGTGTTTTTTTTTCACTATAGCACAATGACTATATTGTGTGGCACCTTGTGTAGGGAGCCCTTTTATGGAATATAAAGATTCTCAGCCTATTGTAAAGTGCATCACTATTTGTACAATTCTGTATCAAGTTAGCTAATTTACTTTTTCTGAATATTAGATAAGATTCAAGATCGTACCTGAAATTCTCACTTGCATCTCGTTGTGTTTTCTTGAGTGTAAGATAAGAGGGTAGAATTACAGCCAGTATATCAGGAATTACACTAAGGCATGGATGTGGAGGTTGAGAATAGATAATTTAATAGGCAATGGCCAGGAGACAGTCTTTATTTTCTAGAACTCATATTGAAAAAGAAAAGATGATTAGATATAAGCTTTTTTTTTTCTTTATCTTGCTTAATTTTCTCTGGAGCTTGAGGGAGATGCTTTTCATGAAATGGCTGGCTTTGTTTGGCTGTACTGCAATCAGGTCACATTGGGCAAAGAATGTTAGTTGGCCACCTCTTTAGGAAAGGTGAGAGCTCCAGGACAGGATGACCTTACAGACCAGAATTTTGTGGTTTAGCTTTGCCAGGATAACTTCATACCAGCTCCATTTATAATGGGATATTTCTTGGAATAGTGGAATTTGAGGAGAATTTAAGGGAAGGGAAAGTGAAGGAAATTCTGGAAATGAATTAATTAACAAAAAAAAGGGACTTAAAGTCTATCCAGCCTCTTGGTTCTCAACCTGGGAACCATGAACCCCAGCAGGATGAGAATGGATGATGAGAGGGGCATGAATGCATGTGTGGACAGACCCCTGTATCACACACACACACATAAATACACATGTATGCACACCTATAATTTATGGGTCTCAATCTTTAGTATATACAAGAATGAATCACCTTGGGATGGGACTTGATGAAACTATACATTCCTGAATCCCAAAACCAAAGATGCTGATTTTGTTGATCCAGGAGTTTTAGAAGCATTCAAGATCTGATATATTCTGACCCCGAGGCAATAAAATACAAATCTCAGTTTTAAATTATTGACTCTGAAGTTGACTTTGGCCATTATTTATTCTCTTAAAAGAAGAGATACTAATATTCAGTAGCTACAAGGAGTGTGGGTAGGCAGTCCTTGGACTTGGGGAATGTAACTCCAAAAGTTTGGAAACACCAATCTAGTCCATTCCTTCATATCAGAGACAAAGGAATGAAGACCTAGAGATGTTAAGTAACTTCCCCCAAAGTCACACAAGTTAGTGTCAGTACAAAGAGGCCTGGACTCCTGTCTTAGGGCCAGGGAAGCTTTCTACTCCCACCCTGACCCAAGGGAAAGCCCAATCAATCTGGAAGGCAACCATTCCAAAAGGTCTAAGCCTTAGACTCTTAAGATGACTTATTTTACAGGTAATAACTTGGAAAGAAGTAAACCCAAAGTTTTTTGCAGCTGCCTTACAGGCCAGCTACCTCTTTAGGTTCACCCCTCAGGCAGAACAATTTTTTAAAAATAAATCCATTCATTTAATCTATTCTTTTCCTTTGATAAAGAAAGTTCTAAAAATAGCTAAAAAAAATACCCTGGAGTTCTGTTTCCAACTTAAACTTACAATGATCTAGTTGTTTGAGAATGTTCACTGACCACAGTATAATTCTATAGGAGAGTCTGCAAATAAATCATCTGAAATCTTCTGAAAGTGTGTACTCAGCTTTATAAAGATGGCTGTCCATGAATGGGGGCCATGTTCTCCTCTGAATGTGGATGGGGCTCGTTTATAAGTAAAAAGAATCACTTGTATACATGAAAGAGAAAATAATACTAAGATACAAATGTCTCTTTAGACAAGGAAATTGTTAGGCATGAATTACACTTAGCAACAATTCTCTTTAACTTAAACAGTTTTTAAAATGTTTAAAATAAGTTAATACTACTGTTCTAGCTCAGGGGTAGCCTTTGCTAGGGATGACTGAACCTATTCCTATATTCTGCTAAGTTGATTAATAAAAAATATTTATTACACAAATTCTTTTTGTTGACAAGTTAAAACGGAGCCTCATCGTTCATATCTCCCTGAAGATTGCCACGTTGTGAGATTGAAAATACTCATTAAATTCCGTCACCAGACAGGCACAAATGAGAGGGTGATTGTTTTTAAGCATGTGAGGGGAATCATTGGTAAACTCATTTGTTTGGATATCATTAACAGAACAATCGGTGAGGATCTCCAGGGGGTCCTCATGACCTTTGCTCGCAATCTCTTCATCATCCATCAAGAAATATCAGCACCTAATATGCAAGGCGAGACCAATTTTAAGGTGAGGTGTTAATTAACTAACGATCCTGGTTAATTTCTATACAAGGGCTGAAAATACCTCATGCTGTATTGTAAACAAGTGCTAAACCTTCTTTTTTTTTTTTTATTGTAAGCAGTACATTTTTACAATATGCAGGGTCACTATTGTAAGGTTCCCACTGAACCCGTTAGTTAAATTTAATAGTTTGAAACTTTTTCTTTGAAATATAGTAGACTTGTTTCAACTTGCTACCATTTCCAAACCCAGGCTTACAACACAACGGGACTTTCAGATGTTGGAGGTGAAGCTGAAACATCACAATAGAGCCAAAACAGACTGTCACAACTAAAAATCCTGAATATAATTTCAATATCTGCCTAGGAATCCCTGGCAAGCCAATTTTCTAGAGCCAGAGAAGTTCTGAGACCATGCATTTAGACAGAAGCAGAAGAAAACCTCAGCACATACGTGAGCCGTCTGTCTACTCCACCCTGTTTCTCCAAAGTGGGGCAGATGTTTTATCACTAACCTTTGAAGCTTCCAAACGGCCTCCAAAGATGTTGGTTCACGAAATCCAGTCATGTGTTAATTGACTAGACATCTCCAGACTCTAGAAAACAGGAACAAGATCTATCCAAGAGTTTGTGAAATACCCCCTGAACAGAGATGAATACTTGGTATTGATCACCAAGTTTGTATCTGATTCCCAGGCTGGACCTTTATCAAGTTTGAATGGGTCAAGTAACTCAAAGGACTCAGTTGGAAACCACATGTCATTTTCCTCTTAAATGAAAAGCCCAACAAAAGCTTGATAAAAATAACATTTTTGAATACATTTTTTTTTCTTTGAGCTAGGGCCTGGTCCCTCTAGTAACAGTAATAATTATAATAATGCTTTATTCTTCAATATGATTTTTATGAATCACAAGATTGACCATTGCTTTTCCCACAACATGATTAAGAAGATTCAGTAAAAAAATAGGTCCAGTGTTACATCAGCTTTCACTGGTCATAAAGGATCTATGTTCATTATTTATATTCTAAGTTCCTACCATCTAGCATTATTGCATCTGTTACTGCTATGTACAAAATTCTGAGCCTGTCTGCATGTAATCGGTTTAGTCTGTCAAAATACAGCTAATAATCAGAATC
>CM053509.1:35835734-36036233 GCA_028627145.1 Eidolon dupreanum | reverse complement strand
CTCTCTCTCTCTCTCTCTCTCTCTCTCTCTCTCTCTCTCCCACATACCCGCCACCATGTGAGGATACAGCAAAAACATCATTGCCTGCAAGCCAGAAAGAGAGCTCTCACCAAGAAATAAATTGGCTAGCACCTTGACCTTGGACTTGCCAGCCTCCAGAACTGTGAGAAATAAATTTTTGTAGTTTAAGCCACTCAGTCTATGGCATTTTGTTACAGTAGCCTGGGCAGACTACGACAGCTGGTTTAGCCCCCAAAACCACAGATTTAGTAGACTCCAAGCTTAGAATGGAGGTTGGCAGAGCCAACTGCAGTTGACAAAATGAAGGCCATTTCTCTGCCCTTTGTCTAATTTTCAAAATTATCAAAAGTCTGATGTTCTTAAGTAGAATTTAAATATCTCATGATTTCTAGCCTTCTCAGGTTAATCATTGCTATCTTGATATTTTTACTCTTGCTAGAAAGTCTAAAGGTAAAAACATTAAATCTCAACAAAATGGGAATAATGAAAACTTGAAAAGTGGAATAGATTCATTTTGGATAGTATTTTCTGTTTACTATCCTTGTGATATTTTAATAAGTATTTTCATTTCAGTTTATCAAGGATTTATCAGCAAATAAAGGCTGAATAAAAATGGAAAGTAATGCAGAAAAAGAATTTAATAAAATCTAACACCCTTTCTTAAAAAAAGAAAATGCTCAAACAAATTAACAATAAAAAATAACTTCCTCATGCCTGCTAAGAGTACCTAGAAAAAAAAAAAAACCAAGGCTGGCATTATATTTAATGGTGAAAGACTGAAATGAAAGCTTTCTCCCTCAGAGCAGGAGCAAGACAAGATGTCTGCTCTCACCACTTCTATTCAGCACTGTACTGGAGGTTCTAGCCAGGAAAGTTAGGCAAGAAAAAGAAATAAAAGGCATCCAATTCAGATTGGAAAGAAGGAAATAAAACTATCTCTATTCACAGATGACACAATCTTATACATGGAAAATCCTAAAGAACCCAGAAACAATCTATTAGAACTAATAAGATTAGCGAAGTCACAGGACTCAAGATCAATATACAAAAATCTATTGTATTTCTATACATTAGCAATGAACAATCCAAAAATTAAAAAATATTTAACCCATTTACAATAGCATCAACAAGAATAAAATACTTAGGAATAAATTTAACCGAAGAAGTACAAGATTTGTCCACTGAAAACTACAAAACATTATAAAAGGAAGACCTAAATAAATAGAAAGATATTCTGTGTTTATAAAGTGGAAGACTTAATATTGTTAAGATGGCAACACTCTTTAAATCGAGCTACAGATTTAATGTAATTCCCATCAAAATCCCAGCTGGCTTCATTGCAGAAATGTACAATATAATCCTAACATTCATGGAGAAATGAAGCAACATAGAATAGTCGAAATAATCTTGAAAAAAAAGAACAAAGGTAGTGGACTCACACTTCTTGATTTTAAAACTTACAAAGCTATAGTAATCAACACAGGGCAGTACTAGCATAAGAACAGAGATATAGATCAAGGGAAGAGAATCGAGAGACCAAAATAAACCCATACTTTTATAGTCAATTGATTTTCAACAAGGGTGTCAAAACAATTCAATGGCAAAAGAACAGTCTTTTCAACAACTAGTGCTGGGATAAATGGATAGCTAGCTATAGAAAGTTTCACCTCTATTACACTGCATGTGAAAAATTAAGTCAAACACCTAAATATAAGTACCAAAACTATAAAACTCTTAGAAGAAAACATAGGTATAAATCTTCATGACCTTATGGTTAACAATAGTTTCTTAGATATGATACCTTAAGTCAGCAGTCCCCAACCTTTTAGGCACCAGGGACCGGTACTCCTATGAGAATCTAATGCCTGATGATCTGAGGTGGAGCTGAAGCAAATGATGCTAGTAGCACTGAGGAGCAGCTGCAAATACAAATGAAGCTTCACTTGCTCACTTGCTCACTTGCTGCTCACCTCCTGCTGTGTAGCCTGGTTCCTAACAGGTCATGGACAGGTACCAGTTCGAGGCCTAGGGGTTAGGGACCCCTGCCTTAAGTGCAAGCAACCAAAGTAAAAATAGTAAGTTGGACTTGATCAAATTAAAAACTTTGGTACATCAAAGGACACTATCAAGAAAGCAAAAAAGAGAAAACTTACAGAATGGGACATAAATTACACTTACTCAACTATAGGAAGATCAATAACCCTATTTAAAAGTGAGCAAAGGATTTGAATAAACATTTCTTCAAAGAAGATATATAAATGGCCAAAAAGAACATGAAGAAATGCTCAACATCATCAGCCATTAGGAAAATGCAAACTAAAACCATAATAAGATACTGTTTCACACCTAAGACAGATACAATAAAAAAGACAGACAAAACAACTGTCGACAAGAATATGGAGAAACTGGAACACTCCTATGTTGCTAATAGGAATATAAAATGGTGTTACTACTGTGTATAGTTTCACAGTTCCTCAAAAGTTAATATAAAATTACCATGTGACCCAGAAATCCCACACCTAGGTATATATCCAAGAGTACTGAAAATATATGTTCACGCAAAAACTTGTACATTTATGTTCATAGAAATGTTATTTATAATACCCAAAAGGTAGAAACCCAAATGTCCATCAACTGATAAATGGGTAAATTTCATTATATTATATGGATAATATTCCACACAATGAATATATAGTTATAAATCTTCATGACCTTGTGGTTAGCAATAGTTTCTTATATATGATACCTACGGTGCAAGCAACCAAAGCAAAAATCGATAATAGAGACAATGGAATGTGATTCAGTCATCAAAAAGAAATGAGGTTCTGACCCATGCTACAACACTGATGAATCTTGAAAGCAATATGCTAAGTGAAAGGAGCCAGATACAAAAGGCCACATATTGCATGATTCCATTTATATGAACTATCCAGAGTAGACAAATCCATAGAGACAGATAGTAGATTAGTGGTTGCTAAGAAGCTGGGGGAGGAAAAAATGGGGAATGGCTGCTAATGTGTATAGAGTTTTTATTTGGAGAGATAAAAATGTCTTGAAATTACATAGTAGTGATAATTGCTTGTAAATATATTAAAACCACTGAATTGTACCCTTTATAGGGGTGAATTTTACGGTATGTAAATTCTACCTCAATAAAAAGTAGCTAAATAAAATAAAATGGAAAGGTGCCATTTTTCTTCGTAGAAACTAATAGAAACAAAACCCCCATCATCCTACTAGCCATCATTTTAGGGTGACTAGAACAATGCTTCTCAAATTATCTGTCATGAAGAACCTATTTGTTTTTTTTTTATGACCTATCATAGATCAATACTTTTGTAAAATACAATAATGAATTACTAGGAAAATGAAAGAAAAAAATCAAAGATTAGTATAAAATAGAAGCCCATTTTTTTCATTATTACATTTAGTTGACATTAAAATTTCTATAAATGTTTCCAAGTTCTTACTCTCACTTTCTGTACTCATTTCATCAAGACTGATAACCAACAATATGTAGATGGATGCTGGTTGGCGGAGCACACTGAGTAGAAGAGGTCTAAACCATACTTAACACCAAAAAAGGGCAAATGCTTGGGGGTTGGGAAGAAGGGTTCTAAGAGGTGTTTAAGTAATAAATATTATTTTTATTGTTCATTTACAGGCCACCATTAATGATATTGAAATCATTCTAGGAGTAACAGAGGAAAACAAAATGAGATTTGAAGAAGAGCTACAGTCCAAAGATAATAAAAAACTCTCTAAACCTGATAAATGAATGATATTGAAGTCATTCTAGAAGGAGTAACAGAGGGAAAAAAATTAAATTTGAAGAAGAGCTACAGTTCAAAAATGACAAAAACCTCCTCAACCTGATAAATGAATGATCCTAGAATATATTACTGATTTTAGATTCTAATTTGGAGCCAAAAAAGGGCAACATTTCTTCTACTATTAGGAATAAAAGGAATGGGAGTTAGTTTGCTTTGTTTGCTAGGAGGTATATCAGAACAGATTATAATGTAATGTTCTTTTTAAAAAACTGTTTATTAAGTGATCTTATTTTACTTATTAAACCAAAACCTATTTGTGTTTTCACTTTTCCCAAACTCAGAAAGAAATAATCTAACAAGAAAGTTACAGTTCTTACTGATATCAGTTCTGCATCTACCTCTTTATAAACTTCAGTATGATGGAGATTTTGTTTGTAATGTTTTATAAAGTTTTCTCCTCCTATTTCTAATAGTAATTTGTCTTCTGCATTTAAAAAAAATAATAAAGGCTTAATCATTGATATTTGGCAAAACACAAATGTCTTTTTTATAAGAAAATTACATTTATTTAGATTTTTAAAGTGACCCTTTATCATTCATTGTGTTTTTATTGCATGGAGCCACTATTGTTTGTTGTTGCTATTTTCCAAAAAGTAAGGTGAGCCAACATCTAGTTAACTAAAGCATCAGAATGTATCTAGGTGGCAGTATCTGCTCTTAGTTTAAGAAATAGTGTAACTCAAGCCTTCTAGCCTGAACAAACATTTATATTCTCAGCTCCCTATTGAATACGGCAGTAGGATTTTTACAAGCTTAATTCAACAGTACCTTTTAAAGGGCAGATTGTTAAAACCATGCAGTGTTGACACTAACTCTCAGCATTTGCTTCGTAATTGTTCAAATATTTATACATCATCCAGCTTTAACAAAGGGTGAAAGAACTAAGTCACAACAGCAAAATCACATACTTGTTTTAAAGAATGATATCTTTTAAAATATTTGAGTATGTTGGGTAAATGAAGGGTATTTTTTACCCATGGGATTTCAATAATTTTTAAACTGTGCATCAGCCACAGGCTGAGTTACTGCAATAAAATTAACGTTAGTGTGTGTGTGTGAGCTTTTGTCTTGCTATAGTTGGAAATACATTAATTAGCCAGGTTTCCTGCCTGTGCTAGGTACTACGATGACCTCTTTTTCTTGCCAGATCGCTCTAATCCATATGAGAGGCCCATTGTCCAGACACTTGACGGATAGGAAGTACTACATGCCCATTAGAGTCTCGCCTCGATTGAAGCCAGAGCAACATAAGGTCCAAGAGACTCATTAGTTCACTGGCACAATCGTGTCCTGAGAGTAAATGAAACCCTCTGTCTCCTTATGGCTCTCATCTGCTCTGGACTTTAAAAGAAAACTGTCTCTGTTTTGTTCAGCACAGCAGTGGATCTTTCACACAGCGAGATCCCCTCTTAACAGTACAAAACTGTGAAATCCACCGGGGAAGTTTTGTGTGTGAATTTTGATTAGCACTCTTAAGCCTCAAGCTGCTGGCAATAGTCAATTGAGTTCACTCTCCGGTACCTTTTTGTATTTTTTTTTTTAACTCACATGATTGGTTTTTCAAACAATGCACTTTCCTTCTTTGCATTTATCATTGGCATACACCACCGAATGAATGCCTTGTTTCCAAATTCAGGCCGCCTATTCAGATTCAGGTCTCACTAGAAAGTGATTGAGAATAAGGTTCTCTACCTAAAAACCTACAGCTTCAAAATGAAAGGAGAAAAATTGATATAATAAAACAATCACTTCAAGTAATTAAGTGGAAGAAGCCAGAGGACCAGATTAAATTAGTGAAATGTTTTAATTACAGAACATTTGAAAAGAAGCATAGTCTATTATCTTTTAGCACATACATGCAGCAAAGACACTGTGCTATTGGTAAACTGATTTTGGAAAAAAAATCATATGTATGTGTACAATGTATCCTAAACCTTAATTAGT
The DNA here is from genome assembly GCA_028627145.1 of Eidolon dupreanum. Classification (NCBI taxonomy): domain Eukaryota; kingdom Metazoa; phylum Chordata; class Mammalia; order Chiroptera; family Pteropodidae; genus Eidolon; species Eidolon dupreanum. The sequence continues at coordinate 36,030,435 of CM053509.1, read as the reverse complement.
CAAGATGAATGACTTAGTTTTTACTACTCCAAACAGGAAACTGAAATTTTTGTCAATATGTGCCATTTTTCAGGAAGTTTTGGGGAGAGGCACACATTTAATAGTAGAGCTATCTTTGTATGAGAAATGACCCATTGTTTACACTGAATATTTGCAATGGTTCAGAAAGCAAATTGTATTAATCATTTAGGAGTGCCTTATTGGATTATGATAAGTATCTCCCTTTACATATCACCCACTCTATATTAATTTTAAAGAAAACAAATAGATGATATTTAATGATAAATTGTGCCATCTACTTACGTACCTTCCATTATCCACTAAGATTTACTTTTTATTGAACCTTTATTATGGACTAGGTGTGTACTGTACTAGAAGCATCATATACATTATTTTATTGCATCTTTCCAACAGCCCCTGTGAGTAGGTACTATTACTGTCTTTGTTCTACATATGAGAAAAAATGAGATTTAGCGAGGGTATCTCACCCCATGTCTCAAGCTAAATGAAAAGAAATTTGGGATTTGCCCTCTTTTACCACAAAGTCTAGCATGTTATGGAAAGTAGAAAGTTCAATATCACTTGTTTCAGATCATGCAAGGGATCTGTACTCTTTTATAACAAATGCGCTTACGTTGCTTAAAGTACAGGACAGCTTAACTTACACACACTTACTGCTAATAAAATAAACATGCACGATTGACAGCATTGTGAAGCATCACAAATATGTGATCAAAGAAATCGGGAGAAGAGAAAGTAGTGTCAGTGGAATTCTTCTGTGGTGATGGATCTCTAAGACTTTGGTGGAGGGCTGATAATGGGAAGTTGCAGCAAAGTTTGGAAGCTGGGAAATCATGCCCCATAGTTTTGTTTGAAAAATGGGTATGAGGTCACAAACTGGGAAAGAGTTAAGAAAGACTTCCAACAAGATGTAGAGTGATGTGGGAGAAGTTCAGGGAGCATTATTTCAATGATACCTAAGAATTGCAAGCATCCTATTTTTCAAGTATAAAAAGATGTATTTTACCATAAGTAATATATTAGTAACCATCTGAAAGCTATAACAATTAATAATCACTTGTATTCATCTGGCACCTTTCTTCTAAAGAGCTCAAAGCACTTTACATTTGTTATCTCATTAATTCCCAACACTGTCCCTGTGGGGAAGGTAATAAGTATTTTAACATTTAAATGTTTATCTTTCAGACTTTTCCAAGCTTACATTAATTCTATTTCCAAAATTGTAAATGTTCATTAGTTTTTTTTACTGTTCCTCTGGCTTTAATGTGCATAACAAATTTTTTCAACTCTGTACATGTACTAATCATAATAAATATGATTTGGAAGACTAAATTAAGTTGCCAAGATAATGTGAAGGTAGAGGTTGCAGGAAGGAAGGAAGCATTTGACTTTGCTTTTCTCAGTGGAAGAAGTCTGATCCAATCCATTGCAAGTGCAGATGAAATGTGCTGTGGCTCTTCTGTACCTCTTCCATATTCTATTCTTTCCAAATGGTGACCTCAGGAGGGTAAAACTGTATCTGAAAGCCTGAGGCAGATTGACCTACTATTTCTATCTTTGTTTTGTTAATGATTTTATCAATGTGGGACAGAAATCTGATGCATTCTATTAGGAGTTACATCCCAAGGAGTCATAGAATAATAAGGGCCAGAAACTTGTCTCCCAGCCCTGCCTCTCTGTGGGCTGGTCATACCTTCTTCAATTTTCTAACTAGAAAAATGGCAGATAGTAATACCTGCTCCTTAGGGAAGCAGTAGAGATTAATTGGCCAATGCTGAAAGACTGTTTCAAAGATAAAGTGTTCTACATAAATGTTTAAGTATTATTATTACATTGCTTCTTCAAATGGAAGTTCTAACTTTGAAATGTGATTATACACTTTCCCCCAAAACCTCTTGATAACCACATATATAGGTTTATTTTTCACTCTAACAGTCTAACTCATGGTTGTGAAACTTTATTGCACTTGATGGAGGGCTCTGGCTTTTATTAGTTTTAAACTGCTGGTTTCTGGGGCATTTATGTAAATGAGGGAAAGATACCAAAACAGTAAATAATAAGCATGTCCCTGCTGTTTAAAAATCTGTTGGTAAAAAAAAACAAAAACAAAAACAAAACTGTGTTTTATTATAAGACCTTAAACATAGCACAGAAAAATATAGCTTTGGCACCTATGCCTAAAATAGTGTTTTTGGTTTAGGGGTCTTTTGACTGTAGTCTCCCGAAGCATTTCTTTACCATTCTATTAACATTCTGTTTCACTTCCACAATTGTCACCATTTATATCACATATATGCATGTATGCATATATTGAGAGAGAAAAAAGTGAGTAAAATGCTACATTTTAAGATTTTTTTTATTTAACAACATGTTATAAAGTATACCAGATGGCTAATTATAGCTCCTGGAAACAAAAGGCCACACCCAAGTTTATTGTAGTTGCTTCATAAGGAATGTTTTGATGACATCATGGTCCCATAAACTTGACAATAAAACAGCAAACCTTCTATTGGTTGCAAAATAAACTTCAAATTCAAATTCAAATTTTGGTTCATTTAAAGATTCATGCCACTTTGCTTCCCAGCAGAGGACACAAAATACTTTATAATCATGGAAAAACTCAAAATTGTCTAACATACTCTTTATTTCCAGGTTCCCTTTACAATACTTTTCTACTCATTTCTTAGTTTTATTTTTTGAGTTGAGTATCTACAGCCAAATATCTATTTCTATATCTATATCTATATCCTGAGTCAAAAAATTATAGACCATTTGCAATAATAGTGAAAAACCAGAAAGGTCCAAATGTTCAACAACAGGGTATTGCTTAAAAATTGTGGAATAAGCATATTATACAATCATTTAAAAATCATTTTACTATACCTACTATATGATTCAGCCAGTTCACTCCTAGTCGTTTACCCACGAGAAAAGAAAGCATATACAAAAGACTTGTACATGAATGTTCACAACAGCTTTATCTGTAATAGTCATAGACTGGAAACAACCCAAATGTCTGTCAATAGATGGATGGATAAACAAATTGTGAGATATCCTTATAATAGAATACTACTCAGTAATGAAAAGGAATGAACTGTTGATAAAAACTCAAAGACATAGATGAATTTCAAAATAATATGCTGACTGAAAAAATCCAGACCAAAAAGAGTACATATCCATTTATATAACATTCTAGAAAATACAAACTACAGTAAAAAAGGAGGTCAGTTGTTGCCTAGGTATGGGACATGGAGCAGGTGAGTGAGGAGGAGCAAGAGGAAAATTCTGAGAGTAATGGATAGCTTTACTATTGACTGTGAAAATGATCTCTTTGATGTATACATATGTCAAAACTTATCAAACTGTACACTTTAAATATATGCAGTGTTTGAATGTCTATTATACCTCAATACTTCAAAAAAAATTGTTGTTTTTTAAAAATCATGTATTAGGAGAATATGTTCCATTAGAATAAAATGAAATTATATTTAATTATTAAGTGAAGAAGTATATTTTAAAACAGCATGACTTTTTAAAAATGTGTGCATATATATGAACACAAACACACACACACACACACAAGAGTGTAAAAATGAACCCACAAAATGTTAACAGTGCTCACTTCTTAATGGTGGCTTTTTCTTTCTGGATTTTCTGTTTTATAAAGAATGAGTTTTTAATTAATGGACCAAGTGAAATAAAACTTTAATTTGGGGAAGTGGGGAAAGAAAAATATATAAATGTCTTCATTATAAGTTCTGCTATCCAAAGTAATAATGAACTTAGGAACATGGCCTGGGAATATCATAACCACCTCCCTGCTCCAAGTTCCCAAAGCTGCCACCAGGTTGTAATGGCATGTTACCTAGCACCAATGATTGAATGTTTTATTCTGAGCTTAATGCCCTTAGTCTGAATATTCTAGAATCCACATGAGACAGTGACCTTAGTGCCATACCTAGTCATGCAAACAGAGATTCATAAAAGAGTAAATGCTTCTGGTCACCTGCAAATATTTGGAGGGATAGATGGTGATTAGGTGGCATTAGTTATTCTAAATGGGTATGAAATGTATACAACATCTGCTTTAGATTTAAATGTCTTAAATGGATTTTAGTTCTAACTCTTTCCTTAATGGACAAGTAATTTTTCTTCCCTAGCCCCAGTTTTCTGGTTTGTAAAATAACAAAGTGGAACTGATAGCAAACTTCCTCCTAGCTTTAATATTCTATGATTCCATGCCACCATCATCAAAGCATCAAAAGGACAAAATTTCATATATACTCAAAGAGATTTTTTTTCTGGCTTTCCCTTCAATTTATTGGAAATAATAGATGAAAATATTTTGCAACTTTGTGCAGCCTCTTAAGCTCCCCCATCTACTATCTTACATGGCTATGATTTTAACTGTTTACAAAATATTTTATAATTTTTAAATAGTTCACTGAAATGCAAATGGTTTTCTCTTAGAAGAATTATTTTGACTGATGATAATGCCAAGCCAAATACATCCTTTAGATTGAGATCACGTCTTTCATTTTTTTGGGTTTTCACTTTCTTGCACTGAGCTCTTAGGTACTGCTAATTCACCTAAAGTAATGAAAACATTTTATTTTGAAAGGATTTTTATCTAAACTAATATAATGTGTACCTTCTATACTAGAAGATCTTGATACAAAGAGATGGGATAAAAATGAGAATAAAAACTTTAAATGTGCATTTTTATCCCTGTATAAGCCAGAGGATGTCTCCTTTTTATAATCTCTTTGCAGTGACAGGATGGATAGCTGGAGTGCTATCTCCAAGCTCTTCTTTAATTTGTACCTGGACTCAAAAAGAGGTGGAAGATATATTTTGTAACACTCCATTGTTTTATGTTGCAGATGTGTCCTTAGAGCTGCATAAATGAGACATAAGATGGTGAAACTAGCTTTACCTGGCATCTTTAATCCCTTATTTTTAAAGACCTCCTAAAATGCAGTATTTCCTGGGCCACATCTATACATAAGCAGGCACAGCCTTTTCTAGAAAGTGTTCTGACATCCCTGTGGCAAGGCTTGAACAAGGAGCTGAAAGTAGGATGATTCTATATCTCTCTGTAAAGCCCACACTGATTATTATGGCTAAAATATTTGAAACTTCAATGTCAGGACAGAAATCTCTCTGCTTCCTTAATTCTCACTATTAACTCATAGATCCTTGGCATTAAATCTATGAAAACAAAAACTTATAGATGACATAAGTTTACTTTGTCTTTCAGTATGAGAGTTTTTCAATTTTTTTAATTATGGAGACATTTACTTATGATAAGAAACAAATAGGATCACATAGCTTCTTCAAAATAAATAAATAGATAGATAGATAGATAGATAAATAAATAAAAAGAAAAAAAACTTTTGAAAAACAGGAAAGCACCAGGAAAAAATTTAAAATCAACATTTCACTACCTGGTGATACCTAAGGTTTTGGGGTACATCTGCTATTGTTCTTACTGAAGACCTCTGCATTTGCCATTCCTTCTGCTTGATACAGTCTTCTCCCAGAAATCTGCCCAGCTCACTCATTCACTGCATTCAGTCTCTGCTCAACCACCACTAGATCAAAGAATTCCTTGCTGACCATCCTCCCTAATATAGCACCATCTTTACTCTCCATCCCCTTACCCTGCTTTATTTTTTTTTCAGAGTAATAAATAAAATGTGATATTACATAATAGATTTGTGGGTTTTTTTATTATTTATTGCACCCAGTGGACTACAAGTATAAAAATGTAACCCTAGTTCCTAGAACTGTACCTATCAGTAGTAAGAGTTGCTCAATTAATACATATTGCATTTGTTATTTTATCATATATTCGTTCCTATACGTGGCCTTTTATCTTTCTGTATATAATTTTTAATAGGGTCATATAAGGACATACTGTTTTGTAGACTGTATTTGTCACTTAGTAAGAAATTCTGAAGACACATCAGAAATTCTTACCCAATGTGATTTTAATAACAGCTTAAAGGATGTAATAATCTTGTATTGTTAGACCAGTACATGGGCATTTTGATGCATCCTTCAAATACATATCATGTTAATGTCAACCAGTTAAGATAATAATAATATTAACAATGCCTTATATTCAAATGGTACTTTACAGTTCACAAAGTATTTTCACATTTCACTTGATTCTTATGATAAACTCAAGTAAGCAGAGCAGAAATGCAGAGAGGTTAAATAATAAAACCTGTAATAGGGAGTCCAGACTCAAACCTAGGACTTTCTGTCTCTGCAGCCATGGTTCTTCCCTGTACCTCACTGTCCCTGGTTGAAGACTTCCTTTTACAAATGAGTGATTCATGCTTAGAGAGGGGGGTTGTGATGTGCCCAGAGTCACATAGCTTCTTAAGAAAGAATACAGATAAAGTAGAACCCAGGACTACTGACTCCCTATCTAAAGCTCTGTCAACCACACTATCTTTCAACTACATGCTGGCTGAATAAATTAGAAGAAAAAAAAATTCTAAATTACTGCATAGTCAAAACGGCGACCAAAGCATGCTGTTATACTTCTCTGAAGATTACACAGCATATGTGCTTGGTGCTGCAAAATGCCAACCTGATGACACTTGCAATCCTGAGCTTATTGGATGTGGCTGGGAAGCAAATGAGATTCCAGTGCCCCTGTTGCGCATAGGTGCTCAAGGAGCATTTCCTGCATGGTGGGGAAGTGCCCTATATTTACAGTATTTGATCCAGTTTAACAACAAGGTCTAATGTTAAAATTAGCCTTGTAAAAGTTTTTACCCTAGTTCACACAAAAACAAGATTCTGAGATTATGACTAGCAATTTTTCATAAGTTGATTTATCTGAATAAAACCTATAAGGTTTTGAACCATTAAACATTCGATTTAGAAAAAAACTTAGCATATGGAAGAATAAACTGAGAAATGGAACAGATTTGTTTCTTGTAATAATTATGAACAATATCTCAAACTCAGCATCCTTAGACCACTGGGCTGTGTAGGATGAATGTGCTAATTAATCAATTACTACCCAACAATGGACCCTGTTTATTTACTGAAATGCACCAGAAACGTGTGCAGAACTGGTAATTATTAATCATCTTCAGTAACAAATATGACTCAAGTTCACCTTCATATAATTAATAGAGCATGTAGTTAGCTTTAACATCTTGCTTTATTAGGAATAGCAATAAGGAATAAAAAAAAAGAGCTGAACCACAAGTTGTAGTGAACTGAAATTCTGGTTTGGACTAAATATGCCTCTTATCCATAGCAGCCAAATTATGGCCAGAAGCCTTCTCCATTAAAACCCAAGTTTTAAAACTAAACTTTTAAATTTGAATAAAAATTTGGACTTATGGAAAAGAATTCCCACATACTCTTTATTCAGGTTCCTCAAATAAAACCTAAGTTTTAGGGCTTGATCACTTAGATTTGGATCTTTGTTGGTGGTGCCCAAACTCCTCAATGTATGGCTCTCAATTTTAAAGGCATTTTAAAAGTACTTTCAATATACATAGAAATTGTTTTTATAACAAATTTTGCAAGTGATTCAGTTTTGAAAAATCATTTTTTCCTTGCCATTTTTTTTTTTTTGAGAGTCATCATGTAGGTCCCAAAATTTTCTTTGACCCAGACAAACTTCTGAGCTAGATGGGCTATATTTTGGATCTTGAATGCTATTTCCTGTGTCCCTACTGACTGTGTAACATCTAAGGAATGTTAAACTTTGTCAGCTACATTTACACATAAGTCTGGCATCGTTTGACTCTTTTTAACTCTAGTCAAAGCATGGGGTTTTGAGTCCTGCCGATGTTAAGTTCAAATCTCAGCTCCACCGCAGGCCTGCTCTGTGACTGTAGACAACCATTTTAACCTCTCTAACTTCTGATAATCAGTTTTCTCAGCTTGAAAATGAGGAAAATTAAATGTGGCTTGGGAGCGTTGTTTAAATAAAACAATAGATGTAAACTATCTAACAGGAATAAACACTCAGTAACTAGTAGATATTATTATGTTGATGTCATCATCCTCTGTAGCCACTTTTAGCTTAAGAAACAAATGTGCTTGTTTATTCACACACAAATAGAAAGCTATAAAGCTATTTCAAAACATGGAATCTGCAAATGTAGATGAACACTTTTCAAAGTCTTCTCCTGAAAGGAAGAATCAGACAAAATTTAATTCCATTGCACAGTAAATTAGAAACCTGTCCCATCTGCAAATACCAGTGGAACATCACTTCAAAAACCTAAACTGACAAATCATAAATCAGGGTGGACTACAGTATTTCTATTACATAATGATTCAAGGCCCCTTTAAATGGAGAGCTCCCTTAGGGCATATCCATATTTGTTTATAGATCATTAACTACTTGACAGTGAGACTGGGAAGGGGGCATAAAGACTTACAGCTAAGATACTAAGAGCCACTGTTGTTTTAAGATCAGCAATAAAGCCCACATATCTTAAGAATTTGATATGAAAATATGATTTGTGCTATAAAATGTCATATGCATCTCATGGATGTATCTGTTGGTCAAATAAGGCTCATATCACAAAGCTGGAAACATAACTATAGCCCATGTGACAAGGTGAATTTACTTGGCTGTGTTTTCAAATGCTTCCTCAAATGCTGAGTACATATTATGAAGACTGGTAATATTGGAAACATGCCCATAAAATGGATTGTGTTCTCTACCAGCATAAATCATTATCTAGTTTCAAAAACTCACAAATATGTCTCCTTGCCACCAGATTCTAGCAACCATAGCAGAAGAAGGGAATAGAAATGTGTCCTAATGAAAAGCTCACTGAAAGCTATGAGGCCAGAATTTTGATTCTTGATTCTGGCATACTATTTTGAATATGTTTCTTACCTATTCTGTAGTTTAATTTCTCCAACTACCAAAATTAAAATTTTAATTAAATTAAAACCATTGACCCTACATATTATAATTTCTTTCTCTAGCATCCCTCAAACACACTACTTCTATTCACTTTACCCACTTTTTTTTTTCAGTTATTCAATGAGCAGGACACCTACCATGTACCAAATACTATCCTAGGTAGTAGATCACAAAGGTTAATAAAACAGACATAAATCTCTGGCCTTAGGAAGTTTACATTCCAGTAGGGGTAAAACTTGAGAGTAGTTTAGACACAAGAAGCTTCTGGATCAGATTCTGCACCATGTTCGTGGTAAAATGTTTTACCAGAGTAATTCTTCTTGCTACTCATTGAAATAGTAATCCCAAGCTGCCAGCCTACTCCTTGCGGGGGGGGGGGGGGGCTGTCAAAATATCACTCAGTTCCACAGAAGGTCTCAAGAAGATCTAGAAAAGAATACAGCAGTTCTTTCCTTTCCTAATGACTTCTGCCATAACTCAGAACTTCTATGAGGATAATTTTGCATAAAATCAATGCATATTGTCTTTGACTGGGCAAACACAAAGATATACAAATGGAGCAGCAAGCAGTGTTTGCCACTATTGAGAGTGGAAAGAATTAATGAACATTCATCCAGCTGCAGGGGTTACTCACCACCACCTCCTCTGGTGTTGAACTTGGCTTAGAGGGCACTGAGCCATTAAGCAGCCTTGGGTTCCTAGTAGATTTGGGTGGCTCTTTTGGGTATCTGTTTTTAAGTTTCAAAGCATGCTGGAATATAAATCATCTTCATAGTCCTTCTTTCCTTTAACCAAAAGTCCTTAAGCCTCAAATTGGAAATAAAATCCCAAATATAAACATTTCTATCCCTTTTTCATAAGTTCTTTATCTTTTACCAACATGTTGACATATGCAGCCAGTATGTTGCCCATAATTCTCCCAAGAAAATCACTGAATTAAAATCTACATGCCTACTCTACTCTTTCTTAACTCACACTGTTATAAATATGTGAGTAAATCAGTATCTCACAGTAAGGCTATAAAAACAACATGAGAATACGTACTCTGTGTGTGTTTGATCATGTTTGGGTCATGTCCACTATATATGTTCTCTGTACATACTTCTTCCTAAACACTAATAATAGGATATGTTAATATATAATTGTACCTATAGAACTCAATGTCTTTTTCAAACATTTTATTGAAGTATTATATACATATAGTATAGTACACATATCATATGTGTTCAGTAAAAATAATTTTCACAAACTGAACACATCCATTTAACTAGAATCCAGATCAAGAAAGAATAATTTGTTGGTTCATCAATTCTAACAAATGTATCACTCTGATGGGAAATGTTGATAATGAAGGAGGCATGCAAGAGACAGGGGATATATGAGAACTCTCTCTACCTTCCTCTTAATTTTGCTGTGAGCCTAAAACTACTCTAAAAACCACAAAGTTTCTCTTTTTTAAAAAAGCTATAGAAATAAAAGGAGAGAGAGAGGGAGAGGGAGAGGGAGAGGGGGAGAGAGAGACAGACAGAGAGGAGGGAATAATCCCAGTCCCCCAGAAGTCTCCTCATACTGCTCTGGTCACTGCCCCCCACCCCCACCCCTGCAACCCCCTAAGAATGACCACTATCCTGCCTTTTAATAGCATAAGTAAGTTGTGGCCAGTTTTTTAGTTTATATAAATGAAATCACATAGTAAGAACTTTAATGTCTGGCTTCTTTCACTCTTATGTTTGTGAGATTCATGAATGTTAAATGTGATTCTATGCCATTCCTTCTCATTGCTGTATAGCATTCCATCATGTGAACATGCCACAATTTGTCTATCTACTCTATCATTGATAGGCATCTGAGAAATTTCCAGGTCGAATATTACAAATATGAGTAGTGCTGCTTTGAATAGTTTAGCACATGTCTTTTGGAAAACACACACACACAATTTCTCTTGGGTATTGTTATGGACTGAATGTTTGTGCCCCTTCAAAATTCATATGATGAAGTCCTAATATGTTGAAGTCAATTTTTTTTTTTGACTGTACACCATCGCATGTTTATTCCGCAGGCGTTACAGGCAGTCCTGTATTTGGAGGTATAGTACATGAAGAAGTGATAAAGATTAAATGAGGTCATAAGGGTGGGACCCTAATCTGGTAGGGCTGGTGCCCTAAACAGAAGAGGAAGAGACAGACACCAGAACTAGCTCTCCCTGCTATGGAAGAATATAGCAAGATGGAGCTGCAAGCCAGGAAGAGAACTCTCACCAAGAACTCAATCAGCTGGCATCTAGATCTTGGACTTTGCAGTTTCTAGAGCTGTGAGAAATAAATCTCTGTGGATTTTGTCATGGCAGCCTGAGCACACTGGTACAAATATATACCTAGGAGTGGTATGGCTGCATCATAAGGTATACATATAGGCATACCTCAATGATATTGTGGGTTTGGTTCCAGACCACTACAATCTGGGAGTCATAATCTCTTTGCTGGTAGAAGATCTTGCCTTCAATGTGTAAAAAAGCAACAAGTGTGAAGTGCAACAAAGTGAAGTATGAAACAACAACGTATGCCTGTATATTCAGCAGTGATATATACTATCAAAAATTTTTCCAAAGTGGTTGCCAACAGTGTATAAAAGTTCTAGTTGCTGCATATCCTCACCAACACTTAGTGCTTTCCATCTTTTCTACTTTAGCCACTTTGGTGGGTATATAATGTTATTGCATTATAGTTTTAATTTCCATTTCTTGGATGATTATTGAAATTAAGCACTTTTTCACATGTTTATTGGACATCTAGATGTTCTTCTTTATGAAGTCCATTCAGATACTTTGTCCATCTTTCTACTGGATTGTCTTTTTTTAATCATCTGTTCTAGATTCAAGTGTCTTGATGGATATATGTATTGCAAATACTTCTCCCACTCCGTGGATTACCTTTTCACTCTCTTAATAGTGCCTTTATGTGAACAATAATTCTTAATTTTAGTATATTCCAATTTATCAATTTTGTAGAACTCATTTTTAACATGTTTTAAACATCTACAATGTCTTAAATGTCTTAGGTGCCTTTAAAACAAAAACAAGAAGGCTAAGTACCTTCTTTCTAAGGAGCAGCATGATATTATCCAGGCACATGTTAAGTGCTGTACACAGTATCACTCACTGTAGTTATTTAAAGGGGTTCTAAGGGATATGCACTTCTCCTTGCTTTATGGAAAACTAGATATTCATGTATTTAACCCTTATTTATTGGACACAATATTTTTTAAACTTTGACTTAGGCTTTTGAATACCAACTTCTAAGTCTCTTTGTTTCAAGGCCATAAAGAAGTAGAACTGAAAAGAAAATCAAGCATCTGATCTGAGTTGTGAAGTTTTGATAAATTGTGTCATTTCTATTATGGAAATGGCACCATATAATCTTAGTCAGAAGATATACCTAGAAGTCATGTTCTCCAGCTCTATCTTTAGGTTAGGGTAATACTTCATTCAAACACTTTTGAATACCTGGGAGTGATCCACCAAATATCTGCTCTCTTTGAAGGAATTTCCTACCTCAGAAAAGAGAAGGAGATACTCAGAGAGCCTTGGATTAGGGAAACCCTCATCACTGATGAGGTTTTTCCAAGAGAGCATCTTCCAACAGAAATTTTTCAGTTCCCTAGCCAATGGTCCCCAACCTTTTTGGCACCAGGAACTGGTGCACCTATGAGAATCTAACACCTGATGACCTGAGGTGTAGCTGAGGAAGTGATGCTAGCACTGGGGAGCAGCTGCAAATACAGATGAAGTTGTGCTCGCTCACCTCCTGCTGTGCTGCCCAATTCCTAACAGGCCATGGACTGGTACCAGTCTGTGGCCTGGGGGTTGGGGACCCCTGCCTTAGCCCTTTTCCCGAGGTTTCATGAGAGAATACAGTGAAACTTATCTAAATCTAAATCCCTGTTTCTCTTTATCAGTGATTTTTACCTTTTATGCTATAGAACCTAGGGTTTCTGAGACATACTTCAGAGACTCCACAAATGTTTGATTCAAATTTCATTTTTTTAAAAACTATATTTTTATATTGCTAAAAGAGAAAGAATGCCAAAATTTAACATATTGCAAAACTGCCTCACATTGACTTGAGATTGTCATTTCGGTGTAGATCTCAGAATTAATCTGCTCCTATAATCTTTGTAATTGATTTCAGGATTTCAAGGTGAATCATTTGAAAATCACTCTTATTAGCATTTACTTCTCTGGAGGCATTAGGGTATTCTTGGTAGTATACAACCAAAACAGAGAAAAAAGAAATAAATTATCCCGAGGCTGATATAACTGCGACTGTTGTCCATAACACCAACTTCAAAATTTTTTAAGCACAGAACAGCAGGGTCAAGAATCCAGTGGCGGTGGGGCCAGAAAATACATTCTGAGCTTGGTTCTGCAGACTTTCTATTTATTATTTTAGCTGCCCATTTCTTTCAAATAAATTCCTTTTTATTTTTTGCTAAAAAACAAACAAACCTCCCAAGACAACAACAAACCAGCCTCTTTGTTTTATTTACCTAAAGTTAACGTTAAAAATTTGAACTTATAAATGCTCAGTAATAAAACACGTTTTCATTCACTTTATATGCTGAGGTTCTGTGACAGATTTTGTTTGAAAAAGCACTCCAATGCTTTCTAAAATTTAATTTGAAAATCAAAGTACTGAATCATCTTCCTGACTCCTGTCCAGCCACTTCTATGCCAATCTAACTACCTAAATGGCTCCACCTAAAAGCTTTTTTAAACTATTATCTGATAGGGAATTCCAAAAGGTAAAGCTCAAATTATTTGCATGACTACAAGATTTGTGCCCTCAAGATCTGGCACATGGTAGCAGGTGCTTAATCATTGTTTGCTGAATTAATCAATAAAAACTGGAGAATGTAAGAATGCAAGATAGCCACACTATCTTACATTCCTCATGAGTTTCAACAGCAATAATAGTAATTGTTATATGGTGCTTACACATAATTATCTCATTTACATACAGTGCTTTCCAGACACGTTATACATAGATTAATATGTAATAGATTAATAATGGAGACTGAGGATTATAAAGGTTTCTAACTAAAACACTTCTGGTCCGGCATTCACTAGGCTTTTAGGAGAGAGGTGGTGGTACCCATTAGGCACTGCACAAAGAGAAGTGGGACTTTTTTTAAAATAAACTTTTTATTTCGAAATGTCTGAGACTTAAACAGCGAACACGACAGTGAAGACCTAAACATAATAATTCTCCCTGACTTTACTAGCCAGTGCCTATCTGGGGCTTGGCTTTTAACTCATTTTCTGAGGACACCTCGTGCGTCTCAACAAAGCCAACCCAAAGATTTCACTTAAGGCAAGACTTACTCAGACCAGGGTGCGAGTTCTGCCACTCACTAGGACGGTTATTTATCTTAATTTTCCTGATACCCAAAGTGATAAAACCTGAACCATGTTACCCAACCAGTTTTTTAAGACCAGCTCCACGGTTAACTACTACACCAGGTCACGCACGATGATTTAACCACCTCCTCTACGATCCCTGCGCGAATCACTGATGCAACCCCCACCGCTCGCTCCGCGGGAGGCCGCGGGATCTTCGTGCGCACGCGCCGCTGCGCCCGGGGGCTCTCGCGCGCCCGCGCGGCGCCCGTTGGGCGTCCCCGCTGTTAGCTTCTTGGAACGGGCGCGCGCGCGCGGGCGTTCTGGCGACCCCGCCCCCAGCGGCGCGCGCCCCCACGCGCCGAGGGGCGGAGGAAGCGGCCGAGGCCAGCCATGGAGGCCCTGCGGAGGGCCCACGAGGCCGCGCTCCGACTGCTGCTGTGCGGGCCCTGGGCCTCGGGCGCCGCCTCCCACCCGAAGCCCCGTGCCTCGGAGGTGCTGACGCGGCACCTCCTGCAGCGGCGCCTGCCGTACTGGACTTCCTTCTGCGTGCCCTACAGCGCCGTCCGCAACGACCAGTTCGGCCTCTCGCACTTCAACTGGCCAGTGCAGGGCGCCAACTACCACGTTCTGCGCACTGGCTGCTTTCCCTTTATCAAATACCACTGCTCCAAGGCCCCCTGGCAGGACCTGGCCCGGCAGGACCGGTTCTTCACGGCGCTCAAGGTCGTCAACCTCGGTGAGTGGCCCGGGCCGGTAAAGCATGTCCCACCAATGGCCCCAGTTTTCAAAGCACGCTGACAAACGTTTTCGCTGGGAGGTCAAGACCCCGGCCCATGGTCAGACCGCGTAGCTCCCAGTGCAGCTCGCCTCGGTGCTCAGGCTAGACACGCTTCGCCCCTTGCTGTCGGATATCCCAGACACTGCCACGCTGCACCCTTCTAACACTGGCCTTGGCTCTTTTTAATTCACCACCCAGTAGGTGCTTATCAAAGCCAAGTTGTTGCTACTGAATTGCCCCCGCCCCGGAAAGTGGGATCTACCCACAGGCCTATACTGCATTACCCCTGTGGAGGGAGCATTATATCCTCACTTCTTGCGGCCCTGAACTGGGATGACCCTACTACATTGGGCAGTAAGGAGGTATAAGCCCAAAGTAGCTCTGAAGTTAAAAAAGCGTTGTTGCAGGACAGGATTTTTTCTCATAAACATCACTTAGTGTGTATGTTCCTATTCTAAAAACTGGAACCACTTTTTAAGTTTGTTTTCTTTATATAAAATCCCAGCAATTTCCTTTTACTAACAGCACTAAAGATTTTCACCAGTCATATTAGCTTCCTCAGGTGCTAAAAGATACTTAAAAGACTCTGCCTCTTTAATATTTGTAGGTTTTCATGGAAATATTCTAATTCTGAGAGTATTTACTTTTGCTGGATGTTTATTTTCATTTGGTTAATGACAAAAGAGGGATGAACATTGACATGGGTGTATCTTTTATATATAGGTCAGTGAAAAAAGGCCTCAAGATGTTTTTAACCTGTTAATAGCTGATATCAAATTAATCCAGATTTCAGTAATTCAAAATCTAAATGTGGAAGCTGAACCATGTTACCCAAGCAGTTAAGACTAGAGTTAAATCTAAAGCAGCTGTACTTGTGTTATATAATAGTCTGATAGCTCATTAAATTTAAATATGGTATGTATATTTTTGCTTATAATAACTCACATATGTCAGTCATGGGGCTTTTGAGCCATTGCTCCACTGAGACTGTCCTGGGTTCAATCCAATAAGGGGAAGATCATTTAGCAATGTGTAATCCTTTAAAAAAAAAATGTCTTATTGTTTGGCTGATGGACTATATAGAGCAGTGGTCCCCAACCTTTTTGACACCAGGGATCGGTGCTCCTGTGAGAATCTAATCTGATGATGTGAGGTGGAACTGAGGCATTGATGCTAGCGCTGGGGAGCGACTGCAAATACAGATGAAGCTTTGCTTGTTCACCTACTGCTGTGTGGCCAGGTTCCTAACAGGCCACAGACAGGTACTGGTCCAGGGCTTGAGGGTTGAGGACCTATGATATAGAGCATGCCCACCAATTTTGAGGTTGATACAAACTTGAGAGGGTGAGGTGACTTAGAAAATTCAATTCAAAATTATTTGGAAAGACTGGAGTGATGACTAGATTCAAGAAGAATAAGTTTTTTTAAAAGTTAATTTTAACATTTTTCCAAATCAGGAAAAAAAAAATCATTCTTCCCAAATGAAAAGAGTAATAGGTTAGGAAAAGTATAACCAGACAGAAAGTATAACATGAGCCAAATGCATTCTTTAAAAAAGTTTTCACCATTTGAAACCTAATACTTTAGGAACATCTTGATGGTTAGGGGCTTCTCTTTTAAATAGAAATCTAAAGTAGGATCCCAGAACATTCTCACAAAGAAAAGTTAAAACCTTTTGATGAAAGAAACAACAGTTGTAGTTTTTTATGTAGAAGAGAAGGTGAAGAGTGATTGGTTTTTGTGGTCTTTTAGAAATTAAAAATCCTGCTTAGATGGGACCAAGAGTTTTAAGTTAAACAAAACAGAAAACTTCCTGCTCATGCATGCTTTAATATAACTTAGCCTATACTGATAAAGGGAATTTATTTTTGGACTTATTGAAGAGTAGTGTATTCACCAGTTTGGTAACGTTTATATTTTTGTCTGAAGGTAGAGAATGTGAATTAGATAATAGGATTATTTCCTATTCCATGATGTACCATTGCCCTTCTGGATCCTGAAGTGCATGTTCCATTAATAAAAATACTCAGGATTTTATTCATCTTCTTTCCTTCCAAATTAGAAATGATCAGAATAATTCATTTTTCCATTTTGTAAATAATAAAAATTTCTCACTGACCTGTTTGTTCTTTCTCCTCCGCCTTTCCTTCAGTGGAAGCTGACATTTTACTAACGGTTTATCAGTCTGAGAATCCTGCTGGGAAGTAGATTGAGATTTAAGAAAAGCAACTCACCATAAAATGAATGAGTAATCGGAGACTTGCTACAAAGTTCTAATTTTTTTTAAAGTACTTAATTTGACAGTGGTTTACCTACTTACTGTTCAGCTGACTCAAAATAAATTAATATGCAAAGAACTGACTTTCCTTTTCATTTTGATGTTATGATATGTTTCAGTCTGGAAAAAATTTAACTTTTCATGGAATCTTATAGACTTTAAAGTATATGTGCAATAAATAAAATTGTTTTTTAAAAATGTGTAAATATATAAATGGCAAATCCCATATAGTGTATTAGCCTGACTCCATTAAAGTGACTGCAGAAGAAAAGAATAGACTTTCTGACGCCTATATCCCAACTCCATCCCCTATCAAACAGCATTACTGGTAATGGTTCTTAGTTGTTTCTTAATAAGAGATAATATAGTTATTAAGATAGTAATCTTTGATCAGTCCTCCATTTTAGCTGAAAAAATGTTGACCATTTGATTTAAAAAGTATCATTATTTAACTGAAAATTGATAAATACTATAAAGCAAACAAAATTTTTATTGTCACCTGCTATTCCTTAAATTTGTTTTAGAATTGATTTAAATGGCATATTTGGTCTACTTTACTCTCAGTATATTTAGAAAATTAATAATGGTTTCTAGAGCCTGTTTTCTTCACTCCACTGATTTTCAGCTTTTGAAGCTGTGATATCATATTTTAAATTTATTTTTTATTTCAACTGTTCCCTCTACTCTTCACTCACTTCTACCTGTCTGGTTCTTGTCCACTCCCTCACCCCAGGCCCTACTTGTCTTTTTTTCCCTTTTTGGTTAAATGATTTGTAAATAGCTTTATGTTGCTAGCTTTATGGATTTTTTTTGTGACATTCCCTTGAGCATTTAGAGATTCTTTGGGGTATTACCAAAGCAAAAAAGGTAATAAACTGTAAAAGGTTTCATAGCAGTTCCAAGGAACCCTGTGATAGTGACAAGCTTTGACCCAGTATATTCCTAAAAATAGAGATGTGCCAGCCTGAATGGGCATTTTTGCCTCTTCTTGTTGCCAGCTAGTGATGCTTATCCTGATTCATCTTTGGCATCACAGTGGCTGGAAGACAGCTTCAGGGAATAAGTACGAAGTAGTTCACTGCACTTATTTACTCAAAAAGCATAACACAGCAAATATACTTTTGCAGAAAAATAAGAAAATTAGCAATATGATTAGTCCTGAGTTTGTATTGATTTCCCTGTCAACTAGAAAGTGATATTCCAAATGGACAACTCTTTTCAATTGTTATTTTCTAACTCTTACACAGCAGCAATAAAATACTTCCATAGAGCATATATATTATTGATTCATGTGCCTGTGGTTTTATATGCTTTTAATATATTAATGGTTAATTTTAAATAAGAATCTTAAAGATAAGAATTGTTAAAGTTTATTTCCAATGTAGTATCATATACATATTCAGGCTTAATCCATGTCTCAGGGTAGTATATGTTTAGTTTCATGTGTCACAAATGACAATCTCAAATATAACAGCAAAATCAAATGGAAATATTCCAAGGAAGAAACACATTTTTGGAGTCCACTATATACCTATTCGTTTTCAGAGCAGTTGTAAAAATACTAATGAGATTGTTTCTTTCTCATGACTGTTGTACTAAAATCTTCCTTAGAGTTAGGCTTTACCTTAGTTTTGAAGATAGCTATTTGACCCAGTTTAAGTTGTACAGGGTTGCTGTCTAACGTAAAGTACAGTAAAGTTGACCTAATAATCTTAAGTCCAATAACCAAGAGTATCTACAACTAAATTAATGAGTATTCTCTGTTTGCTTATTTGTGAAAAAATATAGAATTATTTCATAATTACTTGGAGGTAATGAATTAGTGCTTATAAATTGCTTTGAATTAAAATTTGTACCAGCCATATCTATAGTTTTAAAAATCTCTAGGGTCACACAGTTGTTACTGTATTCCACAAACAGATGAAATCGAGATCTTTGAGTCAATATTTACTAATATTTTTATAACTTTATAACTTGTTGACATTGCTAAAGAATGCTGTGTAAGTTGTGCTATGGCAAATATATGAGTGCATGATTAATAAATATTGATCTTCATAAGTAACATATTCATTTGTTTTTTAGGTATTCCAACTTTGTTATATGGACTTGGCTCCTGGTTATTTGCTAGAGTCACAGAGACTGTGCATACCAGTTATGGACCAATAACAGTTTATTTTCTAAATAAAGAAGATGAAGGTGCCATGTATTGAAAGTGTGCATTGGAGAGCATAAATATTAGTGGATTTTCTCTAGTGTGTATGTGCAATATTTATTTTTGATCCTTTAAAATAAAACTTCTGCAAACACCTTGTTCTTTTTATGATGTCTGATACTTTAGGATGAATCATTGCCCTCAAGAGGCAAAGCTTTTCATACATCGTTATAGATTACGTACTCTCTTTAGCCAATGGGAACTCAAAACACGTGAAACTTATGCCAGTTTTTTCTTAGAAGTAGATTACAGATAAAAAATGATTATAATATATATATATATATAGATCCTACAGTTAGGCATTAACAAATTCTCTTTAAAGAGAAAATATGGAAACCC
The DNA here is from genome assembly GCA_028627145.1 of Eidolon dupreanum. Lineage (NCBI taxonomy): Eukaryota > Metazoa > Chordata > Mammalia > Chiroptera > Pteropodidae > Eidolon > Eidolon dupreanum. The sequence continues at coordinate 36,010,489 of CM053509.1, read as the reverse complement.
ACACAAAGAAGAAAGGGGAAAAATCTTTTATATAACACTGGAAAAAGAGGATTTTAGGATATATGGTAGAGAGAATATATATCATTGACAGATCCAAAACTGATGAGAATTCTAACCGCAATCTGAAATCTAAACCATTCAGTTGCTAAGATTTTAAATGGAAATGTGTTAAAGCCTTTGTGCCATTTACCTGGACAACAGATCTAGGTATAATGCTGAAACTTCTTGTTGCATAAAGAATCCAATACCAACTACTTTTTAAAGTATAATAACTGGTTAATGTAAATATAACAAGATGAATGAAATTAAGACTTACTAAAAGTTAAAATAGCATGCTGACAAAGCTGTAAGAATAAGATCTAGAAAGACCCAGAAAATAAATTTGATAACTATAAAAGCAATTAGCTGAAATGCTACATATCCATAGACTTATTGGCAATGCGAAGTGGGCTGAAATTTTAAAGACCTGATGGCAGTTTTACATTAGAATTTTATTAAGTTAATTGCATTTTTGAAAGCAAAGTCATTAAAAAAAATTTATCCTTGGGGGTAGTTACAAAATACCCAGATGAATGGTAAATTTCAGAAATTTGGAGTAATTTAGGGAGAACTAAGTAGAACTATTTAATTTCTAAACCAATGGGTGTTTAAGATTTATGATCTCTCCCATAATTACAAACATACATTATATATCATTTTATGTTAATGTGGTGTTGATACTCTATAACATTTACACATTTTTGTAGCAAAATATAAAATTCAATCTAACCAACATTTGGGTGCTTCTGGCAAATCAGTAGAGAATGAGTGGAAGTGATTGAGGAAAAAGCACAGCATGAAGCAATACAAACTGGCTTTGTTAAAGGTAGTCATTTTAAGTAAGCTACAGAGAGTGAACTTTTTCAAATATATGTAACGTTCACTTGTCTAAAACCAATTCTAAGTAACACTTTAATCAAAGAAGTACTTATACCAATATATTTAGTCTAGAAGAATATACTTGACACTAGTTAAATGAATGGCTTACACAAAGGAGACAGTGTTACATTAAGCTTCATTAATAATAAAACTGACTATTAGCATTTTGCAAAGAAGGCTAGAACTGATTTCCTCTGTAATGGACAAAGTTAAATAACTATAGCTCATAAGTTTTAAGTCAAATACTGCTCATTCATTGCTGGTCTTGTCAATACTTATTGTAAAGGTTTGGTCTCAACACAAGGCTGATAAAATGGTTTTTAATTACCAGACTATAAATACAGCTTGTCAGTAGAGTTGCACTTCTTTTCACACTGGCCCATTTGATTTCTGATAATTCATACTGCTGACTGTGCTTACCTGTTTTTCAATAGCTATAGTCAGTGTGACTTCATGTCCATAAGGTGATAGGTAAGTCTCCTTGGAGAACATCTTTGACAAACTACCCTATTGATCTCTGTAATTCTCTGCTGCTTGCAGCATTAAATAGAACCTTGATTTCTTGTCTGTTGTGCTGTGTAACAATTAAGCAAATGTAATATTTTCTTGTATTACATGAAAATCAATAGACCTCTTGCTCTTATGGAGTTGATCATGGTGAAGGATGAACTCAGTGATGGCTAAGGGCATGGTTCAAATATTAAAATATCATTCATTGGATTTATTAAGTCTCGTGAACCTTTTAGTCTGAAAAAATGTTCATCGTTGAATAGTAATGATTTATTATTTTTTTTAAGTTGGATATCACATCGAAGCATTGTGGCCTAAAAGAGGTAGAGTATAAATGCTGAAACTCAAGAGATTGATTCTATTTTTAGTATCAGAGCTGTCTTACTTTTTGACCTCAGGCTAATAACTCTACTCCTTTGTGTCTTATTTTAACACCTGTAATCTGAGAAGGACAAAATAAGAAACCTTTCTACCTTAAAATGTATCATGAATGTGCTCGTAAGCAAATGTCAGTTTTACTTTTATTTTAGAAAAGCTGTTTTTGTAATCCTCATCCTTTCGTTCCATGTATATTTATATCTAAAAGACTTCATTAGTAAAAATTTTAAAAACAATGTGAGAGGAAGAAAGAGGACAGACACATTGACAGCATCTTGTGAGTGTGTCTGTGCATGTGCTCATTATGCTTCAGATGGCAAGCAGGGTTCCAGGAGGACCCTACCCATCTGAATATCAAGAGTTTTTTTAATGAAACAACCAAAAACAGCTTTTCTGCCTATACTGCTTTAATGAGACTTTGTCTGTAAAATAATCCAGGCAAAACTATTTTTTAATGAAGGTGCGGTTTTAGTATAAAATCTTGCATTTCTTCTATTATTTCTATACAAATCAATTATCCAGTATTAGAAGAAATTTCTAGTCAAAATTCTTAGCTCCTGTATATGTTGTGTTGTGAACTACCATAAAGATGCAGTAACGCAGATGGGAGCATGAAGTTGCTAATATAAAAATCCATAGTTTCCCAGTGCTGATGTCTTAACATACCAAATTATATATAGTCATAATTTTTTTATCACACATTTAGTCACTAATATTTTGTTAATTATTGACTTTAGTAAAATTGAAGCATTTTAATTCTTAAAAACCATATGTATCTTTTTAAATATACATTTTGTGTCATTTATATTCACTCAAAACTATAATTACAGAACATCTGTAATTCATAAAATAACTCTTAAAGAATGAATGATGTTTGAATGAGCAGGGTGACATAAAGATAAGAATCTTGGTTTCATTTCATTTAAAAGCTAATGCAGATAACAGAAACCTTATCCTAAAGCTACTAGATCAGGTATCTACTTTTTTTCATGCCTTACCGTTCAGACAGTAATGACGTTTGGGGCATCTTAACCTAAACAAGTACTTAGCATTACATCTCACCTGGGTCAACAGTCTAGGGTATCAGAGTTAAACTGTGTTACTGTAAATTAATGGAAAATGTAACTGCACTTTGCTGAAAGATCAATGTCCAATAAAGGCTGCACAATCAAATCTTGTTGCAATGATTGAGGTCTTTAATTGCCTTTCAAAGATAAGGTGGTAATCAACACAGCTTTAACTGATCATTTTTACTAGTTCAATTACATGCTAATGACCAGTGCCAAGTCAGAATCTTTAACTACTTACGCTTATTAAATCTTATGTTAGTAATGAAAAATTACTTTAGCTACACAATCAATAGAACACAAATCTTAATTACTATATTTCACTTTTTACCACTTTATGTGCTCTACAAATGTTTCACAAGAGCTTTCCCAACAGTAAGAAATGTTATTGGTAGTGACCACAGTCCACAGAGTATTTTTCAAATATAAAGTGGGAATCAGATGTTGAGAAAATTTTTTTCCTTTATATGAAACTGACTAAAATAGTTTCCACTGACACAGGCTTGGCCCTCCAGCTACTTCTCAGAACTCTGTTCTGCTAATTGAGAGCACACTTAATACAATTGTGATAAATTAAACCTAAATTGATTTTAGTGTATTTCTAAAAGTTCAGTTAGTTTTCCAGTAAAGATTTCATCTAGAGCCTACTATAAAATTCTCCTTTTTTAGGAAATCACGAACATTCATAAAGGCAAATGATATAAGAATAAATAGATAAATTGGACTTCATCAAAATTAAAAACATGGTTCAAAAGACACTATCAAGAAAATGAAAAAACTGACAGAATGGGCAAAAATATTTGCAAACTATTTACTATTAGGAAAATAGAAATCAAAACCACAATGGGATATAATTTCAAACCCACCAGGATTGCTATCAAAAAGACAGATAATAAGTATTGATAAGGATGTGGAGAAACTAGAATCCTTATACATTGCTGGTAGGAATATAAAATGGTGCCGCCACTTTGCAAAAATTTGGCAGTTAAATGTTAAACATGGCGTAACCATATGACCTAGCAATTCTATTCCTAGATGTATAGAGAATTGAAAACATGTTCACACAAAAATTTGTACACAAATGTCCACAGCAGAACTATTCATTCTAGCCCCAAAGTGGAAACCACTCAAATATCCATCAATTGATGAATGGATAAATAAAATATGGCATGTTCACACAATGGAATATTATTCTGCCAAAAAAAAAAAAGGAATGAAGTACTGATACAGGCTATAGCACTGATAAAGCTTGAAAACATGCTAAGTGAAAGAAGCCAGTCGTAAGAAAACCACATATTGTATGATTCCATTTATGAAATGTCCAGAATAGGCAAATCTATAGAGTGGTGAATTGGTGATTGCCTAGGGCTGGAGAGGCTGAGAGGAAATGGGGAGTAACTGTTAATGGGCATGGGATTTCTTTTTGGAGTGATGAAACTGCTCTAAAATTGACTGCAGTGATGGTTGCACAACTCTGACCACACTCAAATCACTGAATTGTACACTTTGAATGGAAGTACTGTATGGCATGTTAATTATCTCTCAATAAAGCAGTTAAAAATTAGTAAGTAGGGAGGAGAAGAGGGCAGTGACTGTTTAATGGGTATAGTTTCAATTTTGCAAGATGAAAATTCTGGAGATGGATGGCATTGATGGTTGCACAGTGATGTGAATGTACATAATAGCACTGAATGGTGCACTTTAAAATGGTTCACATCATCAATTTTATGTTCTGTATATCTTACCATAAACAAAATTTTTTTTACGTGAGTAAAAGATTCAACAGTACTATGATAAAATTAACTTCATGATTTCTATAAAAAATAACTGAGTTTGGAAAAATGGTAGAAATTGAAAGAAGTAAAACATTACATTTTATATGTTCCAGTCTTGGAATTTAAAAAATTTTAGTTATGAAACCTAGTTTTAATTAAGTAGAAGAAATCTCATTTGGGATTATTTTTAATAGCATTAAGAAAAGAATATATTTTGGTGTGAGATTACTTAAGATAAAACCAAAGAAATGCATGTAAAATGTTAGTAAATGAAAATAGCCATTTTTAGATCCTAGTTGCTGGATAAAGAATATCAGCTACTATCAGAATGAGGTTTTATATAGGATTGCTTATAGCTATTTTAGTTGCATTTATATCATTTTAAATACAGTTTATGAAGATTGTACTACTCCATTATATTATTAATTTATCTTCAGTGATATTTATAGTATCAATTTAAAAGCTGTAAAACTTCATGAAAAGTAGCTTCAACACAGGATTTTGATAAACAAAGGCTTTCAGTTTTTAAAAGCAAATCATGGAAACTGTACTTCTTAAAGATTTGAAATTTTTTGTTGTTGATGATGATAGGATTATGAACCTTATAAACTCGGTATTTTTTAGTTAACCTAAATACATAAATCTATTTGAATTCATCTTATGAAAAGAGATATGTCATTAGATATATGATTATTATGTGCTTTAGTGATTCATGGACCTTGTTACATACATGCTTTGTAATGTATGAATTATTTAGTAAGAAAAATCACAATAATTTTGTTGTTACTCAAAAATTTATGGGTTGGCAGAAACAATTATGCAGCCCCTGAAGCTGGTGTGTTAAGGTAACATCATTAACGCTTCATAGTATGATTTTTTTAGTAGATACTTGACATAACCTTTACTGCTTCTGCTAGAATATATCAGTAATTTTATGACAATCTGTCTGTAAACAGAACATTGAATTCATTAAACACAAAGTGATTCATTTAACTATTTTCCTTTAAGTGCATAATTTAAAATCATACCTAAAAAGTTGTTTACCTAAACCCTAAAGGAATAAAAAAATAAAAATATAAACATTAATACTCTAATAGATATAAATTTAAGACTTTATTTAATGAAAGTAGATATTTTTATTTTAAAAAAGTAGATGTTTAATAATTGGATGAAAATAACTCATGATGGGAGATTATCCTGTAACCCTTCTTTGTACATGGTAATAAAGCCTTTACTGTGGGATGAAGGCAAAATTTGTTTCTTATGCTTTCAAATCTCCAAATTTCATAAAATGAAAGAACCAAGAATTTGAAAGTTAGAATAAAAACCTAAATAGTATCACTTAATTTTAGATTACATTTTAAAATTAACATTCATTCATTCATTCATTCATCCTACAAATATTTTGCACTGACCATGTCGAAGGCAAATTTTAGTAATTTTACCTGTCAACAAAATCTAGCAGTTCTGAACCTACATATAAGGGTCCATTCAAGCCATACTGAAAAAGATTGCTTCTGTACAAAGCTGGATGAGAACCATGAGTTACTAATTTTTCTTTCCAGTACTTGTCATATAATGAAGGCTCTATGTGAAATGAATTTGTGATGATTCAACAGTTAAAAGAAAATTTGCCTTCATCTTTAGGAGATTTAAGACAGGGATACTTTAATTGGAGATCATATGGATTCTTTACAAGAACAGCAGCAAGTTTTGAAATACTATCTCAGATGTAATGAATTGACTTTCACTGTTCTATGTATTCTAAAAAAATAAAAGATTGGAAACTTGTTGCATTTCAAAAGGTGCCATCTCCTTTCTCAAATGGGAATTTTGCTTTCTAAAGTCAAACAGAATGATGCATAGAAGTAAATGAGGTGAAACATTAAACAAAGTACTAGGATCAGTTAGATTATTCTTTTTAAGCAGAACTAGAAACAATGCATTAGTAACTAGGAGACAAGAATGTTTTAATTGAGTTGGCAAAAAAATAGAATGGGTCACTTCTTAATGGAGTGAGTCCTGCTTTTGGAGATGTTCAGAGAGGCAGCAGGACAATTCCTTTGGTAAATGTGGAGAGAATTCTTGAATTGGTCATAGGATTAGATTAGTGATTTTTTAAGTTCCCTGTAACTGCAATTTTATTATCATTTTTGAATGCTTATGTCTGATTCCCAGTCATGCTATTTAGTTTGGTATTTATTGGAATTCTACTATAGTGTAATGTAAAAAGCCTTGATTTGAAGATAAAAAAAAAAAACATGGTTTAAGGTCTCTTGCTGTAGCATTACTGGTTGAACAAATTTCAGAAAAATTAGAGCTTTCTAAATCTTAGTGTGTTCATGTATACAATAAGGAGTTTATCTAACACTTACATAACATTTATTCATGCCAGGTCCTAGACGATAAACACTTTACACATATTAACTCATTTAATCCTCTCATAACAAACCTATGAATTAGGTACTATTTTTATGTCTATTTTTCAGGTGTGGAAACTAAGAAGTCATGCCCAAGATTACACATGGTGTTACTTCAATCCTTACAGTGTGTCTACTGAGTCCATGTTCTTAACTACTACTCTATACTTTTCTACAATGCAGAGGATAATTATCTGATAACAGGTGTGCTTTGCAAGCTGTAAGGTGTCACAAAAATTTGAGATATATTTTGTTAGTTAATATAAAGAAAATAAAATAGATATGCTTAAACAATGAAAAGAGGGAAATAATAACACTTAAGTGATTTATAAGTTCACCAGCCTACCCCAATCTAAAGGAAAATTTATCATGTGGAAATTAAATCTAATGACATTTTAAATTAACTAATTCATTTTAGAGATTCTAAAATCTATGGTACCTGGCACAAAATAAGTGCTCCATGAATTTAAGTTGAACTGTTGTTTGTTTTTGCTTCTGCAAGAGTGCTATATGCTTTTTTTCCCCCATTCCTACCAGAACAGAAGAAAGCAGACTTTCCTGTCATACTTTCAGGAGTTTGCATCTGATCATTTTTGTCCATGTTTCTTCATATTCTTCTTCTTAAAAAAAAATGACAATAGATAACTAAGCACAATGAAGAAAATGCTTGTTTATTGTTTAGTCATTATTGCTATTTTAAGTTATATCCTTTTAAAATTAATTTCTGAGACATTACTGTTTGTGTATAGAAATGCAGTTTACTTTAAAAATATTTTTATTCTAGAATAATTTTAGATTTACAGAGAAGTTGCAAATATAATAGAGTTCCCATATATCCACACCCAGATTCTCCTAATGTTGGTATTTTACATAATCATTGTACATACGTCAAAACCAAAAATTCAGTATTGGTACATTATTACTAATTAAACTCCAGACTTTATTCAGAATGCACCAGTTTTTCATTACTATTCTTTTTCTGTTCCAGGATTCTGTTGAGGATCCTACATTCCATATAATTGTCATGTCTCCTTAGTCCCCTCAGATCTGTGAGTTTGTTTTGTTTTCATGACCTTGACAGTTTTGATTTGAATTTGTCAAGTATTCTGTAGAATGTCCCTCAATTTGGGTTTGTCTAACATTTTTGTCATGATTGGATTGGGGTTATGAGTTTGAGGAAGAAAACAACAGAGGTAAAATGCCCTACTTATTATATTCATAACAGAGAGTACATGGTATCAACATGACTTATGACTGGTGATATTAACCTTGATCACTTGGATGGGATGGTGTCTGCCAGGTTTCTCCACTGGAAAATTATTGTTTTCATCCTCTATTTTTATTGTATTCTTTTAAATCAAAATTAATCAACACATATTTGAGTGTTATAATGCAAGGGCCCACATTAGGCACTACAGAAGACAAATGGAATTCTTGAACATAGGAGGCAATCAACATTTTGTTATGAAATCTGCAGTTCAGTAGGAGTCTATAATGACTGTTGTCTGTTGTGGTGGTGGCGGTGGCGGTGGTGGTGGTGGAAAAGCAAAGGAAGAAGTGAGGCATTCCTATTACTCAATCCATTTTACCATTAAAATTCACTCATTCATTCAACAAAACTTATTAAAGTGCCCACTGTATGCTAGGTACTATTTTAGGTACTAGGGATAATGGCAGTGAATAAAACACATATAGTTCCCTCTCCTCAGGAAGTTATAGTTTCATGAGGAGACACCAGTGAGTAAAATATGTGACGTTAGACAGTAATGACTGCCAGGAGAAAAATAAACTAGGGAAGGAGTGTAGGAATCATGCACACCTGTGTCCTTGTATCTATGGGTGAAGTGGGTTTGGGGCTGTTTTGCAATTTGCAGTAGTGTGCTAAAGGATGGCCTTAGCAAGAAGGTGACCGTTAAGTAAAGACCTGCAGAATGTGAGGGAGGGAGCCATGTGGATATTGGGAGTAACAGCAATCCAAGCAGAGGAAATGGCAAATGCAAAAGCCCTGAGGTGGGATGCCTGATATGTTCAAGGAACAGTGAGAATGAGGGAGAGCGGTAGGAGATGGGGTTTGAGAGTTCAGAAGCTGTGGAGTGCAGAATGAGCAGTTTCATAGGTCAAGGAAAGGACTTTAGTTTTTACCCTGCTCAAGTTAGGAAGCCATCTGAGGAGTTTTAAACAAAGGAGTGATCTAATCTAACTCTGACAAATGGGTTGAGAATATACTTCGTAGTAGGGGTAAGAGTGGAAACAGAAAATTGGGGGAGAAATATGGTAGTTTAGACTCTAGCAGTGCAGTGGTGGGAAGGGGTCAGATTCTGGGTGAGGGAGGATTCAAGATTGATAGTAAGGTAAAAAGAGATGAAAGAAAACCTCTCTGAATTTATAGTAGTTAAATATAATTTTCCTCATTTAAAAAATTACTTTACAACAACAAAAAGATAACCAGATTAAAAAATTGGCAAAGGACTTGAATAGACAAATCTCCAAAGAAGATATACAAATGACCAACGAGCATATGAAAAGATGCTCAACACCACTCATCACTAGGAAAATGCAAATCAAAACCTCACACCTATTAGAAAGGCTACTATCAAAAACAAAAACAAAAACAAAAAACAAAATAAATGTTGAAGAAGATGTGGAAAAACTGGAACCACTGTGCACAGTTTGTGGGAATATAAAATGGTGCAGTCACTAGAAAATGATATGGTAGTTCTTAAAAAAATAAAACAAACCATAATTAGCATATGATCTAGTAATTCCACTTCTGGGTATATATCCAAAAGAATCGAAAGTATAAATTGAGCTGGTTTTCCCCATAGTACTATGCATAAAAAAGCCGTTTTAACAAATCATAAGTGCACAGAAAATCTCTAGTTTTGTGGTCTATTTTCTCTAATAATGGGAAATGAACTTTCAATAAAAAAGTACACGGGGACCTTTAGCAAATAGTTTATTTTTCATGGACTGAAGTGGAGGTGGAAAGGTAGAATATCTGGATGGTCTGAATAAATAAATTCCTACCTAAGCTATTAATTTACAATAACTGAAAAGAGATAATTTATCTCTTACAATGGACTTTCAAATTAAATATGAGAAACTCAAGCAGAGAAAAGAAATGCAGAAAAATTTTTGGTATACTGAAACTAACCAACATTTAAAATATTTTTTCTCTTGCATTGATTAACTATTAGAGGGGAGACTGACAATCCTTCCTTACGGGTTTATACAAAATTCAGACCCCCAAAGTAAAGCGATAAGTGCAACTTCATTAGAAAGAGATAAAGGGCAAACCCCACACGTTGCAATTTGTAAACAAATATTTGAACAGGCACCACAGATCAACAAAATTATGCACTTTAAAATCTGAGGTTAACAGGCATTTAAAAATAACCAAGTGTTATTGCTACTGCTTGTGATATCACCGACTGCGTAAACATTGCTACCTAGTTGAAATTTTATGGACTAAACCCGGTATCTTTTGGCAATGGTTTAAAAAGAGAAGACGATGCCACTACTGCAGCTGTTCCTAAGCAGTTAAAACTCTTCACTTAATTTCTTTGCTGTTCCTTTTGAATAGGGGTCTATTTGTTATTTCTCGGCAATCGTGAAGTAAACACTGAAAAAGTCATATATGTTTTGCTAATGTGGGAGAAACGTGAAGAGCTTCTGCATCTGTGACTAGAAAGAAGGGAAAGAAAAAGACAACTTTTTTTCTTTTTAAGTTCTTGCCTCGCTCTTCCTGATTTGGTGCCGACCCCGCCACGAATGTTTAGGTATACGGCTTGACAAAGAGAGAAAAGAAAGCTGCAGTCCTGGTTTTCTGAGGCGTCTGTAAAGGCAATCAGTTTTCTCCGTCACGTTGGCTTTTGGCGGACTCCAGCGCTGGTTCGGTTTCCTCCTTCGTTTGTTATATGTTTTTACTTCGCTGCTTTTAACGAGGGTCGGGAAAGGAAAGGCCGTCATTCAGTAGCCGCGGGAAGTCCCCTGGCGCCCAGGATCGCGCGAGTGGGTAGTCCGTCCCTCCTCGCCGCAGCGCCGCTCACTCCCTCCTCGGGTCCCGCCCCCCGCGGCTCGGGGGCGGGGCCGTCCGCAATCTGCCCTCTTCCAACATGGCGGCGCAGGAGGCGGGTCTCGCTTGCGGGCTCCCGTGGTTCCGGCGCCGTGCATTTTGGTTCCGGAGTAATCGTATCCTCGTCTCCGCCTTCCTCCTTCTCCTCCCGCCGCTACTGCCGCCGCCGCCGGGACGCAGGACCTCCGGCGGCAGGGCCTGAGCCTGCGTGCGCCACGCCCTCCAGCTCGGGGTGGGGCAGAGGACTCGCCCCCTGACCCTCCCTGGAGGGCCCCCCCTTGGTTTCCTCGTGGTCTGGTGGACCCTGGACTCCTTCCAAACGGCTCCGGACTGAATTCCCTCTAGTTTGGGACCCTCCCCATGTCCTCTAAGGAGGAATGGACACTTGCGTCTGTATTTTCTAAAATAGGGGCTTCTCTCAGCCGTCTTACAGCCACGCAGACGGCCAACAGCTGCACGATCCCTTTTTGCCCTCTTCCAACTCTGGAACCTTCTGACCTCCGTTAGTTCCTACTGGACCCTGCCACTTGCCCCGTCCACGCTCTCAGGGAGACATCCCTCAACCCCATACAGCCTGGGCCTGGGTCAGTGCCCGCGGGCCCTGACCACCCCTCCTCTCTGATACCCCTCACCCTTGTCCTCTTCCCTTCGGTCCCCTTGGCGCCCCCACCCAACCAGGGGCCAGTGGATACTCCCTACCCCAGGATGTGAGCCCCTTTAACCTGTAATGCTGTGGCTGGCCATTGGCCCCTTCCATGCCATGGAGAACCAGGTGCTGGTGATTCGCATCAAGATTCCAAATAGTGGCGCGGTGGACTGGACAGTGCACTCCGTGCCGCAGTTACTCTTCAGGGATGTGCTGGTGAGTGCTAATCTGTGTCCAAATCCCAGCGAGGGGGCGCAGGGATTTGTGGGGGTAGTCAGCACCTGACCACTGAATCTTAACTCTGGTGGCCTGAGCTAGTGGCGGTGGCCACTGCTGGCCTCGTGTAGGGGGAGTTTTATTGCTTCAACCACGAGCACTGATTAATTGCATGGACCGAAATCTGATAAATGTGTTGAACCCTGGGGAAACTGAGATGATCACATTGAACCCTGTCCTCGAGGAGCTCACGGCCGGGACGGGGAGACAGGCATAGAAGTAACCAACTGGGATACAAAAAGCTGAGTCTAGAAGACTTTTTTTCTCAAGTGTTTCGTGGAATGTCCCTGGCCAGATTCCAACTAAGTTTTTCCACTGAGTTCCCCGAACTTGGTGACCAGTGGGAAAGGGCAACAAGGCAACTGTAAACTATCATGTTTCAGCAAACCTAAGGTGTCATTGGTGTTAAGATATTATGTACCACTAAGAAAAAAATGCCCATTAAACTGACATGCTGCACATTGTACAAAAACAGCCTGATTTGTTAAAATAGGAAAATGCACTTAGAATCAGTGATGTATTCTTACTTTGTATTCTGGATGTATATGAAATAAAATCATGGAATGTGAGAGCACAGTGTAACCTGCTAGGAGTTGGCTTGTTGAGCCCTCTTATCTTTTTTGCAGATAGTTACTGAGGAGCAGTGAGGTGAATTGAGTTTTCCAAAGCCATTTGTGAGTGGGGGAGTCAATACCAGAGCTCAGATTTCCTTACTTTTACTTATTATTCATTTCCACATACTGCAGTGCCACTTCTTATCCTGAAGCATTTATTTGAGGTAGACAGAATTCATTGTGCCCATTTTATATATTGAATAACATATGAAAGGCAGAGCTGACATACCAGGAGGCACATTTCAGGTACCAGTTCTATAGTGGAACTTTCCTGCAAGCAAAGATGGGGCTTGGGAGGAGGAGAATCTGTGATGTGGTTTTTGGTTGTCATAGGTTACTCAATCAAAATTTGATTCTCGTACTTTTGAGTTCTGGATGTTACTGACCATCCAGACCATACAGACTTTCAGATGTCCAGGCCAGGAGTGCAGAGACTGGAGTAAACCAGCAGCTTCCAGTCTTGTACACCAAATATCATCCTCTTTGCATCTGGCATTCTCCACACACTCACATGATAAGGCCTAAACTCCTTAGCATGTTACTTGGCTTGTTCCTGCCTGTCACCAGCTTCATCTCTCACCACAGCTCAATAACCTCGAGTTCTCCCAGATGCCCACTCAGCCCTTCTTCAGCTGTCCTTCAAAGCCCACCTTCACTTTTCCTCGACATTAATCTTGGTTACTTGCCCTCTGTGTTCTCATGGCTTTGTTTAGGCAACTTACATGGGTTTTGTCATAAATTTGTTTATCCCTTCCACTAGATGGTAAACTTCTGGAGGAGATAGCCATCTCTGTTTCCCCTCTGTTTCTGGTGCTTCATAGGACCCTGTTTAATGAAGGGAGCTTCAAAGAGGATGCATGCAATTATGGTTTTATGGGCAGTGTACTAGGTTTTGAATCAAGAAACATGAGTTTAATGGTAAGCAGTCTCCCTAACTAGGAAAAATCACTCTACCTCTTTAAGCCTCAGTTTCCTTACGTATAAAATAGAGATAATGATACCTGCCTCAAAGACTTGTGAAGATTACATGAGCCTATGATGATGAGAGAGATATGAGCTTTCTTTCACTTTACTTGTTTGAGATAACAGAAGATATTATTTTAAGTAGAATAGTACAATATTTAAAAACAAACTCTATAGCCAGATTGCCTGGGTTTGTATTGCAGGCCCCACGAGACTCACTTGGGAAGGTGTCTTTTGTGTCTGTTTCTTCTTCTGTTTAAAAAAGGGAGGGGGACAAAAATAGTGCCTAGCTCGCAATTTTGATGACTACTGGAGTTGATACATATGAAGCACTTAGAACAATCTGGAACATAGTAAGTACTCTATACAAATAGTGGTGGTGGTGTTACTACATAAGGAATAGGGCCTGGGTCTTCTGCTTTTTAGACATCTCTCAGTTGTACCTTGGCTCAAGGCTTACAGGCCTAAAAGTAAACTTAGCACAAATGATCCCACCATCTAGAGTGCAGAGTGCCATGTGTCCTCACACATGCTTGCACAGATAAGCCCAGGTGCAGCATGTTTTGTTGGGAAGGCCTAATGAAGGGCTTGTGGCAATGGGTGCACTCTCTTCTAATGCGCCTTAGAGTTCTTAGAACTGGAAGCCCAGATCCTGGAGAACTCCTGTAATCTTTTTCCAGTTTCATCTCATCTCTTCATCAAGAAATTGGCAAAATACCAACAGATATATCAGCATCTCTGGCTTAAAATCTTAAAAATTGAATCTTAAAAATTAAAGTCAAATGAAACCTAGAAGTATCTCCATCTAATATAACTCTCTTCACCTCAGTTTTTAAATGAGGAAGCATGAACCCTAGAGGGGAAATGTTAAAGCCACGTAGCTAGATATTTGTGGAACCAGGCACAGAAGTCAGAACAGTTTGTAGTCACTGAGTCAACTGAAACAGAGTATTTTGGAGCTAGTCACAGCTCCATCAAATAACTGGGAGACCCTGGACAAGTCACTTAGGCTTTTTGGGCCTATATGTTTTGTCTGAATTAATTAGGGACTTGCTGCAGTCTGAAACAGGCCTACCTGGTGCTCTAGGGCAGAGACATTCATGTTTATCCGTTTTTCAGCATTCTGCGTTTCTTTTCTTCCTTGGAGACATAGTCCCCAGTTTTGGGACAGTTGTGCAGGAAATCTGAATCTCCTGAATTAGTGAGTGATAGGAAAGAATGTTCTGCCTTTCACCTTACTGTTTGAATTCTGTCTTCCAAGTCCCAGCTCAGATTTCTCCTTACCTGTGAAATTTTTGTTTATACAAGGCTGTGTGATTTTTCCTGCCTCTTGAATTAGCAAATACCACTTTATACTTATGTTTTTTGTTTGGCTTTTATCATACTATAAGTGCTCTGTATTGTTAGTCTTTTAGATTGACCTTTATCTCTATTACTAGATTATAACCTTTCTAAATCTTATTCTTCTATTGGCTATAGTTTCATGATCTTTATGCTCCTGGCACAATGTAGATGCTTGATTATATTTTTTGGCTTGTCAGATTTTTGACTGATTTATTGAAAGAAAGGGATGAAGAAATGAACAACATCAGGATATTTAGACTTAGGTTTTCTTTTGAAACCTTATTTATGTTAGGTAAATATGTTGAGAAGACTGGGTCTCTTTGAAATAAGTCACTTAAAATATAACTGGAAAATATACATAAAATTATTAAATGCACCTTGCTTAGAAATGGCTGGTCAATATTGACTAATTTTCAGACTTTTTACCCTTTTGTCATTATGATAGTCTCTCCCCCATAATTGCTTTAGCCAAACATGATGGCCAGTGTGTGCACATGACTCTCTCAGGCAAGTTTGCTTTTTTCTTTCTCCTTTTCACTCACTATAGATGTAAAGCATGTGTGGCTCCTTGTTTGTGTTGATGAGCCAAGGATGCCGTTGTGCCCCAAGGGGTTTTCAGCTGGTTATTAGAAATGTGCTGTTTGGTGGGGTCTGCTGTTCACAAGTAGGAAATGTCCTAAAAGAGTTTGCTAATACTATAGAATTCATATCTTAGTATAGGTTGTTTGAATGATTGTAGTTCCTGGAAGTAACTTGTGATAAACTAGACTTGGAGGGTTGGAGATGGAGTCCCTTACCCTTTTTCGAAAAAACCAATACTGGCTAGAAAAGGTCCTCAATAAATACTGTGGAATGATGAAGTAAGTGAACAAATGACCATCCTCCACCAATTGTGTGCTGAAATTTAAAGTTTCATTATGAGGTAGGCTTTGTAATGTTCCAGTCAGTCATCAGTGACTTGTTTATTTAACAGACACTAGTATGAGCACATGCTAGACACTCTTCTAAGCACTTTAAAAATATTAACTTATTTAGTTTGACAAGGTAGCTACAGTTATGATTTCATTTGACACAGAAGGAAACTGAGGCTTAGTCATTCAGCTAGTGAGTGGTAGAACCAAGGTCCAACCTTAGCAGTTTGGCTTCAGTCTACGCTCTCAGGCTTTGCACTGGCTGCCTGTATAGTTTCTTTCATACTCACCCTACAGTTTCTATATACCTGTCAATAAATACTTTCTACCTACAAGTGTGTAGAAAGAATTTTTTTTAGCACTACAATCTTTGACAAATATTTCCTTGAAAAATTGTTGTTTCCCTTGCTAAAATGAGTCAGAGGGAAAAATAATCTCCTTTGGCCCTAACGAGTGAGGGCTGCTAAGATAGTTCCCTTTGATTAATTTTATATGCACAGAGTTATTTAAAAAAAAAAAAAAAAAAGGCACCGTGGAAGCAAGGCTATTATGCAAATTACCATTGCAGCGAAAGCTTTTAAAGAACTGCCTTTAGAAGGAAGTTGCAGCCCCAACTCTGTTAAGTGCCCTGCTTGGAAGAACTGTGGGCCCCCTACTGAGAAATACTTCCAGAGTCTTGTCAGCCTGCTACCTGGTACCAGTTTTGGCATAGCCCTGGAGGGACATTGTGGCAGAGCTCCTTGAGAGCAGTGAGATTTGCAGGCCGTTTGTTTTGGACTGGACATAAGAGAGATGACTTTTCCTAGAACTATTTCTAGAAGGTGTTCTGTGCCTCTTTAAGCTGTTTCCATAGACTTAATTTTCAAGTGTTTTCAACTTTAAACATTGATATCAGATTATATACACTTAAAATTTTTTTGTAGGCTAGTTTAACTTTATATCTGTGTCATTAAATATGTTTTTCAGTTGCTTAAGAGTAAAGGTTGATAAGAATTGTTTGTTTGTATTAAATGTAGCTTATAGGTTAATATCATCACGGAAACTTGTTTTCTGAATTTTTCCCAGTATGAATGCAAGGCAAGGTGCTACTTTTTACAAATCAGGAAGTACATTTGTTGAATGTCTAGTTTATGTTTATTACATTGTTTAATTTTTACATTACCTATGTAAATATTACTAGACCCATATTGGAGGATAATCAAATTGAGGCTCAGAGAGGTTAAGTAATTTGTTCCCAGTCACACAGCTATTAAGTGCAGAGCTGAGATTCAAGCCTAGGCAGTCTGGCTTCTAAACCTCTTACTTTTTCTGCTGCGGTACATTCCACAGCGTCCCATAGAAGAAACCAATTTTTTCATAAATACACAACAGTGTGTTTGTATACACTATTGAATCAAGAGTGAAAAGTTATGTTATTAATACAAAGTAGAAACGATTTTGTAAAAATTCCAGTCGATCCTCACTCCACCTCCTAAATAGAGATTTAAACTCTGGGCTTACATTACTGGGCTAAGTGTGATTATGAGCAAATGTTTTTATAGTTTATGCCCACATTTCAAAAATCTTTTCCATGTTCTCATATTTCCTCTAGGATTTGCCACATGTTAGCAATAAAGAAGATGGCTAATTGTGTTTCTTTATTCTTTCTTTGTTCAGGATGTGATAGGCCAGGTTCTGCCTGAAGCAACAACCACAGCATTTGAATGTAAGTCTGGCTTGTATACTTTCTTGACTATTTCTTTCTGCAGTAATTTTTCAAAGGGTTATGGGTTATATTACTTTAGAAACTGACAAAAACAGATTATTTATGATCATCATATAGTACACTTAAATATTTATAAATTAATGCAAGTTTAATGATCATACTTAACCAAGTAATATTTTCTTATTTAATCATATCTTGGGTGTGCATATTTCTATAATATAGCTTTAATTACCAGCATGACCTTTATCTGCTCTTGCTCCTCACAGTAATAATATTGTGGGATAAAATGAAACGTGTAAACTACCTATAGACCAATGATTATTGATTAAGAGCTTTTAATCCATTGCTGCTTTAAAACAACAGCAGAGTAGAGCTTTTAAATGAACATTGAATGGAATATTTCTGTTTTAGTGGGGCTTGGCATGGCTGGCTGCCGGATGATGACAGCAACACTTCAGGTCTTGCATCCTTCCCCCTGCTGCCCCCACCAAACCAAACGGCTTAGGGACTGGGGGCAGGGGCAGGGTATACTAGAAAACTGGGTTTGACATGACCCAGGTCATTGCAGGAGGGGTCAGCGTCTGAATAATGTTAAGATGAGAGTTTAGTCAGTAGCACTGGGGCTCTGGCATTGAGAAGGAGAAAGCATTTGTAATTGTAGTTCTCACCTTTTTTTGAAGATGAGGGCCACACTTCCATGTAGAAAAATGTATGGTTTCTTCACATGATAGTATGATAGTATACTTTTTGTTCTTGTCTTTTAAGTAAATGGTTAACGACAGTGTACAATGACCTCTCTTTTATTTACGTTTTCTTCGGAGGACAATTTGGCAATACTTACCAAAATATAAAATGTGCAGAACCTTTGACTCAGCAGATCCACTTTTAGGAAGCTGTCCAACAGAAATACCTACATGTGTGTTGAACGCCCTTCAAACAAAGTGTTCATTGTGGAATTATTTTTAATAGCAAAAAATTAAAAGTAAGCTAAATGCCTAGGATAATAGATTAATTATTTGTAATCTGAAGCATTAAGCAGTGGCTATACAAAATGAGTTAGGATTTCATGCTTTGATGTGTAAAGATATTTATGATACATTATTGAAAAAAACAATATATATGGTATGATCCCTCCTTTTTTTTTTTTTTTTTTTTTTGTAAAAAAGCAGATTCCTCCTCCTCCCAATTTCATGTATAAATTGGGAGGTAAGGTTACGAAGGTATCCATTACAGTGCTTTCCAGTGGTTTCCCCTGGAAAGAGGACTTGGGGCTGGAGTGGGGGAAGGGTTGGCTGAATGAGCACACTTTTTACTTTATATATTTCTCTAGTGTTTGAATATTTTTCAACAATCATTACATGTTTTTAAAAGCTACTTGAATAGAACACTTAAAACAATTAGTATTTTATTAGCCACACTGGACTCTATATGCTACTGAAAAACAGTTCATATCTGAAATACATATTAGTGTTGCAAGCTCTTCAGGCCCCTTGCAGTAACTCCTTGGGGGTGCCAGGGAGTTCATGCACAGTCTGATAGTTGACATTTGGAGTACTTAACTATTGCCAGATGCTGTGCTAAGAGCATTCCATGGGTTATCTCATTTAATTTAACCTTCACGAGATTCCCACGAAGTACTTTGACAGACTGTTGTTATTAGCTCTGCTTTTGTTGAGGAAAGGACATCTCTAAACAACCTGCTCAGTCTTACAGCTAGTAAGTGGTGCAGTGGAATTTATGGAATAGACTCTAGAGCATATGTATTTTTTCAACCACTGCTGAGACTTGTTCTGAGAGTTGCCATAATTCTTGAAATCAGATATTCTAGAAGATTGTTCTTAACTGTGCAGAAAAGAAGCTTTGTACTTCCTACTTTTTCCTTTCTGGGTTCTCCGAAGTGGTTCAATGTACCTGTGTCCTCCAGGCTTCCAGAGTTAGGTTAATAGTAAAAATACTGATCACTTTTGCTATCTTTTATTGGTGGCCTGCTCTGTACTCAGTATACTAGATGATATTAGATCATTGCTAACATTTACCACAACTTTATGACATAGGAACATTATACCTGTGAAGAAAGTGAAGCTCAGAGACACGAAATAATTGCCAAAGGTGATAACTTGGAAGTGATAGAGCCCTGATTCAAACACAGTCCTTTTGGGTGTAAAACTTGCACTCATTTAACGAAGCATGTTGAAAGCCTTTGAAGTGTGTTAAGTATGTTGTATGTGGTCTATGGGTTTATGATTTACAGGTATGATGGAACAACTCTTGAAAAATTAAATTTTGATCAAACAAATATTTATGGTATATATTTAATACTGAAAAGTATACCTAATACAGAAAAAAAAGTTTAAACTTCTAGGTTAAGTTCTTAGACATCTCATTTCTTCTTTCCCCAACAAGGGCAGCAGCTCTACACCCAACTGCATCTGACTAGTTTTAGGTGAAACACACACAGACACACACACACGGACAAAATAATGATAGTTTTTATGCTTAGATTATTGTGTACTTTTCGTTATAGACTAAACTCTTAGTTTAGCTTTTTTCATGATTGTCCGAAGGTGACCTTATTTTCTGAACCAAAGGTCTGAACTAATAAATAGAATTTATGTATAAGAAACAGTTGGAAAGATATAATTTGTAAGCTAATTTACTGATATTTTTGAGCAGTTTCAGTGGTTTATGGGTATAATAGAACAACTCTTGAATACATAAAACTTCAATTAAAGATATTTATGGTAATATATTTAATACCAAAAAGTATACCTAACACCAATTGATTTCTTATACAAAAAAGATGGTATTGTATTTAGTGATATGAATGAATACCATCATATTTACCTGTTTTACATAAATGTAGAGAAAAGGATTTGAGTAAGTGGAAAAGAGAAGAAAGGTCAGGTAATCTTACAGAGTCCTCATTTTTGAGAAATACCTTCTCTTTACTGAATCTCTGGTCCCCCCAGATGTGGTTAATCTCCCTGTGTAGCTTTACAGGCCTGCCTTCTGGATGGTTATATGTGTTTTCCTTCCTCACTCGATTTTGAATGAGTCGGTGACAGAGACCATGATTTATTTCATTCTTGCGCTCTTCTTAGTATTTAGCTTAGTGCCTTGAAGAAACACCCTTGTTGAATAAAATGGAGTGTTACTTGTGTCCATATTCAAATGGAAATTATAAAATGCATTAACCTAAAGTTTTTTCGAATTATTTGTGCTATTGATTGCCCAGGCACAGGATGTAACTGATTGGTGGTGGACTGTTCAGACTCCATATTCAAATTCTCACACTTGACTGGGCCCAGTGACCTGAGGGGGTAGAGGGTCTGCAGTGGCCATATTGTTTCTGACTTCTGTCCCTGGGGATGGTGTTTTTGAAGGGAGTTAGAGCTGGATGAGGAGAAGGAGGCCCATTTGTGCTGAATTCACCTCTTGGACTGATGGCCCTAAACCAGGGGTTTCTAACCCCTGGGCCGTGGACAGGTAATGGACCTGGCCTGTAAGGACCTGGCTGCACAGCAGGAGGTGAGCAGTAGGCAGGCTAACTAACAAAGCTTCATCTGTATTTGCAGCTGCTCTCCAGCACTAGCATCACTGCCTCAGCTTCACCTCAGATCATCAGGGATTAGATTCTATAGGAGAACCAGTCCCTAGTGCCAAAAAGGTTGGAGACCACTGCCCTCAACCTTTTTTTTTTCTTACTCTTTCTAGGTCCTTTCTTCCTTACAAGAACACAAATGAAAGTACTTTTCAATAGCTAGTGTTTGTTTTTTCATTAAAAAGATATATCCAGAGGAAACAAGAACACTTAATTTGAAAATATATATGCAACCCTATGTTTACTAAGCAGCACTATTTACAATAGCTAAACTATAGAAGTGACCTAAGTGCCCTTCAATAAACAATTGGATAAAGAAGTTGTACATTTATACAATGGAATATTAGCCAGAAAAAAATAAATCTTACCATTTGCAACAACATGGATAGACAGAGAAAGCAAATACCATATGATTTCTCTTATATGTGGAATCTAGGGAACAAAAATGAACAAACAAAATGAAAACAGACTCATAGATACAGAGAACAAACTGGTGATTGTCAGATAGAAGGGAGGATGGGATGGATGAAAAAAGGTGAAGGGATTAAGAAGTACAAATTAGTAGGTGAAAAATAGTCATGGGGATGTAAAGTACAGCATAGGGTATATAGTCAATAATATTGTAATAACTATGTTTAGTGCCAGGTGGGTACTAGACTTTTCTGGAGAATCACATAAATTATGTAAATGTCTAACCACTACACTAGACATCTGAAACTAATATAAAATATTGAATGTCAACTCTAGTTGAAAAGTAAAAATTAAAAATAAATTATTAAAATGAAAGTATAGATGACCTTTAAAAAGCATTCAAGCAGCATAGAATAAAGCAAAATGTAAAAGTCTCTCTTTTCCCTAAGTCACTAGTTAACAGTTCCTTCTTTATCCTTACAGAAATTCTCTCCTTCATGTTATATACTATACTAGAACTAGTATCCTGCACTTGATGGTATATATTGGCCTCTTTCCAACATCATTGTATACAGATCAACTTCATTCTTTTGGATAACTACATTATACTTAATTTTATGAGTGTGGCTTAATTTATTTTACCTATTGATGGACCAGTTTTAAGCTTTAAGTTTTTAATATTAGAAAAAAATGCTACAGTCAGCAATATTGTCTTATATCTTCCCACACTGTGGAAATATATTTGTAGGCTAAAAACCTAGGAGTTGGTACTACTGAGAGAAAGAGTATCCATATTTTACATATTAATAGCTATTGCCATGTTGCTGTCCAAAAGGTAGAACCAATTTATACTCCCACCAACAATGTTTGAGAATGCCTATTTCTCTCTACCCTCACCAACTCTTGGTATTAGCAAACTTTTAGTCAATGTCAATTTGATAGGTAGAAAAGATTATTGTATTATTGTTTTATTTTGTATTTCCTCAATTATAAATGAGCTTGAGCAATTTTTCATATGTGTTTTGGTAATATGTGTTTAATTTATTTGAGCCATTTGTCACCTTTGCTCATTTTTCTATTAGATTATTTGTCATTTTTTAAATTGATTTAAAGTTTTCCAGTACTAAGAAAATTGACCCTTTGTTTTATATGTTACAAATATTTTTGTTTAATTTACTGGTTTCAACTGGTTTTGGTCATTTTTTGTCTTCTTTTTTTTTTTTTTTCTATGGAGAAGTTTACATTTTTACATGGTCAGATTGATCATATTTTTCATTGTGACTTCTGGATTTATATCAAGCTTAGAAAGGTCTACTACATTCCAGAACATTGAAAAAACATTTTATATTAGTATTTCCCCCTACTTTAATGGGGTTAAGTGCTCACCACATACGTTCATATGTGTTTTGGTGTGTTTTTTTCTTTTTGTAAAACAGTGTGCATTTTTATTACAGACGGTTTTTTTTTTTGTACCATCTCCCATTCATTTTGATGAAAGGAGGAGTCAGATGGGGATCCAGTTTTATTTTTTAAGCAAATAGACTGTGGATTCCATTCCAGCTATTGAATAATTTGCCTTTTCCAACAAATGAGAACACTTCTGAGATGAAGCTAAATTTCATAACCGTAAAAAATCTTGTATATTTGCATATGTAGGCCCTACATAAGCTGTAGGAGTTTGACATTTCGCATAGGCCCAAAGATCCCTGCTGATTTTCAGTTTTGTTAACAGATTAATGAGCACACTAACACATGAGGTGATGAAAATCAGCTGTGCTCACTAATGAGTTCCCTGCACATATCTGTTATGTGTGTTCCTCTCCCTGAATTTTCTCTAGACAAGTTGCTGGATGGTAAAATCTTACTGGTGACTTAAAAGATGCATTTTAAGTCTGGATAGTCAAATGCTGACTTTTACCTATAAATACCGAATGGCACCACTTTTCCATGACACTCTGACCTCACATATCTTGGCCTGCAGCCCTCATAAATATTTCAAACTTGTCAAACCATACATCTGAGTTTTGGTTCAGAAAATATGATTATAGGCTGAATCTGTACTTATGTTTTTCTTCAACCACAATCATTTTATACTCACTTCTCATTGAATAGGATATTTTTAGTTGTTTTACGAATTTCTGAAAGATTATTTGGGGTGGACATTTTAAAACCAGTACATCATATCTCATTTTCAATTTGGCATAATGTGATAATTTAAAGCCACATTGCAATTATATAAGTTGTAAATTCTAGAGTATAGGAAACAACTATAGCTCATTACTGGAGAAACACTTTTCATGTCTAAACAGCAAAGGCAGTATCATTAAGAATAGTTGAGTGGGAACCCCTTTTTGCTTTGGAGAAAAATATAAATCATAAAATATGTGGAAATCATAAAATAATTGGGAAAAAAGTTTATTTTTAAAACTGTGGTACATATAAAAGATAAGTGGTTGCTTGTAAGTAAAACTAGGTAGGTTAATAAAAAATTGTAATTCCCAACAGACCTACACTGAGTCTAAAATAACTTAACAGGTAACAGTTAATTGTGCATCCTAGAATTTGAAAAGATTGAAAGAGAGCTTTAATTTATTGGAATTTTGGTTCTAAATATCATTGATACAAAAAGTCCAAATTTTTTTTTAGTTTTCTGAGAGTAGTTGCTTATTAGTAGTCTTGCTATTTTCCGTGAGAATTAAGAAGCTTAAGTCCTTTACTCAAGCACCAGGCTAGTTGTTCCTTGAAGGCAATAGACAGTACTGCTCATTTTGTATCCCTAGAAAGCCTAGCATAGTACCTGGCACATAGTACAAACTCAGTATGTATTTCTGGAATGAATGGAATGAAGGAATGAAGTAATAAGGACAAGCTTTTAAATCTCATCCATCAGCAGATCCTACTAGCTTTATCTTTAAAATATATTCAGTGTTTGACGACAGCTCAAAGTCTCAGTGTGGTGTAGGCCACCATTACATCTCACCTGAACTAGGACAGTGGTCTCCTTAATGGCCTCCCTGTTTCTGCTTTTGCCTCTGCACAGCAGCCAAAGTGATCCTTTTAGAAGGTAAGTGAAATCATAACACTCAAAACCCTCCAGTGATCTCATCTTACTCAGGAGTAAAAGTCAAGTCCTTAAAATGTCCTATAGGACCCTGAATTTTCTCATCTGCTCCCAATGCTGCTCTACCATTACTTCTCTGAACTCATCTATTTCTTTCTCTCCTCTCATTCTATTCCAGCTACTGTGGCTTTCCATCCCTCAAATATGCCAGGTATTCTTCTGCCTCAGGGCCTTTGTATTAGCTGTTGCCTCTGCCTGGAACGCTCTTTTCCCAGATACCTATATAGTCAAACTCCCATATTCCCTATAGTTTCTCACCGAGAGAAACTATGAGAGCAGGTTTTTTTTTTCTTTTTCAACTGTTACTATTTCCAGTACTCAGGAAATTGCCTGCTACATAGTAGGCACTTACATATTTGTTGGAAGGAAGAGAGAAAAGAAGTAATCAGGAGGTGGGAGGTATGGAGCTAAATTAAAACTCATGGATATGAAGATTTGGCCATAGAAACTGTGGCCTTTAGTCCTGTGCAGATCTTAGATTCCATACCTGAAAAGGGCTCTGAACTTGACAACTTTTCTGGTAATTTCCTGTTGATGTCTTTCTAACTTCTGCAATTATGTTTTCATTTCTTTCCTCTTGCCTTGGAAAAATGCCTTTGCTGTAGTTCTAATTGACTCACTTGGCACTGAAGGACTGTGACAAATGACATATAATATATTGCCTTAACTTTCTGTTGCTCTTTGTAGAAGCTAGATTGTTTCTCTTGAAAGCCCACTTGAGTCCTGTCATTGCAGTGGGTGCTGTTTGGCTGAGGCCTCCCCAGCATCTGCTGTTTTTCTGCTGTTTACTTGGTAGGCACTGTGCTTGCCATTCTGACCGCTCTTACCTGAGGCTTCCTCTCTTCCTCTATTGGGCCTTTATGTTCCTTCTCTTGGTTTCTGGATTGCATGTTGCCTCAAATAAAATCGCTAACAACATATGGCCTGTTATGATTCTCTTTTCCCAGACTCTGCCATTTTGTATATTTGTGACACACTGCAGATTTTGTGAAGATTGCTTCATAATATTTGTTTACCATCTGCTGCACTCTATTTGGTATCTTGCTAGGATTTTTGCCTCCATTTTAAGTGACATTAACAAAATCCAGCCAGTACATAGACTTTCTAGTTCTACTTTTGCTTCCCTAATGTGCTGGAAAATCATATTACTATGCTCCAGGCAACTAGAGAAGCCTGGAATTCTCATTGTGAATCAGTGTATCAGATCTGTCGCACCCACCCCCCTCTTGGTCATATCTAGTAATGTATTTTTGGTCAGATGGCAAAGAGCCTCCACATATAAGACAAGAGTTCAACTTATTTTTTCTACTTCTCTCTACTTACTGACACTATTTTCTAGTGTTCTTCACCAACATATTTATACTTTTCAAATTCTTCGTGTCATTTTAGTAAGTTTGTATGATTTATAGTTCCAGTACTTTTATAGCGAATCCACTTTGATAGGCAGATAGCCATAGTCTTTGCTAGATGGGCTGTATAAGTTCAACTTTTTGTTGAGAAAAATGTTTTAAGTTATTGTCATACTAAATTGCTTGGTATGTCATACTAAATCTGTTTCTACTTTCTATGGTTAATTAATTTATCACACCTGTCAATTCATTGTAATTATTTTTTATTTTTTTCCCAGCTTCATTGAGATATAATTGACATATAACATCGTGTAAGTTTAAGGTGTACAGGTGTACAGTGTTTTGATTTGATACACTTATCAGTTGCTAGATGATTACCACTATAGCATTACCTAACATCTCTATCCTGTCACATATTTCCATTTCTTTTTTCTGATGAGAACATTTAAGATTTACTCTCTTAGCAACATTCAAGTATATGATACAGTATTATTAGCTATAATCCATGCTGTACATTAGACCTCCAGACCTCATTATACTTATAACTGAAAGTTTGTACCTTTTGATAAGTATCTCTCCATTTCCCCCACTCCCCAGCCCCTGGTAATCACTACTCTACTCTGTTTCTCTAAGTTTGGCTTTTTTAGATTCCACATATAAGTGATTTAATGCTTTATTTATCTTTCTCTGTTTGACTTATTTCCCTTAGCATAATGCCCTAAAGTTTCAGCCAAGTTGTCGCAAATGGCAGGATAACTTTATTTTTCATGGCTGTAATATTCCATTACCTACACACACACACAACATATTTATCCATTCATCTAGTAATGTATACTTACATTGTTTCCACATCTTGGTTATTGTGAAAAATGTTGCAATGAATAGGTGAATGCAAGATTATGATTTTAGTTCCTTTGGAGATATACCCAGAAGTGAGATTGCTGAATCATATGGTAATTTTATTTTTAATATTTTTAATATTTGAGGAACATCCATATTGTTTTCCATAGTAGCTGTACCAATTTGTATTCCCACCAGTAGTGCACAAGGGTTCTCTTTTCTCTACATCCTCACCAACACTTGTTTTCTCTTGTCTTTTTGATGATAGCCATTCTTACAGGTGTGAGATGATATCTCAATGTGGGTTTGATTTGCATTTCCCTGATGATTAGTGATGTTGAACATCTTTTCATGTACCTGTTATATGTCTTCTTTGGACTTCACTGTCTTTAGAGAAGAGTGTATTCCCACTTTATACTTTAAAGCCAGTGGTTTGCTCAAGCCAATGGTTTGCTCATGAGCTACACTTGGAGAGTAGATAGCTTGGATTTTGCCTTTTGACCAGAATCATCAGTCTTCTCATAGGTGTGATTACTTTTCCAACTGTCTCTTTTTTGACAATAACAAGAAGTCTTCATTAAAACTACCAGTCACAATATTTAAGGTGAATCAGATAGTACCCAAAGTGCAATTTTTAAAGAAAACCAATATGTACACATAATGGGGTCACTTATTAATCTGTAAGAACTGTTAATCACTGTGTCATGGAAGCCTGATTTAATCCTCAGGCTTTATTAGAATGCCTCTTTCAACTTATCTGAAATCTTTCTCTTGGAGACAGACCTTTTATGGGACACTGCTTAACACCCTACCACTGAGTTGGCTTTTCTGGCCTTTTGATCTCAGTTTTATGCCCATTTAAAGCAAAGTACCCTTGTGTTTCATAGCTGCTTTTTGTAGAACTGTCAAACAAGAAATTATTCTGGTGGCTGACTTCCCTCACAGTTTTTTGCTGAAATAATCCCTAAGAGATTTCATAGAATTCTAGGATTCCAGAACCTCTTGTTTTAAGTAGCTATAAAGGTTCAAGCTCTGGTTTTGAGAGTTTAGAGAACTCTTATTGTTGTTACTGATTTAGAGAGACTGATGTAAAGGACTTTTTTGGAATCTGTGTCCTCTCCTTACAAATTATAAAAAGGTTTTTTACCTGTTCACAAAACTCCAGGCACTTCTTCATCCCACATGAACAGTATTTTTTGAGGTCTTGTGTAGATTGAAGTTTGAATACAAGTAGCCTGTGTGTAATCACTGTAGCTAGCTGTGGTGTAGAACCAAGATTTACAAAAAGCTACTCCGTTCAGGTTGGAAATTTTACCAAGTTTGGGACTTTTATTGAGAACAAATCGGTTAAGTCCACATCTAAACAGAGAATTTGACTTGGTTTCAAAACAAAAATGTAAAGTGCTTTCATGTGTGATAATGTGCAACATTATATTCCTCTATGTTATATCTGTTTTTTTCCTCCTTTGTTTCCTTCATTTGTAAAAAAATCTTTGTACTTAACCTTGAGGATACTAGTTTCTAGAACCTATGTAGAAACTCCTTGTTTCCAAAACTAGAATGGCATTTCTCCCCCAAATCGTTTTTATAGATTCTGTAACTAGAATTAAAAAAAAGAAAGAAGGAAAGTGTTAGATTCCTATACAGTTCTTTATATATGTAAAATCTCTAGGAATGAACCTTCTTTGTCACTGAAAGAGACCACTGTATGCCTTTTATACAGAAAACAGGCAGCTCTTGATAGCATAATGCCAATAGTGACCATAGACAGCTCCTAGCTATATAGATGTTTAAACAGTGTGACTTGATGATACTGATTTATATCAAATTGGAGAACTCTTTGGGAATGAACCAGGAACAGGGAACAAATGCTTTAGAGAGAGAACACTAGTGAGAGCTGTTGGCTTGATCACAGAGCCAGGCTGGCTCAAGTGCTGGTTTCCATCATGATGTCACATTACTACTGGCTAGTGAGGAGAAAAAGATAGTAGCGTTTTGCTCTGAAATAGGCTAATTGGGAGACAACACAAGCTCCCTCCTAAGGTTCCCACGGTCTGGTCACCGAGTAGGGGGTTTATCTTCAAAACTGCATCTGGACAGGAGGGAGGGCAGTGGGCAAAGATCCATGTGCTGATCTGAACTCATGCTGTATTTTCAGTAAGAGTCCCCAGAGCATGTCATGTAAGCTTATTTTCTTCATGACAAAAGATGTGTCTGTTTCCCCAGGCCTGGGATCAGGTTCTCCTATCTGATCAAATCAACAGTGAGATGCTCAGGAGTGACCAAAAAATAAAATAAAATAACACCACTGATTGTTTAATAAATGCACCAGAGCCAAGATATCCAAGTGAGGGGGAGCAGGCCCCTTTCCAGGTTTTCCCCTGGGAGCCTTTGTACTTCCTCCAACAATGCTGCTATTGCTCAAAATGTTTTTGGCATTTATTTTCAACTGTACACTTAGAGTCTACCATATAGGGTGTTGACAGATCTTTATTTTTAGAAAGATGAAGTAGATAACTAAGTATTTAGAAATAGCCAAAAGTAATTCTGAGTTCTGCTTGGCAGGTAGTGTAGGTGAGTGATCTGATGGACAATTCCATTTGAGTTTAAAAATGAGATCTTATAGTTTCACTTGTTTCACATGGTCTGTCTTCAGGTTCTTAAAGCAGTTTGTGAAGAGGTATTTCAAAACTATTTTGTATAAGAGAAACATAGTTGAAATAAGTATGTTGTTTCTGGTTGTGCCCACTTCGATGATAGTTAGTCAAATGTATATATTTCTGGTTATGCATTTTGTAAAGTCTTATTATCTTCTAATTTTAAGACTGTTATTTCAAAATAGTATGACTCACCATTTGAAGCTTACTATAGTCAGAGAATTTCCAGCACAAATGAAAACTTTCAGAAAGAAAGATTGCTACTAGATAGGAGGGGTGTGGGAGAATTGTGTTAAAGTTGCTTTGCAAGTTAACCTTACACTAGGTTCCCAGTTTTTGTTTGTTTTTTGTATTTTTTTTTTGTAAGAAAGGGAAGAGTAATAATAATCAAGTCACATTATCCATATTGTAGGTCGCTGTGAGGTTTTTAAGCGGGTACCACATGTGAAGCACAAATCATGGTGCCTTGTGTATAATGGCGTTCAATAATGTTAGCCATTTTTATCATGCTATTGTGACATGATGGGTGGCCTGGAAGAATGGAAAAATAGAGGGATAGGGTTTTGTGTAGGACAGAAAAAAAGTACTGATAGTAGAACAGGACTGATCTGTTTTCGGTTTTTAAGTTCTCTAAACCAAACCTGTTTTAGTCATATTCCAGGTATACTTATTTTAAACAAGATACATGTCATGAATGGCATGAGCAATATTTTAATTTTCAACTGTCCCTAAAATTTTTAATTCTTTGATATTCTGATTGTATTCTGAATGAAAATCAAATCAACAAACCTCAACACCTCCAAAAATAGAGCGTTGAGGATTTGGATGTCAAGTTGTAAAAACCAGTTGTATTGTGTCCCCAGCTGATGTGCTTTTTGTACATTAAAAAATGCAAATCTTACCACTTACATTATGTTGCTTTTTAAACAGATGAAGATGAAGATGGTGATCGAATTACAGTGAGGAGTGATGAAGAAATGAAGGCAATGCTGTCATATGTAAGTACATTACAAATGAGGCTATGTTTAAAATGTTACAGTAATTGAGGATGCTGTTGTTTGGCATAGTGAAAATATAAATCAGTTACCATAACATTTTTCTGTATAGTATATAAGATTTTCAAAGATTTCCTTATGTGAAAGTTAAGGGCATTCTTTTCAAAAGACACTTACTAATCATATCATGAACATTAAGAATAATGCCTCTTAATGACTTTTGCATTAGGTATGGTGCAGACTAAATGGACTATCAATTTCCTGTATTTTTTATGCAGTACTTAAAGTAACGGCTCATTAAAAATGAACCCCTGGGCTCTAAAAAATTTTTCAAAATCTACTTTCAACTGGAGGTCTCTTCACCCTTCCAAACAGACTACAGTTATAATGTAGCTGCAGGCTTAATATGGATACACAATTTAAAGATGTACTCTATTATTTTATGCACTAACCACCCCCCTATCCCCATCCCAAGATGAACTACAGCGTTACTTACTGAATCAAAGTGATTTGAATATATCCTGAAATGACTTTCCTTTTGTGTTTTGAATTTCAATGAAAATTTGCAGTAATGTTTGTCTCAAAGCTAAAGTAGATAAACAAGAGAAAAGAGTATATTTCTAAAATTTTAATACTAAACCACAGTGAGGAGATAGAGCTTCCCTGAGCCCTGATTTGTGCTTCTCTCTTATTTTGTTTTATTTCCTCTTATTTATTTTATTTTATTTTAATTGAGTTTGTAATCTGTTTACAAAACCTTCTCTAGTGGCCCGGTGGAAAGAGCACTGGACTGGAAGTCCAGAGACTACTGTTCTCCTCTGGCTTCCTGGCCTTGGGCAAAAATCACTTAACCTTTCTGTGCCATAGTTGCCTCATCTGTCAATTGTAGATAATAATACTTGTCCTTTTTACTGCACAGGGTCATTGTACTGATCAAATGCGAGAATAGACAGGGAGAGCCCTTTGAAAACTTAAAAGTTCTATACAAATGCAAAGTGGTATTATGGTGGAAATGATGGCATCAGGGTCCTTTTCAGTGAGACTAAGTTTTAGCCAACAGTTAGGTTGTAGGTTTTTGATAGACTTCAGCTTTAACCCAGGATACTGTTTAATTGTAATGAAAACTGTAAAATATCTGTATGGGTTTCTGCCAATAGTTTTAATTTAGGATAGGAGGAAAGAGAACAAGAAGGATGGCATGATTAACAGAGCGTTGCATGCAGAGCTGCACAGAGTAGGAAAAGTCAATTTCCCATTGACTTCCCATTAACTTATTTGAGAGTCTTTGTGCACTGAGAATTTAGAGCAGGACTCATCATCACCTTGAAAGGCAGAATAGGATGGTCTGCTGAAAGGTCTAGCACTAGTATTGATTGATTGGCTAACTCTCCTGAGAATGTGACATGCTTATTTCTAGAAAACACAAACACAGATGGGTTCTAGTATTTTCACATGCATCTATTGCAGAGAGTACATTACTGACATCAGTGTACTGTCATTCTATCTGTGACATAACCACACACAAAGGTGTGTTTTCAAAAATGTTCTTTTGGGAAGATCTGACAGATTATGCCTTTTAAGAATGTTGCTGCATGTGATCATAATGATAATAATCATTGCTGTTTTTTAAGTGCCTAGTCTGTGTACTAGATGCTTATGGTATTAAATTTCTTTGGCTTTAATAATCACTCTATGAGGTAGATATTATCATCCCTGTTTTTTAGATGAGGAAGCTATGCTTAAGAGACATGTCCAGGGTCTTAGAGCTAGTATGAATGTGAATATGGAATTTAAATTCACTTTCTCCTAATGCCAAAGCCCGTGTTTCTTTACTGTTTTATATTGTTTCTCTCCTCTCTATCTCCTTGCACATTAGGTTTGGGATCTTTTTATGTCATCATCTCTATTAAATTCTGAATGATTCGTGTTTATATAATACCATAGTAGAGATATGTTTAGTATATATTCCTTATGATTTGTGCTTATTTTCTCAAATGCATTGTTTATTTTGTGTAGGAAAATATTAGTTATGTAGTTGTCTTTAAAACTTAAAAGTTCCTGAAATTTTTTGAGAGCTACTTCTTAGCCTGAAAAGAAGTCATCTACTTCATTGATGCCCAATTATTTGGATTTCATGAACTAATCAGTTTTTCATTTTTAGATTAGAGGACAGAAAAAGGATGGTAACATTTAATTTTTCTAAATAAAAACATTAATACATAAATTAATAAGGTTATCTACTGTTAACCATCATTTTATTAAGAAAATAATGGGAGTCATTTAAAGATTAAAACGTTGAGCAGTAAATAATCTCAGAAGTAAAGATGACCATTAAAGTGAGTAAATTTAGTTTTAATGTTAAAAGTCATTATATTTTTCTCATTTTTATTAATTTGCTGTGGATGTTGAAAACTTTTTTTATGAATTGGCCGTGGTCCGTGGATTGTGTCAGGCTGATCAGGTCCAGATTTTCTCATTAATTTATTTAACAAACATTTAGAGATGGGAACCTGAAGCCCCAAGGAATTTTAACTTAAGGTAGAGCTCTACTTTTCTGATTCTCAGTGCTTAAGCAAAACATTTTAAAATGGAAATATCCCTGAGAGAGAATGTTTTAAATCATTTAAAACCTAAATGGATTTCCTGTTCCTCTTATTTGTTGCAGTAGCCTCTACCATCACATACTCTTTGTTTATATAGAGTCAGTCACTGAATAAACATTTAAAAAGCAGTAAGGAAGTCTTTTTCTAAAAGTACTAACAAAATTGGTTGGCTGTCATTTTGATCTGTGTTGATTCTCATGGTTACAATTCCTTTGCATTCCAGTTTTGCCATAAAGAGAATCATTTGGACCTAATTTCACAGGAGCTTTTGGTTGATCGTCTTCAGTTGCCAACCTGTTATTAAAAATCTGCATTGGTCTTTATTTTTTAGGTTCAGTTTGGCTCTGAAAAACGTTGATTCCAGCATTTGGATGGTGATATAAGGAAGATACTAACAGATAGCCACATATTGTTGTTAAAAAAAAAAAAAAACAACAACTTAGTTTTTCATATGGAATTCAATAAAGTTGCAGTCACCTTAGTATTTCTTTAAAAGCCATATAGGGAAAGCAAAAATAGAGACAAATTTTACCATAAATCCTTTAATTATTCTTTTCCATTGATTACAAAGGTTAAATGATTAAACAGCCTAAATCTCTGCATAAAGTTATAAAAAAATTTTCAACGTCTAAATTGTAACTTGCAGAATTATTTTTTAATCCCTTAGATGCAAGCATTTTCTGGCTTTGGGCCAACAGAAGCATGTTTTTATCAGTAATTTAAATAGATTTTTGTATTAGACCTGAAAATGTTGCCTTTTTAATTGAAAATTTATCAATTATTTAAATTGCTAGCAGCCTTAGGCTGTTAATTTTATGTGTGCCATAATAATGGCATACAGTGTTTTTTTGATATATATGACACACTGTGATAAGGATTTCTCATGACAATATCATATTGTGGTAAGGATTTGTCATGACAATAGGTAGTGTGCTGTTAAATAATAACTAACATATTAAACCAAAGTCTGTTGTCATACATTAGTACTGTTTTATTTATTTAGAAGTTGTATTCTTTTTTCCATCAGATATATTTTTAAGAGATAATGAGGAGAAAACAAAGCTATAATAAATTGTCTTTTAAGAAAATGTAAAGTAATTTGGTCTCCAAGGAGATATTTAATGTATTGAGAGAATTCAGCAGCCAAGTGTTATTATAGCACCATTGTGATAGCTCTCTGCATTTTTGTTATGAGTTTGTGTTAATCAACAATCTGTTTTTATGGCGTAGTTTCTTGTAAGTTATGTTGTTAGAATATTCTACTTCTGGGATCATGGCTTTTTCTTTGACACTATTGTATCTTTTTAATTCCTCCATAAAGTATTTTTTTAATTAGAATTTGAAATGCTTTATTAGAATAAAAAATACACTCACCCTACATATTCTGAAAACTACCTGATCATTGCTAATTATTTAAAGAAACTTGTTAAATATTCCCTTAATGTAGTTTAAATCTTTTTTGCTTTGTTTTCCCTCTCATTTTCTAGAAAGATTGAAGATAGTATGTTGCTTTTCTCCTTCCATCTTTTTGTATTTGTTGTCTGGTGTTGCTGGCTTCATTTCTTTGCAACATCAAACAGTGCTGGGCCTTGTTTATTGATTTATCATAAACTTTATTTATCATAGAGACCCACTGATAGGAGGTGGTTATTTAAATGTTAACCTCTGTTTTTGTGTGACCTTTCATTAAGAACTCAGCAGTACATCTTACTTTTGTAAATGAATTCATATTTGTTTTGCTAAATCTCATGTCTAGTAAAGGATTTATTACACCTGGTTCTCTTGATACTCAGGCACTTGTAGGAGTACAGCACAGTAGTAACAAAAATTTCTTCATTTTGCCCATTCTCTTTTTTTTATACCTTTTTTTTTTTCCCCACACTGCCATTAAAGTATGGGATGAGTTTAACTGTAATGCCTCCCATTATGACCACAGCTTTGTGTTTCAGTAGAGTGTAAGTATTCCCTTTGGTATACTTGACTATAGTGTACCTTGTTAAACGTTGGGTACCATGAGGGAAAATACTTTCTGACCTCTATAGCACCTTGTAAATTGGAATATGATTAGCTTTATCCTAGTATGCATAACATGAAGATTGCCTCTAAGACCATAGTTACTCAAGTAGAGTTAGAAGGGAGGCTTATAGGTCATGTCCAACACTTTCATTTTATAGAGAGAAGGAAACTGAAGCCCAGTGATGTTGGATTCAGTTGGCGGTCACATTGCTAATGACTGGGAAGGCCTGGACACAGACCCAGGTCTTTTGACTCCCAGTCTCTTCACTCCTGGTGGTTTTAAGTTTTTGTTTTGACATCTGTCAAGGTAATATTATTAATACCATTGAATATAAAAAAATACTCTGTGGGCTTTTGAAGTTTTAAAGATTTTGTCCTTACCTGTAAGGCTGAGTGTTACCACAAAATTTTTTGCCTTGTTAGGAGTTGAACATTTAATAGCCTCGGGGACTTTGCTATTAGGAAGTTGCCTTCGAAGAGCGAAGAGATTGGAAATTCATTTTTTCATATGGTGCTTTCAGATATTCTCCATATTAAGTAGGTCCTACTTTAAACATACTTTCTTTATATGTGGAAAATTAGCTCAGTCAAAATCAGCCCAATCTTCGATAAATGGTTAATCCCCTAATTCAAAGCAATTCATCCAAACAATGCATAAAACAGTATATTCTCCTTGTGGGGTAGAGAAATGTTGAAAAACTGAATGAAATAAATAAATTGGTATGGAAATATTCTATTTTTTTACTCAAATAATATCATACCCTAAGCTGTAAGTAAAGTTTTTCTCTTGTTTTCTCATTCTAGTCAATGAATAAAGCATTTTTTTCCAGAGGCAGATTATTTTAACTCCCTTCTCTATTTTGTCTGGGATATTTGGATGACCATGAAATAGTAACAAAAAATGTAGTGGTCCCTTATTTATCCCTAATTGTGAAATATCTTGAGACATCTTTGCTTGCAAGGAGCAGAAGCAGTCTCAAATTTACATCCAAACCAGGGGTTTATTATGTGGCTCATGGTAGCAAAGGAAAAAATGAGCACAAGCAGGCCTCAGCCAGAGTGGCACCAGGGCAAGGCACTCTGGGGACCATGGGCATAGGAGCTTTTGACCACCTATATTTTTTCATTAATGTGGCTATGCTCACAGTTCAGCTTCATCTCTGTGGAGGGCTCAGTGTAGCTTGTAGATTGGTTCCTCTGGGGTCCTGTGTTGTGACAGCTGGCATGAGGGGGCAGAACCATATTACATCAATTAGCCCCTTTAGGAGCTATGGCTAGGAGCTTCTCTTCAAAGGAAATGATGGACTTGTAGCAGTAGAATTGCTGTGGGACATAACTAAGGTGTTACCCTCTTGTTGGCAGCTCCTAATGAACTTCTGTGCTCTCAGGGCCAGTTTTATTTGAAACAAGAGGGGTAGTTTTCACATATATCTGAAAGGTGAATGTAACTGCTACAATAAAGTTAGAAGAACTAGGAAATTTGTCCACAAAAGGTATAAATTGAGGTAACTAAAAATTTCAAAACAAGTTGTTTCTCTCTAAATATGTTTCTCTATTATATATGTTCCTTCTTTTCTACTACCATTTATTTAAGTATAGTCAACATACAATATTATATTAGTTTCAAATGTACAACATAGTGATTTAACATTTATATAACTTAACGATGTGTTCACCACTATAAGTCTAGTAACCATCTGTCGCTGTATAAAGTTATTATAGTATTATTGACTGTATTCCTTGTGTCATCTCCGTGACCTATATATTTTATATCTGGAAGTTTGTACCTCTTAAACTCCTTTACCTTTTCTGCAATTTCAACACCCCACTCCCCTCTGGCAACCATCAGTTTGTTCTCTGTATCTATGAGTCTGTTTCTATTTTGTTTGTTCATTTATTTTGTTTTTTAGATTCCACATATAAGTGAAATCATGTGGTATATATATTTATCTGACTTATTTCACTTAGGATAATGCTCTTTAGTCCATCCATGTTGTCACAATTGGCAAGATTTCATTATTTTTCATGATTGAGCAAGATTCCATTGTGTATAGATATACCACATCTCATCCATTCATCTATTGATAGACACCTAGGTTGCTTCCATATATTGGCTATTGTAAATAGTGCTGCAATGAACATAAGGGTGCATATATCTTTCAAATTGGTGTTTTCATTTTCTTTAGATGAATACCCATAAGTGGAGTTGGAGAGTTGTATGGTAGCTCTATTTTTTATTTTTTTTTTAAGAATTTTCATTCTGTTTTCTATAGTGGCTGTACCAGTTTACAATCCCACCAACAATGCATGTGTTTTGTTTTGTTTTGTTTTTTCTCCACATCCTTGCCAACATTTTTGTTTGATTTATTTAGTTTTTAATAGCAGTTGAACAGCAGGCCAGATCTTTATCAGAGCACTATGGGAACTGGTCAAATAAAGCAGTCTATTTATAAAATAATGTCCCATTTGGCCTGCTATCTGCATGGGCTGATGGGCCTGTTTTATTTAAGTGGCAGCTTCCCTGAAGCTACTATTGAAACATCTCCTCCTTTAGAAGTATAGCAGAATTGTTGCAGCCTAGAAATCAAGCAAAAGGTTAGTATAGTCACTGCCTCAAGCTAACCATAGTAAAGACTCTGAAAGCTTCAGCCGAGAGGATCCTACAGGTTTTGGACCCATCATTGAATACAAATTTAAACTCCTGCCAACGCACATTACCTTAAACTTGGCTAAGTTGAATTTCATCTGCTATTGGCTGCCCAAACCTCTATTAAGACCATCTGGAGCTCCCTAACATCCTTTACGGTTTGACTATCCAAAACAAATAGTATTATCATTAAACTTGGCCAACTTACTGTCTTTTTCACTTCCAAATCATTAATAAGTACATCTATCCAATAACATTAGCCTATAAACAGGCCCCAGAGTTGTTCCCTGTTGACCTTTCACTGGAACACTTTTCATTGTGTTCTTTCTCATCATCTAATCAATCCATCACCATATGTGGACCCTTAGTCCAGAGTCATTTCAGGAAGAGCATGTGCACATTGTAGTCACCGTAAGGCAGGGGCAGTGAGGTGAGTGGTGAGTAGCGGGGGGAATGGAAGCCAGGTATCCAAAGTAGATTGGCTTCATACGTTATTTTTGACTGCTGAAGCAGTTTTGTACTTCCTAATAGGTCAGTGTCACAGAAGGAAAGCCTCTTAAAGTATGAGAAATAATTGAAAGAAGGTATAATAAATGACACATCTGAGTAGTGTTGTAATTGAATTTGTAGTCATTTGACAGAGTTAAGAATGTTGGATTCTTCACTGAGAAAACTAATAAATTAACTATGGACTGCAAATAGCTGGTTAGTTTATTGATTATTGCTGTAATTACTGACTGAGCTACATATAATGGGGTATGCTTGCAGTATTGACAAAACAGGAATTTAAACATTTTATCATTAGTAGGAAAAACCAGCATGCTATTCCTTATAAGTTGAAATACTGTACCACTTATGTTGTCTGTTAGATGGCATGCTGAGGAGAGATTTAGGAAACTGCTCTGTTATAAATGTATAGAAGAATAATAAATAAACCTCATTTGATGTGTAAGACTTGCCACGAGTAAGTTAAAAGGTACAACCAATGAGAGTAGTTGCCATGTCTGTATTAGTTCCTGTCTGCTTCCTTCCCTTAAACATTTGTGGAGCACCTATTATGTATAAGGCACAGTGGTAGGCATTGTATGGCAGTAGCTTCTTAGGTTTTGGGGGGCACAGACCTTTTTGAAAATCTGAGAAAGTTGTTTATTCTTTTCCCAGAAAATGCACACAGAGTGACAGTTCACATATAATTTCAGGAACTTCAAGGATATCCTAAGGCCTATATAGACCCCAGGTTAATACCTCTGCATTAAGAGATAATAAAACACACAAGACGTGGTCCCTGTCCTTGAAGAACTTCCAGAAGAGAAACACAGTGTTCCTTCTAATGCCCTTTTACTTATTATAACAGTACTGTAGTAATTGAGGAAAGGGAAGGGGATACTGACTCAGCCTTGATAAACCAATTAGTTAAATTCTGCCTCTGTACTTGGTCTAAAAATTTCAGTGATCTCATTTAGTGGTTTCTGTGTCACCCTATTGTTATAAATGTTATTCTGTGTACTGTGTACTTAGAAGTGGGAGATTCATAGCACTGTACCCTATTTCAAGATTTTTTTCAAGTGCTTTATAAGGTTTCCCATATACCAGCTCCTTTGATTTTGATCTTCCTAACACTATGAAGTGAGCTGGTATTTTCCCCATTTATAAAGCTGAGGATACTGAGGCACAAATAAATTGCATGCCTTTCTCAAGGTCACACAGCTATAAATGAAGAGCTGGGACCTGAGATCACTCACTCACTGATTTTTTCACTTATCCATGTAGCCAGTTTTTCATACACTAAATATTTATGAAAAGTAGTTATCTGGCCAAGTGCAATGCTAGGTAGTGGAGGTACAGTGAACATACAGTTTATTTCTTCAAGGAATTGAAAGAACTCTTGGTCCAGTCAGGGAGATTTAAAAAAAAAGGAAACAGTATTCAGTGTGGAAGGACAAGAAAAACTCATAATTACCAGGCAGAGTGATAAATGCTATAATATGCTTAAGCATTAGGTGCTCTGTGAGCATAAGGAAGGAGCACCTCAGTCAGCTTTGAGGATAGAGAAGGCTTCCTGAAGAGGGTGGTGTCTAGATAAAATAAGCTAGGACAAGGGGACTGGGAAGGGTGTTGAGGCAGAGAGAAGAGTATGTTTAAAGGCTCAGGTGAAAGGATATGTGGTGCATTCAGAAGGAGCTACCTGTCATTCAGTGTGGTATGGACAGAGAGGGAGCGGGGAGGAGGGTATGAGATAAAGGTTGGGAAGAGAAGTGGACTGGATCATGGAGGGTTCTAGCTTAAGAGATTTGACATGGGGAGAATATGCAGAGTTAATAAGACTGGTTGATTGAGTGTGGAGAAGAAGGAAAGAGATGCTTTGGATTACTTCCAGGTATCTGATTTGGGAAACTAGGTCATTGTGATATCACTCACTGAGATAGTGAACCCAGGTGGCAGAAGACAGGTCTAGGGCATGAGGGAAGGAGGAGTGGGAGAGGGAAGGGACCTGTTGAGTTTGAGGAGCCTGTGGACAACCAGTTGGGTATGCTCTGAATCTTAGGAGAGAAATCTGGGCTGGAAGTAAAGATTTGTGATTCATCAACTCCTAATTAGTCTCAGTGACTCCTCTGGTAATTGAAACCTTTGAAGTGGCTGAAGTTAACTCAAGGAGATTATAAAATAAGAAGACAAGGTCGATGAAAAACCATGGGGAACTCCAGCATTTAAAGGAGCGATAAGGAAAGAACCACTTTCAGGAACCTGAATAGAGTGGTTAGAGAGGTAGGAGGAAAACCAGAGGGAGTCACTAAAAGGGGGAGAGGTCACCAATCAGTACAGGAATCTTTGCACTGTACCATGCTGCCTCATACTTCCCCAGTCTCTGAAAGATCAGGTGACATGGCCTAACCTATTCAGGGTATAAATGAAGAAGCCAAGTACCCCATCAGCTCAGTGGTCTACCCAAGTAGCCCAGTTTATGTAGTTAAATGTTTTGAGATGTGAGAAATATGATGAGATAACTTACTTTTTGACTCTTAAATAGTAAGCATACGTTTTATGTTCTGAGTGCATGGATTGGAATGCAGTATTTTTTGATTCAGTGATAAACCATTTGCTTCATCTGTGAAATAGGGGTGATGATACAGAATTATGAGAAATTAAATGAATGAATGTAAATACATAGTACTGAGCCTAACATACAGTGGATATTCAGTGAGTGATAGTCGTTTCTGTGTGTGTGTCTTGCTCTCTCTTTGTCTCTGTCCTCTCTCTTTTAATAGAGAACTTGTGCCTTGTAAAATTAAACTGTGCTGTTTTGGAACTCAGGATTTTTTATATGGCAGAGTTCCATGAAGAAAAAAATGTTGTAATTATTGATTGAATTGTGCTGTTAGAATTAGAATTAGGTTCATAACAAATAGGACACTGTTTGATAAACTTGCAAGGAAAACAAAGCCAAAAATTGTACTTGCTATCCCCTTGTTGAATCTGGCCCTCTGTTTCAAATTAATTAGATTTTTGGATAACTATGCTAAACTTTGTCACATCCTTATTAAAATTGTTTAAGGATTTTGAAGAACATCTCAGAGGGACTCTGAAACTAATCTGAGTCTGGTACTGGAGATTCCGTTAGCAATCACAAAACTGATTAATCTTTTACTCTGTTAGCTTATTGATTATTGCTGCAATTACAGCATGTAACGGATTCTTCAAGGTATACCAGCAGAAAACACATTTTATAACTGCTGCTGAGGTATTTGGTTTGAGCACAATATTTTGTACTTTTTATACATAAACTGTTTTATATTTTTAATTGCTGGAACATTTCTACTCAGAAAGTGATGCGCTTAATATTGTTTAAATATTAGGAGGTTCACTTTTTAATTTTCCAACTACTAATAAAGCTTTACAGTTTATAAAGTGCCTTCACTAATTCTATTGCTGCAGTTTAATTTTGAGCTTCACAGTAGTCGGTATCATAGAGTAGATCTCTTTATTCCCATTTGAAGGAAACTAAGGTTCAGTGAGGTTAAATGACCTCCTGAAGAATACACAAGTTAGTAGGTGGCAGAATCAGAACTGGATCCCATTTCAGTCAGTACAAATTTATCTAACACGTACTATGTGCAGGGCTTTATGTTAGGAATGATGAAAGCCAGGATAGGATTATAGAGATTAAGCTCAGGAGGTTATTTGGGTAACTTCAGATTACAGCTCTATTAATGTTATAACGGTTGCTTTGTTACTTTTCTGTACAAACTATGTTAAATTTGGCATACAAGATTTAGGATTTTGTTTGGTTTATTTCTTCATTTAGTTTTGTCTAGTAGAAATCTTTGTCATCATTGTTTATTTTATCATTATTTGGAATAAAATTGAAAAGAATCCCTTTTAAAGGGAAAATATATGAAAATACTTCGAGAGGATCAAGATCTAAAAATGACTTGCTTTTTAGCTTATTAAGTGCTATCTTACATTTTCTTATGTGAGTCTCTCATTAATCCTCACTGAGGTTCTGTGCTAGGAAATGGCCAGTATTGAGACTCCTGGGTTTGTGTCCTTTAACTCCTTCAGGTGCCTTGCTCATCTCACAGGGCAGCATAGGCCTTGTGACCCATCAGGACTGCTCTGTGCCAGGAGAGACTATGCGTGGCCCTGCATTTTATTTTTGTCCCTTAGGGCAGCGGTCCCCAATCTTTTTGACACCAGGGACCAGCGCTCCTATGAGAATCTAATGCCTGATGACCTGAGGTGAAGCTG
Source organism: Eidolon dupreanum (assembly GCA_028627145.1). Classification (NCBI taxonomy): domain Eukaryota; kingdom Metazoa; phylum Chordata; class Mammalia; order Chiroptera; family Pteropodidae; genus Eidolon; species Eidolon dupreanum. The sequence goes on along the minus strand of CM053509.1, from coordinate 35,967,901 downwards.
AGGTGGTGATGCCAGTGCTGAGGAGCGGCTACATATAAATACAGATGAACCTTTGCTCTCTCAGTCTCCACTCACCTCCTGCTGTGCAATCCGGTTCCTAACAGACCATGGACCAGTATTGGTCACTGGTCTGTGGTCCAAGGATTAGGGGCCCCTGCCTTAGGGAATGCCATGTAAGCAGTGGCCTGAGCTTCTAGGCCTGGTACCTTATTGGTGGCCCCTTGGCCCTTACCAAGCCTGTTCCTCAGAGGTCAGTTGCCTAGAGTGGACCCAATCATGGATTTAATTACCACTCTTTATAGTTTTCCTTAGTGATGAATTACTTTGCTTTGTGGAACACAGATTCCCTATTAATACAAACACAGATCAAACCCAGTATTTCAGCAGTAGAAAATGTTCCCTGGGTTTGGAAGAACTGTAGAAAACAAAAAAATACTACTTGCTTTAGAGAAACTGGCAAGTAACATACTTAATGTCATTATTGTGGCTGTGTTAATCATAGTACAAAGAGATGCTTATAGCTTGCTTAAAAATTTTTAACAATGATTATAAAAGGATATATAGTTTACCAGTTGATTTGGCACAAATCTGAAATGGAAGGGAAACCATTTTTATTTATTTATTGTGTGAAGTAAATAAATAAAGTTAGAAAACAGGTCAATTTCATGCATGCAAGGTTTTACAGTAGGAAAAAAATGCATTGCACCTGTTCTGACCCTTTACTTTTGAGGTTATATTTGTTTTCAGACTTGACCCTAAGCACTAGTTTCAGACAACTCCATAATTAATTTGTTAGATAAAGCATAAGGATATTTTATTTGTTTTGATTTCGAGGACTGTGGTGAAGTAGTAACAAATTACTAACCTATTGTACCTACCAGTTAATTAAAGAAAAGCATTAACTATAGGAGAACACCACCACTGTTGTTGTCTTGTATCAGTATAAAAAGGCAGTAATTTTTTTGACAGCTACTGATTGGAAAGTTGCTTGCAGCCTTCCAGAAGCAAGGGGGTACATGCTGTGGATCAATAACCGGCAAATTTCCCATTAAAAAGAATACCTGAGCAATGTTCCAAATAGCCACTGGCATCTTAATTTTCCATAGAAACCTCAAATACTTGTGTGCTGAGGACAAGTCATTTTCGGACAATTTTTCCAGACTACTTGTTAACAGTTATTGCTGTCCCAAAAGGTTGACAGCCTACATGATTGATATTTCATTTACTTGTCATCACTGTTTGAGTAATGGCAAGCACCGTATTTCTGTGGTTTTAAGGAATATAGTCTCCTGAAAGACATTCGCTTTAGTATGTATTCCAGAGAATGTGTCACACATGTTTATGCTGTATGTATATAAGTTTTTAGGTACATAGAAGGAGAGGATCAGTTACCTTTACAGTTCGAAAGCCCTTGGGGAGAAGGGTACACTTTTATCAGTCTATAGCTATCAAAATCCACCTTCAATTTGGTTTTAGGGCAAAGAGCCTTAGACTTGTTAACTTGTGATTCCCAAGATGATGTAGAATTTCATAGCTCCCTTTATTTCTAAGGGGAAAAGAACCATTTGATTTTGTAATAATATAATGTACATTAAAACAAGAAGATATATGTGTGTATCTTCTAAAAAGAAACCTCTTAAGAATGTCAGCAAATAATGATTGTCAATGAAGAATTTCATGAAAATGTGGTAGTTAAATAACGTGTGTGTTTTTAACATAAAAACAGCAAAGATAAAAGGGCTGCTCTTTGAAAGCCCCTCAAAACACAAAATCAGTTTTCATCATTGATATTTTGCCACCAAGAACATCACTTTGTGTTGTTAAGTGTTAAGGAACTGAGGGCACAGAAGCCATCCCTAAGTCAGGTGGACATAGGATCATTGATTAGCATACTAAGGAAAATCGCAATCAGACCATCATACAACCTACTGAATGAATCTGTGTTTCTGAAGGACTGTGAATGCTTTTTTTACTCGAAACTTTACTTTTTGTGCTCAGAATTTTAAAGTGAAATTTGATCTGTATTGAAGTGTTTATAATACTAAAACATAAAAGATATGTTTGCTTGAAACTGGGCTGCCTTTTTATCATATTAATTCTGTCATCTTTGGATGGATTATATCTTATTTGCTCATTCCACAGTCTCTATGATTTAGATTTCTGATATCTGTGCATTTTTATACTCTAATATGAATAATGTTTGATTAACAGGCATAGAGGTCCAGGGTAAATGTGGGGGCATCGTCATTTTGCTTTGCATAGTTCAGGGGGAAAGAACAAAAAGCCAGTTGAGAAATTTCCTCTAAAATTTCTTCTAAAATCATTTAAAAAATATTTCTACAGATCAAATACTAAGCTAAAGTCTTAATTAACAGTTTTACTTTTATACATAAATGATAGTGTGGAGGATAACACTATACTGGACTTTCAATCCTAAGTAGTCACTATGTCATTTTAATGTGCAAATGGGGAAAAAGTATTCTTGAGGCTGATGTGTATATACCAGCAATTTACAAAAGTACTATGAATTAAATAACCCATAAGTGTCTGTTCCAGTATTCATACATTACTGAGTAATCTCTTTCTATAATCTCTTTGCAGTATTATTCCACCGTAATGGAACAGCAAGTAAATGGACAGTTAATAGAGCCTCTGCAGATATTTCCAAGAGGTAATGTTGAACAAATTCTAATCAACAGTAATTATTTCAGTAAACGGTTTCATCAACAGTTATGTTTTCCAAAGGTTTAAATGCACATAACATGATGTTTAGCTCTTAATTTGAAAAAAACAAAAGAGGTATTCATTATCATGGGGATTGTAAGCTATATTACAGTTATGGCAGATAAAATATCTAATTTACTAGAGTAAATTAAACTAACTAGATTGTTTTTTGTTTTTGAAGTACATACTTACATTCGCTTAAAGAACTCTTTGGGGGTCCACATGATTTCTAAACCAAGGCAAATGAATGACTTTAATTTTGGATATTTATAAATTGTGACTCGTGATGGGAGCCAAAGTTGCTGTTGAATAGGAAGCTTTCAGCTAGTACAGAAGCTAAGGTTTACTGAGGGGGTTTTAGGAGAGAAATTTTGGTGGAATGTTTGGTGCTGGACTTTTTGGAGTGGCATTTTCTAAATAATGGGACTCCTCATAAATGGGAATTTAATTGTTAAGTTTCCAAAAAATATAATCTTATGAGGGTAGGTCTTGGTAAATTATCTGGTTAAATAATTTGCTTTTTCCTTTTTAGGTCTGGCACTACTAGCCTTATAGCAGATAGGATTGTTCAGTTGTATATAAACATTTCCTCAAATTTTGAATAATGGAGAAAAAGAACAGTTTAATTATATAAACCATTAAGTCTTTCACCCATTATACCTTTTCCCTCTTGGAATCCATGTTTTCTAACTGATGGAACAGATACAGAAATTCTCTAAGAGAATTCAGAGACCTCTTTTAGAAATAATTTAATTGAAATAATTAAAAGTTAAACTTAGCTTCGTTAACTGGTACTGTACAAATAATCATGGTATGACTTTTCCAATTAAACATTATAGACTTTTATTACCTGTAACTCTCTGAAGTTTGAACAGCTCAATTAACCAGTAGACTCTTATTTGCACTGATAAAGTCTCCAAAGTTAACTGACTTGGCTCATTCACTCCATGAGAAGATCTGGGTTCAAGTAATGTAGTCAGTGGGATCAGGAGTACCTAGTACATTATTAATAACTTTTAAAAGGGCTAAGTAAATAAAATCAGGCCATTTGAAAGAAGTATGTATCTGAAAGAAAGGTTATGATTAATTCAGTTCTGTTGTACTTGAAGACTAAAAACTAAAACGGAAAAAAACAAGAACAAATGTTCCTATTTCTGTGTATTAGGCTAGTTGCAAGGATGCAGATTGTTTCTTAATATTTTCAATGAGCGGAGGATTTGGTCAAGGATTTGGTCAAGTTTCAAAGTTGTTTCTCCATAAGGAATATTTATTTACCAGCTAAAAATTTCCATTATTTCTCCACTTGATGAAATTATAGCTGTGTTGTAGCAAATCCTAGTATACTATCCTGGAAGATTATATTTTCAATACTGTGAGCCTTTATGTGTGTGTGTTTTTTAATGTAATATTTACTTTTTCTCATTCAGAATCCTTTCAAGTTTTGTTTTATTTTGTGAACAGTCCCTGTAGTCTTACTGTCCGTACCATTGTGCGCCCTCCCCCAGTAAAAACTATTTTTAGATATCTGCTCTGTTCAGGCACTAATATTGCTTTAAAGATTATCATTTATAATTCTCCCAATCATTTTACCTACTAGGTGTTATTGCTTTCATGGTATAGATGAGAATATTGAGGTTCAGAAAGGTTAAATAATTTTTTAGTGTCACACAGCTTTAAGTGGTTAATATGCCATTCGAGTAAAAATTTTGTTTAAATTATAATTTGCTTAAAATAAAAGGATATATAAATTAAAATATTATTGAAGTGTGCATGGGGTAGTTTGGAGGGATTGGTAGGAGTATGGAGAGAATATGATACAGGGAGAAAATACTTAGAAGAATAAGTGAAACGTGTCACGTGTAGTTCCAGCATAGAACCTACTAGGTTCCAATAAATTATTAAATAAAGTTCTTCCAAGCCAAATTTAAAGTTTTTAAAAGTTGAGACTTAATCTCCCTACCCCTATAGTTTTGTGTTTGTTTTTTTTTGCATGCTATTAAACAACTTTTTAGTTTTTGTAGTCTTTTGCTTTTTGCTTATGTATCTAGATATGTAGGTAAGTGAAATTATGCTAACTTCTGCGATTAGGTATATATATATTGGGTATATTAACCGAATCTACCTAGTTGGTTAGAGGCTCTCAGACTTAGATTCTGTGGTCAGGCCTGAATGAGAAAGACAGGAGAAAACTATTCTCTTCTAATATCAGATGTTCTCATTCCAAGTAGGACAATTGATTGGAAGGTGACTCTCAGCTCATGGCTAAATCCTCTGTTTTGTTAAAAGCTATGTTAAATGTTAATACGTATGAAAATTTACTAGCTTTATTATAACTTCTAACTCCATAATTTTAGGAAATATGAGGTTAGTAGGTTTTTTGAATACTATGTAGATTTTCAGTCATAAAGGTTTGAGAAGCCAATTGAGGAATGACACATATTAAGAGATAAGAATCGATGCCAGTCTTAATTCCTTGATTAGCTACTTTCTTATTAAATGAAGTTTATGAATGCACTGGGTACTTAGGTAGAAATACTATGAAATGTCTTAGGAAGTATTAATGGTCCCTCAAGGACCAGGCATCAAATGGATGTGACTGTTGTTTTGTTCAAAAAGTTAATTTTCATTTTAAGGAAAGAAGATTTGGAGTTTTAATTTTAATGTATTTTAGAAAAACAAATAAAAATCATTTATTATGGTTTAGATATATTTTCTAAGAAAAAACATAATATATCTGAATATACTTGAAATATACAAAATTAAAGCAACTGATGTATTTTGTAATTATGACTCACATCTTTCTATTATTAAACGGCTCAATTTTTTGTTGTCAGAAACAGAGGAAAAATACACGTACATCTGAGAGAAGAGCAAAAACAAAATCAAATTCATCCCTCCCCAAACAATCAATCAAAATTGATGGCCCCTTAACATATAATATGTAGGGCACTGTTGTTTTCAGATGGAAACAGCCTATAACATTGTCAGAAAGCTTTTGTATTTTTAACATTTGATGGAGAAGCATTTACTGAATTGGAAAAATACTAACCTCTAACTTAGGATGGTGTCAGGAAATTAATATTATTTTTCCTGGCACTGGTGTATCGTTAGACTTAAATATTAGCAGATGTCAAGATTTGCAAGAAATGTAATAAAATTAGTGATATTTCTGTATTTTAATAAATTTGACTGCTTATTGCTGTGCACTAGGACTATTCAGATTTAAATATTCCTTCTTAGACTCTAACAGTCTTTTTTTGACATTAAAAGACCTTTCTCCCACTCCTCCCACCCCCACCCCCAACTCCCCTAAAAACCTAGCTATTTTCAAAGTAGTTTAAGTGACAACAGATACACAATGTAATAGAGTGAGGAAAGATTGCAGAAATTTGAATTATGAAAGGCATCTAATCATTTTAGCTCAGTTAACTTGATTTTTATGTTTTAAGCAGAAATTGGAATTTATATGAGGTGGTGTCAGAAAGCTCTTTGCATTTATAAATGCTCACTCCTGCAAGTTAAAAACCCTGGTTCATAATTCCCACTTTGGGTCTTGGGAGCCACTTTTCAATCATTTCTCTCTGCTAATTTTGGTGTCACCCTCATTTCTTTTTAAACGATTCATTTTGAGCAAATTTGTAAATGGCCCTGATGTGTTCTACAATTTAGTCAATTACTGTTTCAGCCTGCAAGCCTCCTGGGGAACGGAACATACATGGCCTGAAGGTACGAATTTCAATAATTGTTTCAGTAAAGTTAGATGGATTTGTAATGCTGTGTTCCACTTATTGAAATGTCAAATAAAACTGCATTTTCTCAAGCTCTGACAAGCGATCCTTTTTTTTTTTTTTTTTTTTTTTTTTGCTTTTTCTAAAAATGAGAGGTAGAGGGGATTAATCTCTGTAGTATTTGCTAAATATGTGCATATATTTGGATACAGGGTTTTGGTGCCATTTATTTATTTGGAATTGTTTTGTTGGTCCATTTTTTCAGGGTGATCATGGGTTGCGGTCTCCACAAAGATTCATTTGAGTGACAATATAGACTTCATTTCAGTGATTAAGCACATAAGCATATTGTATACAGAGTACCTGCCTCTTCTTTTGGCATGTTTATGCTAGAAACATATATCTATTTAATGTCTTTTCATTGCTCTATTTTGATTTCTGCATGTCTGCGTAAGGCTTTACATTTGAAAGAAAAGCTAGGTATTGTATTAGATTCAAGCATTTTATAATTAGTTGGACCTCATTTTTCAGTGAATAAGAAACATTCTTCAATGTTCTCAGTTTTAGAGCTGGAAGGATATGACAACTTGAGTTTCACTGCTGACCCCTGGGTATATTCTTAATGTACTTTTTTGAACATACTATTTTTGTATATGAAACAAAACAACAGTAAATGGAATTTTTCTCTAAAATAGACAATGAACGAAAAATTTTCCCTATTTATCTCTCTCTTTTTTCAGCACTGTTTAAGTATTTGAATAATGACAGTAACAGAGTATTATATAATATACAGGTTGTATAGCTCTGTAACCTATATACTGAATAGACTCCAACCATGAGTCTAACAACAAACTAATTAACCTTCATAGTGAAATGAGAAATTTGTGGCAAATTATAGGTTAATTAGGACTGCGTCCTCAGAACACAAGAATGATCAAGATTCTTTATTTATAGGTGAATACCCGGGCCGGACCCTCTCAACACAGCAGCCCAGCAGTCTCAGATTCACTTCCAAGCAGTAGGTGAGAGCAAGTGAAGTGTGCCCATAAGCATAATTATCTACAAAGTTGGGGGTGGAGAAGAGGTGCGTGAGATGACACCTCTTTTCTATAAAACCAAAAAAAGTGTATGTGGCTAAGAAGAAATTTGATCATTTAGGTAACCCTAGCTATTTATTGACTAAAGAGAAAGGACTTTATAGAGAAAGATGAAATTTGATATGTTAAAGTATTAATTTTAGTTTGTGGAATCGTTTTCCTTTCGTCTCCAAATTATACAGAATATTCAATGCCTTTGATTATTTAATGCCTTAATGACCTGGTTTGTAAATTGTTTGATGCTTATTATTTTTTTCTTGCTTGTCCATCTTTAGCAGTATTATTTTTTTCTTGCTTGTCCATATACTGACATCTTAACCAGAAAGATGCAAGGAAAGAGTAAAGTGGTAAAATTTAAATTGACCAGCCATGTTGCTCATTTTCGTATCTTTGGTTTCACAGGAGATTGAAGCTATTACGGAAGGAAGATAATTTCCATTAATTCACTCTAACATTGCCCCACACTGGGTTAGATACTAGAGACTTGAGCCTTTTCAAAGTCTTTTTTCTGACGGGCTTATGAACTTACTTCCAGACTATCACAGTGCTCAAGTACAAGGTGCAACCTGCTTAAGCTAATAGAATTCTAGATTATCTTGGTTATACATTCAGCTAGTAAACATCATATTACCATACATGCATACCTTGGAGATATTGCAGGTTCAGTTCCAGACCCTCACAATAAAGCAAATATAATAAAGTGAGCCACACAAATTTTTTGGTTCCCTAGTGCATATAAAAGTTATGTTTATACTATATGGTAGCTGCTTAAGTGTGCAATAGTATTATGTCAAAAAAATATACATACCTTGATTAAAAAATATTTTATTGCTAAAAAATGCTAACCATCATCTGAGCCTTAAGCAAGTCATAATCTTTTTGCTAATGGAGAGTCTTGCCTACATGTTGATGGCTGCTGACTGATCAGAGTGGTAGTTGCTGAAGGTTGGGATGACTGGCAATTTTTAAAAATAAGACAACAATGAAATTTGCCGCATTGATTGACTCTTCCTCTCATGAATAATTTCTCTGTAGCATGCAGTGCTGCTTGACAGCATTTTACTCACAGTAGAACTTTCAAAGTTGGAGGCAATCCTCTCAAACCCTTCTTCTGCTTTATCAACTAAGTTTATGTAATATTCTAAGTTCTATGTTGTAATTTCAACAGTAGTCACATTATCTTCACCTAGAAGTAGATTCCATCTCAAGAAACTACTCACTTTACTCATCCATAAGAAACAACTCCTCATCTGTTGAAATTTTGTCATGCAGCAATTCAGTCAGTTCTTCAGACTCAAGTTCTAATTCAACTTCTAATTCTCTTGCTGTTTCCATCACATCTGCAGTTACTTACTCCACTGAAGTCTTGAACCCCTAAAAATTACCCATGAGGGTTGGATTCAACTTCTTCCAAACTTCTATTAACGTTGATATTTTGATCTCTTCCCATGAACATGAACGTTCTTAATGGCATCTGTAATGATGAATTCTTTCCGGAAGGTTTTCAATTTACTTTGCCTGAATCCATCAGAGGGATCAGTATCTTTGGCAACTATAGCCTTATAAAATGTATTTCTTAAGTAATAAGACTTGAAAGTCGAAATTTCTCCTTGATCTATGGGCTGCAGAAAGGTTGTTGTGTTAGCAGGCATGAAAACAACATTAATCTCATTGTACATCTTCATCAGAGCTCTTGGGTGACTGGGCTCATTGTCAATGAGCAGTAATATTTGGAAAGAAATCTTTTTTCCTGAGTAATAGGTCTCAACAGTGGGCTTAAAGTATTTAGTAAACCATACTGTAAATAGATGTACTGTCCCTCAGGCTTTGTTGTTCCATTTATGGAGCACAGGCAAAGTAGATTTAGCATAATTCTTAAGGGCGCTAGGATTTTTAGAGTGATAAATGAGCACTAGATTCAGTTAAAGTCACCAACTGCATTAGCTCCTAACAAGAGAGTCAGCCTATCCTTTGAAGCTTTAAAGCCAGCCATTGACTTCTCTAGCTATCTCTTGAAAACTTGTAGGGTTATTAATTGGTCTAAATTCAACCTTGTTGTATGTCAGGGAATAGGGAGACTGGGGGAGAGGGAGAGAGGTGGGAATGACTAGTCAATGGAGCAGTCAGAACATATACAGCGTTTATTGATTAGGTTTGCTGTCTTACATGGGCATCATTTGTGGCACCCCAAAACAGTTCCAAAAGTAACACAAAGATCACTGATCACACATCACTATAACAAATACAATAGTAATGAAAAAGTTTGAAATATGCCAAGAATTAACAAAATGTGACACAGAGACACTGAGTGAGCAAATACTGTTGGAAAAATGGCACCAATGGATTTGCTCAACTCAGGGTTGCCACAAACTTCACTTTGTAAAAAACAGAGTGTCTGCCAAATGCAATAAAGCAAAGCACAATAAAACAAAGTATGCCTGTTGTTGAAGGTGACCCTGTGAAGGTGATCATTCCGCATGTATGTATTCACCTTAGTGACTGAAAAGCCAATGTCATACCAGAAAACCCTTCCATTCTGTGCCCAGGTTTATTTGGATTTAGGACTGTAGCCAATATTTGCACAGCTCTTTATCAGCTGAGATGTAGTTTAGGCGTCTACTTTCCCTTTCATACCTCTTCTTCCCCTCTTAACCCTGAGTCTTGGCTCTTTTGCCAGAGGATTTTACTATAATTTAAAATCTCTACTTCTGACTCTTTATTATCCTGTCTCCTCCCCAAAAATCACTTCCTTGATTGCTTTATAATAGTATCAGTATATCTACCCACCAGCTTTCCTGTTATGAACACATTACTCTTAAAGTGTGTCTCCTTCTTAAACAATTTATTCTGCCTTAAAATACAGCCTGGTTATTCACCAGTGGATCATCTGTCTTGTGGTCATGAGAGGTACAAGTCTTTTAGTTCTCATCCAAGGGCTTGGCCCTGCCAGGCAATGCTTTTGTAGCTTCTCTCCTCCTGCTCATTGGACCTGTAAGCCATGACTCAACTGAGTGGAGGCATGGAGACTGAAGGTCACTTGTTACTCTCAGTTCAGAGAAGGCTGGGCATTTAGTTATTACTGCTTCCAAAAAATATATTGTTCAGACAGACTGACCATGAGCCTTGAGGAAAAACAAGGACTTTCCCTGGTGTTTTAGGTCAAATTTTATCATGGTATAAAAAGAGAATAGAGTTGAAAAAGATGGTAAGACAGAAAAGAAGCAGGACATCTTTTTATTTCTCTCAGATTTGGTTTTAACAACATGAGTGAATTAACTTGGATTTAAAAAAATTAATTATGCTCACAGAGTGTTGTAAAATCTTACGACTAGACAGAGACTATCTGATTTAGTGGTTCTCAGCCTTTTGTTACAGCATCTGTTCTTAGTGTGTGACAACCTCCCAAATAATAATGGTAGTTTGCTCCAGTAGTGATTTCTGTTATGAGAGGAATACAGTTTGAAAAAGTCCTACAGGTTGGCCATGTTCTGTGCCCCATTTGGTAACTAATCAAAAGTATTTATTGAGTGCCTCCTATTCATTAGGTGCTACACTACGCACTAGGAATATAATATGGTCCCTGTCCTTTGGAGCACACAGATAAAAAAACAACAACAACAAATGTATAAGTAATTATATTTTATAGTTAGTGTTTTAAAGGAAATAAGCAGGTTATGAAGAGAGAGCACACTAGGCAGGAATGTTTAGATTTAGACTGGTTGCTTGGGGAAGACTCTTTGGGGGAGAGTGACATTCCATCTAGGCCTGAAGGATGAGAAGGACCCAGCTAAATTAAGTGTCAGAGAAAGGCATTTCAGAGGGAGGGGGAGCATATGTGAAGGCCCTGGTGTGGAGAAGGAGCTCAGCATACTTGTAAGAAGACCAGTTTGGCTGGAGCACAGGGAGGGGTGCTGAGTTGGGAGAAGGTATGGAGAGAGGGGAGGAGAGCAATATGAGAAAAGGAGATGGACGGGAGCCAGGTCATTCAGGGCCTTGTGTTTGAATTTTTCTCTCAGTGTATTGTCAAGGCATTAGATGACTTTGAGCAGGAAAGTGCCAGGACCAGCTCTATGTTTATAGAAGGTTTGGCCTGTGGTGTGGAAATGAGAAGCAGACACACTAATCCAACCATGCTCTCCTTAGATGCTTGACATCCCCACTCCTAGCCAAACGGCCATTCTTGCTCTTCCTGAACATCTCTGTGGCAGAAATGCACTTTATTGGTTAAGGCAGCCCCTTCCATTTTCATGTAGCTAAATATTAGTTCTTTTTCGCGAGCTGAGATTTGTCTCCCTTTAGCACTTGCTCATGAAGATTTGGTTTAGCCCTTAGAGTAGGGCTGTTCTCTCTTCTCATTGTCTTCCCTCCAAACATACTCCTTCTCCTACATTTCCTTTCTCAGTAAATTCTCCCATATCCACCCAGTTGCTTACTCCAGATGACCAGCCAGTCATCCTACCCTATCTCCTGGGCCTTCCTCAGCTACATATCCAGTCAGTGCCTTCTGAATCACTCTGGAGTCTGTGTACTTCCCAGCACCCCTGTTAATGCTCTAGATCACTGCCATAGTTTCCTAATTGTTTCCTCCTTCCAGTCATGCCCCACTGCAGTCTCTCCTCCATACTGCAACCAGCGTGATCTTCCCATCATTCCCCCTTTACTGCTTCTCACAACCCCGGACAGAGTGTACCCTCCACAGCAGGTAAGCAATGGTCTTTCACTTGTGGGTCCTCTGCCCACTCCAGGCTGCTGGTCTGTCACTCCACCCCTTCCTGCTTGACCTTCAGCATCTGCTGATGAACACGTAGAGCTCTTAATGGATCACATTTCCTTTTACTACTGGGCCTTCGCATCTGCTGCTGCCTCTTTCATGCTTTCCTTCTCTTTTAATTCCTTCTTCTATATTTAGTCCAGCTGATCTTTGAGGAACAAAGCTATTATCTTCTTCTAAACCCCACCCCTGGACGTGGTTCCATAGTGTAGTGGTTAGCACGTCTGCTTTACACGCAGAAGATCCTGGGTTCACACCCCAGTGGAGCCACAGCCCATGGTCTACAGCCATGCCACCCTCAACAAGCCCAATGTCTGATCTCGGAAGCTAAGCAGGGTTGGGCCTGGTTAGTACTTGGATGGGAGACCACCTAAGAAGACCAGTGGCTGTAGGCATAAATAATAATAAATAATAAAATAAATAAATAAACCCCACCCCTGATTTTTACCTACTTTCCAGTCTACACCAGGTACCCCTTCTATGCATTTTCATAACCCCCGCTGGGCTTGCCTTACTGTAGCAGTTGGTAAGTTTTATTATAATCGCCTCTGTCTCCAGTAGGTTCTGTGCTCTGTGGGAGCAGTGACTGTAATATGTACATTGTTGAATTTCCAATTCCCAACGTGATGCTTAGTACATGGGAGATAGTAATGCTTGAATGAATGAATGAATGAATGAATGAATTTATATTCCCTTTAAGTCTGATCTCTGGATTAAATTTTTTCAATTCATTTAGTTTTTATGATATGACATTATTTCTAGTCCTCTCACCCTTATACTCTTCTTAAGATGTCACAATGTCCCTCTTAAAGTGTCATACCTAGGTTACAATTGTATCCTTTAAATTTTTTAAATGTTTTAAAAGTGATTTTTGGATAGCTCAAGTCACTGTGACCATGCAGATAAACAAAATATTGAGTAAACTGGGGCACAAAGAAAATGCCAGATTGTGTAGATACATTTTTTTTTACCAGACCAAGTTGGTAGTCAGATATTGGCATAATGAATCTGCTTTTTTCTGTTACTCCAAGCATTGCCTTAGGTGGATGACCGTTATTAAACTGAGTTTACTAATCCACATAGTGTTCCTAGGCCGTAATTACTGAATTCAAGTCCCACTGCCAAGGCAAGGCCTTTTCTAAACATCTTGGCTTTCTCTTTCTATAAAATTAAGATAATTAAACTTTCCATCTCTCTTCCTCTGGTGTTAGAAGATTGATGAAGCTGTATTAAGGAATCACGTTTCGTTTCTTGGATGAAAGGTGTTTTGTAAATGCAATGAATCATAATGTTATTATTTCAAGTTGTATGACATAATGGAATATCTGTGGAGAAACATCGCCTGGGCATTGTTTGGTAATTTCTGTTTTTATAATAATTGCAACTATTCAATTGGGAGTCATCTGTGGCAATAGAAGGATCTAAATGTTTCTCAGGGAAAAAAAAAGTATGTGTGTATATTGAGAGAGAGAGACTGACTTTGAGCAAGGTCTATACCTTAGTTTCCTTTGTAAATTAGAAATAACTGTACCACCACAGGGTGTAGTTATTTTGAGGATTAAATCAGGGTAATAAGTAATAGCATTTAGCACAGTGGTTGGCACATGGTCATCACTCAGTAAATGGTAGCTGCTATTACTAATTTTTTAACTGGACTGATTTTGAGCAGTTTATTTTTTGATATATTATGACATTGTGAGTTCCAGCTTTAGCCCTATTCTACAAAATTCTTAACTTCCACTTTAGTACATGTATTCTTAGACTTGGGAGGACATGATTAAAGATAATAACCCTTGGTTTTATAAAATCAGAGGAAAGTAAGGACTAAGGCTCAGTAGTCTGTATTTGGCCTAAGTGGAAGTTTAAGAAGGATTTAGAAAAAAAGAGTAATTATAACTTGGAATGATGACTGTGATCAAACTTGAAGTCTGAGATTTTTTCAAATATAATTTATTAAAGGTACCAAATAAATGTGTGTGTGTATTACCATGTAGTAACAACCAGAACAATGATTACCATTTATTTAACACTTAGCACATGCCAAGGCACTGGGTTAGGTTTAAGGGTGGGAAGGTAATGGAATATGTAGATATGTAAGATGTGATCTGTGTTCTCAGGAAGTTTCCGATTCTGGGGATGGGCGTGGTGGCATGAAGGACATCTACACCGATGACTAACACAGGGAGGAGAGTTAATTTGGTGAATGTAAAGGGTCAGAATAAAAAATAGAATTAACAAGCTTTAAATTTCAAATTAGAACATTGATAGGAGGATGTACTATTTTATACGCCACTCTACTAACTGGTTGGTTATATACGGATTTAACTCATTTTGAAGCTAGAAGGACTTCAGCGTGACCCCTGGCCGCTAAACTCACGTACATAAATGTTTACATGATCATGTGTTCAGAAAATAACATTTTCATATTCCTTAAATAACTCTGGGTCTCATACCTACAGGAAAGGAAAGAAAAGGCAGCTGAAATTTATTTAACACCTACTATGTGCAAGACATATAGTAGCCCTACAGAAAAACAAGGACTATTTATAATACTTAATTTCTTGGTTACCCTACAAAGTTATTTCCCACATTTTATAGAAAGAGAATAATTGAGATTCAGAGAGGATAAGTAACTTGCCCCAGAGCACACAGTAGTGAGTACCAGGATTTATTTCTACTATACATTTGCTTCCGAGGAAGCTGAATTGTAACTCAACTACAGTAAGAGATCAGGATTTAAACCATTTTATCTTTTGAAGTTTCGTAATCTTTGCTGTGAACATTCAAAGAGTGTATCGTTAAATACTTTGTATTTAGCAGATGAAGAATCCACATAAAATAGCCACTGAAAGGCCATCCAAAGGCAGCAGAACTAATAGCTCCCCAAAAAGTCACTGAAGTAGTCCATACAATTGTCTAGCTTCATTTTGACTATAGGCTTCATTATTGTTTAAATTACTAATGGGTTTAAATCTCTTTATTATTACCTTTGCCATTTGGCCTGTTACTTTTGAAAAAATATTTGAAAGGGAGAAGGGCATAAAATGTGTGTAGTTCATATCTATACCTAAAACAAAGGTGTGTTTTGGTCTGGAATTTTCAATGGTGTTCAAAGGTGTCAGTGATCTTGCCATTAAAAATTATGTCTTCCCTTTTCAGCTTAAAGAAATCTTCTGCTGAACTGAAAAAAATATTAGCCAATGGCCAGGTAGGTGTCTACATATTAATGTTTTCAGATAGTAGTAACTTATTACTGTCTAGTTTTTGTGTCCATAAACTTAATAAGCAGATAAAGAGTCTATGCATGTCTTCTTGTCATAAATGAATTATATGGCTTAATTTGATTGGCAGAACAATTTGCAGCACGTTTTTCAAACTGTGCTAATGGGTTTCACTCCCAGCAGATTGAAGTACCATGCACACACCCTGCTGCCGTCTCAGTTTAAAAAAAGTTAATCAGTTCTGAACAAGTGTGTCAACCCATAGGTTGTCGAAATGGCCCTATATCCTGAGGTGACTATTTCTTTCATTATCTTTGGTGAGGAAAAAAAAAAAAAACCTACTTTCTCACCTTAGCACGTTCTTTTGTACTGAAACTAACACTGTCTTTTCAGGGAAAAGGTAACAACAGATCTTTGGCATTTAAAATTCCTGGGCTTTAGGAGCCCTGGTTTGCCTGGTTGCCTAGCCATCTAAAAGCTGCATGACCTACTCCAGCGAGGGAGAGGGACAAACAGGCCTGCAGGCCAGTTATTTCTCACTAATTTTGATTCAAGTAAATGGACACCTCTGAAATAGTATAGTGCTTTTAAACATACACTGGTAAATTAAGCTACCTACAGGGTCCTCGATTCTTCAATAGCAACATAAATGTGTTTTAATGTTTGTTATAGAGGAAGCCCTTTGATAGCCTTGGAGGCAGGCGCCTGTCCATTGCGATTAAGCCTGCCTATTAGGCTCTATTGACTGAGACATCTGTGTCACTGCAAATAAAAGACTCTTATTGATTTTCTTAACTGCTGTTCACTTCCCGTCCATGTTTCGAAGGCTGAAATCTTAATTATCTCAGATGCTTATTCAGTGCCTTCACATGCTGACCTCTCCAAGCCTCGTTGGCATTTCATGAATCAAGTACTTGTAGTAGAGCATGTCAGGAAGACAAAGCTGGGTCCTCGTGCTTGTCCTTTAATATCACCTGTAACTTTGTGACTTAATAAATGTGTATGCCTTAAAACGGTGCCTGTATGGTGGTACTTCTGGAAGCCTTACTTATTTAGTATACAGTCTCTTGAATACAGTTAGAAAAAAGTTGATCTGGTTCTGACATCTAATTGTCATCCAGAGTATGTGAATTCTAGTCTTTAAAAATATATACAGCCAAAGAGAATTTGTTGTTATATATATAATCTTGATGGTCTCAGAATTTTAGATCATATTTATTTAATACTTTTAACTTTAAGCAGCCAAGGTTTATTTAGATTGAGGTCCACACATATGTCCCTCTAGTGCCCTGTATATGTTCAGAACCATTATGAAACAAAACCTGACTAAAAGCAGCAATATTAGGCCTAGGATATTTATGTTCAACATCTAGTTGTAATTTATGTATGAATAACTTGCATTCTTCAGCTGGAAAATATATTTCTAAATTGACATAAATTAAGAAGCTTTAACTACATTTGTTCAATCCAGGCAATGGAAAATAACCTGTCATAGATTTATCTTTCAAAAGATTTGTATTTCTACTACAAAAATAAACATTCTGAAATGTTCCTAATGTTTTGACAGCAAACCTAGTACCATAAATATCTTAGCAGCCTCAGTTATGAGGTTCTCTGTGGTAGAAGATTGTCATAGAAATGGTTTTTGACACCTAAAGATTGTTTATTGCTTTCCCTTGGGAATGTGATAACCCCACATTAAAACAATATGGCATTTTCTTTCTCTTAAGGATTAGCCTTTTTTATATTTACTTTCATTCATAACAGACAAACAAACCACCTTTGGAAGTCTTCAAAATTCTTCTACTAATTCCTCAATTGCTTGGTGCTATAGGGTAACTAAAGAGTGAGGGAGATTGCATTGCAGTGAGGTAATGTGCTCAGTTGTGGCATCAATAAATTTCTGGGCTGAATACTGACACCACTTGATATGGAAGATGTAAGTCACATTTAACGATACTTTAACACTTGAACGTAGTTTTTTATTTTAGTGGTTTATGCTCTCAAGCATTAATAATGATTTGCCTTTCCACTAGCCTCCACTTAGATTTAATAAGGAATTCATATTAATCATTAAAAGAAAGGGACATGATTCTTCAAGATAATCAAATATTGACAGGTTAGAAATAGCTTTCTGCCTGGGTTCATTGATATAGGTTATGTGATATAAATATTTATTTCTTTTCTGTCACTCAGAGTAAATGCCACCAATTGATTCAGCATTGATATAATGTCAACAGTTCATAAGAAACATTTGACTGGCTTGTGTTTTCCGATTAGTCTCTGCTCTATAAAGTGGGATTTACTAAATCTCTCCAATTGTCTGCTCATAGAGTGTGACTGCTTTCTGAAACCATTATTGCTTCGATTTGTAAAGCAAAGGTCTAGTGATAGGAATAGTTTCTGTCAGACCTTTACATATAAAATAAGGATTAATTGAGCATTTTTATTTTAATGATTTATAAACGATAGGTACTGATTCTTCTTAACATAGGCAGATAATAAAGAATGTTTTTTTTTGCTGATCCATAATTGAATTCCATTTCATTTTCTCCATTAATTTCATTAATATTATATTAAATCAAGCACTTTTTTTAAAATTTAACATTTAGTCTTCGGAATGGAGACATTGTTTTTCTGTTATTGCTTTATGATGGAGGATTTTTTTCCATCTTAAAAGAATTATAAGGTTTTTGTCATGTTTTATTTGTAACTATAAATCAGTAACACTGATGTGTTTTCTGGGTCTGTTTTTTCTCAATTCAGTTTTAGAGTGCGGTATCATATGTTTAACATTGGCCCTTGATTTGAAACTGATTAAAAATGGTCCACTGGGTCAATTTATAGGATTTGAAAACTACACAGTTACTCCAAGGATTTATAACTTCGACCTTTGCATCTCTAAAGATGTTTCTCCTTTTTTTGTATTTTAGATTTTGTAGGAGGTTCTCTGACAGATTTTCTTAAAAATAAATCAAGTATAAATATCCTGAGAAGTCACCGATCTAGAACTAATTCTGATCCTGCTGCATGTTTGGCTAGTATTTTGAGAACTTCAAGTGTGTTTAGAAAAACTTTTTGTGTTTAGGGAAAAAAAAGAAGAAGAAAAATCAGTATTCTCCTGTAAAATTAGCTTTAAAGACTGTATTATCACCAGTATATAAAACTCTTAGATTCTTACGATTCATCTTAGATCCCATATGAAGGCTGAAACATACATGAGACTGTGTATGTAAGTGCAGACTACACGACACCCTCCTCTATCCTCACAAACACAACCTTTCTGCCCTGGGTTGTCATGTCTACATTTCTTTCACGGCCCCTGCCTCTCAGTAGGAGCAGAGCCCAGTGCCAGTCATTTCTCCCAGATCATTTGCTGTCTTGGCAGTTGACACATAATTGTAACTCTCATGGCTTTTTCTTTCTCCACCTTCTCATCTGTGCCTTGCCTTTTATTTGCTTTTTTTTTTTTTTTTTTTTTTTTTAAGTCCAAACAAGGAACTTAAGTTATATTTAAAATTTATTTTGGTATCTTTATTGAATAAAAACTTTTTCACCTCTTCTCTATAGAAAGAACTATAGGATTTTAAAAATAATTCTCTTCTTAAAAACCAATACCATAGTTCATGAAATTACTTTTCACTTTTGAGTGCCCTTCAGTTGATTGTTTTCCTTTCCTTACTGTGGGCCAGTAACCATGGATGGAGAAAATGCCCCTTCATACCTACACGTGAGGTCAGGTGCTGAGATATATAGCATCAAGGGAGTATACTGCAAGACTGAGTTCTAGCCTTGACTAGTTGTTATTGACTAGTTATGTGACCTAAATGAATTGGGCTAAATGCTTAAAATTTTGTGACTTTTATGATACCTGATTCTACCTATAATGTTGTACTCTGTGGCTTTCAAACCTCACTTTTGTATCATAATGAGCACTCTCCCTGTTCTTCATTTTGAAAAGTTGGATTAATATGCTTATCTAAACTAAAAAGGCAAAAATATTATTGTTGATCCTCTTAATGATTTTTTTCATAGTTGAGATCAACTAAAGTAATACATTTTGATCAGAGATACGAAATTCTGAAAATTTTGTTTTTAATCAATTCATGAGATTGGCTCTAATAATTTTCCTTTGTAAAACTTTTTTTATCTGAGTAATATTTATATACCACATAAAGATGAGAAAATTCAAATAAGAAAATGAATCTGAATTTGTAATCATAAAAATTTCTCAATGAGCTTTTATAAGCTAAGCAAAGGTCTATAAAACTTTAAAACACCATAGAAACGCTTTAACCATTTTTTAATGGATACTGTCTAAGTGACATGGTTCTAGAACTTATTCTTCAAACCTGTTTTTATCTTTATGAGACACTTACAATCCTCCTTATCATCTGAGGGATTCCAAATTTCTGTTCTTGAATCTGTTTGCATAGTGCTTAGTGTGTATGCAGTCGCGCTCACACGCATATGCACTCACACACATACACGCACGTGCACACACACATTTCTTATCTTCTGACTGTTTAGTATGCCCATCATGCCTGCTTAGTTTGAAGTGCTGGGAATGCTGGGTGGATGGCTGCTCCACTGCTCTTTTCAACCTAGTGGGTAGTAGAGGTAAAAAGACTATAATGTTGGAGTTAGAATGGTTAAAGCTACTTGGAGACATGCCATACGTAGCCCTTTACCTTCTTTTCCTCCAACAAAATACCACAAAATCAAGGCCCCTCCAAAGTCCTAGGTCTGTCCCAGTGTATTATTGGAATGTATAATATCAATATGTCTTGGTATGTATATTTTTCTAAGAGGAAACTTCTGGTCCTGTTACTTTGAAGGCCCTGACGGAGTGGTGGAGGTGGAGGGGATTTGACTACAGATTGCGCCCCTCCAGGGCCCACCTCCAATATACTCCATAGTTCCTTCCTGCTTACCCTTAAATCTCAATGCCACTAATTTGTGGACTTGAGTGAAGTATCTCTCTTCTAGAAATTTACTTCAAACCATGATGAGGGTACAGCTTGTTAGGCAAGTTAATGGTACAAATTAGGTTGTTAAAGTTATGTTTAGACTACCTAAAGAAGTGTTTTAAAGGAATTAGCCTATTTGTACCTGCCACTAGATACCGCTATTTACGTATATATCCTTCATACCCATCCATCAAAGTAAACCCAATAGCAACTCTGCCATTTTAGCATCTCAAGTTACTTTATGTGCTCCTTTTTTTTCATACTATCTTAAAATTTATCATTTGGTCCAGAATAATGAGGTTTTCTTTTCTTCATACCACATATTTTATATAGGCTAAAATATGAGGGTTTTTTTTTCTGTATTAGTAATGTAAAAGGAAATAATTGCCAGTTTTTCTGACTTGTCTCTCATTTCTCCACTGACCGTAAATATGGTAATTAGCTAATTGCACATTGCATCAATCAGGTTGTACTACAGTTACGTTGTGTGCGGAATTGGCCTTTACACATTAATCTGTCAATACTCTTTTAGAGACTGGCGAAACAGCTTGGAAAGGAAGCTGTTTCTGTTACCTGTACTGTACTCCTAATTATCACAGCTCTCTGAAGCTTCAGCCTCAGAAATGTGTAGAAGAAAATATTTCCCTTGATAAATGAAGGCTTGCTTTATTCAATTGGTAGAAGTTTAGAGTAGAGCAAAATACTTAAATCTTTACTATAATGGTCTGAAAGCAAACTATTTTTTTCCAGGTGTTATTGAATTAAAAACTTCATCCATTTTCTGTGCATGCAAGGCAGTGCAATTCCCCGGAAATTGATTTTTTTTTCAGGGCTTAATATGGCTTTTCCCAAGCTTTAGCTATATGGAAAATAACACCTTTATTGAAGCCACTTAGTGAACAAAGTTGGCAGTTAATTTTTAAGCAGCTGGACCAGTGTGTAGAAAATTACTGAGTGTATCAAATATAGTCTGACTAGTCTTAAAGTCATTTGATAAATAATTATTTAGGGAGTTCTTTACAACTCTAAAACATTATTTTGTGAGCACTAAAATCAGTACTATTTATGATACAAACGAGACTAGTATTTGTAGTATAATAGTTTTATGAAACCTGGGAAAATGTATATTCTGTTTTATATATTAAATTATAAAAACGACTATAAGAATTACACAATTATATGTTTTTCCTTTATGTATTATAATATTTGACTATATGTGCATTTTAAAGTGCATTGATTTGGCACTTTTCCATCAACATAATATAATTTCTACCCAGTTTTGCTGTGTACTAATTTATCATTTCCAAAGAAAAGGTGCATTTACTCTAGGAAAATCATTAACATTATTCAGTTTGTTTAATGTTAATTATAGGGTCACTTGAGGAGGTTTCAGGGGCTGATTTATTTACAGACCGTGAATTATATATATATATATTTGTGTGTGTGTGTGTGTGTGGTTTGTGTGTGTGTCTCTTCCCAAGTTTGACTTTGGTTGTATGCAGTTCTATTTGGCATTGGTTATATGTAGTGCTAGAAACTGTGTTCTTATCGGTATCTCTGACCTGACCCTTTTGAGCTATGTTATATCATTCCATTTTGACACCTTTTATCAAACTTTAATGAAATGACCCAGGCAAACAAATTGTCATTAAACTTTCCATCACTTTGTCCCTTGGTATCGTCTTTTATAAATTGGACAGCAAATGTTGTATTGATCTTCTCGTTCTTGCAGCTGAACTTGAAATGACCCAGACTGCTTGTTGTTTATGGCCCAGAGTTGCTTTTCCTTGACATTTCCATCCACAGCATGACACCCTTTTTGTTTTTCTTTCTTTCTCGTGGAGATGAATGAACAAGACATACGGTATCGAGACACTCTTGGTCATGGCAACGGAGGTACAGTCTACAAGTGAGTAGTCAATTTTGTTTAAACTTTCTATTCACTTTTGCCACATGTGGGTATCCCTGTTCTCCATGGCAAAGATTTTTAAATGACTGTCAACGCTTAGATTTTATTTCTACATTTGACAAAATTCTGCTAGGCATCTATTTTCTCAGGAATTGCTTGGAAAAGTGCATTTATATAGCCTTTTTAATATTTCTGAGTATGCACCTCTCCTGGGCGAGCCATTAATAGTCCACCATTAGCAAGGGTACCTTTAACAGGCTTGAAGTTTAATGCATTTTTTTCCTTTGCTCTTTAACACCATGATTTTTTTTTAACTTTCTAGCACCCTGTGCTAGTCCCCTGCCTGTTTACAGCTATACCCAGTGGAAGAAAAACCGTATAAATACATTGCCTTGCCCATTGTCGATACTATCAGTTATTAAAATGCCTTCTTCCTGTTGTATTTCCTTCTCTCCTCACCCTACTCCCCTGAGAGAATTTCTGCACGTTGATGAATATGTTAAGTTATAAAATTCCCCCAAATTCCAGTTGCAGTGATCTTACCCTAAAGGAGTGTTCATTTTCATATTAAAAAATGCTAACTATAAAAAATAGTTCTCTCGACAGGAAAGTCTTTCTCATGCAGTAGTGCAAAGTTTAAACTACATAATGTAATATCTGGTACTTAATAGTCTGCAATGGTGTATGAAAAATATTCCACTAGGAATTAAAATATCCATACTCTGAGAGAAAGCCCTGAGGGAGTAATAAAGCTTTCCTCTAGAGAGCTGTTTTCCATACATACGCTAACCCTGCATCACAGTATGATTGTGTTTTTACCTTAGATATTTTAACATTGATATTAATATATATTTTTAAAGTTGTAAAATAATTTATTTTACTAATATTACTAATGTTCTTAGAATTTTAAGTTCTAACTAACCACATAAATACAGATAAAAATTGCCCTGTTGCCCTATGACGATGAAGGGTCACATTTTAAAACCCCAGAACAAGTTGCAGCCTTGGCATAGAATTAGATTTCTCGGGGTTAGAAGCTCCTTCAAAGCTATCACTCTAGCCCCCTAGCCCACAGCTTCAGTCCTCTTAGCAGGCAGAGCCAGGGTGCAACTCCTTTCTCCTTTAAGAATTTGTGTTTACACATTTGAATAGTTGATCTGAGTGTTAATTGCCTCTACTCTGATAATTGAGAGAATTAAGTACTGACATATTTCTTATACAATCCTTGTCTTGCCCTTAAAATGTTTGATGCCTTGTATGTCTAATGAGTTTGAGGCTACTATTGGCCTTCCCTGGAGCATACTAGCATTCCTTCCCATGCAGCTCCCAATACTACATAAATAGCATCTCTTCATTTTAGTCTTCTCTTTATTCTTACCTGACTTGAATTTTTACCCTCTTCTGAAGGTTCTTGGGTTCAGGTACCCTTAGAAAGGAAAAAAGAAGGAACATGTACACCTCGATTTGCTTTTCTTGAGTTCCTTGGAGGAGCAGTTTTCAAAGACTCAGCCTTTCTTCTTAATGCTTTTATGCTGATAGCCAGATATAATAATACAGGAAAGATTTCTAGCAACTCTGGATTCCTTTTATTGGCTTCAAATGGAATCCAAAAACATTTCTTTGGACTCCTAACCCATTTCTTATTTGTGCTGTTTCACCAAATGTGTAACTCCCAGGCATGTTTGTATTTTTAAATCCTGGTTTATTCTAGAAGGGGGAAAATATAGACCACCAAATCTCAGCAGATGATTTTTATTAGAAATAATATCCTAGATGTTAAAATTTTAATCTATTATTTTAAAATGTAGGTTTGTTAAAGGAAGGGGGGAATATAGGGAAATGGAAGTAGCATGCCCATCTGGCAAGGAAGAATTACAACAAAATTAAAATATAATATTTTAGTTATGATAATATATATATATATGTATATATATATAACATAAAATTTACTATCTCAATCATTTTAAGTCTACAATTTAGTGTTACTAAGTATCTTCATATTGTGCAGCCATCAACAACATTCATCTCCATAACTCTTTTCATCTTGCAAACTTGAATCCCTGTACCCATTAAATAATAATTCCCCATTTGCCTGGTTAATGTTTTTAGCAAGAAGCATGGCTAGAACTTCTTTTTTTAGGGCTGCAATATCCAAGAGAATATCCCAAATGTTCTTAGCACAAGTTCTTTAATTTTCTGGAATGCTGCAGTGACATTACAGCTTATCCTAAGAATTCATTTAGCTACCATTGCTTAGGCTCAGTGTGCATGTTGTAAAATGTAATGCATGCACTTTCATTATTGCTCCATTTCCCAAAGTGCACATTGCTCCAAAAAAATTAATTTGGGAAAGATGCATGTTTTTGACTGTGGTTGTTTATGGAAGGTGAGTGGCAGTGTCATGATTTTAGTATTTCATATAGTATATTTCTTTAAAAAGAATACATTGCCTTTATCTTATACCTAGGTGATGCTTACGGGGAGACAACACGTAGATACCAAGTTGCATAACCACTTGTCATTGATCATTGGCTTTCATTTCCAATTGGGCTTCAGTATATACCATTCTTAAGACCCTGGCTTTCAGTTCATTAGAGACATGACGTGATCAGCAAGAAATTAAAGTCCACTTTACTGAAGTCTCCATAAAACTAAGTGTTTGATGTGTTATGATTGACTTTTTCCAACACTAGGTGTACCTTAATGGTGCTGACTATAAAAATTTTGATTTTTCAAACAAAACGATTATATTACAGGCTATGTTACATAAACTAGGTGAAGAAATTTCACCCATTGGTAACAAAATTGCCTAATGAGCCTATTTAATTTTTTTCTTATAAATATAATAAAGCTAATAAATGCAAAGCAAAAGTTTAATATTTCAGTCTTATTTGCTCCACTTAATAGGATGTTGCGATTTTCAAGGGATAAACTATAATATGTATTACTTAGTAGTTCATCACATTTTCATCCCTTAACTCTAGATATTCTTCCTGATTATGCAGTATGAAATTCTGGGCCTAGACATTAAAACCAAATGTGGATTCTGTGTGTAGTCCCCTGCTGAGCTATTCTCTGTATTATGATAGTGATCTAGGCAGATAATTTTAAGTTAGTGTTTCTTGGATTACTGATTTGGAAGAAATGGATCATAAAAGAAATACCTTAGACTAAAGCTTAGGAGGAAGAATAATTTAGGAAAAGGAAATGCATGCACTTTCATTATTGTTCCATTTCCCAGAGTGCACATTGTTCCAAAAAAATTAATTTGGGAAAGATACATGTTCTGTTCCCCTCTCAGAGATTCACAATGAATTTCAAAACCTTTGAGAAAGTAGAGAAACAGTATGTGTTGCAGGTAAGTGTAGGGGTGGCTCTGAGTTTGAATCCTGTATCTGATACTAACTAGCTGTGTGACCTTGCGAGAGTTATATAACGTCTTCTGCCTCAGTTTCCACACGTGTAAAATGGGAATAATAATAATAATATCTGTCACATAAAGTTGTTGTGAGGTTAAACAAGATGTTCCATAGAAGTGGCTTAACACTGTGACTGATACTATATGTTAGCTACTGGTAATGGTAGTACAGATAAATTAACTCAAGCCCTGTGCTTCTTGTGCTTATTTGGCAATCGGATTCTTTTGTTTGTTTGTTTGTGTTTAGATACACCTATAAATATCTTGCAGAATTAGAATTGTATTGAATTAACTTTGAGAAATTCTACATTATAATATGATCTATAGCATACATCTGTTTCCTTCTATCCTTTAGTTTTTTCATGAATAAAATATATAATTATATTTTACATATTATACAATGATTTTTTTTAAAGCTTCAAAGTATCTTTTATCATAGTTTATTTTGTAATTGCTGGTATGACGTTAAATCCATTTTACCACTGGAGAAAGCTAGGGCTCACAATCCTGTGGCTATTTAGTGGCAAAGCCAGAACTCTTCACAGCTTCTCTTCCTTTCACTGTGTGTTTTTCCCCAGGAAGTGCTGTTTCTCAAGGTCAAGCAGAGTCCCTTGGTTTTCTTGTATTATCTGGTGTACCCAACACAGTCCTAGGATACAATAGATGCATTATACGTGTTGGCTGAAATGAGAATGAGGCAAGTGGAGGTTTTTTTTTTCAAGCAGGTTTTAGTAGGGCTCTTTAATTGGGTCCTTCCCAAATCTAGCTAGTTTTAGAGCCTGCATAATTTAGAGGCTGCATAATTGTTTTAGAATATTAACCTAGAAGAATAGGAATCTCTAAACTAAGGATATATATTTGAATGATTAATTTCTTTCAGATGTTAAAACTTTGAGTGCTTACCATCCATTAACCCAACAGACTAGTTACTGTCCTCTTTTCTTGGATAGTATGTCACATTGAAATGAAGGTAATTAATAGCCCTGGTTACTTTGGAAACATTTTCATAATGAAGGCCAGTCACTCAAGTTCTTTGTTTCTTCTTCACAGTTTGATGGAGTCACTTAAGCTTTGGGCTAACTTCATTGCCAAAGATGAAGTAATATATAATTCTTTAGATTTAAGTCATGGTAAGTCAGTTAGCTAACAAGCCCTTAAGGATCATCTTTTACATTATTTTTTTCTTAATACAAATTATTCAAACTAAAACAAGTTGTCAGCTTTTTGGCCATGTATTCTAGTCTCTAGGTATTTGAAAATAGTAGTGAATTTTCTACCTCCAGCTGCTTATTATAGTACAGTAAGGGTCTAACTCGGATTTAGGGTAGAATTTTCACACTGATACAATCAGTAGCATATATGCTGCCTACATGGTGTTTTGAAAATTGGATATATACCATTATTTAAGAATTAATTTGACCATATCTGGAGACAACAAGAAGAGGGAAGGGGTTATAATTCTCAAAGATGTTGATCTCTCCAGTTTTATGTCATCTTACCTATTTTATGGTTATTTGTTGGGCAGTTGGGTGAGGATGGTCCTTGGAGATGTAACTGAGATCACATGAACAATTAAGTTATATTCAGCCCTTGTGATATGGCTCTACAGGCTGACTAAAACATTACATTTGTGTTTTGGAACTGGAATAATATCAGCTCATTATAGTTATGATTTATTTCATGAAAATTAGAAGCTTTGGTGTCAGTTATATAAAATGAGATAGTACATAACCTGACTAATTAAAATACTGTTTAGTAAACAAAATATTTCAAATCATGGAATTCCTGAGGGAAAAACATAATAAAGAATCCTTGATGAAAATATTGGAATGTACACAGCACCCAGAGAACTCTTACTTCTTTCACCAGCTGACACGAAGGTGCCAAACCTGAAGAGCAGTATGTCAGACCCCAACTTCTCTCCTAACTGCATCAGAACACCATTCTTTTACATGTTTTCCTTAAAGTGCATCTTGTAAATTAAGAGTAGTTTTTAAATGGTTTTGATATTGACCCAGGATTAGGATGATAGTTTGATTTATTTTAACTTTAAATTTCTAATCAAATGTAGAGCCTTTTCCTTGTACCCAAGATCATATTTTTAACAAACAAACAAGACATGATCTTAATGCAAAATTAAATACTTGTATATGGCTGGATTGCATTATAGTATGTGCAAAGCAAGGATATTAATATTTTCAGAAAAATCAATAAGTATTTGTCAAATGAAATTAATTATGTATGTTTCTTCCTCTTTCAGCATTCACTGTTATAGGTTTGTTTCATACAATAATGTGTATTGTATTGATTAGAATCTAAAGAATGAACCTGAGCTTGTGGTTCTCTATACCTTTCTCACCTTTGCTTCCCTCCTCCACGTTCCTGTAACTTCACACATGCTCATATCCATTATGGCAATGATGGATTATTGGCATCCAACCAACATGACAGAATGTCACAGGTCGCTGAGCAGAGATTTTCAGACCCTGTTTTCACCCAAATTAACTATTATTGAAATAGTTTATTGAGATTGAAGTATTGATCATTTTCTGCTAACCTTGGCTTAAGGGAAGGAAGAGGAGGTGGGGTGTTTCTGAAAGATACTAAATTTTATTTTTAAAAATCTCATTTATTTAGCCTTTTCCTTTTCTATTTTATAGCCTCTATTGTTTTATTGCTTGGAAAAGTGTATCTTGACTTTATTTTTATGACAGTATAATTATACTTCAGAAATGCACTTGATTACTATGAGTAACAAAATTGTTCTAGTATATTGGTTTGGCCAGTATTGCTATACAAACAACTTTTCAGTCAATTGAGTCTAGTAAAAATCAATACATTATGGTAATATTTCAAGTAAGAATTTGCTGAATCTAAGTATTTCAACACCATCTCCTTTCAGGGAAAAATAGTCTTAAAGTGGCAAGACTTCTTTCAAATGTTTTATTTTATTAAAAATATTTTCTTTATAAAGAAATTTAAAGTCTCCAGCAGAAGTGGTTGTGAGCAGATAAACATTAGCACACTTCTGTTTTTAAAGGGTGGAAGAGATCTAGTTTTCTTTTGAAATCTGTTCTCTGGCTGCCTTAGGAGGGTATAACATCTAGGTTTGACTTCATCTCACTGTTTGCCACCTTTGGATTCAAAAGTGTCTGATTCTGAGTATTGAGTTTACAGAGAAATGTGGATAGTTCAGAGACGGTCACCCAGAGGAGCATGGAGAATAATAAGGGGTCTGGGAATTGTGCCTGTCCATTCCTTCTTCAATCATTTGTTGAACAGTTGTGTTCTGAGCATGTGCTATGTGGAGGGCAGTGTGCTGTTTGTCGGAGACAGTCTGGCTCTCATTGGGCCTGTGTCCAGAGGGGTGGAGAAGATCTGTGCACAGGTAAGTACGGGTCATGGCCAGGTAAGCTGGGTGGGCATCCTCACAGGCCCAGCACCATGCCTTACCTACTGTAGCCACTTTAAGTCAATATTTTTAGAAATTAACCAGCAGATGCAGATTCTTCACAATTTAGGGATGGACACAAAGTATTGTTCATTGCCAAGTGATTCCGGGAGATGTGAACTCTCCTACCTTAGTCAGAATGACATGATTATTGTTCAGAACCTCTAAGAATTCCCATTTAGATCTGTACATGATATGACTGTAGAAGTTACTTCTGAGTCTGGAGTTCCAGACCTAAATTCAGCATTCAGCTACCATAAAAATATTATGTCACAGATTGCTTGGTTTTGTTCTTTTAAATTTTGTCATATTGTAGATTCATTCAGTTATTGAACAGATACTTAACATGGGTTACTCTGTGCCAAGGACTGTTCTAAGCACATGCGACCCAGTAGTGAACAAGACAGATAAGTTCCCTATGCTCCTGGACTCACACTAGTGGGGCAAACAGGCAATAAGGACAGGAATACCAAAGTAAGATGAAATCAGACTTTGCAAGTGCTGTAAGACTGTAAAATAGGTGCTTAGCAAGGCTTATCTGAGGAGGTGATATTTGAACTGAGTGAGACCTGAAAGACAGGAAGGAGCCAGTCACAGGGAAGTCTGGGAGAAGAACCTTCCAGGCAGAAGGAACCAGTCCTGGCAAAAGCCCTTGGATGGGTGTGAACTTTCTGGGTCTAGGCCAGTGTGATTGGAGTAGTGTAAGCTCAGGGGCAAATAGAAAGATGGGCAGGGATCTGCCCAATCTCAATAAGTCACCTTGGATATTTTAGATCTTGCTAAGTCCATGCTAAGAAGGCATGGTCAGTATGGTTACCATCCGCCCCCCACCTCGCCCTTTTTTTTTTTTTTTTTTTACCAGTGAGAAAATAAAGCTTGGAAGGGTTAAGTGGCATGCCCAATGTCAAATCAAGACTAGAACTCAGTAGCAAATGTCAAGTTGTACACCTTAAATATATACAATTGGTATTTGTCAGTCATACCTGAATATAAAAACTGGAGGAAAAAAAAAAGACTAGGACTTGGATCTCATGACACCTAGATCAATACTTGGGTTTTTCTGTTTGCCATTCACTCTCTTGAGTTTCCTAATTTTTAATCCAAATTATTTTGGATGTAAGATAAAAATATATAATTCAGAAAGTCAGAATGTACCATCTCTAGTTGTTAATTTTAGAGGCTTTTTAGTAGATGTTAAAACAAGCATTCCATGGCTGACAGAATTATTGCAACATAACTTATTTACTTTATCCTTTTGGTCTCTTTACTTATCAAAAACTTGGACTTTAATAATTAAATCCCTAGATTAATTGTATGGTTATGCTAGTGGAGGTGGTACATTACTTGATTTATAAGACACATTAATTTTTTTCAGCTGTTTTACAGTATCTGATGTGTTAGAAAATTGTAGTGTCTTGGTTGGCATATAGCACAAGCAAATATTTGTATACCATAGCATCTAGGGTATTTACTTAAATTGCTTTTTTGGAAAATAATTCACTGGAAAGTCCAAAAGGCATTTACTGTGTATAACTTTCTGCCACGTTTTTTTTTTTTTTTTTTTTTTATTGCTCTGTTGTTGGTTACTTTGATATAAGAGACCATGTTTCCGTTAAATTGCTGCCTTACTGGAGTGATATATGTTTAGGTTCTGATTTGTGCACTAATGCTGAATTGGAGGAGCAGATTACTAAATTAGAGGGGAAATAGCAATAGAGACTTAAGCTATGGATATTAATCATAAAATTTTTTTAAACAATTTGGTTTTTAAGTTTGACTTTGTATTATGTTATCCTCTTGACTTTAAAATTTCCATACTTTCTCTTGTTCATATTATAAAAGAAAGAAAAAGAATCTACAATATTATTGCTAAAAGCAGAGTTTGTGCTTTTTGTTTTGTGAATTTAAATAACGAAATGAAAAATGTTAAGACAAATTAGAACTTCCTTTAGGGGATAATCAATATAGCATTTTAACAAGCTTAGTATATTTGGAAAATATGTATTGTGTAAAGTTCTCAAACATACTGATTCTATTACAGCTGCTAACTGTAGCAGCAAAATGTAACAATATACTTAATAAATGTAAAGTTCTGATTAAGCCATAATTAAGTTTTCAGAAAAGTTATCTAAAAACTATGAATAAAATATGTACATTGTCTCAGCAACAAAATATATAGCTAATGAAAATTTATAGTGGTAGAGAAAATGATACATAGGATGGAATTACACAATGAATTTTTGCCATAAACACATGTATTGAGTTAAGTTTCTGTACAATATTTATTTCTTCTCTTAACTTTTTTGAAGGTAACTCTCAGTGTTGCAGAGTATAAGAGCTAGGGTAACTGAGGGGGCAAATGAGAAGTTTCCCCGCTTCCCTGGAAGGCCACATCAAATGTTTTAAGGCTCTGCCTTTCTACATACACCAAAAATGCAAGAGGTGCTCAGAATTATGGCTGCATTTCCATTTCCCAACTGGGCCACCATTATACATCCAGGGTTATCCCCTAGTAGCATCGGATGTCGCTGGTTAGAGTAGGTGCCACCACTGAAACTCATACTTTCTTATTCCCTTCCCAGTGCCCTTTTCTAATAAATAATTACATTTTGGTTCTATGAGGAGCTAAAGTAAGCAGACTGTGTGCAAGCCTAGGGATTTCTGCTGGCATTTTCTAGCAAATACACTATAGTTGTATTTTTTTAATTTTTTTATATCAGGCACATGTACCTTGCAGATGACCCATATGACCAAACACCTGTCTTCCTCCTTCCCTGTGACTTGTAATCTTTGAAGTAACTGATTAATCCAGTGTCTAAAATGTTAACTTCAGTCACTTCCAGCATGATTCTTCAGAAATTATATTTTTGAGTTTTATCATTGCCCATGATTTTGTGAGTGCATTCTTGTCTATATTTAAAACATCTTTGGAATCTTGTTGGTATTTTGGCCACTGGTCTTTATAAGGAAGTTAGTTTTCCTCCTCCCACACAGAACCTGCTTCCTCTCTCCTCCTATTAATCTTTGACAATATACATGACATCTTTAAGCCTTAATCTCATGAATGGATTGGAGAATAGCACCTTTTCTTGACTGATCTCAGAGGTTATAAAACAAAACTTTGCTTAATTTTTGAAGATAGTATTCTAATACAGTTTATATATTTTTGGAAGTCACTAAAAATATCTCAAAAAAAAAAAAATCCAAAAACATTATGGAATTGAGTTAGAATCCAAAGACTTTCCTTCTATTTTCTAAAACACAGCACCTCAACATAGAGGCATAGAGCCCTGCGTAGAAAGTCACTCAAATTTCTTCTTGTTTGGAGGTTTAAATATGACTGTTCCCAAATGGTGGAAGGCATGATGGTAGTTTGAGTGGTGTTCAGTTTTTATGGTAAAAGAAATAGTCCTTCCTGGTTTGTTTTGACCCTAGTCATGATACTCGCATTTCATGAAGTTCGTTATGCACAAAAGTGCACAAAATGAAGATAAAGTGCCTCTCTTCAGCCTGACAAAAGCTATTCCTTTGCAGAATGGTAGCTGCAGTGAAAGTAAATAAATGAATGGACAGCAATCACAGCCTAGTTGATGAAACTGTTCAATTAAAGCACAGGCATTTACATGGTGTAATTTCCCTAAATTGCCAATGAGCCCCTTTAGACACAACCAGTGTTCAAATTGATTTCAACATTGATTTTGGCTGAAGCTGATAAATTTCTGCTTGTTAGTTAAAGTAATTTTGCAGAAGACTTTGTACTGCAGTATTGAAGTGTTCATTTAGCTGATGGTTAAAAGAGGAGTTATTTACAGAGGCCTCTACTGTTGTTCTGAGATGGGACAATTCCCCAATCATCTTTTACTTTTAATTTTTTAGGCTTCAGTATACCAATCAATAGGTGATTGAAACTGATTAAAACTTATCCAACCAGCTGCCTATGGCAGTTTAATTAGAAGCTGGATGATTCTTAAATTAAAGTTGTCTTATTTTCATTGCATAGCCATCTTCCAGAAGAGTAAGGGACTAACAATGCTGAAAACTTAAAATGTGGCTTTGTTAAGGTATCTCACAAATGTTAGCTCAATAGCTATTCCTAAGACAGTTTAGAAATGTATTCAGAGTATTTTGCCTTTATAGATATTAAAATTAGTAATATACTTACTTGCTAGCCAAGGAATTTTTTTTTTTTTAGGCAAAGGGATAACCTGTAGTATAATGAGATATATGAAAGAACAGCTGTTTGTGATATATGTCTTATTCTGTGAGCAAGATGAATCCTTGAGCTTATTTTTTAAATACTGTAGTACTGGATGAAACTGGCCATTGTGATATCCTGTGCATCTCCCTCCTACAAACCATCAGCTTTGAATTTATAATTTTATTATGTTTTGAGGCCTGAATTAAAATCAATCTCCAATGAATGAAAAATATTTTCTTATAAGTACATGTTGACTTTTCAACAGTATTGTGGTTAGAGTTATAGAAGAGAGATTTTTTCCCCTCCCCCCCCCCAGGGAAGTTTCCCCATACTCATTTTCTCTAGTGTGGAACAATTCCTTGAGTTTTTAATGGAAACGGGTTAATATTTCTGTCATAGGGGACATATTACATCTGGTACTACAGAGAAGATGGGAATAAATGGCTCGCTTTTCAGAGGTGCATTTACTCTTTGACCCACTAGGGTCCTATTTAGTGTTCTAGGAGAGGTAATTTAATAAATTGTACTCCAGTGGCCTGAAAAAGTTAATGCAACTCTGAAAAGTGAGTCGTTCAATCGATTTTCCCTATTGCTTTTTAAAAATCAACACTGACCATATCCAGGGAACCTTGGAGACAACTGGAGTTAGAGGGTCTAGAAGCAGCCAGTTTATGTTCGCACGGGTTTGTTGGGGCAGGCATTGGATTTGGCTTCAGAGAACTTGACTCCACTCCCCATTCCAGTGCTTACCAGATGAGAATCGTGAAGCAGTTGTCAACCTCACCAAATCTTTGTTTCCCTATCTATAAAGCAGGGATAATAATACCTACCTTACAGATGTTTGTGCAAATCAAGTAGCTTCTCTCTATAAAAACTTTTTATAAACTATAAAGCACAATAGAATATTACTAGTAGAAGGGAGTTTTCTGAAATAGACATTTTTGTATCTGATTTTGGAAAGTGATTTATTATTAGCTTTCCACCAAGAAACTGTGAGCAGAGATTACACTGTAATGAAACCATTTCAGGAGAGAAGGTGCCTAGCTAGTTAATCCTCAAGGTATTCCTATTTTCCCCCATATGTATTGCCTAGCTACTCCATTTCTTTATTTCATTCTTAATATTAGACTTTATTTCTCTTGTCCCATTCTGTTTTGCCCATTACATTCTTTCAGAACCTTTGATCAAGAGACCGCTATAATGGTAGCTTCCTTCATCTCAAAGTTATTTAAGCCATATATTAAAAGACATTACTCTAGTTGATGTGGGGAATGTTAAAAGCTTGAATCAGGCCTCATCAACTTATGGAAGAGATATGGAGGCAGTGATGACCACATTAACTCTGAGGCAGGTATAGGAGTAAAAAAAGGGTATATAACCAGAGTAAATAGAAAGAAGACATGATAAAATATATGGCTATAGTTTTTCTCTGGAAATCTTTCTAACTCAGCCCAATTCCCTATCTTACATATGTTAAGTTGGTTTGTGAGCCCTGTGTGTGATCACCATCTTGAAAGAGTTGTTAAAATCCGTAACCTGATACCATGTTTGGTTTGACACTTAAACAATCAGGGAGGAGAGGCTATTGCTTAAGTACAAATTATTTTGCAATCAATAGTTAAGCATCTGTAATGGGTTTTTAGGCAGAAGGAATTTTGGCATAGACTGTTATTGAACTAGTAAAGCTTACATAAAAAGCTTCTTTTTACAACTGCTGTTTACTTTGGATTTTCTATTTTAACAGCTAGAGCCTGCCTAATGTGCTTATCTATTATGGAAGGCAACAACTGTCAGTGTTGATTTCCCTGAAACTATTTGAATTTTTTTCTGTGGATGGCTATTTTAGTACGTGACATATTGGTAACATCCACCCCCAAAGAAACCTGCCAAGAGGACAAATCTCTGAAAAGATCAAGCAATAAAACAAGTTTTTTGATAACCAAACCACAGCTAGTTTACATTTGGTGGCTGAAAACATATTGTTGCATTAAAAGATGACATTCAGAGGGTTTTAAATCAATCCCACAAGATAACAAAAGATTTTTGTTTTGTTTCTGTGTGTATGTATATACTCACATGCATTTCCGCACTTGACTTTTTCAAGGCAAGGAAGGGCTCTACTTGTTTGGTGTTGGCTTCAGAATTTTTCGGCCTTCTAATCTTTTGGCATGATGTAATGCAACGAACTCTCATGTTCCTTATTTTAAATAGACTCAAAGTGTATCACCTCAAGCTGGGTTATCTATCTCCTAGTGGTACATGTAACCTTTTAATTTCCATCATCTCCTTTCTGTTTTAATTATCTTTTGTGCCAAAGCTACAAAGTCTTGGAATAGAAAAACTTCTAAGTTGGAGAAAGACTTCTATTTGTTATTCTAAATTTACACAAAATCAGAGTTACTTTGGTTTTTTTTGGGGGGGGGAGGTCAATAAATAAAATGTTATCTAAAGAGCAAGAAAACAGCATCTGTAACTATGGAAACCAGTGATCTTACATCATATTGGCTTTAATGGATACCATGTATTTTTCTTCTGGAACCTGTCAGTGTTAACCTTACAAAAGGTTTCTCAAGTGCAGTCTGAGAAGGGATGATTATCTTGGATTATCAAGGTGGATTACCATGTGTTTTTTTTTTGTTTGTTTTTTTTTTTTTTGATAAGGAAATATATTTAATTAGGTCTCAGTATGGCCAACTCAACTTTCTATGCTAACAAGAATTAAGCATTACATAGATAATTAAAATGGATAACTAATCAAAAATCGTATTTTAGACAATTAAACTTTTTGTCTTAACAAATCAGACCTCAGAATGGTTTCTCTTTCACCTGGTCTCCTTTCCTTTGCCCTGCCTCTAATGGACATCTTGGAATGGCATTCAAAGAACAGAGAATCAGGGAATCCAGGATAATCCTACAAACTGTTAAATCTTTGCTTGAAAAACAACCAATTTTATCATTTAGAAAAGCCATTAACTATGTCTGAAATGAGCTAATAACACAAATGCATTTGTAATTTATTTTTAAATAGCTTTTGCTCACCTTCGTTCTTGCTTCCTACCTATCCTCTAAGAGACCCAGGGAGCAAAATAAATAAAGGTCACATTCTTTCCTGTTTACTTAGAAGAAGGGCATTCCCTTCTAACTACTGGTTATTTCTTAAGCCAACTCCTAACTATTGCTTTCACCATTTTAGTGACTGGATTATTTTCTTAGGTTTCCCATCCATTTAGAGAAATTTCCAACAATTGACAGCACTCTGTAAATAATTCACAGAGTAATTGTGTCCCTCTTTTCACTAAGCTTCTCTGAAGTATGTTATGTGAGAAGTAGAACTGAAGTCATTGGCATTTATTTCACATGGTGTATGAAAGAATTGCTCTCCCCCTTCACGGGACAGGGCAATGCTGTCATTTCAGTGTTCTTGTTTTGCCATTACGATTAAAACTCATCATATATACAGTTATTCTTGAGATCCTTACCCCCAGAGGCAAAAAAAAGGGGGAGTTCCTACTCATTTTGATGGCCATTTTGCTAACAAATTGACATAACAATATCAGTTATGCTAAAATATGAAATATTTATAGCTGGATCATTGGTCAGCCCCTCCATTCTTAAATTATATTCTACCTCACAATCACTAGTGAAACATAGGTTCTTTCTATTAAAAGTTCTTTCTGCTCATAATTTAAAATAATTTGATTAGTGTTTAGAAATTAACATGCAGAATAGTGCCATAGAAATTAGATGCCTACTTTAATTGTATGAGATTGTACAAGCTTTATCAGAAAATATATGATCAGCTCTAGGTTATTTATTTTGTGAACAGGAGTCAGCTGGGATGATTCATATTTTTTTGGCTTTCCTAGAATTTGAAATTCTAAGCATAAATAATTTCAGTAAACATTGTAAAATAAAGATGCATTTGATTTACGCATGACATAAACTTGTGTGGGAGTCCAGATGTTGGAATGTGAACACAGACAGGTTTTTTTCTCCCTTATGTCCTGTGTGAATATAGGACTTTTTAACATTTTGTTTTCAAAACTTTCTTTTCCTTCCTTTCTCAATTTTAAAGATTCTTAAAGTAATTCAGTTTGTTCTTTGGACTGATGTATCTTTTAATAAATTCTCATTAGGATTTAGATGATGGTGAGCACACCTCTAGCCATGTATGTATTGTACTACACTCATCTTTGACATTTCAGAGAACAAATATTATAATTAATTGCATTTGTCCCCCCCAAGTATTACTTTGGAAATTAGTCACATGTTGTTTTGAATACCTTTTCTGGGCAAGGTATTGCACTTAGCAGTGTGGGAGCGGTAACACCAACATTCAAGGCCTCAGGGACACCATTCTCTAGGTTCCATTGCTAGATTACTGTCTGCACCTTCTCATCACCTTTACTGGTTTCTTCTAATCTTTTAGACTTTGAATTTTGAGTGTCTTGGGGCCAGTTCTCAGACTTTGTGTCTATTTAATTTTAATTCCTGACAGTGTGTGTAGTTCTGTGGCTTTACATACCATCTTATGTTGATGAAGCCTAAATCTGTATCTTCAGCCTTGTCCTGTCATATCTGATTGGATGCCTTCGAGGCATTTTAAAATTACCCAAAACTGAACCCTTGATTTCCTCTGAAACCTGCTCCTTCTTTAGTTTTTCCAGTGTCAGTAAATGGAAACTCTGTTATTCTACAAGTTGATTGTGACAGAAACTTTGTAGTCATTCTTAATCCTTCTTTTTCTCTCAGACCATACACTAGATTTACCCTCAAATCTTGTTGGCTCTTCCTCAAAGCTATTTTAAGATGCCAACTCCATCTCACCACCCCTTTTCTACCTTGCTATTCCAAGCCATTATCTTTTGCTAGGATTATTAGCTTTCCAACTACTCTCCTAGGTTCTATCCTGCAGTGTGTTCTCTCTACCTAGCAGCCAAAAGGATCTTTCTAAAATGCAAGCTCTCTCCCCTCCCACCATGCCTTCTCATATCATGCAGAATAATAGTCAGATTCCTCACCACGGCCTAAATGGTACTACACAACCTGTCTTCTTATTACCTTTCTGACCCCATCTCCCACAACTAGCCCTCTTGCTTATTCCAC
The DNA here is from genome assembly GCA_028627145.1 of Eidolon dupreanum. Classification (NCBI taxonomy): domain Eukaryota; kingdom Metazoa; phylum Chordata; class Mammalia; order Chiroptera; family Pteropodidae; genus Eidolon; species Eidolon dupreanum. Next base: position 35,929,308 of record CM053509.1, on the reverse strand, counting down.
TTCCACAAAAATGTCAAACACACCATAGCAATTTTTAACAATTATTAATTCCATAAATATTTATAAAATGTGCCCAGCACAGTTTTAGTCACTGAAGATACGATAGTGAACAACAACAACAAAGAAAACAAATCCCTGTTTCATGGAGCTTGCTTTCTAGTGGTGAGAGACAGATAATAAATTAATAAATTAGGGATTGATGAATTCTATGAAGAATAAAGAAAGGAAGAATGGGGTGTTTTATATAGGATAGTCAGAGAAGTAACATTAGACCTGAGGAAATGACAGAGCAAGCCAAGTGGATTTTGGCGGGATAGTGGTCCAGACCTGAGGAGTAGGTGTAAAGGACCTGAGGCAGGAGCATGTCTGGTGGAGTGGACTGAATATCATGCATAAGGGAGATTGGCAGAAGCAGGGATTAGTGAGGTGACCAAGGTCCAGATTGTGAAATCTTTGTAAGGACTTTTGATTCAGCAGTTAGAAATATACCCAAATGGGGGGTGATGATGATGATAAGATTATGGAACTAATTAAATGTATACAGAATTTTTTTTTGGTAAAATACCATCCAAGTAATAGACTTTTTTGTCATCCAGAAGTAATAATAAATTTACTAAACATTTGTTAAATATAGAGAACCTTCCATGTGCCAGGACTTGTACAAAGTGTAAAGAATGCAAAGATGATTAAGACATGGTAGTGCTCACTGCCTGGTATGGGAAAAAGACATATAAACAATTTTTCTGCAGTGTCTCTAGGAGCTATAACAGCTACCAAAGTCTGAAGACTAGGAGAGGCTTCAGCATTTTATAGTGTGTGAGCATGTACCCTTAAACCTTGAACAACTCAGGTTTGAACTGTGTGGGTCCACTTGTATATAGATTTTTTTCCAATAAATACCTCTACTGTTTTTGATCCATAATTGGGAGTCTGCAGATGTAGAGGACCGACTGTATGCATTGATCTTCACCATTTTATATAGGGAAATTGAGCATCCACAACTTCAGTGTCCACAGGGGAGTCCTGGAATCAATCTTCCTCAGATACTGAGGGTAGATAAGTTTTTCGAGAGTCAAAGTTATATTTGGATTTTCAGTTGCACTGAAAAGAACCCCCATGTGTTCTTTTTAGAGTGGCTTTTATTTTTCTATTTATTAACCTAAGAAAAATTTAAAAAGTAAGCTTCTCATTTAGCCATGGTGATTGTCAAATGGTGCTTCTGCTGAGATGAATACCTGAATGTGGCACTTACCGTATCTATATCTATCTGTAGTATAAATAAGTTACAGTAGTGGGCAAGAGATACATTTTAAAAAAAGAGAAATCTAGAATTTGAATCACAGTATAGCCATAGCATTTCAGGTGGCTTTTTTAATTCTTTATCTTCAAAGTTGGTTCAACATGAAGTAATGCTTCTTGTTTTTATTAATAAATTATATATTGCAGCCTTTTGCCAGTCTTCATTGTTAAAGCTAACCCTTGCTATTTTAGTCTATTTTAGCAGGTTCTACTCTCAAAATACCTAGCTACTCTGAAAACTTCCTCGTTTTCTAAGATATAATGCATGCCAGGCCCTATCCTCAGTGCTTTACCTGTTTTCTCATTGAATCTTCACAACTCTATAAGGTAGGGACCGATTTCTCCATTCCAGACTTCAGACAGCTGAGACACGATGAGGTTTACTAACAGTCCAGGTTCATACTGTTGTTAAGTGACAGAGCTGGACCTGGGATCAGAACCCAACTTCAGAGCCTTCACCCTCACTCTCTGCCTGCCAAGATAGATTAGCAGTGATTGTAGAATGCTTCCTTATCTGGAGAGATTCAGATGCAATGGTCCTTAGCCTGATTGGAATAGGTCACCACCTTTGTAAATTTTGAATTATGAGTTTCTCTATTTTAGAACATAGTGAAGAATATTTAAAAATCACATATTTCCTTAGGTCCAAAAATGTGTACATTCTGCCATAGTTCCAGTCTTGGCTTTGCCCTTGACTACTGTGTGAACTTGGACAAGTTTTTTAACCTGGGTTTTGGGTGTGTCCACTGTAAAAGGAAGGGATTAGACTAGACAATTTCCTGTATTCTCTACTAGCTCAATAAATTATCTTAGTCTGTGCTGTACCAGAATTAAAGATTGTTATCAACTTTTTTGTCCAATTGTCTAGAACCTATTGTTCCAAATGAAAAAAAGAAAATAAGAAAGTATGGTTAGTAAGTGTTCTCCTTTGCTGGGCACTTTGTTATTTTAAGTACTCAAAAAAGATTTATGCTAGGGTGCTAGCTTTTGCCATCTTAAAGTGTATCTGTTGTGTGCTCAGTTTTAAGGGATGGGAATAGTCCCTGAAGGTCTATGCTGGACACAAACAAAATGGAACACTCAAGACTAAGCACTAAAAATATCTTGTAAAAATGCTTCCTACATGTACTCATTGGAGTAGGTAATTACTGTGGCAACAACAAACTAATTTGAAGTGTTAGCTGTTAATTAAAACACTGCAGAGCTGTACAGTTATCTTTTGGTGTAACCAGAGCCTCCATTCAAACTTCATTAATCACTTTATAGTTAATGTGTTGAGGAAGGTCAAGACAATTGAGATGCAATATCCACTGAAAGTAAACAAATTCCTTTTCTCTCAGTTGAATGCCATTTGTAAAGTTAAGGGGCACACTCCACTCATACCTGGCATTGCCTTTGTCATCCACTTCTCCTTGATGATTAAATGTTAAATTGGTCCTGTCATTGCATTGTAAACCAAACTGCACAGCATCTTTATTGCTCGAAATCGAACCCAAACTTCCATGGATGAATGTCATAATTAAATCATCAAGCCTCCCCTTTTAATTCACTTGGAAATAGGAAACCTTTCCTTTGGAAAAGAGATCGGCTTTCTTTACAAGCTAATTAAGTTGCCAAACTGTCCGATGTGGTATATATGTTAGACTATCTGCTAATCATTTCTTTATCGCTGCTGTTCGTCTCAAAAGTCCAGGTGCTGCTTGTTGTCCAAAGTAACAGCACTATTCTTTGTATAACTTTTGAATCCTTGTGTATGCATTCAACTATTCTCACATTTTAGTCTTTGGTTAGTGATTCTAATATACAGTATTTTTAAAAGTTGAAACTAGAAGAACCTGTGGTATACAAGAAGAAAAATAATATATCATTATTACATTTTACAATTATATTACCTGTATTTACATGGAATAAAGTTACTAAATTCCTTCAAATCACATTTCAGATTAGCTTAGTCTAACAACTCTGTCAGGCATTGAGGAAAATACAGTGTGAGTCTTTATATATCAATTTACCCATGAGTTAAGATATATCATGAATATATCATGAATATATTGTGACCTGAAATGTAGTTTCACATCGTAAAGTCTTATAGTAAGATATATAGTAAAGTAAGTGGTAATTTGTTTTAAAACCAGTATGATATAGGACTATAAAATGTATATCACTATATACAAAGTATAAAACATTTTGAAATAAGTTTTATAAACTTAATACTATTTGTATATATTAAGGAGATTGATATTTAGAGAAAGCCTTTAGATACTACAGATTAAAGAACTCTTTGTTGAAGTGAACAACTGCCAATTCTTTTAATCTTGCCTTTTCTTTAAATGAGATATACCTGAATTTCTCTGGAATCAATAAAATAAAGGCTGTTTACCTTCCATAATTGGCTCAACCTTTGTTCACTCTAGTAGGAAAAGCAGAATGAATTTCTTATAACACTCATATACATGGATATATAAATACATTTACATATATTTTTCCCTAGTCTTACCTGAATTTGTAACTTTTTATATATGACAAGTTATTACCAATACTTGTAAGTTCTTAACTAAATTGTATCTATAAATTCATCGCTTTAAAAACACTTGTCAGCGATTGCACAGCTCTGTAAATTTACTAAAAATCATTGAATCGTACACTTAAAGCAAATGAATTTTTTCATATATAATTACACCTTAATAAAGCTGTTAAAAATTTTTTTCAGAGCAACCACACAAATATTTCTGCCAAAACAACAGAAAATGATGCCCTCATTTGATAGTATTTTGTTTTTGTTTTAAGAAATGAGCGGTTTTTGTAACTATGTGGTGATGGATGTTAACTAGTTTTACTGGGGTGTTCCTTTTGCAATATATATAAATATCAAATCACTGTGTTATATACCTGAAATTAATATAGTTATATATCAATGATATCTCAAAAAATAAAAATAAAATAAATGAACAATTTTTACTAGTAGGTCATTCTCAAGTATGGGAGCCTGGTCAGTTATGCATCTTGCTAGGTGAGGGCAAGGAATTCCTGAGAAGCTAAATTCCATTCCTCTACATCCTCACTAGCCCATTCATGTCTTAAGATTGGCCGGGTGAGAGGAAGAACAATCCAATCTTGGCTAATGTGCAGAATCCTCTGTGGAGCAAGATTTTAGTTCTTCCAAACTAGTTCATCTCTTTATACTTTTATGGACTTGCAGTAACAGTGCTTGTTCATGTTGCATGGTTTGTTGTGAAATTTTTGTATAAGGCAAATTGTTTCTGGATAATGGTCAGAATGTGCAGTTTTTGCAGTACATATATGAAAGGGCACATTTTATTTAAGCACAAAAAGTCTTGATGAGATAATGGTATATTATTTTTGCAAACTTTATTCTTACTCTTTTTCATAAATGAATATATTCATTTTCCTTGACTTAATTTGTAGTTGTTTCACTATATCTGGTCATTTGAACTTGTCTCTTTCTTGAAGCTTATTTAATATTGAAAGATGCCAGCTTTAGGAAAAGATGAACTGCTTAGCTTATATGAATTAGCCATAGTTAATTCCATTTGTTTTGAGATTATTTTGATGAAATGTAGGGATATAGTTAATCTGTATATGTAATTGAAATAAAAGGAAAACCTCCCATTTTATATGGCTCTGTTTAGTGCTTAGCGGAGAGCAGTAGAAGACCTCCCCCTGCACACTGACAGTATATCGTTAGGGATCTGGAGCCAGAAGACCTGAATTCGAGGTCTAGTTATGCCACTTACTCACTTCGTGCTATTATCCAAACTACTTAACTTCTCTGTGCTTCAAAGTTCTTGTCTATAAAAGGATAATAATGCCAACATTACCTCAGAGGGTTATTTTAAGATAATATATAGTGAATCATTTTGTAAGCCATTAAGCTCAATAGAAACGTAAATTACTAATTTCATTAGTGTTCTTTGAAAGTATGATATATCCCATTGCTGCAGATGTGTTCAGATTTACATTCATGTCCTTAACTATTCTGTAGGTTGTTCAGTGACCCCAAATGATTTTATTTTTCTTTTTCCCATAGAGCATATCATGTCCCAAGTGGGAAAATACTAGCTGTAAAGGTAAGTGCTGGATACATTTTATGAAATTCATGAAATTCTTGATGCTCACCACTTTTTCTTCCTGTTAGCTTGAGTCACAGGTATTGTCAAAGAGGAAAGGAAATGGTTTAAGGTTTGGATGGTAGGTGGTGGAAACTGTGGCACTTTGGCATTGAGGCTTCTGAAGGTATTTGAAGTATGGCTTAGAATGGTCAGGTGGAAGCTCTTTCCTTCATTGTGATTCTTCTCATCATTGTTATCTCCACTTCTGTTTGTGACCTCTGCTTAAGTGGCATCACTATCTCCCTGGTCTTTCAGCTCAAAACCTTAGCAGTTAGTCACTCTTCCCTCCCCTGCCCACTCCGCCCCATCTTTGACATCCTGTAAATCACCAGACACTGTCAGAAATTTTCCCTGAAATGGATCCATTCGTCACTTTCTCATCTTCATTGCCTTGGCCTCCCATCAGGCTCACATACCTCCTACTTGGACTTTTTGTAATAACTTCATCACTATACCTTGAATCTTTTCTTCTCCCGTGTCCCTTAACTCTGCCACCAGAGTTGAGAAGTGAAATCCACATCTGACCACGCCACTGTCTTGGTATTCTTCTGTTTGCCCATCCCAGTAGTGTACTACATAATGTACAACATAAAGCCTAAGGTGTCTGCCTCACTTCTGACCCTTTACATAGGGCGTCCTGAAATACCCCAGAACTACACCCACCAATAGTCAAGCTGCGCATAACTCTTGGGTGTTCTAGACAGTTACCTAAGACACTCCTCACTTCTTGCTCATCATGTTTGTAATCCGTACCTCATCCCTTCCATATTCCAAGGTGCCAGTCCTGCCATGAGACTTTGGGTTTAATCTCTGACATTGGCTGTTGGTGTTTGATCTTCCCATCATTTTACCTCAGATTTCCCTAATGGGCTCTCTTGAATTGTACCTCTGACTGAACCTTAGGCTACCTCAAGTCCAACCCCACAGAACCCCACTTTCAACACTGAGTTCTTAGCTAACATACTGGTCAGGCTGCTTTGTTCCTCACCCTCTCTACAAATTGGTCAGGCTTTCTATGGATTGGCCCGTACCTACCTTTACAGCCACATCCTCTGCTTTACTTGTCTGTTACTTTCCATCATGCCATCTGGGCCCTTAATATTGAAAGCTTTTATTTTCTGAGTGACTCTTATATGCCAAGTATTATACTAGATGTCATATAAATATTATCATTAATACTTAAAACTACAAAGTAAGCCTATGTATTTTAGATTTGAGGAAACCAAAACTCAGCTGAATTGTCCAAGGTCACACAATTGGAAGAGCCAGAGCCAGGATTTAAAACAAAATCCATCTGACTCCAAAGTGCATGTCCTCTGCCTCACCATGCAGCCTTTCTTATAAGTTATTATCATTGCTCCTCTTTCTAATTTCCATCTATCCTTTCAAGTTTCATCTCCAAGATATCTTCTTAGCTATCCCCAGTGAGAATTCAGTCTTTTTCCATAACACTTGAATAGTATACATTCTGTATCTTTTATCTAAGAAACTAAAAATCTGAATAAACTGCAGTTGGTTATACCTTTTAGTAAGGTTAAACTAAAGCTAAGACTCAGGTCTTCTAACCACTATATAGTCCAGAGTTCTTCTGTACCACAACTAATACAGCACCTAGAATGTATTATGTGACAATATCAAGTCTAATTTTAATAAATAGCTTTTGGCGAGGAGATAAAACAGAGCTTCCTATTGTATTCTAGCTACACTAGGTTCACAGAATTGTAGAACTGAAAGAGGCTTTAGAGATCATCTCTGAAGCCCAGCATTTTACAGAGGAGGAATCTGAGGTCCAGAGAGTTCCCAGCATAGGTACTTTAGAGATATTTTCCATCCCGCTGTTCCCAAGTTCAATGAGTACAGCTATGTCGTACCACCTTGGCACTGGGTTGTCTTTTCTATACCTCCCAAGCTCTTTCTCCACTCAGAGGACACTTCCAAGGTAAGCACTATTTTCTTCACTATCAAGTTTGTTCCTTTAATGTCAAAACTCTTAGATTTCTGCCAATGATATATTCAAAGACAGTCAACCTTAGGTTATTCACTCCAAAAGAAGCGAGTACTGCTATAAATTATCCAAAAAACTTATTATTTGGACTTGCAAGTGTATTATAGTTTTTCATAATTTCATACATTTTGAATTATGTTTAACCTAGGCTGATATTAAAATTCTTGTGCATGACTATTTAGTTGCTTATGGTAAGGGGCTAATAGTTGTTTCTAGAAAGGATTAAAAGCAGTTTTAAAGAAAACACTTAAGAAGGTCTATTAAAGCAGAGACTTTCAATAAATGAAAACAGTAGAGGTTTACAAATATACTGTTCATTAGACCTGACCATAAAACTGAGCTTTAGAGCAAGGACTGTATTGTATTCACTTTGCATCCCTAAATTGTATAAAATAACATACTAGATGCTCAAACTGAGTCGAATGAATGAATGATTTAAGAGTAGATATGATTATTATGTTTAAACTTTTCGTTTAGCCCCGAGCTTCTTGTCAGTGAAGGCAAAAACCACGTGGTTTACATATTAGTCATAATCTAAGAGAAAGAAGTGTACTATATTGTCAAACAGGCAGCTTTTCATTAAATCTTAGAAGTGTGTTAGTTTCCAAATATGTGGTGATTTTCCAGATGCCTTTCTGTTATTGATTTCTAATTTAAATCAATTGTGATCTGAGAACATACTTTGTATAATTGGAATTATTTTAAATTTATTGAGACTCGTTTAATGGCCCAAAATATGAATTAATCTTGATGTTTCCTGTGCATGTGAAAAGAATGAACAGTCTGTTGTATAGGGTATTGTATAAACGTCAATTAGATCAAGTTGGCTGGTAGTATTCAAAATTTTTGTATCCGTACTGATTTTTATCTACTTATTTATCAATCTTTAAAAGAGGGATTTTGAAATCTCCAGCAATAATTTTGGATTTGTCTGTTTTTTTTTTCCTTGTAGTTCTATCATTTTTTTTTTTTACTTACTATTTTTTGAAGATCTATCAGGTGCATTTGGAATTATTATGTGCTGTTGATGAATTGGTCCCTTTATGGTTACAGAGTGACGTTCTTTATCCATGGTATTGTTCTTCACTCTGAAATCTACAGTGTCTGATAGTCATATCAGACTTTGAATAGTGTTAGCATGATATGCTTTTACTTTTAACCTTCAGTGTCTTTGTATTTGAGATGGATTTCTTATAGACAGCATGTAGTTGGGTCTTTTATTTTAATCCAGTGTGAAAATCTCTGCTTTTTGGGGGGGGTATTTAGATCGTTTACATTTCATGCGATTATTGATATGGTTGACTTCAAATCTATTTTGCTCTTTTCTATTCTGTCTGTCCTTTTCTTAGCAGTTGTTTTAGAGTTTATAGTGTACATCTTTAACTTATAAGATCTTAAACGTACTTATATTACATTCAAGTAATGTGGAACCACTTTATGGCATGAGAACTTAACACAGTTTACATAGTATACTTTCATTTCCTTCATCCTGACTTTGTTGTTATAATTCACTCATTTTAATTACTCATGTTATAAACCCTAAAACGTTACTATTTTGCTTTAGAGAGTTATTTGTCTTTTAAAGACATTGAAAAAGAAAAGATTTATATTTACTCACATTTTCACGAGTTACAGTGCTCTTCATTCCTTTGTGTAGGTCCACATTTCCATATGGTATCATTGCTTTTCTATCTGAAGGACTTACTTCTTTTACATTTCTTATAGTGCATGAGTCTGCTGGTAATGAAGTCGTTCAGCCTTTGCATGTCTGAAAAGTGTATATTTGACTTTCATTTTTGGAAGGTATTTTCACCACTTATGAGAATTCTGGGTAGGTTGTTTGCTCCCTCCCTCCCTTCCTCCCTCCCTCCCTTCCTTCCTTCATATGGTGACATTGGTTAACGAAATCTAGTTAGTTTCAGGTGTACAATTCAACAGTAAGGCAAATTACATACATACATACATATATATATGTTTGTATGTAATATGTATATATATATATGTATGTATGTATATATACACACATGTATATATTGCATTGTGTGTTCACTGCCCATAGGGTTGCTCTTTTCTTTCAATGTTTTAAAGATATTATTTTACTGTCTTCTGGCTTGCATTCTTTTAAATGAAAAGCTTACTGTCATTTAAATCTTTATTCCTCTGTACATTAGAACTGACTTCTCTGGCTGCTTTTAAGATTGTTTTCATTATCACTCGTTTTATGCAATTTAAAAAATTTTTTGTTTTTTAATTAGAGTTGACATTCAGTATCATATTAGTTTCAGGTGTACAGCATAGTGGTTAGACATTTATATAATTTCAAAGTGACTATCTTCCCTATGCTACACTTCACATCCATGTAACTGTTTTGTAACTATCAATTTGTACTTCTTTATCCTTCACCTTTTTCAGCTATCTCCCCAACCTCCCTCCCATCTGGCACCCATCAGTTTGTTCTCTGTATTTATGAGTCTGTTTCTATTTTGTTTATTAATTTATTTTGTTCTTTAGATTCCATAGGTAAGTGAGATCATATGGTATTTGTCTTTTTCTGTCTTATTTATTTCATTTAGCATAATACCCTCTAGGGGTTCGTCCATGTTGTTGCAAATGCTAAGATGTCAGTTATTTTTTATGGCTGAATAGTATTTCATTGTATATAGTCTTATGCAATTTGATTATGTTGAGCTTTTATGGAATTTTCTTTATGATTGTACTTAGGATTTGTTGAGATTGTTGGATCTGTGTACTTTTAGCTTTTATCAAATTTGGAAAAATTTTAGTCATTATTTCTTTGAATATTCCCTCCCCCGACTTTGGTAAGTTAAATTGCATGTATTAGATCACTTGAAGTTGTCTCACAGCAAAATGATGCCCTGTTATTTATTTTAGTCTTTTTTTTTCTCTCTAATGTTTCATTTTTGGATAGTATCTATTGTCAGATAATCAGGTTTCATCTTTTCATTTGCATTGTCTAATCTGCTATTAATCATGTTCAGTGTATTTTTCCTTTCAGATACTGTACTTTTTATTTGTAGTAGTTTATGTGGACCATTTTTACATCTTCCATGTCTCTATTTAATGTGTTAAATCTTTCTTTTACCTTCTTGAATATATGAAATACAGTTAGGATAACTGAATTAATGTTCTTGTCTATCCTATCATATGTGTCATTTCGGGGTAGATTTTGACTGCTTTTTCTCCTCATTTTGGGTTGTATTTTCTTTTTTTAAAATAACTTACAATTTTTTATTGGATGCCAGTCATATGGCATAGGTGCTAGATATTTTTGCTTTCCTATAAATATTCTTGAGCTTTATTCTGAGATGCTATTTAGTGACTTTGAAACAGCTTAATCCCTTCAGGACTTGCTTTTAAGCTTTATTAGATGGGACCAGCCCAGTGGTTAGTCTAGAACTAATTTTCCCTATTCAACTGAGGCAGTAGCCTTTTGGATACTCTACCCAATGCCCTGGCAATTACAAGGTTTTCCACCTCGGCTTGTAGAAACGCAAATTCTCTCTGCTTAGTGTGAGGTCTGGGGATTGTTTCCTCTAGTCCTTTCTTTCCCTGGCCTCAGGTAGTTTCCTGACGTCCATGTGCTGATCATTACTCAACTGGACTCAAGGGCCCCTCTCCACATCTCTGGAGTTCTCTCCTTTTGGTGCTCTGCTAGTAACCTCGAACTGCGTTGGCCTCCTCAGACGCCCAGATGTGTCTCCTCAACTTAGAGAGGTGGCTGAGCTCTGCCTGGGCTCTCCTTGCTGCACTAGGGCCTGAAAACTATCTAGGCAGTCAGCTGGACCATCATAGAACTCATCTCCTTTATTTCCCATCTCTCGAGGATCGCTGTCCTGTTTTGGCTAATATCAAATGTCTGGAAGCCTGTTGATTTTTCTGTTTTTGTTTTTAGTATCTCTTCCTTTCTTACCACCACTCTAATTCAGATGCTTTGTTTGGTCTCTTGTCAGAAATGTTGACCAGCTTTTAAACTTTTCACTCAGAAACAGAAGCTACTATTTATTGACCATTTATACTGTGCTAAGTACTTTACATACATTTTCCTCATTTAATATTCACAACAGTCTTTTATTGTTGTTACCATTATTAATCCTGATTTTACAAATGCAGATGCTGAGACACAGAAAAGTTAAATAGCTTGCCTAAGGTCCCACAACTAATAATTAACGGAATCAGGATTTGAACCCAGGCAAGTCTTGCCCCAAGTCCATGCTCTTAACCTCGGTTTTGCTTCCTAAAGCATAGTTCAGGTAACATTTCTTTCCCACTCAAAAGTCTTCAAAGGCTCCACATTACTTCTCGGTAAACTAAAAACTGGATTGGAACTTAAGATCTTCCACAATATGTTGTCAGCCTAACTTTATAGCATTATCTTACATGACTGAATCCTGCGCTGCTTTTTAAGTTGAACTCGTTGCCTTATCTGAACCCAGATACTTTCTTCAAAAGTTTGATTCACATGTTTCTCTCTAATTAGAATGCTTTCACCTGTATCTCAACCTATCAAAATCTCTAACACCCTTCAAGAGTCAGCTCCAAAGCTGAATTTACTGTCACGTGTGGTATATCTGTCACTCACTTTCTTCTTTGAACCGCTGTAGAATTCTGTGTCTCTTTTGAGTGTTACCACATACTTCCTTGTAGTTTGCTATTAGTGTATGTGTGTGTTTCCCCTATTATTTTGAAATCTCTCTTTAAGTGGGGAACAAATTTTACTTATCTTCTTGTTTTACTCATTGATTCATGCAGAACTTTGCATGGAAGGCCTAGTGCATGTCACTGTGTAATGACTACATGTTCAACACATAATTTTTTGAATGAGTGAATAAATAAATTGTGTTCTTTTTTCAGTTTACTCATTCATCTTTTGAGGTAACATCTTGAAAGCAGGTTCAGCTCACATACAAAGTATCCCATAGTGTTCTTTGTGTGGACCATTGCTTTCAGCCAGAGTATTTCTTAGCTTTTTTATATAGTAAAGGGTGAAATGAAAGGTTAAGAGTTAGAAGCACATTTGATCTTTTCCTGACCCTTTCCTGACTTTGTGTGACTTCAAGCATGTCACTTGAACCTCTCAGTGACCTCAGCTGTGAAACGGGGCTGCCTGGTGTCACAGAGGGATTGCAAAGAGCAGCAAATCACAGTCCTTGTCTAAACAGAATCACCTACAGGCCTCTGAAGCCTGCATAGATGATGAGGAAAATTTAATTTCCCAAGACAAGTGGTCAGTTGGACCCACACTTTGAATGTCTATGGGAGCAATTAGATGAGTGTCCTTGAAAATCTGTTACTTTTCTCTTCCCACTCAAAGTATTTTTAATTTTTATACTTCTAAATGTTTTTATTTTAGACAAAAAAAACAACAACATTGTAATGTTTCTTTTTTCAGACTTCAAAGGTGGGAAAATATCACTTCATATATTTTTAAAAGCAAGATGAATTTTGAGAAGAATAGAAGTACTTTGAATTTTAATCTTATACTAATGTATTTAGAAAAATTTCTGCCTCAAAGCACTTTAAAAATGATACTAATCACATTTTAATGATAACTATTTGATGATGAGTGTAAACTCATGAAATGTGTTTCTAACTAGCTTTTTTGTCAGGGAGTGCTATAGGTAAGCAAGACAATTGCTAACAAGTAGAGCAAAAAACAAATAAAAATAGCCATCTTGCAAACCAAACCTTTTTATAACCATAAATGTATTTTATTAAACCCTTCAAATCTATCAACCTTTCAGCTTAATAAATTTCCCACTATTATTTAATGTTTAATAGGGAAAAATCCACCTAACAGGAAATTTCTTAGCATTGTATATAGCATGTGCTGATTATCATTCTTTGACTGTTTGGGGTTTCTGCTGCTTTTAAACTAGCATTTAAATGGACCATTTGATTAATCATTTGTATACTGACTGTAATCCTCCCAAATTTCCTTTCTGAGTTGTACATACTGTAAAAGACAATTATGTTGCCACAGATTAAATACGTGAATTAAAACAGAATAGCGGCTTAATTTGACCTGTGATTTTGCTCTCCTTCCCTTTAGTGGAGCGTGTGCCACTCCAGCAAATAAATGAAGTCATCCATGACAGGTTGTGATGAATTGCCGTATTTATACTGTATATTTTAATAGCCTCACACTAATTTAAATTGAGCACAAAGTAAATTATAATTCAGTCACTTGACTGCTTATATTTAACTTGACAACTCATCCTTATTTGTCCTGGAGGTGTAGCAGAGAGCAGCGGAAATGCACTCAGGTATTTCAGTTTCTCACTTAACCCTTTCTCTATGAAATGCTTCATGTTCAGATTCTCTTCAGTTTGAAAATTTAGCTCTTTCTAATAATAATAGTAATAAGAGCAACAATAATAATGGAGACCCAGGGAGTCCATACTTTCCTGAACTTCGAAAAGAAAATTAGTATTTGCCATGCTTTTTTTCCCATTACCTTCAAATAAGAAATTGGACTTGTTTATTTTTAGCAGTTTTAAAGCTCACTCACAGGAATGCCCAAGGGAAAGAGAATTAACCTTCCACCTAGAGTGCCAAGTCTCCCAGAAAATAGAAGAGCATTTCAGTAGAGTTATTTTAAGGTGGATTTTACTTTCTCTTTCAAGTTCCCAGAAATTACTTTATTCATTTTCTACCATTATGGAATCTCTACTGTTCTGGACTTATAGCAAATACCAAAATGATCAAGGCCTATTAGAGTGCAGCAGATTGGCTCCATACATACAGAATTACTTGCTACATTTTAGGCTAGTGTAACACTTTTATTTATTTTAGTGTTTGTATCTTTGGTTTTTAATTCAGTTGTAGAAATCGAGCAATCCATTTCTACCCTGTCTAGAATCAGCTTCTTATTTAAAGGATTGTGGTTGTAAGGAACACTTTAATTAAATCCCACATCACTTAATGGGCACTACTGTGAGTAAGCCCCTATGCTAGGTGCTGGGTGTGTGTGGGTTGGAGGATGGGGCTGGAGAAAGATGTACAAGACTTGCCCTTGTCCTTGAGGTGCTCAAAACCACTCTTTACTGTTTAGCCTTCTGTTTTTCAGAAGTGAGGCATGGATGCTAAAGGCAGTGTGAAAGGGAGAAAGATAAAGGACCAGAGCTAGGGATAAATTCTAATGAAGGGCTTTCGGGCTGGTGTCCTGGAGGTGGTAGCAGCATTTAAGCTGGGTCTAAAAAATAGAAAAGGTTTTATGGTCAGTGATGGTGGGAAAGCACAATTCAATGGGAGGTAACAGCAGGAGCAAAGACTGGAAGTAAGGGAAAGCATAGGACATTTGTGTAGATCAGTAAAAATCATCTAGTTTCACATGAGGATTGGCTTTGGGTGGGGAGTAGAGAGGGGAGCTAGAATAGCGGGTTAGAGCTAAATTGTAGAAGAATTCCTTGATTGTCACACTAGAGTTTTAACTTTATGTTAGGCCATAGGAACCCACTTAAGTTCTTGATCAAGGGAATATGTTTATATCCGGTAGTTTGAGATTAATTCCAATGTGTGGGCTAACCATGTGAGATCATGTCATTTCTAGATTGGGGGTCTGGAGATACAGTATAGCTTAATCATACTAAACGCTGAGTAAATGTATTCTTGAAACCTGAAATAAGTGGTTCTAAACCTTACTGTGGGTAAATCACCTGACAAGTTTTTTAAGAGGTGGGCCCAATCTCAGATTCTGATTCCAGTATTTTAAGGTAAGGCTCATGCATCAGGATTTGTTTAAAAGTGCCCGATATATTTATATAAATACCTTTATATAAAGGTAATTATAATGTGAGGCCAAGGTTGAGAACCATTGCTTTAAGGTAAATAATGACTTCATTCCTTTTGGTAGATTTTTTAGGATGAAAGATTCCCTGTACTTGACATGGTAGTGTGGATAGCTCTAATATTTTAGGGCATAGAATTGAAATAACACTAAATGAACTTACTTTGTCGCTAAGTTTTATACAGGAACAAAAATAGAAATATTGTTGGCAAAATGATTATTGATTGGGAGAAATGTTTGAATGTTTCTTGGCAGTTCTGTATTATATTTAAAGTCTAATTTAGTGAGAGCTTTTATAAATAACCCTAAAACAAATTCTCGATAAACTGGCTGTCCCTTTTTTCTCCTCACTTTCACTTCTCCCAAATGGATGTCATTACTATAAAATGTGTTTTAGAATTATCCTTTTCTTTCCTTGCTCTATCAGCAGTTTGCAATTCATAATTTATGGAGTTTTTCCTCCAGTATAATTATTTTTTGCAGTTTTAATACAAAATGTAGTTCATTGTTGGATGGTATATAACTACACTCTCATGGTAATCCCGAATGTTAAGTTTTTATTTAGAAATGTCTAAAGTCAGAAACTCTGCTATAAATTAAAAAAAAAAAGTCTTCCAACTATTTTATTCTCACCACTGTCTTTTTTAAGTAAAAAATAATTTCTCTTCAGTTGGCTTTACTGAAGTGCTAAATAAATTTGAATAGTTGATATTCCTTTTTAAAAAAAATAGTGTTTGAAATAAAGTAGAATTTATTTTAGGTAAGTTTATAAATATTTTACATTTCTGCATTACAAATCTGAATCAGTGTTTGATATTGTTAAGAAAACTATAAAGCATCAGTATATAGTGGGAAGTACATGGTCCTTGGAGTCAGGGAGGGACCCTGATATTGCTAGGCTGAGTGGTTCCCCAGAACCTTGGTTTCCTCCTCTAAAAGAAGAGGATTAGAAGAAATAATTTCTGAGGTTTCATCAAGCTCCAACACTTTATGACATTATTAGCAAAGAAACATTATGCAGCTAGAAGAATTTAAAAAGATGATATATTTTAAAAACTCCTTATCTCTCTTATAACTAAAAACCCTACTTTAAATGTCAATTTTACTCATCACCCTCTTCCTCTTATCGCCTAGTATCTGAATTACAAGGCAATTCTTTTTAATGGTTTCAGGGTTATTCCTATCTTCCTCTCCTGAAAATAACCAATGTGGCCAAAATAGGGTGTATAAATTAAGGGCGTTATAACTTAACTGACTTTTAAAGCCATTAATACTGACCTTTGAGACCTGGCTTTTTTCCTGGTCCCATCAATCACTTCTATACCACCTCCCCCAATACAAAGGGATAGACAGATGTGGATACAGTTTGTATTACTGGGGGTTATAATGGTGGGGAGGAGAAAAGGGGAGTGAATAGAGGAAACACCATATTTTTGGTTTTTATATTTCATAGTGAGTATAGCTGTATTTATTTTAAAGGTGAATAAATGTGTGAATGTTGATTTTTTTTTCATATTTAGGTCATACTACTAGATATTACACTGGAACTTCAGAAGCAAATTATGTCTGAATTAGAGATTCTTTATAAGGTAATTTTTTCTTGGTCATTTTTCCGTATAAAGCATGACTATGGTCTTGGCTTGCATGTTTTTAACTCCTTTTGTCTTATTTTTGTTTCAGTGTGATTCATCATATATCATAGGGTTTTATGGTGCATTTTTTGTAGAAAACAGGATTTCAATATGTACAGAATTCATGGATGGTGAGTTTTCCTTTTATAATACTCGAAAAATGCTTTTTTGTGGGAGAGTGAGTGCTTTATAACCTGGTTTTGATACAGATGTCAAGTAGAATAAAAAATAATTAAAATATACTAAAATTACTTTCTTTATACTCTGAAACATCTTAGTGTTGGGAGTTCTTGGTGTTAAATATTTGTAGCTGACCTGTAATTTCAAGAATGCAATTTCATTTACTTTTACTGAAAATTTAAATAGAACAAATTAAATGCTAGTCTGATCGGTGGTTTGATATTTGATTCCATACAATCTGTCTTTACTTGCAAAACAGATGTTCTGTTCTTTTAATGTTTCAATAGCCAAAACAGATTTTCTTTTAAAGAAATCTATTAACCCAATGTCCTGTGTCTTTTAGAAAGAAAATGGTTCTTAATTGCCAGATAAGAAATTGTTTTCAACACATTTGTTTAGCTAAGATGTGTTTAGTTTTCTTTGGATTCTAGCCCTTTCTCTTCTTTATTTCATTCATTTCCATTTTAGTAACTCTTGATCTGAATATTATGGCAAAATTCAGATTTCTTGATACTTTATCAGCGAAATTATGTCATCATTGTTATTGTTTACCCATTTTAAATCAAAGCAGTCTTTAAATTTTATGTATTCAGTTTTACAGTGTTTAACCCATTCAAATTCAACATTTTAAAATATACTTAGTTCATTCTGGGAGTTCTCAGTATAGAACTGAAGCAGTTTATGCACTGCAAGACTTTTTAGTGAGCCAACACTGATACCTTGATAATGTGATAAAGGATATAATGTGTTCTAAATTAGTTATAGTAGATGCTAAGAATTAAGTCTTACAACTATAATGGGTAGTATGACAATTACCGTTCAAAAAGACTAACTAGAAAAAGTGGATTCATAGAGCCATTAGTTTTTTGAGGATTCCTAGGGTTTTCTATGTAGAAGAGCATGTAAATAGAGGTAGTTTTACTTCTTTCTTTCCAATCTGGATGCTTTTTATTTCTTTTTCTTCTTACCCTGGCCAGAACCTTCAGTACAGTGTTGCATACAAGTAGTGAGAGCAGCCATCCTTCCTTCGCTCCTGATCTTAGAGGGAAAACTTTTAGCCTTTCATCATTAAGTATAATGTGGGTTTTTGGTACAGGTTGTGGAATTCTGCTTGTCTTCCAACTTTGTTGAGTATTTTTATTATGAAAGGGTATTAGCATTTTCAAATGCTTTTTCTGTGTCTATTGAAATGAACATGTATTTTTTGTCCTCTATTCCATAATTATGGTGTATTCTATTAATTGCTTTCTGCATGTGGAATCAGTCTTGCCTTCCTGGGATAATTTTACTTGGTCATGATATATAATCCTTTTTATGTGTTGCCAGATTAGATTTGTTAGTATGTTGTTGGGAATTTTTACATTCGTATTGTTAAGGGATATTGGTCTGTAATTTTCTTTTTTTATAATGTCATTGTCTGGTTTTGGTATCAAGATAATACTGTCTTCAAAGTATGAGTTGGAAAGTGTTTCCTCTTCTATTTTTTGAAAGAATTTGTGATGGATCGATGTTAATTATTCTTCAAACATGTGGTACAATTTACCAGTGAAGCCATCTGGTCCTGGGGTTTTCTTTGTGGATAGTTTTTGTAGTCAAGTGGCATCTGTTGCCTATTAACAGGAAAAGTCCAAACCCACTTTCGCTCACTGCATCTTGGTATCAGAGTAGCCAAGGAAAACACAACACAATCAAGCACTGGATTGAACAGTGCTTTCATCACATAAAAGAAGGAGATAGAGGAAGATGAGCTTCAGTAGTGGGAGTCAGTTCCCCATGGCCAGCAGCTAGTCCTTCCTGATAGCCTATGCAGGACAATGGGCCTTCCCTTACCCTTTTTGTGCTTCAGCAAAAAGACCCGCCGCCTCCATTCTTTTTTCACCCTACTCCTTTGGAGTCAGAAATGATGAAAGGTGGAGGCATGCCTGAGGGTCATTGACATAAGCAGGACAAAGCAGTACACATTGACCTGCAACAGGGAAAGATATTCCCAAACAAGGAGATAAGCCCAGCACAGGCTATATCGGCTCTTTATCTCTCGGTAAGCAAGTGCTCCAGTACCAAGGCTCATTCTTATGTGGCCAGTTAGTGTTTGAAAGACTGTCTTTCATAACAGTATTTTTTAAATTATAGTATAATACATGTAACATATAATTTACCAGATTAGCCTTTTTTAAGTGGAAGTTCAGCAGCATTAAGTACATTCTCATTGCTGTGCATCTGCCACCACCATTTATCTCTAGAACTCTTTTCATCTTGCAAAACTAAAACCCTGTACCTATTAAACGATAACTCCCCATTGCCTCTTATACCCAGCCTCTGTCAACTACCGTTCTACTTTCTGTCTTTACGAATTAGACTACTCTCAGTACCTCATTTAAGTGGAATCCTACAGATTTTGGGGACTGGCTTATTTCTCTTTGTATAATGCCCTCAAGGTTCATTCATATTGTGGCATGTGTCAGAATTTCCTTTCCTTTTAAGGCTGAAAATTTCTTCTTTTTTTGGAGGGGGGAGGTGTATGTGTGGGGTGGGGGGGATTACCAGTCAGTCTCTCTATAATTATAAGTAGTATTTTTCAGAATTTCTGTTTCTTCTTGAGTCAATTTTAGTGGTTCATGGCTTTCTAGAAATTTGTATATTTCATCAAGATTACTTGTTGGTATCCAGTAGTTCATAGTATTCCTTCATAATCATTTTTATTTCTGTGAAGTCAGTATTAATGCTTCCTTTTTTTCATTCCAGATTTTAGTAATTTGAGTCTTCTCTCTTTTTTCTAGATCAATGTACCTAAAGGTTGGTCAGTTTCTTTGCTTTTTCAAAAAAATTAACTTTTTGTTTCTTCAATTTTCTCTATAGTTTTTCTATTCTTATATCATTTACCTCTGTTCTAGTATATAGTAATTTCTTCTACTACCATTGGGTTTAGTTTGCTCTTCTTTTTTTTTAAGGTGGAAACAGGATATCGTTTTGAGATCTTTCTTTAATGTAAGCATTTGCAGCTATACATTTCTCTTTAAGCACTGCTTTAGCTGCATCCTAAATGTTTTGATATGTTGTGTTTTTTTTTTTTCATTTATCAAAATATGTCCTAATTCCCCACAAAGGAAATCTCTTGTGATTTCTTTTTTGACCCATTTTTATTTAGGAATGTATCATTTTCCACATTGAATGTCCTTCTGTTATTTATTTCTGATATTCCTTTGAGGTCAGAGAACATACTTTGTATGTTTTCAGTCCTTAAATATATTGAGATTTGTTTTATGCCCTAATATATTGTCTTTCCTGGAGAATGTTTCATGTGCGCTTAAGAAGAATATATTCTGCTATTGTTGGGTAGAATGTTTTTTAGACATTTGTTAGGTCTAACTGGTTTGTAGTGTCATTTATTTTCTTTCTGTGCGAATTTTTGTTATAGCTGTTCATTATTGAAATGGAGCATTGAAGTCTCCAACTAATATTTTTTGATTGATTATGCTTTATGTATTTTGGCATTCTGTTGTTAGGTGCTTAAATGTTTATAATTGTTATACCTTCTTGATAGATTGGCTTTTATTATTAAAAATGTGTTTCTTTCTCAAAATATTTATCTAAAAGTCTGTTTTGTCTCTATTACTGTAGTCATTCCAGCTCCCCATTGACTAGTGTGTGTTTACCTATTTGGGTCTTTGAATCTAAAGTGCAACTCTTTGTCAAGAGTTGTATCATTTTATGTGTATAGTTGCATATGTAAAGTGCATCTGTTGTGTTTACAAGAGTTGTATCATTTTATGTGTATAGTTGTATCATTTTTTATCCATTCTACAATCTCTCATTTAATTAGAGCATTTAATTCAAATTAGAGTGTTTTCTGTAAGTCTTAGGTCTTTTATGTTCCTCTAGTTCGCCGTTACTGCCCTCTTTTATGTGAAATAGATATTTTCTAATGCACCATTTAAATCCTTTGGTGTTTTTTTTTACTATGTTTTTTGAGCTATGTTCTAGGTTTTTCTAGAGATTGCTTTTAACTTCTTAACTTGTAACAACATAGTTCAGGATAATACCAACTTCCTTTCAATAGTGTACAAAAACTTTTTTCCTATGTAGCTTTATTCCTTCCCCCTCCTCTGTGCTGTTATTGTCATATAAGTTACATCCTTATATGTTATGTGCTCATCAATAGTTATAATTATTGCTTTATGTAGTTGTCTTTTAAATCAGATAGAACAAAAGATTTACAAAAAAAAAATACAGTTATTCTGTCTTTTATATTTACCAATATAGTAAGTAATCTTTACCAGTGCTCTTTATTTCTTCATGTGGATTTGAATTACTGGCTAGTAACTTCAATCTGAAATTTCTTCAGTCTGAAAGACGCCCTTTTATTTCTTGTATGGTCCCTCAGCTAATGATGATCCCTTGGTTTTTATTTATTTGGAAATGTCTTAATTTCTCTTCAGTTTTTTTGTAGGGTAGTTTTGCTGGATATAGAATTTTGGGTTGACAGTCTTTTTCTCTCAGCTATTTGAATATGCCATCCAATTGCCTCTGATCACCATAGTTTCTGATGACTAATTAGCAGTTAATCTTTTCATAATAAAATTTTTATTTTTCAGCTATAGTTAGATGCAATATTATATTAGTTTCAGGTTTACAACATAGTGATTAGAGATCTATATAACTCACAAAGTGATCAACTCAATAAATCTAGTACTGCTCTGCCCCACACATATTTATTACAATATTATTGACTTTATTACTTATCCTATGCTTTGTATCTCCATGATTGTTTTGTAACTACCCACTTGTCTTTAATCCCTTTCCCCTTTTTCATTGACCCCTCCAATTTCTCTCTCATCTGGTGACCCTCAAAATGTTCTCTGTACCTATGAGTTTGTTTCTAGTTTTTTGTTGTTTGTTTTTTGTTTAGATTCCAGATGTACATGAAATATGGCATTTGCTGTTCTCTGACTTACCCCATTCAGCACAGTGCATTCTAGGTTCATCATGCAGTATCTTTTTCCATCCCTTTACTTTTAGTCTCTGTATGTCTATTAATCTGAAGTGAATCTCTCATAGGCAGCATATGTAAAGGTCTTGTTTTCTTATCCATTCATTCACCCTGTCTTTTGATTGGAGCACTTAGTTCTTTTTCATTTGAAGAATTTGTTGATAGATATGTAGTTATTGCCATTCTTTTTTCATATTTTTGATAGATATTTTTTCTTCTTCTTTTAGAAGTCCCTCCAACATTTCCTGTAATACAAGCTTGGTGGTGATGAATTCTTTTAGCTTTTTCTTGTCCTTCAACTCTGAATGATAGTTTTGCTGGATAAAGTAATCTTGGTAGTAGATCCTGGGTTTTCATTACTTTGATTATTTTGTGCCAAGCTCTTCAGTCCTGCAAAGTTTCTTTTGAGAAATCAGCTGCCAGTCTTATGGGAGCGCCCTTGTAGGTAACAAACTGCTTTTCTCTTGCTACTTTTAAGATTCTCTCTTTGTATTTACCTTTGGCATTTTAATTATGTTTTATCTTGGTATATACCTCTTTGGGTTCATCTTTTTTGAGACTCTGAGTTTCCTGGGTTTGTATGTTTATTTCCTTCACCAGGTTAGGGAAGTTTTCCGTTATTATTTCTTCAAATAGATTTTCAACTTCTTGCTTTTTCTCTTCTCCTTCTTATACCCCTGTGATGTGAATGGTATTACGCTTGATATTGTCCCATAGTCTCCTTAAATTATCTTCATTTTTGGGGTTCTTTTTTCTTGTTGCTGTTCTGATTGGGTGTCCTCTGCTACCCCATCCTCTATATCATTGATTTGATCCTCCTCTTCATTTACCCTGTTGATTCCCTCTATGTGCTTTTCAGCTCAGGTATTGTATTCTTCATTTCTGACTGGTTCTGTTTTATAATTTCCATGTCCATTTTTATGTTTTCTATCTCTTTGTTAAAGTTCTCACTGAGTTCATCTACTCTTCCCCTAAGTTCATTGAGCATCCTTACAACCAGTGTTTTGAACTCTGCATCTGTTAAAATGTTTGACTCAACTTTGTTTAGATATTTTACTGGAGCTCTGTTCAGTTTTTTTCATGTGGGACGTGCTTCCTTTTCTCCCCACTTTGCCTGCCTTTCTGTGTCTGTTTCTATGACTTCTATGTAAAGCTGCTAAGTTTCCTGGTCTTAGTAGCATGGCTTTGTGGGGCCTCGTGGCACAGTCCTGAGAGGGTTCCAGCTGTAGGCTAAGTTTAGCCTCAGGCTGTGCCCCTCCAGGGCCACCTTGTAAGAGTCAGCAAGCAATCCACAGATGGCGGCCAGCTGTGCCGTACTTAAAGTTGCTTCAAGAGGCCATGCCAGAAACCAAGGCCAGCTGCTGCCAGTGTGGGGCTTGGAGCTGTTCAGCAAGTGGCACAGGGCACACTGAGCATACCACTGGATGTGGCTTGGGTAGGGCTCTAAGTTTGGAGGGGCAGAGTTTCAGGGAATCTTCTGGGCAGAGCAACCTCTGTTAATCAGTTTGATGATATCTCTCCTATGGTGGTGCCTGAGTCTGCATGCTGGGTTGGAGGAGGGGAGGGCTCAACCAAAGATCAATGGATACCACCAGCACTTCTGCCTGGGAAAAAAAAGCCCCTCTGGTCCTTGCCCTAAAGCCCTGCAACTCAGTGTCCTCCCGTATGTCCCTGGTGCTACCCCCAGTAGCCACCCTAGCACTGGAGCTCAGGGTAAGCAAGTCCGTCCTCACAAATATCTGGTTGCAGTGGTGGGTCCCTTCAAGAGGAATGTCTGTACCTGCTGGTGGCAGCTGCCATAGCCTCTGTTTTGCTCAGCCCATGTGGGACCAGGCAGCCTCGTGTGTCTAACCCCTCCTATCCTTCCAGGGTGATTTCTTAATTCTTTCCCTAGTTGTAGGGCTTCTGTTCATCCAGACTCCAGGTGACTCTGTGCTTTCATTACAATCTTGGTGTAGTCACAAAGCCTCTACCCTTTATACAGTTAATCTTTTTGATAATTCCTTGTACTTGATGCATTGCTTCTTTTGCTGCTTTCAAGATTCTCTTTTTTCTTTGTCTGTGGATAGTTTCATAATCTGTCTAGGTGTGGGTCTTTTTAATTTATTCTACCTGAAGTTTATTGAGCCTCTTGGATGTGTAGGTTAATGATTTTCAGCAATTTTGGGAATTGTTGCCTATTATTTCTTTAAATATTCTTTCTGCCTTTTTCCTTCTCTTTTAGGTCTCCCATTCTACTTATGTTGATATGCTTGATAGTGTTTTACAGGTCTCTAAGAATGTGTTAATTTTCTTCATTCTCTACTTTCTGTTCCTCAGACTAGATAATCTCATTGGACTGGTTGTTACATTCCCCGATTCTTTCTTCTGCATACGCAAATATGCTCTGGTGAATTTTTCATTTCAGTTATTATCCTTTCAACTTTAGAATTTATATATGTATGTATGGGTATGTATCTGTGTGTATGTGTAATTTCTGTCTCTTTATTGATATCCTCTCTTGGATAGACATTCTCATATTTTACTTTAGTAAATATGGTTTTTATCAGTTATTTGGATTAAGTTTTTTTTTTCCATTAAGTCCAACATCTGAGCTTTTTTAAGGACACTTTCTATTGCTTTTATTCCTGTATGGGTCGTACCTTTTTGTTTCTTCACATGTCTCAATTCTTTTTGTTGTTGAATGCTGTACATTTTTAATAATATAATGCGTTAACTCTGGAAATCAGACTCTTCCTTATCCCCAGGGTTTGTTGGCGATGATGTTTGTTATTGTCATTATATGTTTGTTTAGTGACTTTTCTTAACTATTCTGTAATGTTCTCTTTTAGTGTATGGCCACTGAAGCCCCTTTTTAGTTAGCTTACTGATTAGCTAAAGATTAGACAGGGCTTTTCTTAAATGCTTGGACCAGATAAATCCCCAGTCTTTGCTCAGGAGCTCTATGTGTGTTGGGGCACCTTCAACACTCACCAGGCAGTTGATAACTCTGCCTTAGTCTTTGCTTCCTGCTTGTGCTGATCCTCATGTTCAGCCCGAGGTAACTGCTTAAAGCCTCCTCAGGGCTTTCCTGAGCATGCACACAGCCTTATGCATGTATATGTCCTAGATTGCCAAGAATATGTCAGAGCTTTTCGAAGCCTCTGTGGACATCTCATTCGCCAGTGTTTCCTTTCAACACTTATGGTTAGCTTATTGTTTACCTAAACTGTTATCTACCACCTTAGTCAGTTGCTTCTAATTAGTTTCAACAAATGCCCCTAAGAAAAAGGCTTTTTGTACTAGGCAAGCTCCAAGTCAGGTTGAGTAAAGACAGCATTGCAAGCAGGATCTTCCAGGGGAGTGATGTGACATGGCTTCTTATTAAGTCAAAACTAAGTCCACTAAGAAACACCCATATGCATCTCAGAATATATGCAGATGTATTTGGATTACTATCACAGGAATAAACTGTTTTCCCACAAGCTCATGCTGCAAAGAAAGAAAGGGCTTTTTACTTTTTCACCTAGCAGAGGCTGAGAGAGCTCCTGAAAATTTTGCTTATGACTCCAGATTTCAGTTTTGTTAATAATAATCATGGTCATTTTAAGGAAAATGTTGAAATGCATATGACAGTAATGTTGATTCTTGTTTATTTACTACATATTTGTTTTTATTCTACATGCAAGACACTGTTTTCTATTTTAGTCCCTGTAATTAGGATTAGAACACACCTTACCCCATGAGTCCTTTTGTACTAATGACATGAAGATGATAGCTCTGATTCATCAATAGAAATATATAGTTGTTTGGCAGCTGAGATGGGCTTTTGCTAATCTATTAGCACTCTTCTTTCTGGTGGATAGTGGTATGCAATAAAATGACTGGCTAGGAATGATCTGAGGCCAGGGAACATAGAGAAGTGAGGTCACAGAGAGCAAACCAGTGACCTTGAAATCATTAGCAAACAGTTCAAACTAACCATAGACATGTAAAGAGGTTTCTAAATGCCTAGAATACCAACATCTTAGATAGAATTAAATTATCTCGCTGAGTATGTGTCATAGTAATATCATGTTGCGTGAGACATTTTAAACTGTAATAAGTTCACATGTGATTTTCAACTATGTGATGTTATAGGGAAACCTTTTAGACCTTTGCAGTTCTGGGAGTTCAAAGGCTCAAATCTTTTCTGAGCTCTGCCTTCAACTAACTCATAGTCATAGAGAGAACACTCATTTCTCTGGGACTCAGTTTCCCCCATCTGTCAAATAAAGTCATTGCATTAATCTTTAATGTCTCTCCAGCACTAATGTCTGATGATTTGATGGTCTAAAAATTGCCTTTTGGGGATGAGCTTATAGAATAGAAATGATAATAAAACTGAGTAAAAATTAAACTGAAAACAATTTGCCATTTTTAGCCTAATAAGAATTATTTAACTGCACAAAGGAAACTCATCAGGCTTAATAGGAACTCTTGATTCTGAGTGGTCACATCTTTTTATGTGTGTATACATGTGTGCCTCTGACAATTATCTTTAACGACTACGTCAAGGACAGGATGAATCTGATGACACAAAGCTGACTATGTAAAGATTTACCCATATGGATGACTAAGGAGAGTGAGATATAACCAAGATTAAATGGATCTTTATAAAAACTAGTGAACTACCTCAAAATGGGATTCTTTTTTGGCTTCTTCTACTGATAATCGTAGTAATAAAATCTTTGTCTTTTTGATTTAGCTCGTTGACTATTATCCATTCCACTAATTAAGCCCTGATATATATCCTATGTAAAACTAAATCTCCTCTTAGGACTTCTTATTCGTATGTGTGACTGAATTTGCACCTCCTGGTTTTGAATCACTCAAGCTGTTCACATCATAAAGGATTGGTGCAATAACCTGCATTTATCAGTATTTCATATGAAGCTTGATCTTGAGACTGATCCTCCTTCCAACTGCCAATTCATCTGAAAGATCAATGAGAACATAAAATGTTTTTCTACCATACATTCATTTTTATTGCATCTATAATAAAAATGCTGTTTTAGTAAATAAAGATGTTTCAGCTCACTTCAGAAATGTCTCTTTTTTTCACTATCTTCCCAGTACCACCCAGAGCCAAAACATAAGTTTTAGTCACACCATGGTTTTCCAGCTTCTTGTCAGAATCTGAAAACTACAAGGCAAAGTTAGCTAAAGAAGTGATCATTTTCCTGCTTTCAACAGTATAAATATAAAACAAGTTGCTTTATAAAAAAAAAATATTATTAGTTTCAGGTATACAGTACATTGGTTAGACGTTTATGTATTTTACATGAAATGATCCCCCCGATTATCAACCATCTGGCTCTACACATAGCCATTACAGTACTACTGACTACATTTCCTATGCTGTACTCCAGTTTTTTACAGGAAGAATTATTTAATGTTTTTCTCTGGTGTTCAACTTTAAGAAAACTTGGCATAAAAATTTTCTTTTTGCAAAATAGACTTCATTACATTTCAGAAGAATAACATGCACCATATTAATCTCTTATGAAGTATACTTATAAATCATTTGGTAGTAAAGTGGTTAAATATGAATTTTAGCCTCTAGTAGAAACAGAAATTATTTCTCAAATATCCTAGATAATTCCATTATAGAACTGAAAGACTGTATACCTCAACTGGATTCAAAGAAAGTTTATTACATATTGTTCAAACAGTTCTCACATAATCATATCATTAATATGAATAAAGTAGTAGTTCTTTGCATATCTTTCTGACATTTTTTTATGTTTCTTATTTTCTCCTTTCCATTATTTTATTATTTTTTATTTTTCAGTTACATTTGATATTCAGTCTTTCAGAAATTCTTATACTACTCGTGTAAGATTAAAATTTTAATAAGCATACCCAAATTTATACTTCCAAGTAAATACTACCTTGAAATAGTTACCTAGGAAAGCTATACAGTTATTCAATGATGTTATTGGTGCTGTAAATGGTTTACAATCCCTTCTTTTGAAACGGCTTTCAGAGAACTATACCTTTCTGGTGATATTCATGATGATTTGATTTCATTTATTTATTCATATGACATATTTATTGAATATCTACTATCTGCTAGCCGTGCTGACTTCTAGGTTGATGAAAATTAACAACAAACCAACAACATGACCATGCTTTGATTATGTTCACAGTCTAGCATTTTTGGCTTTTGGAAACTGCTAAAAGCTGAACTGGTAAAGATGAAGGGAGTTAGTGAATAGCATTTTAGTGAAAAATGTTATGGCATAGGATGTTGATATTTTTCTTTTTTACCCCACAAAATGGTTTTCAAAGTGTTATCAAAAAGAATTAAAAGCAAAACATTTTGAACTAAGTATCTTTGGAATAAATCAATTGCATTGTTGATACCTAAATGGGAGAGTAACATTTGTTTAGATAGATGTTAACACTGCTGTTTTACTTTATTAGTTTTTGTGTCTATTTTGGACCTTATATTCACCAGCTTTGTTCGGTTAACATGGAAATGCTAAGTGCTCACTTCAGCAGCACAAATACTAAAATTGGAACGATACAGAGATTAGTATGGCCTCTGTGCAAGGATGACATGCAAATTCGTGATGTTTCACATTTTTATTGAATCGCAACAAGTTCAAATTTCCGATTATAAAGTAAATAAGTCTTAGGGATGTACTGACAGCTTAGAAAATATAGTCAATAATGTTTTTGAAACATATGGTGTCAGATGGTTACTAGGCTTAACATGGTGATCACTTCTTTAGGTATATAAATGTTGAATAACTGTGGTGTACACCTGAAACTATTATATATTGTATGTTAGCTATATTTAAAATAATTTTAAGAAAACAAAAATTATAAGATGTGGTCCTCCTAACTTACATTTGAGAAAACGGCTACACAGAGCAGATACCTAAATGTGATTTTGCTCTTCAGTTTTGTGTATTTATTAAGTTTACATACAGATTCTTAACCTACTCTTGACTAGTTTTCTTCATTTTTTACGTATATGTGATTGCATACTTGGGAATAAAATGTAAGTATCTAGTTATGGTTTATCTGGAGTATCATTATGTCAAAAATAACATTGAACTAAAATTTTACCCTAGACGTTTAATGGATGATATGAGAAAAAAAAAATTTCTCACAGTGAATACACAGGGCAGGGGGGAGCACAGTACACTATTCTAGTAGTTTTATTTATATATTTTTTAAATTTATTTTTATGGTGATGACATTGGTTAATGAAATCCAGTAAGTTTCAGATGTACAATTCATCAGTAAGGCATATATATATATTGCATTGTGTGTTCACGGCTAGTAGTTTTATTTGTAGTAACACAAGATGTTTGTCTCTACAGGAGGATCTCTGGATGTATATAGAAAAATTCCAGAGCATGTCCTTGGAAGGATTGCAATAGCAGTGAGTATATGGCTTCAACCTTATGAAATCTGAGTGGTTTTTACCTCTAGTCAAGCCATATTCTTCTTATATCCTCAGGATGATTTTTTCTTTTCTTCAATCTTTATTGACTGCCAGGGCTTTCTTAACTTTCTTATCATTTTCGTGCTCTCTTCTTTTCATAGACCAATCCACAATGACTACATAGTCACATGACATTTTTCAGGCTATGGGTACTCTGACTTGTTCTAGTTTCATGTGTTTGCAGGGAACTTAGTGCCCTTGTTTACCAGTAAAATTTCTAGTTTCTTCAAAAAGAAAACTGGTTTGGGGACATTTTGTAATTATAGACATATTAGAAAATATTTTTAAGTTCTAAATTATTGAAATAAAATAGCCTATAAGAAAACACCACTAAATATTCTTCAAGATTTTTGCAGACTTTTAACATTCTGGGGTGTTAATTTTTTTCACCCACTACATCTAGGATTTATTCCCTTTGTGATTAAAAGCAGTTTTCCTATTTCCTATATTCACTTATAAACTGATGAAATATATCAAATAAGCCAAGCTACTATTTAAGTCCCAGATTTCAAATTTGGAATAATGTAGGTTTAATAGTGTCTAGAAGAAGTCATGGGGTGGTATAATACTAAACAATTGCTAAACTAAAGGCATTCTGATAACTTAAGCAGTTTAATGCAGAACAAAGGGAGTATACCATGTACCATTTAATTAAATGGCTGATTTTCACATTCATTATACATCAAACTGACAACTCAAATCCTTTAATCCGACACGGACACTTATTTAGTTTTAGTTCATTGTAATTCACAGCTTTCCTTTTTTTCTTTCTAATTATTAGTGTGAACAGCCCAGGGTGATGAGAACTTTCTTTTCTGATGCTATTGCTGTTAAGTAGCTTCTAATCTACATGTTTAGGTAGATTAGTATGAAATTTGAGTACTTAAATCACTATTTTAGATGAAAATAAAAATGTTTCATTTCCTTTTTTAATCTCAGGGGAATGAATGCTTTGTGGCTTTTGGCAGTTCTTGGCTCTAAAGTTTAATAACACGTATTATAAAGGGCAAAAAAAGGCAAGAATACCAATTGAAAAAGAAAAAAGTATATGAGTTTTATATACTCAATGTTATCTATTGAACTTGGCTAAAATAGGAATCCGCCTTCTTCAGTAGAGAAGCATGTTCTTCCTGGCCTTATAAATCTTACCTCTCTCTTGTGTAGAGCATCCACACAAGGCCACTGGTCTTTTCAGTTCTGCTGGAGCGGGAAGCCTGTGAAGTGAATGGAGTCAGCAAAAAAAAAAAAATAGTAATAATAATAACCCAGCTTCAAATACAGGGCTAGCCTATTGAGTTATTGAAAATATGACAAAAAATATTTTAGTGAAAAGCATTTGAAATGAGTGCTAGCCCAAAGCATTGTTTACATTTGCTCTTACATTTTTAAAAATTTGGGTGTTTTTTTTTTCTGGAATGTGTCCAATTTCTCCAGCTTTTATGGCTCATCAGGTCATAGTAATGAAAACTGCCTGTGGCTAGAGTAGAAGAAAGGCTTTTGATAATTTTTTTCTTCATCTGCCACTTTTCATAAACTCTGCTAGGTCCTAAGCTTGTATAATGCCTCCAAAGTGTATTTTTTTAATGTAATTTGAGTAATCTACAAACTTGGATAATCTTTGCTGCAGCTGACAAACACCAGTGGAAGGATTCTATGTCAAAATAAGACTAGCAAATTAATGGGTTGTATGTCATGGTTTTGATAGTACATGTTCTCACAGCCTGACCAGATTCCCAGTATCCTTGATCGTCTCTCCTCTAGTGTTCTGAAGACAACATCAGCATCATTCCCTTGAGTTCTTTCAGTGAGACCAAGAAAGCATAAGAGAACTACGGCTAAATCAGAAGCAACAGAATCAAGAGAAAGGAGGAAAATAGGTGTATAGTGAATACTTTTTTGTGCCAATTATTGGTAAATGTTTTATGTACAGATATTGCCATTTAGTCTTTACAACAACTCTGTAAAGTATAGATTATTGTACATATTTTATACATGTGCAAGATGAGGTTGAGAAAAGTTAAATAACTTGCCTATAGTTATCATATAACTAGTCAGTAATAATTTGAACCCAGAGTTGTTTGACTCTAGCCCCCGTGATCTTTAACTCTGCTTTCTTGAGAGAATGAGAAGAAAAGAAGAAGAAAAAATGAAAGGGAGAACAAATTAAAAAGAAAAAAAGAGAAGTACGAATCAGAATAATGGAGTAACTCATATGATCACTTCAGATTCTTTTCATGTCTTAGAACCACATGTAAGCATCTGTCCCTCCCCAAATTAACTTTACCTTCTGGATTCTAATAATCTGGCATACAGTGCAGGTCCAAAGATCCAGGGTTCATTACAGGATGGATCCCTGTCAGACTTTATGATATGTTGTTCAAATTCTCTCTTGTAGAATATATGGGAAAAGAATATCTGTCCCAGAAAAAGAAATTCATATAAACTGGCTGATTTCAGCCTTCCAACTTGCTCAATGATATTTATCCACTTTCCATTTGAATCTGGTCTCCTATAAAGAGGAATGTCTTTCTGCCTTTCCCTGCCATCTAACACATTTTTCCTCTCATTTCTGAAGCAGTGACTGCGTACTGTATTTTGAGTGCTAATGTTGATTGAAGTTGTCCCTGAAAGGATGTGTACTTGACATGTCAAGGAGTGAGTGATTGACAGCAGATATAAGTACTTTTAGTGTCAAGGCTTTGTCAAGTCATAGTGAAACCTAGCCTTCTGAATACCAATAATACCCTGTAGATTTTCAATCGACAGATTTCTAGCTCCATCTACATTGATTCTTATATGCTTATAAAAGAAAATGTAGTCTATTTTGACAAAGTTGGAAGAGTAATAATTTTTTGAATCTCTTAAATAAATTTTATAATTTTAGTATCATAAAATTAGTGTTCGTTTTATTTTTTTCTGCCTGATAATCTGAATATGATGAATTGCCTTCCCCTGTGTGTTTTCTGATTATTCATTTCTAAAGGGTCAATTTTTAGTGGCACATTATTTTTTAATGTGAAGGTTTTATAATATGTAACTAAGCTTATACATTGAGAAATTTGACCTTATTTCCAGAACTCAGAAGATGATTACTTCCATGCTAACTATGACTTTGTCCTACTATTCAAAGAGAAAATTATTTTCATTATTGACATTATTTTTTATAAGCATTTAAGGAGATATTTTTGTCCCATTTCCTCTTTTTGTGTTAAAGTTATCATTATCACTATTTTAATATTTTCTTTCTTTTCGTTACTGTCTTGCTATCCAGAAAACGTGTTTTATTGTAATGCCACTTATTCCAAACCCTGGAAGAAATCATTTGCTATAAAAATGCATTCTGTTTTCTTAAAATAGACAAATATATTATGTAACTGATTATACTATGTTAGCAAATCTATCAGGAGTACATTCCATTTTATGAGAATAATTAAAATGTGTTAACCTCTGCTCAGCATTAATTTAGATTTTATCTTCTGTGTCTTTAGTATTTGGAAACTGGGTTTCTTTCTTTGTATTTCTGTTAATATTACTCATAGTCTTTCTTGATTAACTAAAATCCTTGCCTATTTAGCCCCCATTCCTCTTTTCATCATTTTCAAGATATATAACTCACTCTGTTACTTCTCATAATGGTAGCTTTTCTTGTTCTTATAGTCCTCTGCCACCTAAAATTTTCTATAGTATGGGTATTTTTAAATTCTTGTAGTAAATTTGAGTGATAGGGGGTTCATTCATATTATCTGATATCTAATTATGAATAATCAATCTTGAAATTGGTTCAGTCCACACTCATGTGCATACAGAGTCAATGGGTGTAAAAATATGTGCATCTCCTTTTACAACAATTTCTATATAAAGATTTTTAAAGCTTTTAATGATTAAATTTTGAACATAGAAGGTAGCACTTATAGCCCATGTACTTAGGGTCTTAGAAATATCCTTTTTTCAGAATCTTATTTGACCATTCTTGACTCAGCTGTTGAATGCTGAAATCCAAATCTAGTTCAGATGTTTGTATCTTCTCACTTTGCTTCCTTGACTTGCCCTTTCAGTATCATTTACACGACTCCACACTTATGCTTGTACTAGCTAGGCAAGCCTGAGAAGATCATCATCTTTATATATACTTTGTTCTTTCTTACTCCATTTTGAAATTATTTTACACTGACAGAAAAGTTGTGAGAAGGATAATGCAAAGAATTCACACAGATGCTTCACCCAGATTCCACAGCTGTTAACAGTTAACTACATTTGGTTAAAATTTATATATATAGTTGACCCCTGAACAACGCGGGGGATTGGGGCACCACCCACCTGCATAGTCAAAAATCTGTGTATAATTTGGCCCTTCACATACATAATGGATTCCCAACTGCAGATCGAAAATACTACATACTTTTTTCCTGAAACATTTGAGAATAAATTGTGGACATCATGAGCTTTTACCTTTACTTCAAGTGCATATTCCCTAAGAACAAGGACAGTCTCTTACGTTATCACTGTGTACTGATCAAAATCAGGAAATTAGAATTGATAGATTACTATTTAATCAACAGTTCTTATTCAGATTTTGCCAATTGTTCAATAATACCCTTATAGACCAAAAGAAAAAAAATTTCTGGTTCAGTCTAGGGTTATGCATTACATTTAGTTGTCATGTCTTTTTAGTCTCCTTTAATCTGGAACAATGTCTCAGTGTTTGTCTCTCATGACCTTGATGTTTTTGAAGAGTACACTGTCCCAACACTTTGCCGATATATTCTTACCTTGGCCTGAATGCTTTCTTTTTTTTTCACGTAGTTGAATCTGTTAATTATGGCCCAGCACTTTGGTAAAGCCTTCCTGACTACTGGCAGGAAAAGTGCTCTTTCCACCCATTGCCTTCATTAGCTAACTTTTTAAAAATGTTTCTGCTTGGTCATAAATGTCATGACTTTTTAAAAATTTTCACATACAAGAGTACAGAAAAACAAAAATTGAAGGTCTTTGTCCCTTTTTCCTGTCCCCCTCCCTGCTTGCACCACCACAAAGGTCATTTTATACACATACACTTCTTTCTTTCATCTCTCATACCTTATCTTCAGAACATTTTTAGTCCATTAGAGGAGGGAACCTGAAGCTTATACACTTGGTGTCCCCACAGAGCCTGGCCCAGAAATGGGAGATGTTTACTGGTTGAGAGTTTTAAAGGAAGAATTATGTTTGATATGATTATATGTTTAAATGTGGAAAGTTCCATATAAAAACCATCATTGTACTGTTTTCTCTTTCTTAAATTTAGGTTGTTAAAGGCCTTACCTATTTGTGGAGTTTAAAGATTTTACATAGAGGTACGTACTAAGCTTACAAGCTCTGACTTAATTTGGGGTGGGGTGGGGAGCTGTCCAGATCACTTGATTTTTAAAGTGAATAAGTGATATGATAATTAAGCCAGCTGATATATTTGGTAGTTAAAACAGTGGTTGCTTTGTAAATTTTTTTTCTTATTTTCTTGCTCAACTGCTCAGATTTTTTTTTTAATTTATTGTGGTGACATTGGTTAATAAAATTATATAGGTTTTCAAGTGTATGATTCTGTAACATTATCTTTATACTGCATTGTATATTCACCACCCAGAGTCAAATCTCCTTCTGTCACCATATATTTGATTCCCATTACCTTTTTCTGCCTTTTCCCTCCCCTCACAACTGCTCTGATTTAGATTATAAACTCGGTATTATATTTTTGTGAAAAATATTTACTAAGCATGTAAAAAGGTATTTTATAAGTATTTGAAAATGATGGGATCTGATTTTTCTTACTTTAGTTAATGCAAAACCTTCACTTCTATATAATTGTACCTCTTCTTTATATTAAAATATTTCAGATATCATCATATATTGTTTCTTAAGAGGTTGCTTCACATACCTTGAAAGTGAAACTTTAAGTAAGGAATTGGTGAAAGCATCAGAAATTAGTCTCCTAGTCTGTTAACAGAACACATGAGAAGAATAATCAGATTAACTATTGAATGTTGCAAAAAGAACCTCCCTTTGCATTTTTTAAAGTTCCCTGAATTCATTTGAAACAAATTATTAAGTGAGAAACAGACTATAACAAAGCAACTTCAGGGCCTAATGTTACTAACAGTACTGTTTAATTTTCCACATCTGCTCAGCCTAGCTTTATGTATATTTGGGGAATGCAACAGCATACACATTAGATGTGATTAAAGGAAAGTTTTGTTTTTTTTTTTTTAAGAAAAAGGTATAAACTATGAGAGAAACAACTGATGTCTTCAGTTGTGGTAGCACATCTGTCACTAAGGGTTGTTTTTTGTTATGGTTTTCATGTCCTAGTGATTCCATTTTTTTCTTATATCCTTCCTCTTTTGAGGAGAGTATGTAGATTTTGACAAGTAAAATGTCAGTTCAGTTCTTGAAGGTATTTATGCTGATTAAATGGATCATAAACCAAAATTTTCTTTAAAACTAGCCCACTCTATTTCTAGATTGTAGTTTGTGCAAAATGTAAATGTAGGGAGAATTAGTATTACTCTTACTGGGTATAAATAAGCATGTAAACATCTCTTGTGGGTGAGACAGAAATGAGAGACATGGTATTTAACATAATATGATTTGTATTGCTTCTATTCCCTGTACTCCCATCTCCACACACTCACCAACCCTGTTTATAGCCATTTTGATAGGAATTAACACAGTGGTTAATTCTTGTCATTTTATTGATTTTTATGGACATCTGGTCTTAATTTGACAAAAGAACTCAAGGAAGTCATCAATTCTAAATAGCAAAGCCTCATTAAAGGGACCTTGCCAGGGAAATGCAAATGTTATTATTAAAGTGTTACTTAGGATCATCCTATACTCTGGGCATAGAGCATAATTCTGACTCATAATGAATTCTTACTAGCCATAACTTTTGTTAGGGATCTTGGTAGCATTAAGAAGTATAGTGGACAGGGAATTACTATTTAGTCATTCTGCAGTTATCTTTATTTTTCTTTGAAAATCAAAAATCATGCAGATAAATAGATATACTTCTAGTAGTTCCTGTATCTAAATTATTTGGTTTTAGTTTTACTCTGTTTTGGAGAAATAATTGAATTTTTCGTTTGAAATGGTATCTTGATAGACATGTTTCAGATGGATTTATGTCTGGATCTAAAAGTAAAATTTAAAGTGTTGGTCAGATTCCCAGTACAACCATCCTGTGGTCACTGTGGGCAAGTGTTGTTGGCCAGAGCCTCTCAGAGGCAAGTGAGTCTTTCTTCCTAGCTCTGGATGCAGGTTGGGCTAAGAAAGGTTCTTTGATCAGTGACTTATGAGGGCCTTAATGGTTTGACTGATGGAGGACATAGAAATTTGAAAAAAGAATCCTGAGTCTGTACTTCTGTCAGTCTGTGCTTCCCACAGAGAGTAACCCACTATAACATATCACTAGTTCCAGGAAGAAGTTATATGCGAGGGGCTGAGTAGGGGCAGTGGTAGTGGGCCATACAAACTCTTTCAAGGGATATTAGTTTTAAATAAATACCAATGAGTGAATGTGCAGTTGCATTTGTATAGATGGAAAGACCAGTGAATTACACTGTAGATGAACAGTTATTCCCCAGTAATTATGGGTAATCAACTATAAAAATATGTGGTGGCAATACGCCTCATTGAATGCATTTATACATTTAGCTTTTCAGTTTCCTTAGTTATTCTTGGACACTTTTACCTTCTGGATTTAAAAGCACAAGTTTTTATTGAAGAGTGGAAGAAGCCAGGTGTCCCTAAAGACTTTTGTAATGATAAATTTACTCTAGATTGAGTAGTTGTTAACTTAATATTTTAGAGGTTTTATCCATATTTAATAACTTGGATTCCATGAAAATAAGATTAAAGATGCCTTTTTATTTACCAAAAAGCTATTTAATTTTCTCCTTGATTAAAAAAATTGTAGCTTTTTAGATCAGTTCAATCAGGCAATTAAAGATCAGAGCTTTTAAGTTCAGCTAAGGCAATTAAATAGGTAATATACTTGTTTATACACTTTTGCTGTATAAGCTCATTGCTGTACCTTCTTAAAAGCCCATATACTCATTTTTGCTTTCTCTAAATGAATGATGATGGGAATTATAGCTGAATATGTGTCACATTGTCAAATCAAAGACAAGTGTCCTTCTGTAGAAAGGGGAGCCTGGTACAGATGCCATGAGAAGATAGGGAGTGAAAGGAAGATGGCAAAGAGAATCACTAATGAATGATTTAAGTTTCTTTCTCCTTTGTCTCTAAGTACCTATGTTCTCCTGTGATCATCATTTTCTTCTCTACCAAATACTGCCTCTAAAAACCAGGGCCTTGTGCTTTATGAACATAAATTTTAAAAAATTAAGAAATGGAGTATACAAAACAAAAGTACTCAGTTCTATAATGAAAAAAGTACAACCTATTGCTCACCTTTAAGTAGCTTCTTGGAGTACAGTGTTCCTGTACTTTTAGTTGTTTAAAATATGTATATAATATATTTTAATATGTAACATATATAGTATATTGTGGGATTTATAAAACATTGTTACTGACTTCTAAACAAGCTGCTGAAAATCAAGTCTTTTCTATAGTGCATATTCAGTGAGGACTGTAGAATAGAATGAAATCTGAGCACCAAGCAGTGGAAAACCACTCATTCCATGTGGCTTGTTAATCTGGTACAGGTTAGTTTATTTGGTAGAATATTACAGCAACTGGAATTTTTTTTTTTAAATCGAAGTACAACAGTTACCATTCATAATTTATCATCAAATATTATATTCAGTCAGGTTTTAGTGTTATTTTGTTCTTTTTAAGAATTGATTGAGATGATATATGTGAAAGTACTTTATAAACTATCAAATGCTAATACTTAGGTACATCTTTATTATATAATAACTATGAAATAGTCCCTTTATCTACTTAGTAAGCATACCTTACTTCCAAATCAAGCCAGGGAGAGAGTTTATTATACTTTGTATTACTGGGTCAAAAATTATAAAAATCTTTTCTCTAAGATAAATATGTGATATCTGATGAGGACATAATTATTAAAAATGTTTGAAACTTCCACCAAGATTAACTACTGTGGGAAAATTATCTTTATTAAAAAGCATGTGTGTGAGCCCTGTAAGCATAGCATGTACTGACTGGGTAAAAACAAAGAAAATGAACAGTGAGAAAGTCTGTTAGGCCAGATCTGACATTAGAGCAAACATTGCAGCTTAACTTCAAAACATACATCGCCACTAATGAGGTGAGAGCCCTGCATATTAATAAACCTACAGCTCCAGTCATAGCCATCATTACCCACATCAAACATAAATACAAGATTAACACCTATGCCATTTCTTTGGAAGATGTGAGAATGCCCTGGCAGTAACTGCTCTCTCTTTCCCTGAGGATAAAAAATAGAAATTGAAGGGTAATGAGAATAGAACTTAGATTAAGAAAATAAAATTGGCAGTCAGGCTGGGGCAGTCTTACACAGATGGAGTTTATAGAAAGAAACAACCTGCATAGTTGGTGTCCCAGCACATTTTTTGTATTTTTGAACCTGGTTAGTTTCACTTATTTTCTCTAATAAGAGAGCTTTTTAATGTTTTTTATATATTTTTAAATTTTTTATATTATTCTGAAGGCAAAAGAGCCCAAATAGATTTGTGTTTAGAGAAACTAAGTCTTGTGATTTCAACATGAATGTTTGAAATTTTATTTTCTACTCTTGGCTTTATTTTTTATGAATCTGGCCTCAGATCTTCCAATTGGTGCTACGTTAAATGCCAAAACCAATATTCTTAGTTCATTCAGCAGCTATTTATTGTATACCTACTCTGTCCCAAGCACTGATCTAAATACTTGGAATACATCAGTATACAAAGCAAAAGATTCTTACACTCATGGAAATTATCTTCTAGCAGGGTGAGACAGGGTTGGGAAACAATCCATAAATAATAAACATAAAAATAAAGTAAATACAGAGTGTATTTACCAACAATTCGGAGAAAAGAAAAAGTAGATCAGGCTTAGGAGAGGCAAAGTGTAGATTGCACTGTTTATTAGGTAGGCCTCAAAGAATGTGAGATTGGAGCAAAGGCTTGCAGGAGCAGAGCTGCTGGTCAAGTAGGTATTTGGGGTCCAGTTGGAAATCAAAGACATCAGGTGTGATGTGCCTGGAATGTTCATGGAACTGCAAGGAGCCCAGCGTGCCTGTGGCCAAGAGTAGGGGTGAAGGTAGAGTCAGCTGTTAGGAACTGTTGCAGTCAGTAATCCAGGTGAGTTATAGAGGCTCACATCAGGGAGACAGTCATGAAGTTGGGGAGAAGTAGTCAGATTCTAGATGTATTTTTAGCGTAGAGTCAGTAGGATTTCCTGATGGATTGCTTGTGAGTTTTAAGAGGAAGAGAGGAGACAAGCTTACTTAAACTTTCAGTAGTAGTTCAGTGTGCTAAAAAATGTTTCTTGCTACCTTTTTTCTGTTAAAGGAGAGACCTTCACTAAAGGTCTTCTGATGAAAGAAAAAACTCAATATTAAGTGCTGAATTGAATACAGAGCAGCTGAAACTCTGATCCATTGCTGGTAGGACGATAAGCTGGTAGAGCCACTTTGGAAAATTGGCGCTTTTTCTGCAATATGATCCAGGAATCCCACTCATAGTGGCTTTATTCATAATAATCCAAAAGGAAACAACCCAGGGTAGTACATTTGTACAACGAATACTACTCAGCAGTGATAGGAAACAAAAGTACTGATACATACAACATGGATGAATATCAAATATTTTATGCTAAATGAAAGAAGCTAGACTCAAAGGGCTGCTTATTGTGTCATTCCACT
Source organism: Eidolon dupreanum (assembly GCA_028627145.1). Taxonomy (NCBI): domain Eukaryota; kingdom Metazoa; phylum Chordata; class Mammalia; order Chiroptera; family Pteropodidae; genus Eidolon; species Eidolon dupreanum. The sequence continues at coordinate 35,888,937 of CM053509.1, read as the reverse complement.
TACATGACATTCTGGAAAAGGCAAAACTTTAAGAATGGTAAATACATCAGTGATTGCCAAAAGGTAGAGGAAAGGTTGACTGTAGAGCAGAGGGAATTTGGAGGGTGTTGGAAATATTCGATATCTTGATTTTGGTGATGGTTACACGGCTGTACACATTTGTTAGACCACATAGACCTGAGCATCTAGAAAGGGTGAATTTTACTGTCTATTATTCCTCAGCAAATCAAGCTTAAAAAAAAAAAAAAGGAAAGGAAAAAAGCCATTCTTTTACTCCTTAGCAGTATGGTAGAAGCTCTACTTTAGAAAATTCTCCTGCCAAAAAGACTGTTCTTTCAAAGGGTTTTGGTGTTTCTCTCATTACTACCATATCTCATGGCTCCTGAAAAATCTTACATAGGTTTGGACTAGCAACTCATTAGCTTGAAAAAAAAATCCTAAATGATTTAAAGGACATTTGCAATGCCAAAAAGATAAAGAGGTAAATGAGAAAAAGAGAACCTTAAGCATGGCTGTTGTCATTGGCCACCAAATTGGCGCATCTGGAAATTACACAAAATTTTCTTAGTTAAGCTATTTTTCCCCTCAGATATTATTAAAGAACTACAGAGGCACAGCACTGACTTGGCCTGACTTGGACAACTTAAAAAGCTCTGTTTCTAAGAAGGAATAAAGCTTTACTTGAATTTCCAGCTCAGTCCCACTGACTGACAGCCTCATGTGTGACCCTAGAAGAGCAGGTCATTCCTCCTCTCTGGGCCTTGGTTTTCTTATATACAATGAAGGGATGGCTAAACAGTCACACATTCCTTCAAGCACCAGGATTCTGGATTGTGTGATTCATGAGTGAAGGAAGTACGATGTGTTGGCAGGATATGGGGAACAAAACAAATCAGAGAAGCATATGGAAGAAGAAAAAGAGATTGAGAATGCCTGAAAATAGATTTTAGTATGAAAATAATAACAGTAATAATAATATTTATTAAACACTCTATACCAGGCACTGCTCTAAATGTCTAACATGTATAAACTATTTTGTGTTCCTTCAAATTGGGGAATTATAGGAAATATGAAATATTTTAGAACTGGAGATAAGAGACTGAAATGCAAACAAATAATTACTTTCTAAACCAGAAATCTCATGTAATCAAATCAAAAGACATGTTTAAGGGTAAAGGGTTTTAAACTATAAAGTATACTGAAAGTAAAGTATTATCATTAACAAAGAATTTTAAAAGGCACATGTAGAGTCACAACTTAGGTGGAAAGCAAAAGCATTCTGTTTTAAAAATCTTTTTATTTTGAAACGATTGTAGATCCACAGGAAATTGCCAAAAAAAGGTACAAGAAGGGCCCATGCAAGGACATCCTTTTTAAGGCAGGAATTTGGAAGAAAATTGGAGGCCGATAATCCAAAAGAGAAAGGCAGATAAATGTTATATATATTTGCTAATACTTTTTAAATGAGGTCAGCAGAGATTTTAAGATTTAAAAAATGTTTCATGTATTACATTCCCAAAATATTTTATTTTATTTATTAAATGAGAGAAGATTGTGATGGTAGAAGTAAAACCTTTGAATTACTTAAGAAGGAAATTTTGATGTCAAAGTAATAGTGTTAAAAAGTGCCTTAGTGTATGTAAAAGTTAAATTTGTGACGAAAGTAAATTAGGGAAAGATTATTTGCTGGATAAAGTGATTCTTTAGGGAGAGCATTGTTGGAAAGCATTTCTCTCAATTAAAAGTAATCTGATTAATTTTAAGTAACTTATGAAGAAATACAATTTGCACAAAACTTTCATAACTATATTTTGCAGAGATTTATACAGTTTATGCTTATTCATAGGTTATAGTGATTTTTGAAATAACCTAAGCCATATTTTTGCTATCTGGAGTACCAGACACAGTTATTTTTAAAAAATCTGGTTAGTGTTTGAGCGACCAAAGTCATTTTAAAAGTAATCATCCCCATTTGGTTTTATGTTGCACAAGAGAGCTGAGGTGTGGGAGCTCCTTCCCAGAGCTTCGTGATTGCTTAGTCAGATGTGTCAGAAGCAGGGCACTTAGGTTAAGTAGATGCTAGTGATAGGAGCACAATTACACCTTAGCTCCTGTTTTGCATTCTTTAAATATTATTCTTTAAATGTAAGTATTAATTACATGCCAATGCTATAGTAGATCTCACTTATGAACATTGTGTTTTTGGAAAAAAAATAGACTTAGCCCATTAACTGAGGTAAACAAACTAGTTTAATGACTCTGAGTTGTTGGTTTTTCTCCAGCTCTGACTATCCACACAATGAACATCTCTAGAAATTAAGCCTTCTCCTTCATGTTGGTCATTCATTCTCTTCGCCTCGGGTAATCACTGGAGATTTCTGTATTTGTCGTAATGATTTTCAAAAGACAAGAAACCCTGTATGGCATTACTTACTATTGTTCTTTTAAGGATTATGTGTCTAGAAATAAAAAAGAACTCTCAAAACTCAACAGTAAAAAAAAAAAATCCAATTAGAAAACGAGCAAAAAACATGAAGACACATTCCATTGAAAATACATACAAATGGCAGATAAGCACATGAAAGGATGTTCAGCATCATTAGCCATTAAGGAAATGCAAATTAAAACCACAATGAGGTATTACTACATACCTACCAGAATGGCTAAAAAAAAAAGTGACCAGCCCAAATGACGGTGAGGATACAGAGAAATTGGGTCCCTAATATGTTGCTGATAGAAATATAAAATGATACAGCCTCACTGGAAAGCAATTTGGCATTTCTTAAAAAACTCAGCATTTGCACTCCCGGGCATTTATCCTAGAGAAATAAAGACTTAGGTTCACACAAAATCTGTACACAAATGTTTATGGCAGCTTTATTCATAATGACCAAAAACTGGAAATGACCCAGATGTCCTTAATGAGTAAATGCTTAAATAAGCTGTGGTACATTTGTACCATATAATACTACTCATCAATAAAAAGAAATCAACTGTTGATAATCATAACCTGGATTAATCTCCAGAGAATTATGCTGAGTGAAAAAAGCCAATCGCGAAAGGTTACACACTATATGATTCTGTTTTTATAACATTCTTGAATTGGTAATTATAGAAATGGAGAGCAGATTAGTGATTTCCAGGGGCTAATGAGGGGTTGTGGAAGCAAGAGGGAAGTGGCCATAAAAAGGTATGGTGATAGACACAATTTCTGTCGACTATATTAGTGTCAATATGCTGTTTGTGATATTGTACTATAGGTTTACAGGATGTTAGTTACCACTGGGATAAAATGGATAGAGGGTATACGGAGTGTCTATATTATTTCTTACAGCTGCATGTGTTATCTCAAAATAGAAAGCTTAATTTAAAAAGAATATGCAATCTTTCTATAGTTAACTGTATTCGATGATGACTTAATTAGGGAGAGTTGTCCTGGACTTAGTTTTTCCTTCTCCCATGAATCTCTGATAGGATTTGTCATAGACAGAGTCACCCCTTTTTGGAAATCTCTAAGAAGAATTATCAACCCAGGAGAATTACTCTGCAGGCCACCTCCCCTTCCCATTCTGAAAATGAGTGTCAGTGGAAGCCATAGAGGAAAGAGAAGAAAAGAGGTCATGTGCCATCCAGGGAAGGAATACAAATGGGAGAGGGTAGTTAGTCCCCCTATAACCTCCCCTAAGATCCTCTGCCTTGCTGGGTATTGGGATTAAAGCAGATCATGTGATCACTGTGTGTTTGACTCACAAGTCTTTATGGTATCCTAAAGTGAGCCCCTTACCTTTATGGTGACCGCCTGTCCAACCACCCAGCAAGATGTACTCTGCATGTGATCTGATGAATGTTTGATTCACTAGGCCCCACAGATAACTCTGATTTTGGCTTTGTCTCTTAAGAAAATCATGCACTTTAGGAGGTCATCAGAGGAAGAGGGAGAATAGCTATATGATGAGTCATTTCTGTTGGTAGAGGTTGGAGGCCACAGTTAATTTATGACACTGATTGTAGGCCAAATGCATATTTTTTTTTTGTAATGTGTTTTAATTGAAAATCATCCTTTGTTCTCCTCTCTAGGTAGTAAAGTAAAATATTTATCCTCAGATAGAGCACTCTGCCAAGAATGTTTAGCAGTTAGAAAACCTCTCCACATCTGTCCCTTTCTTCAAAGGCAAGGTTTAAGGTGGTGAGCACCATGGAAATCAAATCCATTCTTTTGCTGTTGGAAGTTTAAGTTCCTTCTACATTGGGTGCAATAATAATTGTTCTTATTATCATTCATTAAGTGCCTCCTATGTACCACTGCATTAGATCTTTTTCGTATATTATTTAAGCTTCATGACAACCTTGCAAAGAAGGTATCATTGTATTCCCATTTTTAGATGAGAAAACTAAGGTTCAAAAAGGCTAAAACACATAGGAGTGCATATATCTTTTAAAATTAGTGTTTTTGATGTCTTTGGATAAATACCCAGAAGTGAGATTGCTGAGTCATAAATTTTTTGTGTAACCTTCAAACTGTCCTTAGTGGCTGTACCAATTTGCAATACCACCAACAGTGCACACATGTTCTCTTTTCTCTGGATCCCTGCCAACACCTGTTTCTGGATTTATCGATGATAACCATTATGAGAGGTGTGGGGTGATACCAATGGAATACCATAAAATCAATGAATCTTACCATTTGCAACAACATGGATGGACTTAGAGGGTTATGCTAAGTGAAATAAGTTAGACAGAGAAAGACAAATATTATATGATCTCACTTAACTATGAAATCTAAAGAACAAAATAAACAAAAAAACATACTCATAGATACAGAGAACAAACTGATGGTTGCCAGATGGGAAGGGTTGGAGGGCTAGGTGAAAAAGGTGTAGAGATTAAGAAATACAAATTGATAGTTATGAAATAGTCATGGGGATGTGAAGTACACAATAGGAAATATAGTCAATAATATTGTAGTAACTATGTAGAATGCCAGATGGGTACTAGACCACTATACTGTAAACCTGAAACTAATATAAAATAATATTGAACATCAACTCTAATTGAAAAAAAAAAAGGTTAAAAAACATAGACATAAGAAAGGCAGTAAGTGGTTGATAGTCTAATGGAAGAGCTCTAGTTTTAGGGTCAGACCTGGATTTAAGTCCTGCTTCTGCCTCTTTATTCAGCTCAACTATATGACCTTGGGTCAGTTCCTTAACCTCTGAGGTCAGAGTACTGTAGCTGGCACATAATAGCTGTTGTTATAGTTTAAATAAGTGCTTCTCAAGAGAAACAGCAAGAGATTAAGTGAGAGAATAGTTAGAACTTTCCCCAAACTTCTCTCCTATATCTACTTTGCTGTGAGAAGTGGAAAAATATACTTCTCAGCCAGCTTCAATGCTAAAGCTAAGATAATAATCCAGCCCATTAATTCAGATGAGCTTTATCTCATAAATATAATGCAGCTTGGTAAGGCTTAAGAGTTAATAATGTAGACTCTAGTTGTGTGGCTTTGGACAACTAATTTTATTAATTTGAGCCTCGACTTATTCATCTATAAAATGGATTTAATAACAGTACCTAACTCAAGGGTTATAATGAAAATTAAATGAGACCGTGAGACATTTAGCCTGGTGCTTGGCCTGTAGCAAGTGCCAAAGAAATGTTTTCTACTATAATTTTTGTTTCTTTAGAACAATTTACCAGAGTTGGTCTTCTGTACCTGTGGCTCCAAATCAAGTCTACAATCAAAATGTATCTTAAACTTTTTCGTGTATTTAATGTAGTAATCCATTGTTTTTTTTCTTTCTCCTTGAAAGGCTTTTGTAGTCAGTTCTTAAATTGGTGATATTTAGAAAGTAGGTTGTTTCAGAACTGGGGCAGAATACAGATTCTTTCTGACTCCCAGGAACGTGTTTCTTCATACCTGGAGTTTTCCGTACACAGACCAGAATGTACATGTTGCCAAGTAGGACCCTTAAGATGTCCACATTAGAAGAGAATCTCCTTTACTTATAGTGAAAAGATTGAGGAAAGGCAGAATTAAGAAGCCCAGGCCCTTTTGCTCTTGGTGTTAGCCTTCAAAATGCTGCATGTCTCCTGCCTTTATCATACATGAAGAAGGAAATCATGTTTGTTACCTCCATTCTCAGCCGAATCATGAGACTGTAAACAATAACTGCTATTTAGAATGGCTAATTATGCTACTTAATTTTATTTAAGGCTTTTGCAAGAATATTTGGATGACCTACCCTTTATTATGTGATGAAATGATTAGAATAACTTTTATATTGCATTGTGGTTTTCTCTTAAGTGTGTTCCTGTTGTGCACAGATGAATTTGCAATGCAGAATGTCAGCATAGTCTATATATAATTGTACCTGCTGTTCTCATTCATTAGAATGCAGTCCCCAAGAAATAACTAGATAGATATATTAGTTATTGTCTTTTCATAAGACAATTAAGCATAATGAAAGAAGGTTGCTGAAGCACCCTGGCACAGTGTTAGGAGAGGTTGCTAAGAATGGAAACCTGATAATGTGTCCTCTGGCTCCTGGTAAACTGAGTGAGTGGCTTTCTGACATTCAAGCAAAACAGTGTAATTGCTTTGTATAAGGAAGGAGTTGAAGAGAAGTTTATTTCTGCTTCTGTGATCCTCTCACAACAGAGCCACACACCACATCTTGAAACTGAACTCATGTTTCCTTAAGAGCTGTACTATGCCTATTTCTAAAAGCATTCAGAGGCTTAACACTTGGAAGCACAGAGCAAATTAAATATTTTAAGTATAAAACAAGACAGAAAGGAAGAAGAAGGGGGAGATACTACCAACATCTGATGTGAATAGATCACAGCAAAAAGGGAATCTTCAATTTGCCTGTTTTTCCTTTTCCGACAAGAAAAAGCATTCCTTACAAAGTCACAATTTTCTTTAGAACTAATCTTACCAGGAAATTGATGTATAGGTCCCTATGCAAAGCACATTGGGTAACTCCAACTGTAGTTTTGTGAAAGAGCTTTTATTTGTCTATTTTGAAAGGCCCCCTGGGCACCCGCGTAACAGAGGATAGCTTCCCACTTTGACCCGGATTGTGTCAGGGGTGGAGCCTGGGCAGTGGGCGGAGGCCGCTTTTGTGAAGAGCAGCAGAAAGCACATGCTCTGGTGGGCTCTGGCCTTTATTAGCAGGCTTCAGCTTGATGCTGTTTATGTGGATTGTTTAATGGCTAATTGATGCAGCATGCGTGAAGATACAGTTTCCGGCATGAAGCAGTTATGGGTGGCAACATGGGTTGTCTCAACATGATACCAATTTCCACAGTCAATTTGGTCAATTCAGTGAAAAAAAAAAAAAGTCAGTCCAGCCTGAAAATCAGAACAGTTACCAGAGGTTATTGAGGCAACTGTGGTTGCTTGACCAGATTTTTCATGTTTGAATCAGTTGCTTTTGCATTTTGTATACATAGCCTTAGTCATTTTGGGAAAACCATTTAAAAACACAAAAGTGACATCTAAAAATCAGTATCTTTCTTTAAATATCATCATAATCAGGCTTCCTAGTGTATATCATTTTTGAGAAGGAATAACTAATTTACCATTGATATATGTGATCAATGTAATTAATTGATCTTTCATATTTTGTTATAGAGTGAGAAGGTGACTACAGTGACCACAAAGCACCTGAAAAATTATGGACAAGTTAATAAGAAGTCAAATTGTGTTTGAGGCAGATTTTTTTAAATAGCTTTATTAATATATAACTAACAAAAAAGTTCACTCATTTTAAGTTTGTGATTCAAGGATTTTTAGTAAGTTAAAGATTTGTACAGCCATCACCATAATCTATTTTAGGACATTTCCATCACCCAAAAAAGAGTCCTCATGCCCATTTGCAATTAGTTCCTGCTCCCAGCTCTATCCCCAGGGACTGCTAATCTATTTCCTGACTTTATAGATTTGCCTTCTCTATTTTACTTCTTTCATTTAGCATGTCTTTGAGTTTCACTCATGTTATAGCAAGTCTCAGAAGTCGATTCCTTTTTTTTCAAATATCTATTTTTTTTATTGAGGTATAATCGACATACAACATTATATTGGTTTCAGGTGTGCAACATGATGATTTGATATTTGTATATATTGCAAAATGATCACCACAATAAATCCAGTTTGCAATATATAAGATACAGAATTTTTTCCTGCAATGAGAAATTTTAAGATTTACCCCCTTAGCAACTTTCAGACATATGATAACTATAGTCACCATGCTGTACATTTCATCCCCGTGACTTAATTTATCTTATACTGGAAGTTTTACACACATACACACTTCATCCTCTCACCTCTGGCAACCACCAGTCTGCTCTCTGTATCTATGAGCTTGATGTTTTTTGGGGGGTTTGGTTTGTTTTTTTATGGGGGGTTCTGCATAATAGTTATTTGTCTTTCTCTAGTTGACTTATTTCACTTAACATAATACCCTCTAGGTCAATCCATCAATGTTGTCTTAGATGACAACATTCTTTTTTATAGCCGAATAATATTCTTGCGTGTGTGTGTACTGCATCTTCTTTGTCCATTCATTTACACACACACACATACTGCATCTTCTTTGTCCATTCACCTCTCAATGGACATGTAAGGTTGTTTCCATATCTTGGATATTGTAAATAATCCTGCATTGAACGTGGGGGTGCATATATCTTTTCAGTTAGAGTGTTCACTTTCTTTGGTGGATAAATACCCAAAAGTGAGATTACTGGATGATGTGGCACTGTTGCCTATGGTGGCTGCACCAATTTATATTCCCACCAGTGCACAAAGATTCTTTTCTTCACATCCTCGCCAACACTAGTTATTTCTTTTCTTTTATATATATATAATAGCCATTCTAACAGGTCTGAAGTGATATCTCATTGTGGATTTTATTTTTATTTCCCTGATAATTAGTGATAGTGAGCATCTTTCCATGTACCTGTTGGCTATCTGTATGTCTTCTTTAGAAAAATATTCAGACCCTCTGTCCATTTTTCAATTGGACTGCTCAGGGGTTGTTTGTTTATTTTTACTATTAAGTTGTCTGAGTTCTTTATACATTTTAGATATTAAGCCCTTATTAGATATGCATTTTGCAAATATTTTCTCCCCTTCGGTAGGTTGCCTTTCCATTTTGTTGATGGTTTCCTTTGCTATGCAGAAACTTTAGTTTGATGTCCATTTTTTTATTTTTGCTTTTAGTGTCAAATCCAAAAAATTATTGCCAAGACCTCCTATCAAGGAACTTATTATTGCCTACGTTTTCTTCTAGGAGTTTTATACTTTAAGGTCTTACTTTTAAGTCTTTAATCTGTTTTGAGTTCATTTTTGTGTATAGGAAGATAGTGCTCCAATTTCATTCTTTTGCATATGGCTGTCCAGTTTTCCTAACACCATTTTTGAAGAGACTGTTCTTCCTCACTGCATATTCTTGGCTTCTTTGTCATAAATTAATTGACCATATATGCATGGGTTTATATTGGGGCTTTTTATTCTGTTCCTTTGATCTATCTATGTATCTGTTTTTATGCCAATACCATACTGTTTATATTACTAATTTTTAATATAGTTTGAAATCGGGGAGCATGATGCCTTCAGATTTGTTTTTCTTTCTCAATATTACTTTGGCCATTTGGGTTTTTTGTGGTTTCATACACGTTTTAGTATTCATTTTATCTCTGTGAAAAATACAATTGGAATTTTGGTAGGGATTACATTGAATCTGTAGATTGCTTTAAGTAGTAAGGACATTTTAACAATATTAATTCTTTTAATCCATGAGCGCAGAATATCTTTCCATTGATTTGTGTCCTTCAGTTTATTCTATCAGTATCTTAAAGTTTTCATGATATAGGTCTTTCACTTCCTTGGTTAAATTGACTCCTAGGTATTTTTTTTTTTTTTCATACAATTGAAATTTTTTTTTTTAATTTCTCTTTCTGATAGTTTGTGTTTAGTGTATAGAAATGCAAGAGATTCTGTGTATTGATTTTGTATTTTGCAACTTTACTGAATTCATTTATTAAGTTCTGACAGGTTTTTGGCCTTCAGGATTTTCTCTACATAGTATCATATCATCTGCAAATAGTAACAGTTTTACTTCTTCATTTTCAATTTGCATCTTTTTTTTCCCTTGCTTAATTGCTCTGCCTATGACTTCCAATACTATGTTGAATAAAAGTGGTGAAAGTGGGCATCCTGGTGTTCTTTCTGATCTTAGGGTAAAACTTTCAGTTTTTCACCATTAAGTACGATGTTACTTGTGGACTTATATATAATCTTTATTATGTTGAGGTCTGTCCCCTCTATACCCACTTTGTTGAGAGTTTTTTTCAGTCATAAATGGATGTCAAATTTTGTCAAATACTTTTCCTGCATCTATTGATATGATCATAGGATTTTTATCTTTCATTTTATTACTGTTGTGTTTCATATTGACTGATTTATGGATGTTGAACCATCCCTGCACCCCTGGAATAAATCCCACTTGATCAAGGTATATGATCCTTTTAATGTATTGTTGAATTAGGTTTGCTAATATTTTGTTGAGGATTTTTGTATCTGTGTTCATCAATGATATTTGGCAGTAATTTTCTTTTCTTAGCATCCTTGTCTGGTTTTGGTATCAGGGTAATCCTAGCTTAATGAAACGAGTTTGGAAGTGTTTCCTCCTCTTCTGTTTTTTGAAATAGTTTGAGATGGATTAATATTTTTTTTTGAATGTGTGGTAGAATTCACTATCTGCAACTGTCAGGTCTTGGACTTTTGTTTGTAGGGTTTTTAAATTACTGATTCAATCATGTTACTAGTAATTGTTCTATTTAAATTTTCTGTTTCTTCATGATTCATTCTTGGAAGATTGTAGGTTTCTAGGAATTTATCCGTTTCTTCTATATTGTCTGTTTCATTGGCATTTAATTGTTTGTAATAGTCTCTTATAATCCCTTGTATTTCTGTGTATCAGTTTTAACATCTCTTTCATTTCTGATTTTATTTATTTGAGCTCCCTCTCTTTTTTATTGGTAAGTCTAGCTAAAGGTTTTTTTCAATTTTGTTTATTTTTTTTTAAAGAACTTGCTCTTGGTTTCACTGATCTTTTCTGTTGTCTTTTTAGTTTCTATTTCATTTATTTCTGCTCTGATCTTTGTTATTACTTCCCTTCTACTGACTTTTGGCTTTGTTCTTTTTCTAGTTACTTAAGGAGTAAAATTAAGTTATTTGGGATTTTTGTTTATTTGTTTCTTGAAGTAGGCATTTATGCTATGAACTTCCCTCTCAGAGCTGCTTTTGCTACATCCCATAAGTTTTGGTATTTTGTATTTCCATTTTAATATGTCTCAAGGTATTTTTTTTTATTTCTCTTTTGATTTCTTCATGAACTTATTGGTTGTTAGTAGCATGTTGTTTAGTCTCCACATATTTGTGAATTTTCCAGTTTTCTTGTATTTGATGTATGGTTTCATACCATTGCTCAGAAAAAAATGCTTATTATGATTTCAGTCTTCTTAAATTTGTTAAGATTTGTTGTGACCTAACATATGATCTTTCCTGGTGAATGTTCTCTGTGCAGTTGAAAAGAATGTGTAATGTTGCTTTTAGATAGGATGTTCTGTATATACCTGTTAAGTCCACTTGATCTAATGTGTCATTTAAAGCCATTTTTTCTTTACTGATTTTCTTTCTTGATAATCTATTGATGTAAGTGGGATAGTAAAATTTCCTACTATTATTGTAGTGGTGTCTGTTTCTCCCTTTAGGTCTATTAATATTTCCTTTATTTAAGTGTCCCTATTTCAAGGGCATAAATATTTATAAATATTATACTCTCTTGTTGGATTGACCCATTTATTAATATGTAATGGCATTTTTTGTCTTTATTACAGTTTTTTCATTCCTCTTTATTGTGAAATATTAGTCTGTTCTATGGATATGTCACATTTTGTCCATTCATTTAGTAATAGAGGAACATTTAGATTATATCCAGTTGGGGGCTATTATTAATAATGCTGCTGTTCATATACAGGTCTTTATTTGGTTCTACATTTTCATTTCTCTTGAATAGGTAACTGGGGGTTGTTAGCATCTTCCTTTAAATATTTGTAACCACAGTGAATCAGGTCATTAAGCACACATCAGTTTTGAGAAGAAATAACCATTTACCATTGATACATAGTATACGATCAGTATAATTAACTGATATTTGATATTTTGTTAACGATAGAATAGGAAACTGATGACAAAGTTTATATGATAAGTTTAAAGACACTTTAAGGCTGATTTTTATTTAATTACAGGCTCCTGTAGAAAACCTATTATCTTCTGCATTACATAAGACCCTCTTTGTAAGTTCCTTCATTTGTCCCACTCTGATATTTTTCTAATCTTCTAAGCATTTCAAATCATTAAAGAGAACTGCATCGTAACTACCTATTTATATTGGCTCTCACTCTGCAACTCAAATATTCATTACGTCATCATTAATAAACCTAGCTTACTGTGAAATCTCACTGAAGGAGTGGCAAAATATTGTGACAGGAGACACATGTTGGGAATGGGTATTCGTTAACTCTTCTTTGAATAGCATTTAACATTCTGGAAGAAGGCTGCCTTCACGTTGGAACTCATAGAATGAAAGTCAACTTTATTTAGCATTTGGGTCTGGTCCAGTATGTTAGATTATCCACATCCTGATTTTCTAGAGTGAGAGTCATTGTCATTTCCATTTCTACAAAGCAGTAGCTTCCAGTATGTATAGTACATTTAAGTTTACAAAATGTTTCTCCCATTAATTTTATTCATTCAACAATTCATTGATTTCCAGCTCTGTGACAGGCACTGCTAAGCACACAGTTTCACTTAATTCTCATAACAACCTTGTCAGTGTAGGAAGATTAGATATCACCCTTGATCTTGTATCTCTCTCTCTCTCTCTCTCTCTCTCTCTCTCTCTCTCTCTTTCTTTCTCTCTCTCTTTCTCTCTCTCTCTCCTCATGTCATTTCTGCTGCTTCCTCTGAAAAGGATCAGACCAAGAATCTATTCTGACTCTTATAAAAATCTCTCCACATAAAATGACTGATTTTTTTTTTCCTAAAATGACAGAAGATAAGAAATATCTGATATTAAAAATGGGCCACTTTGCATTGTACCTTTATCTCACTTTTTCCAATGTGATGTTGACCTCTTGGACAAAATAGATTAAAACCAAACCTCAAATTAGAAAACACTAAAACATGATATTTTGTATGTAATACAAAGGGAATTAGAGTTAATTCAGTTTTTCACTGTAGACTTATGTTTTACATTAGACAACGCTTACTTCTTTTTAGTGGTCTGAAAAGAATCTGTAATTTCAGGATTCTGCACACCTCATTTGTATTTTCTTTCAGAAAATGTCTTAGTTAAAATCAATGCCCTAGTATTCATTTAAGCTCCCTTGCCTTCAATAAAACTAATTGATAAACCCTAATAATTAATGGCCTGATTAAACCAAAATGACTTACATCTGCCCTGATGATGGCCATTTATAATCAGTCACTTTAATGACTCATCTTTTCTGTGCTTTGCTTACAGAAGAAAGGCTATAACATTTTTAAGTGAGCTGAATGAAAAGCTGTATGCCTTCAGTTGTTGCTTGTTTTCTGTAACTTGATTTTTCATTAAAATAAGCACAAATATAACTATTTTCTTAAAAGTAATTTTTCTCCCTAATCTGTTATGCTATTGTCTATGGTTTTGAATGACATTGAAAACAAACCAAAAAGAAAAAGAAAAGAAATTAAATAATTTTAGTATTCCTGAAGGTATTCTTGAGAGTTGTAGCATTAGTATGTTTTAAATTAAGACTTGAAAGTACTAAGTTCAGTGACTGTATACTAGGATTGTTTATATCTTCCATAACTGGAGTATTTTATTCAAATAAAGTGAAACAAAAAACAGGAGTTTTCCTTATTCCAACATTTAAAGAGATTTCATTTGCTTAAAATTCTGCCACGTGAATTCAGATTTAGCCTAACTAAATAAAACCTTAATATCAAAAAAGGATTTGAGGAAGCTTGTGATATAAGATCAAAACAATGAACAAATGACAAAAAACAAGAATTTTAAAATAAAGGGCTATTTCCACTTCTGCCTAGGAAGGAATCACTGCTATGGGACTTACTCTTCACGGAAAACTACTAGAAAACAACAAATTTTTATGAAACATCTGTTTTCAGATGTTAGATAAGCAGTACAGGACTATGATTTTTGAGAGAAGGCACACCGATGAGGTGAGCCCTGTAATCACCCAAACTTTCTGCCTGGAGACAATTTCAAGACTGCAGCATAGGGAGGGGGAACCCAAACAGACCCCAAAGTTCTTACTGAGCTGAAGTGAAGAGACAGAGTTTGGAGATAAAGAAGGCCAAAATGGCTAGAATATATAGAGCACAGTCCTAGAGAGGCAGAAACTCTGCAGGAAAAGTGCTCAAGAAATTATATAAGAACCTCCTTGAATGTTTCTCCAGGTATCAACCTCCACATTCAGAGAGTGAAATCTTATAAAGCTAGACAATGAACCACTGTCTGGGAAAGAAAATTTCTGGCGAACTATAAGCTAAACAATTCCCAAAGTTTACACAAGTTGGGAATTTAAAAATTCCAACCAGCCAGAGTAGAGGGACCTTGTTGAATACATTGGAGCATTCATTGAGACTTTAGAAAGGCCATGCTTTAATAATGGGACTAAACAAGCCCTAGAGAAGAGGGTTACTCTAGGCTCTCTATAAATAAAAACCTAATATAAGCCTCAAAATAATCTGGTTATCTGCAAGTAAGTTAACTACCTGCCAGTATAAAATCCTCATTAAAGGATGATAACAAAATTCAGCACTCAGCAAACATAAGATTTATATCTGGCATCCAAATAAAAATTAGTAGGTGAATAGAGAATTATTGTTCTGATACAGATGAAAATTTATATCTAGGAGTAAAATCAGTCAGTAGAAATAGGACCCCCCACCCCAGGATAATGGCCTTAGCAGCCAAGGATTTTAAAACAGTTATTATGCACAACATATATATACTCAAGGATTTTAAGGAAAACATGAGCATCATGAGGAGAGAAATGGAAGACATAAAAAAAAGAAATATCTAAAGATGAAAAGTAAAATACCTGAAATTAAAATTTCACTTAATAGAATTAACAATAGATTAGATACTACAGAAGAAATGATCAATAATGTTGATTTTAGAGATAACAAATTATCCAGAATTACTACAAAGAAAAAAAGATACTAAAAAAATGAGCAAAGCCTCAAGGACCTTTGAGACAGTATCAAGAAGTCTAAGGTATATGTGTAACTAGAATCTTGGAAGGAAAGGAGTGAGAAAAGAGAACAAAAAATAATTTTAAGGAATAACGGCCCCCAACTTTTCAAATTTGATGAAACCAAAACCCATAGATCTAAGAAGGTCCACAAATCCTAACCAGGATAAACACAAAACCATGTACAAGCACATCAAAATAAAAAATTTGAAAGCAAGTGATTTAAAAATTTTTAATAAAGAAAACAATACATAAAGATGAACAAAAATACAAATAACAAAAAACTATACATGCCAGAAGATACTAGAAAGACATATTTTAAATATTGGGGGAAAATCCTGTCAACCCAGATTTCTATATTTAGTAAATATACTTTTCAAAAATAACCACTAAATAAAGACTTTTTCAGGCAACGAAAGCAGAGTGAATTAATTAGTAGAACAGCATTGTAAAAAATATTAAAGAAAATTATTTAGGGCAGAAGGAAAATGATACCAGACAGATGGTTAGACCTGCACAATGGAATAAATAGCACCAGCAATGGTAAACATGTAGACATATAAAAGACTTTTTTTTCTTACTTTTAAATTTCTTGAAAAGATAATTATTTAAAGCAGAAATAATGACAGTGTATTGTGGAACTTAAAAGACATGTAGAGGTAAGATATAATAAACATAGCACAAAGGATTGGAGAAAAACTAAATACGCTATTGTAAGGTTCTTAAATTATAAATAAAAATCCTAATTATGATTTGAAATTAGACCTAAGAAGTTAAAGAAATATATTGTAAATCCTAGAAAGCCATTTTATAACAAATCAAAGTTTCTGCATTCATGGAGCTTCCCTTCATGTGGGGAAAACTGTGAGGGAACAGATTTACTTTTGCAGATACAGTATGTTGGTGGTGCTAAATGTTAAGAACATTGAAACAAGACAGAGGGAAAAGAGATATCTGGGATGAGAAGGTACTGTTGTTCATACTGGGTGGTTGGGGAAGGCTTTTCTTAAAAAGGTAATATTTAAGCAGAAGTCTAAAAGAAGTGAAGGAGCAAGCCACGCATATATATCAGAGCAGAATATTCCAGAGATACGGTGCTCCAAAGCAGGAGCATTCCTGGGATATAAAATGAAACAGAATGGGCAGAGAGAGGAGTAAGAAGGAGAGCACAAGGTAGTAGGGGGCAGCTCATAGAAGGTCTTAAAGATTAACATGAGGACTTTGCATTTTTCACTGAGTTGGGAAGCCCATGGAGGTTTTAGGGAGAGAAGTGACATGGTCTGATGTAAGTTTTAAAAGGATCACATTAGCTGCTCTGTTCAACACAGACAATAGCAGAGCAAACATAAAAATAAGACCAGTTCAGTGACTTTGTTGAGGAATGAGGCCATATGGTCTGGCAAAAATGCCTCCTCATAAACAGTAAATTGGTTTTCTAGTTCTAATTATTGAGCTTTGGAAATTCTTTCCTTTCAGCTAGTATTTTCTCAAATTCAACTTAAATTCGTATAGTAGCAATAGAAATAATTCCCTATGCAATAGTGGTGTATAATAAAATATACCATTTTTTGTAGCTTGGTTGATTACCAAGCTACACAAAATGGATAATAATAATACCTTACAATTATAGTGTTTGACAGTTTAAAAAAGTGATTTTGTATTCATTATATCATCTAATACTCACAGTTCTTTAAGGTGGACACAGTGGCTACTGTTATTTCTCTACAGAGGTGGAAACTTAAAAATCACGTACCAAGTTTGTGGTAGGACCAAAATGACTAAAACCCAGATCTCTTTTCTCCTAGCCTCATTCTACTGGTTTTGTTTAAAGGGGTCTGTTATGTTCAAATGATGTCTCTAGATGTTGATAGGGAGGGAGATACTTAATAGCAAATTTAGTATATTATTTAAAAAACTAACTAGTGAACAAGATACTGTGCTCGGAAGGAGTACATTCAAAGATGTATAAAGCATATTCCTACCCTGTAAACTTATTACTTGGAGTGGTGACACCCATAACAGTAAATATGGTAAGTAACTACTAGTAGAAAAATGTTATGTGCTCAGTTTCAAACAAATAGTACTGATAGTAAATAGTAAATGATTTAGCATTTCAAAGAGAACCGTGACTTTGATGGCCTGAGTAGTTAGGGCAATAGGGAGGTAGGGTACCTGAGCTGAAAATGGACAGGATTCAGTCAAAATACTAAGGAAGGGTTTATAAGCTTGCAGAGAGGAGGGAGAAGAGAACATATAGCATGAACAAAGGCTTAGTGATGGAGTTGTTTGGGTTGGGTTTTTTTTTTCCTCCAAGACAGTAATTAAAACACTCTAGTTTGAATACAAAGGTTGGTTTGAAGATGACTGAAGGACTACTGCTTTCATGCATAAAGTATTACTGAAAATTAGACTGAGAGGTAAATGTGCATAAATCACACAGTAGGCTTACATGTAAGTTAAAGATATTATTAGAGAGCTGAAAAATCCAGTATAGTTCTTGTTTATACCTTGACTTTTAGAATATAATCTAGCAGTTTTGTGTTTTATTTTTTCTCTCTGTTGATCCACTTAATCAAATGTGTGTCTGATTAAAGCTAAAAATTTGTTCATTTTAACATACCTTGTGATTTCCAGGCAGCTCCTTTAGGAGCTCAAAATATTTGTTCATTAATACTGTCTCCATCTGATGTGGTAGCTTAAAAGTGGTTTAAGGGTATCAATACATAAAAGCAGATCATCGAAAAGACAAATATTCAAAGTTGAGGTCCTATAAAGAGACTAGGCTATGTAGAGTCTAACATTTCTTTCAATTCAGCAAACATTGAGTGTCTGTCTCCTACAGCTATCTATGATGTGTATGTATTGTACTAAATACTGGGGCACATTTGAAAGCACAACTCTAAGGGAGTTCATATTTTGGTGGTGAGGGGAGGTGTCAGAGAATATTTAACTTCCTCCTCAAGAAGAGAAATGATTTAGTGAAAGTACTACATTTAATATGTTGGTGGTGTAAGATTTGTATTGAAATTGGGGAAACTGAAGGCAAAGACATGAATTGGTAAAAGACCTTACACCTGCTTAGGCATACAAACTTGTATTCAAAAAGAGACCCCCCCCCCGCTCCGCCTCAAAGGAGGTATGCAATGTGTGTTATCTGAAGGATGGGCTCCAGAAACATGTTCTACAGCTACCCCTTGATCACTGAAACAGAATCATCAACAGGAAATCATACTGTTTGTTCATGGTTTCCATTCATTTTCTCGTCCATTCACCAAATACTTATTAAGCATTTACGATATGCCCAGCAGTCTTCTAGGGGCTGGGGAGGGACAAAGTCCCTTCATGGAGTTTATATTCTACTGTCAGTCAGGCAACACTAAATAGCTAGTGTATGAGAAAGTGCTGAGCATATTGCCTATCTAGTAGATAGGGTTCAATAATTGTTATAGTTTGAACTTTAAGTTTGATTAAGTACCTACTCTTGGCAAGATACTTTGTTGGGGTACCCTTTCACAGGGTAGAAGGAAGGGGGAAGATGAACTCATTTATATGATTTTTAAGCTACATAAAAAATTAGTCTTTTGTTCGGTTTGGGGGTAATTAAGATTATATGCTATATTAAATATAACAAGTTATCTATTCCAGACCACTTTTGCCATTGATGATGAAACGTTGAAGCAGGTGCTGCTCTGTACCATCAAAAATGGTGTGCTTTTTTCCTGCTTGGGTGGTTTTTGTGGGCTCCCTGAATTCCTGAAAGGCTCATTGTTGTCACTGACGATGCTTCACAGGAACCCTTTGTGTCATTATTTAGCGACTGACTGCCTTGGCAAAAGCTGTGTCAATTCTTTTGTTAACTATAACAGCAGTCAAAAATGATGTGAGGGAAGAGAAGGATAAATGAAACAAAGAGTGATACGTGCATGCATGCACACACATATACACATCCGTTAGATCAATTTCTGAGTATCATCTAAAGTAGCATTTGTCACGTAAAATCAAGAAAAAGCATTACAGCATTCATTTTCTTATTGTTTTATTCAGATGTGACCGGTAACCAGCAACATAGGAATAATTTTTTTGTTTGCTTCGTTTTGGCCTTACTGTTTATTAGATGGGAGTAGTAGTTTCATACTAAGAGCAAAACTAAGCCTTTTGTGCAAATTCTTTGCAAAATTACACTTTGTTATCTACCCACTTTTCCTCAGTGGCTAGGGATAGGATGATAGGTGTGTTTACAATTGTTGGAAGCCAAGGTTTTACTTGACTTTTGCTCAAAATAAACTCTTGCTTCTATAGAAATCAGAATGGTTGGAAATGGAGGAGTTAGGACCTTACATTTACCTCCAGATAAAATTCTTTGCATTAAATCTGTGATTAGACTTCCAGGTTGAACAGATGATGTCATTTCTGCAATATGGTATGGTATGCGTGCATGCTTTTTTTTGGAACAAGCACTGTAAAATATGAAATAGTTACATGGACTTTTCTCATTCCTTTTTAGATGTGAAGCCCTCCAATATGCTGGTAAACACAAGAGGACAGGTCAAGCTGTGTGATTTTGGAGTTAGCACTCAGGTAGGTCTCTTTTTTCCTCTCTGCCTGCTCTCCTCTCTACAACATCTTTTTATTTTCAATTTGCTCTCTGGATTGAAAAATCACCTAGCTGCCAGACAAACAGAACTTTGCATCCTCTTCTCGGCTGGGAGTGTGTTATTCATTTTTAATCTCCGAGAGAGTTTCCTTCATCAGAATATGATTGTTCATTGTTTAATGACAGTAAAAACTGCTGATATTGTAATTACTACTTACGAATAGCAAACTTCATTGATATGCAGCTTTGATATGAAAGCGTTTTGGCCAGACAAAAGGGAGGGCAAAGTGGGAGCTGTGCCTGGGGAGCCCAACTGGCCCACAATAAAAATTAATATTGGGAGCAACAATAGTGGAGGGCCATTACAATGTGCAGCACAAATTTTAATTAATTTCCATTTTGGGCCTCCCCTGAGAACCCCGGTGATAGTGACCCATGAGCGTGCTGTGATGTTGATTTGAATTGCAGCCACCTTTACTCCCAGCCAAACACGAAGACCAAAGCGAAGGTCATCGTTGTATTAAGAGTTGTCAAAGTCTGTTATCCCTCCAGCGTATTTAGTGTTCATTTCATTCTAGTAATGCATGAGGCTTCATTCACATCTTGAGCCATTTGACTAAAAAATGAGTATGTTCAAATTCTACTTCAAATTGACTTTTTATATCAGGCGGGTTTGGGATACTAAAGCAATAAGCATCCTGCTTAAGTGAATTTGTTTAAGGTTATCTGCTATAAACTGTAATGCTGTGCTTGTTTAAATTAGAAATCACATTCAAAAGAAAAGAGATTTAATCATTTTTAATGCCTTTGTAGATAAATTTGTTCCCTTTTACATAATTTTTAGTTGATTTATAGAAATGATGATTGTAGGTTAAATGAGGAATAATTGCCCATTTTATTTCCACATTATCTTTATATTGTTGTAACAGACTGTTTTGTCTCATAGCTGGTGAATTCTATAGCCAAGACGTATGTTGGAACAAATGCTTATATGGCGGTAAGTAAACTTATGCAAAAATAACATTTAAAACCAACATCTTTATGTACTTGGTAATGTATAATTCTTGAATTAATTCCAAAAGCTTTAGCCTAACAGATCATAAATTACAAATTCAATTCAGTCATGATCCAATTCTTAAATCTTTCTAAAAGACATTAGGGTTTATACAGGAGCTACCAAGTTATCTGACTTTGTTGATCTAACTGGTTGACTCAAGTGTGAAATTCTGAGTTTCGAAGTTTAATCCAACAGAAAATTGCACTTATAGCATATTGGTTACTTTGCCACATTGTTTATTTAATTACCCCTCAAGTATACCAAATTGTCAATCAATAAAATTGGTCGTTTTTTTCTAGGAATACAAATGTGGTTTGTCACCAGATCAAAATTAAATTATTTATGTGACCAACTTTTACTGATGGATCTCTGAGTGTAAGGATTCAGCAGGCAATTCTCTTTAAAATTTGTACATCTATATTCTGTTTACTCATTAGGTTCATACCTATTGTAAGATAACTTATTTAGTTCCGCTGAAATAAATTTACCAGGAATAAAAAGCAGAAGCATGGAACTATTTCAAAGACCAACATGGACTTGGCTTTAACCTTTTTTTTCCTACCTTTTAGGTAAGAGAATTTATTGTGTTCATAAAAATGCTTTTGTTTATTGGTTTCCATAGTCACTTCAAGAGTTGCGGATAGAGGGAAACAAGCAGGAAGCTTATCTAGTATCATTTTTGGAGCAAAGTTTTGTTTTAACATCCTAGAGTTGGTTTTTTTATTGAGAGTTTTAGATTTATTCAGGTGGTACATTTCATTTCCAGTAGTCTTTATATAGAATCAAGTTAAACAATGTTACTATGCATGGAACCCTGTATCTTATTCTCAGAACAGTGCAAAGCATTTTTTTAATTGAAATACCAGAATAGATAATTTTGGTCTTATATTGTTTTTAAAGAAAATCATTCTCATTTTTCTAGGTAATGTCACACACACACACACACACACACACACACACACACCTCTGAAGTTATCATATCTGTTTTTATAAAACTTAATCACCATCCTGGTCCTACAAAATTAGCCAAGATTGGTGAGCCAAATGCCATAATTTCAGTCTTTGAAAGAATATGGAACACTATGATTAAAAAAAAAAAAGTTACAATAAAACAACTTCTCAATTACCTATCATGTTCTTAGTAGCTTTAAATTGCTCTAATAATTAAATTGCATTATGTTTGAATGTACAAATCCAGATTACAATTGTCTTTCCCAGGTGTACATTAAAGAAATTACTTTTTTTTCCTTTTTGTTTATGGATGAATGTGATGCGTCCATCTGTTAATTGAAAATGTGAAGATTAAAATTATAAAATGTTAGCTCAGAAATTTAGCAAAGGTAAATTTGCTTTATTTCTTGGGTAAGTGAATTCTAGTCATCAACTTTGTAGTTCAGGTTGCAAAAAGCATAAGTTACCTAGGAAGCAAAGAGTGATAACCTTAATAGTGAGCTTTGCTCAATTCAGCAGGCTGTCATTGGCCATGTTACTTACCTAACTCGTGTGAGGTCAGAGGTTGAGAGTGAGGGAAGATGGAAATAAAATTATTATTCTGCTATAGGTATTCATCCCTGACTTCTATCTGCTGAGTCTCACAAGGGAGAAGAGCTGGGGTTTTGTTTTTGTTAACCGCAGTTGTTTCTCATTTTAGCTGGTCTGTTTTATAACTTTGAGTTCTACATGAGGATCTTTGCCAAGTGTCAGTGAACTACAGCTCTCTGTGCAAATTCAACTTACTGCCTTTTTTTGTAAAGAAATTTTAAAATTACATAGTAGTATACAAATACACGTACAAACAAGTACATGTAAAGCTGCTGAAATCTGAATAAACTCTGTAGATTGTAGCAGCTTCATTTTCCTGGCGATGACATTGTGTTGTAGTACAACCATTGGGGGGAACCGGATGAAGGATGCACAAAACCTCCCAGTATATATAGAATTTTTTTGACTTCTTGTGAATCATTAAGTATTTTAAAATAAAAAAAATAATTTAAAAAAAGAAAGTTTTATTGGACATGGCCATACCCACTTGTTTACATATTGTCTGTGGTAGCTTTAGCACAATAGTGCCTGAGTGGAGTAGTCATGACAGTTGCAGTAGAGACCATATGGCCCACAAAGTGACAAATATTTAGTATCTGGCCCTTTAGAGAAAAAAATTGCCAACCTCTGATCTATTCCAGTGAAAGCTATATCCGAAACTGAGTACCTTCAATTAACCAAACAATATTTACTGAGCATCTTCCAAGCCGTTAAGCAGGTACAGTATAACCACTCTGTAATCTTCATAAGAGATGGGCAAAGTAGGAAACACGGTGTTTTATATGGCCATATTATGTGTGACATAATAAAGACTTAAGTTGTACCAAACATGTATTTAGAGAATAAGAAGGCTTACCATGTATGAATTTGATGATTCAAGCAGTATGTAAAAAGGTTACTTATAAGAGAGAGATCACTGTGGAAAGATGAGCAGCAATTTAGAAATAGCAGGTTATGTGACATGGGTGGGGGTGGATGGGTGAGGTAGAGGACAAATAAGAAATTGTGAGAATATGTGATTAGAGGTCATATTATGTAATACCCTCATTTTATGGCCATTTCCCTCATTTTATATTCATACATACTTCTGTACAGTGATAACAATAATAATAGCTAACAATTTACACTATATGCCAGTTACTCTTATAAAAACTTACGTATGTTAACTCTTTAAATTCTCACAACAACCCTATGAGGTAGGTAATATTCTCACTTTACAGGTGAGGAAACCGTGGGATAGAGAAGTTATGTGACTTACCCAAGTTCATAAAGCTAATAAGTGCCAAAGTCATTATTCAAACCTAAATAATCAGCCTCCAGAGACTAAACTCTTTACTGCTGTGCCTCTCACTATATCCAAATTAGTTCTGTGTTGCTCCAAATCTAGATGATGAACTTTACAGGGCCAGGTTTATTCTGCTCATTCTGTCTATCTAGCTTCTCATGCAGTGCTAAATAAATGAGTGAATTCATAAAAACCACATTCCAAATGGGATTTATTCACTAATGACAAGAGAGCATTTTTTTTTTCATACTAAGCATCTAAATTTTATTGTAGGGTATAGAAGACCCCCAGATTACTCAGATACAGTTAGCCAGGCTGCTCAAATATTGAAAAGAAAACAAATCAAAGAAATAGTCTTGCATGTGTAAATAATCTTACTTGAGTCTCCTATAACAAGTATAAGGTACAAGCAAATGATAATTAAGAAAAAGACAGGGAGGCTCTTCCAAGACCCTAAGCCATTAAAAAATAATAACAACTCATTGGTACACTAAGCCATGGAGCACGTAGGGAGCATACTTGGAAAGTCATCTGGTCACATCTCATCATGGACTTATGAGGAGACAGACCTGGAGAGTGAAGTGGCATGTTCAAGGACACATTACATTTTAGGAACAGGTAATTAAGTTAAACAGACATTTTAATCCAAAACAAGAAAGATTTTCAACTATGTTTTGAGAGAATTTCATCCAGAAGGATTACAAATGGGGTTCAGAAAGCTTAGGGGGCTTATAGTAAACCATTTCTCAGAAATTCTACTTACTAAAAATGTTACTGTTTTAAAATAGAAGTCCCTTAAACTTTAACCCACTGTTCAGTTATTGTGGTTTGTTTATAGTATTTTTTTAGATCAAATATAAAAGTTTGACATGATTATTATGATTAACTGAAGTTTTGAAAAATTCTTACCCAAATACTTGACCCTTGGGATCAGTAAGTCAATCTAAATTACTTTTTTTTTTTTTTTACCTCCTAAACATTTTTTTATACCCAGGCTATTCCTATCCTTGGAAATTATCTTTACCTGAATAAAACCTATACAAATTACATGATGCAATTTAATTAGCCATGTTCATGCAGTGATGGTAATTGTGGTGGTGATGATGGGAAAGAGGGGGAAGGAGGCTAACCTTTATTGAGCATTTCCATGTGGCATGTACTGAATCAAGCACATAGATTCATTTAATCTTCACATAACCCTATGAAATATGCATATTATTATAACTGTCTTCATTTTGCAGATGTGGAAACCAAAGGTGAAGTAACTTAATCTAGCCCAGAGTCTCAGAGCAGGCAAGCAGTAAGAGTCAAGATTTGATTAGAATGCCAGCTTCTAGTTTCTGATAATAGCAGGTTAAGTTATTTGGGCCAACTCTTCTGCTGGAAAACACTAATTAAAATATTTTTAAAACCATCCCAAATGCACTAAAGAGCTGAAAAGATGAGCTGTCAGGACAATTTTCAGATGGAATCTCGCAACAGAGGAGAAAGCAGAATGTCAGAACACCAAAGCTGCTTATTCCTGAGGCATTTGCCCATACCACAGCTCTACCTCTAAGGTGAGGGTCTCAGAGGTCTTTCTCATATCATGCTGGAAGTCTGAAAGGCTCACCCTCAGTTTAAGAGCAAACAAGAGGTAAAGCTTCTTCTCCTCCCCCAGTCCCAGAGAATGGAGCAGAAGGCTTCTTGGAGCTAGAGAAGCAGTAATAAAAGGAAAATAGGGAAAGTTGTGGCCATAGACTAACTCTGGCATGGATTTGCACCCTGGGTATTTGTATATATGACCTGAGTTGGAAAAGAAGCTTCATGTTGAAAACTGGTTTGATGTGGGCACATCAACCTTAGGCCTCAGAGAACCTCTTCAATATTTTTTTTTCAAGAGCAAACACTAGCAATTAGTCAAAGAAAACCAGGCATGCATGAAAACAAAGCAGGAGCAGGAGGCAGCAGAACAACTGCACACAGATGTCAGATCACAAATTAAAAGTGACATAATAGGTTTGAGAAAATCCCAAACAAAACTACTAGATTAAAATTAAAAACTTAGTGTTTGGTTGCATATTGGACATAGCAGAAGAGAGAATTAGTGAACTGGAAGATAGATTAAGTTAAAACAGTCTGACTCCAGAACCCTTGTTTAACCAGTGTGCCCTGTTACCCACATTTTAGTGCCTTGCCTACTAAAAAAAAGGAAAGCTCTATTGTTTGTGATATATATTTTGATTACATAGTAACCTAAAGTATTTATGCATACTTTTTCTATTTTTTTAGTAGCCTATCAGAACAGAAATTTCATATCAGAATGGAGAAGGGATGTACCTTAGTATCTCCCTGGTTTTGACAAGTAAACCCTAGGGTATTATGTTATAAATAAAGATAATTCTGGAATGAGTTAACTAAATGTGGGTCATGCGTAAATTCCAAGTCACAGAGGGTAGCTGGAAGGAATGGAGTATGCATGCCAGCTCGGAGCCACTTCCCTTTAAGATCTTCTATAAACTTTGCTTTTTATATCATCCCCACACCTTACTGTTATTGTTAAAAACAGACCAGGGCTTTTTCTCCTTACACTTATACTTCAGTACAAGATGAGAGCTGTGTTTTCCCTGTTATTTAGCTTTCTATAAGTAGTGACAGCTGTCATGTCAGAAAGTAACCCGGCTTTAGCTTTTTAACTGCAGAATGTCCATCACAGATATTCTGTCAGTAGTGTGGTACTTGATGGTTGATTTTGTTTTGTTTCAAAGGGGAGAGGACAGAACAGGCCACCTTGGCTTCCAGTGTGAGAACAGCTTTGAATTTTCCAGCCTCAGGCCATCAAGTCCTGGCTCCACAAATCCAGAATGAATTGGGGCTTATCTTGTGCTTCTGTCAGTTTTAGGGGTCTGGTACATTGTTCCTGAACAATATACACTACAACATATCTACCATATGAATTCTTTAGGATAGACCCACAGAGCTGGCTACCTGATTTTGCTGCGCATTCATGCTTAAGCACTACATCACAGCAGTAATCTCGTTTTGTTAGCTTATTGCAAGAATAATTTCTCCAGTGAGAGGCTGTCAGAATCTTGTCCTTAAGGAGTTCTCTTATTTGCCACCTGATATCTGTGACCATTATCACTTTTTCTATTTTTTTTAATTTAATTTTTTATGCTCTATTTTCAGCTTATAGTTTGCATTTGTTTTGGTAGTTTAGTGAGCAAATGTTATGAATGTATTTAATCTTATTGTTGGTCCTGCCAAAATATTGTGCATGTGGGTTCCACTTTTATTTGTTTTGTCTGTACTCTGGATGAAGTGCTGTATATTGATAACTGTCGAGTAGTGGAATGAAGGAAGGAGAGAGGAAGGGAAGAAGAGACAGGGAGGAAGGCAACATTTGGTTATTTCTTTAATAATTCTAGAGGATTTTAGGATTTTCATGTTTACTGGAAGTTCTTAATGGATGTGAATGGCAATAGGTGGGGAAATTATATTAGTAGAACGCTCCAGGGAACTAATTAATTAGTTCATGCTTAAAAACAATATGCAGTGAGCATGTTTTTGATGCTTTCAGTCAGCACACATTGATTGCATATCAGCTATGTGCCAAGCATGGTGCTAGGTATAAGATGAATAAGATGCTCTCTTTGCCTCTACGACATACAGACCAGCAAATGGATTATTACAACACAGTGCAATAAATTAATATTAGAGTTATAAACAACATTTTGATGAAATACAGAGGCAGGAATTTGTAATTCTCCCTGAGAAGTAAAGGAAGGTCTCACCAAAAAAAAAAAAAAAGGTGGCCCTTGAACAGGGTCTCTAAAAGAAACATTCACTAAACAGAGAGCAGGAAGGTAGGTCATTGCCTCTGTAGGGAACATGAACATGTTTAGCGACTGGGGCTGAGTGTGCCAGAGAATCACCCAGAGAAATTATTTTTTAAAATGAAGATCCCCAGAGCCACCCCAGAGATTCTGATTCAGGAGTTTCATTTGTAATAAGCACCTCGGGCAGGTCTGTGATGGCTAGTCAGAAGACTGCATTTTAAGAAATACTGACTAGATCCAGACTAGAGTTTGGCTCTTCTGACTCCTAATTCTGGGGGCAGTTTGACACACTGAAAAGAACCCTGATTTTGTAGGCAGATATGCCTGGGTTTGAATCTAGGCTGAGTTGCTGAACAATACACTTAATGCTAATTCATAGCTCTAGACTTCAGCTAGTCACTTAATCTTACTAACTCAGTTTTAACATCTGTAAAATAAGGGCAGTATATCTAATTTTGCAAGATTGCTATGAAATATAGAGTATACAAAGTATCCAGCTGTGTCTGGCACATCCTAGGTGGTCATTAAATGATAGCTGTTAATATCCTTGTATAGTGACTGCAAAGTAAACCTCTCTGTGCCTCATTTTCGTCATCTGTTAAATGGGAATGATAATTGTACCAGTCTAATATGGGTATTTATGAATCTGAAATAAGACATACATGAAAAGCACTTAAAACAATGCCTGGCACATAGAAATTCTCCAGTAAATGCACACAGTAATGTTGTTGTTAATGATGATGATGGCATTACCCCTCTAGCTGATAAGTTCTTTATGAATGTATCCTAGTACCTACTGAACAAACAAGAGTTGGATAATGGGTTTATTCATGTATGAACAAGAAATTTGAGAAATAATGGTGTGAGGGATTAGAACATAAAAAGTATTAGAAGATTGGAATGACCATGTCTGTTAGCATCTGGGAGAAATGGTCACATGACACTTGGCCCTTGGGAAGAATTATTCTTGGTAGGAAAGGGGTTTTACAAGTTAAAAAAATAAATAAAGGAAGGAAAATAAGACAGTCCATGCTACTGTCTCAGGGCAGGGCTTTCTATAATTTTATGAAAAGTAGTCCCGGGAGAAGGCAGCAAGTACATTGAGATAGCCTTGTGGGAACAGGAAGGAGGTTATAAAGTTCTGGGTCCCTGCTAAGCTAAATCTTCAAGATGTAGGACTGAAGCCAACCCACCTGAGGGTATCTGCTCACACCTTCTCTTGCTGGTGAGCAGTGGATACCCACTTCCTCCATCTGCAGTGGTCCAGGATGGCCCTGACCCCGGTTACTCTTAAGGACTTACATGGGAGCTCCTGAAGGATGATGATTATGGTGGCTGCCAGAACTCCAGGGATGCTACAAAGAATGCAGTCCTGGGGACTCAGAGGGATCGGTTATGAACTCAGCCCTGCCCTGACTAGCTCTGAAACACTGAACAACCATTTTGAACTTCTGTGAGACTTCTTATTCATTTGTTCCTGTGTACATTCAAAAGATCTCTATGGAGTACCCTACTAAATGCCATATCCTGGGGGACAGAGAGACCAGGCAGCACCACTTCAGTATGAAATCATTCTGTTGAAGTAGAGAATATGCATGTACTAGCTTTTCAGACCAAGAATTTGCTACACATTTTGACTGAAGGACTAACAGAACCAAGTGCACCTTTCAAATTGTTTCTCGGTTCATATCAACAGAAATCCTGATAAGTGGAATAATATGTTGAATAGTAGGTGAATCTGGACAAAGGAAATATGGATGTTCTTTGTACTTGTCTTAATCTTTCAACTTTCCTAAAGTTTGAAATTATTTCCAAATAAAAAGATAAATTAAAAATGAAAGAATCTCTAGTGATCTGGACCCAAAGTGCGAATAAGTGATAACATATAATGTTGTGTAATTTGTCACTCCACAACTAAGGTCACTAGATTTGGAAGGAGAGGACCCAGGTTCAAGTCTCAACTCGTTTGTCAGTATAAGACTTTACCTAAATTATTTCACTAATCTGAGTCTGCATTTCCTTCATCTGTAAAATAAAGATAAAGTTTTCTTCACAGAAGCTTTGTGAGGATTCATTGAGATTATATATATCGATATTACCTGTATAATTTCTGTGTATTATCTACATAATACACACACATATACGTATAAGATTGCTTTGTTCTTCATAAAGTGCTATGCAGATATTGCTGGTTCCTATTCCTTGCCTTAGCTGAGCTCATGTTAGTGTATGTGTTTCCCAGGGTAGCTCACATCAGCTCACAAGCAGCCTTCTGTTTTCTTACAGCCTGAAAGAATTTCAGGAGAGCAGTATGGAATCCACTCTGATGTCTGGAGCTTAGGAATCTCTTTCATGGAGGTATGTCGTCTTTTATAAATAGGTGCTTCTATGCATATCTGTAGTAATATATTCTATCAGGGAGAATGAAGATTTTGAAAAAATTAAACCTCCAGTGTTATGTGTATGTGTACACAGAGTCTAAAATCATTATTTTGATATCCTTACATGGCTTGTGAACCAACTATTCTAAAATGCTATTTCTCACACATTATCTGTATAAAACTTAACCTAGAGTGCTTCTTAAAAATACAGGTTCCCAACTCCATCTAAGACCAATTAAGTTCATATATCTAAGAATCTGTATTATTAACATGTTCCCCAGGTGGTCCTTATGTACACAAATCTGGAGAACCTATGCTCTAAAAGATATTTCAGAAAAATTTTGTGTGATAGTAGCCTGTTTGGAATGCATATATAACTTCCAAAGGTGATTACTTTAAAGAGTATAGCCCTACTCATTTGGATGTATAAGTTCTATATGTTTGTTTAGAAAAAAAAACCACCTTGTTTCAGTATACTCATATCACGTGTTGCGGGAAGGAGTGTGATGATCTGGGGGAGAACAAGGGGTATTATGTAAAATTATGTGTTAAACATAATTTTAATGTCTTTACTCTTTATGGCTATATTTAGAATGGACTTTATCTTAGTATGCTAACTGTAGCCCCACTAGAACTCTGTGCTAAGGTTTCTATACAGTGACACATGATCTATAAAAAAAAAATACATACGATTTATATTAGAAGGGCATTTGGATCAATGTCAATTACCATATTATATTCTGGTTACTTATCAGTGCTTCAAGAATTGTTTTTCACATACATTGATTCAGATAAAGGAGGACTTTTTAAAAAGTAGAAAGGAGATCATGGATAGAGTTGCAATCAACATTTTATCACCTTTTTTTTTGTCAAATACTTTTTCTGTGATGCTTGTAATGCATGACTGCATTTGAATTTGTTAGGAACTATCTTCAGACTCCATTCACCCATACTTTGGAAAGAAAGCAACAATAAAGTAGTCAGTGTTTATTAAACCATATTCTTCTGTTTCTTTATAAAAGGAAATATAAGAGGAAATATGATATGTGTGCATCAGCTCAGAGGTTAGCCATAATGGTAGACAGATGCTCCCAACAAAATCCTGAAGGATTGTTGAGTTAGCCTGTTTTGGGGGAAACTAGTGCTTTTGATTTGTAGTGCTCAGGCCTTGCTGTTATATAATTTCCTTTGCATGTTTTAAATCATTGTCATTGGATATATTTAATAAATGACCCAATAGAGTGTAGAACATTTGATAAATTACATGATGCAGAGCTAAGAATTCTAGATTAGAAGTGAAAGACCTAGATTTGCCACTGGTTTTCTGGACATTCCTGTTTGAGTCACTTTCCCTCACCTTGGGCCTCAGCTTTCTCATCTGTAAAATAATGATCTCTAATCTCTTTTCCAGACTAACATCCAGTGGCTCTAAACAGTCTGCTATTGTCTTTCTTTAATTTTCTGCAACAACTCTAGAGTTGTGTGACTTAGACAGTGGTATACCCTAGCATGGCAGAGGCATAGCAATATTGTGAGAGAGCATAACTGATAGATTTAAGATTTAGAGCACATATAAATATTCATCATTCATTTCTTCCACATTTATTTTTTATTCATATATCGAGGTCCTGCTGTGCCTGCTAGGTAGACAGTGGGAATATAGTAGTGAAAGGACACTCTAGTCTTGACTCTCATGGAGTTACATTTGGTGAGGGGTGGAATGTGAGGAGAAAGACAGAAAACAGAAGGATAACTAAACATATAACTTGTCAAGTGGTGATAAGTCCTATGTTTTTATACCAAATTCGCTTTGGGTACAAGATAACGAAAAATATATGATAGAGAAGGAGAGTGAGAGATCTTGAGTCCATGGATGAGAAATTGAGGGCAATTCAGTAATAAAGAGAGGCAGATGTAATGGGAATATATTACCAGGAGAGTTTGGGAAGTTAGTGCAAAATAAGCACCTGAAGGCGAAGATTCTTTGTTTTCACCACAGTAAACTTGGAGTAGATGTGATAAATACTGTTTAAAATCACTATAGATAGAAATGTGAATCTCAATAACATTTTTAAATTCTGAGTAACAAAATGTGTTCTGAAACATAGTCAGTGTCTTTTAAGAATTACTTCTCTTCTGTTTATCTTCACTTTTAAAAACAAGACTCCCTTTCTAGGTGTATGCTCTGAGGAGTCGAAACTTTCATCCATTCAGTAATTATTATTTCAGCACATATCACTTGCTAGGCCTTGGAGAGCAGGGCATTCAAAGCTGTGAAAAGCCTGCCTCTGATAGAGAAGACAGACCCATAAAGCCTGGAACAGTGTAATGAAATCTTCAGTAAAATGTTTATGAAGGACTCTGAACCACAGTGTGAGTAGGTAGGGTGGTTCTCAAGAGTTGACAGTTCAGCTGGGTTGGTCTTGAAGGAAGTTTGCTGCTGGGGGAAAGGAGGAAAAACTAGAGAAGCCCCTCCCCATCCCCTAGCACACTCTAAGGTGGATCTCTGTAACCCTTTCAGAAGAGATCACATATCACAATATGCAAGGTCTCAGGCCATTTCACTACCTGTTTGTGTGGATACCTTCCTCCAAGAGTTTTGACTCAACCAGTTTATTCCCCTAGGATGCTAGGGGCAAAGAAACAAATAAGATAAAATTTAGGAAACTGAGCAAAGGAAGTCCTGAAATTACACAAAAATCTAATAGAGACAAAATGGGAACTAGAATTTTCTACCTCCTCCTAGCACCCCCTGCCCCATAAACTCTTCATTCATCCCTGAGGTTTGGTGATGCAGGAATCAGAAGGTTGCCATCATTGTTGTTAACTCCTAAAATAATGTGCTTATCTCACCCCTGCTTGCCTGCTTCATACTGCCCCTTCCCTTGTTAATGTGCTATCACTGTCCCCATGGGGAGTCATAAGAGGCCTCTCGCCACATTCTTTCATAAAAGATGATGCAACATGCCACTAAAATGTGCCATTTAAAAAGTCATAGACAGGTACATTTGTGCCTTAAGCAAAGAATCTTTAATATCAGACTATCTTTTATCTAGGGACAAAACTGCACCTTTCTCAGTTCAGCATCCCTCTGTGGAATAAAGTAGGTCTCTTCCAGAATCTTGTCAGCTGCCTATAACATTTGGAGTTGGCAGAAGTAATATAAAGGTGGAAATAACCCTTAAAGGAAAAAATGAAATTATTCAGCTTGACTAGAATACAGCAGTTTTACTAAATGGGAAGCATTTGGCCCCTTTCTGTGTTTTTTGCTTATGGTTTTCAATTCATATCTTTAAATGTCTTGTTCTTATATGGATTAGTATGGAACCAAATAAAGATCACTACCATATGTGGGGTTTGAGTGGACTCACTTCGTAAAGAGGAGACAAACCCATACGAAAATGTACTTCCCCATTGAGCCTTCATAACAGAAATCAGTGGGAAAAAGCAAAGCAAAGAAAAAAGCAAGACTCACTAATAAGGGTACAAAATTCCTAAACTAGGATAAACTTGGAATAATAATCCTGCCCCCAGAATATTTGTTTGAACTCTTCTGGAAAGCTGATTCAATTGATTGGGTCTGTTCACTCTGGTGGTTACTATTCAAGACATCAGAGCTAAACTTTAAAATTAAAAAGAATTTGGTACATAATAAGGGCTTTTTTTTTTTTTGCCAAATTTGATGATTTTATTTAATCCTTAAGGGTGGGGAGTACCTAAAACATTTTAGGGCACAATTTCTTAATTTCACAGGCTGCTCAGTGTTTATCTCTTCTCTCACATAATAGCTTGAAGAGAAAGTCCCACCATTATTTTTCACTAATTAGTTACTCCATTTATATTTTTGTATCATTTGAATCACAATATAAAACTGTAGGTGAGAGGTAAACAGTCATATTTGGGAAAGCTGGATTTTCAGTTGGCCCTTCTTAGGTCAAAATAAGTCCACATATACCCTCCTCTAGCCTTGCATTTACAGTACCCAGGACAATGCATATACATTTAAAAAGGCACCAGGCCAGTCTTGTAATGTTCTTATTCTCACAGAGTTTGCTCTACAAGTATATGTTTTAGTTTGTGATTCTCTCTGGTGGATTATTAATTTTATTAAGGTTGATGGTAAATAATCTTCTGACAGGCTTTTCGGCAGGAGTCTTGCTGAAAGCCCCATGTTTAGCACATGCATTTTGCTCTTTTCACTTGGGTCCTTACTCTTTCTGCCTTTGTTTGCCTCCTCTCTCTGCCAGTCTCTTGAGTCCGAGGCATAGAACAATCTGACTCAATGTGTTGGGTAATTGGAGTGTCATCTGGTCCTCTGAGACCCCTCTTCAGCATGATCACTGTTTTATTGAAGTGGTTTGAATGATGTGTAAAATGATGAAAGTAAAATCCATGACTTAGAAAAAATGTCTCTAGATAGGTGAAGAACATATTCAGAAAGCCACACAAGGTCAGCATCATCAAAGTAACACCATCTTCTGAAGATTTTTATGGGTGCTATTGTTTTAACAAAAAGAGTTTTTATTGTGAGTTTTAGGATTACTTTTACCAAGTTAAAAATAAATACATAGGATAAATACTATGCTGTTTGCTCTACATGGAATATCATTTTTCTTCATTGCCCCAAGATTTAAATATCTAGCCTTCATGACTCTGATTCTGATTTCTCCAACTGGAGAGTAATAACTTCTGACCTTCATCTACATCTTGATTGTGGCATGTGGATTTTCCACTTTGTATTATAATGTCATAGGTTCCTTATGATAGGATTCAAGTTGATTCTCTCAAAATCTCCTACACTCTCTAGCACAATTCCACTGCCCTAGCAGGTATTCAAGAAATCTTTTTGCTCAGTTTTTTCATACTTTTACAATGGATTTAAAGCAAATTCTGAAAATAAAGATCAGAGTTTAAAGTTTAAATGGAGCCCTTAACATAAGTGTTTGTAAATGTTTGCTGAATAGATCACAGTTTTTTTGCATTTGAAGGACTTTCAGTTTGCCAAAGTATCAGAACTAGATTCAAATGTCACCTCTACCAGTATAAACTATATATCCTTAGATAAGTCATTTAATCTCTCTGGGCCCGTTTCCTTATCTTTAGATGGAAGCCCTGCTTCAGAGCTTCTGGACAAAGGTCACAATGAGAAAATTAAGCTATTATTTCCTCTTTTTAAAAGTTATTATCTTTTGAAATGTTTTTACTTGGTTCAAAAAGGCTAGTAATTTGGTGACAGCATGGAATACATACATACTTTAGCTTCCACTCTCACCTCAGACTCCACTAAAAATAACCATAAAAGGATGTTCTGAAGGCATAATGTAAAAATGTGAAAGGGAAAGGAGACAAGAGCAACCAAATTTTGAAGATGGGAAAGCAGATGGACAACAATGAACAGTCAACTTAGAGCTGAGAATGTTGAAATCCTAAGCCAGCAGTAAAGAAAGTAAGAAGCACCCTGATTTACTGCAAAACACCCAGAAGGCTAGGGAAATGGTAGTACCAGATATCTGGACCTAGGTGGGACCAAATAGAAGGTGAGACCAAAGAGAAGAGAATTATTTTAAAGTCTGTTTGAAAATCAGTTAAGCTAATTGACTCATATTTTCTTTCCCTAACTCAGCACAGCAGACAGTTGTCCTCCCTAACCCTAACACAAGACTGGGTAGATAGTTTTTGGAGAGAATAAAACAAGTGATACCTGGCACTGTAGAAGACTGTGTCTCATTACTGAGTCCAGATGCATTGAGTAAAAGTTTGGAATTTGAATGTTGAGACCTCCCAGCCTTCCTGCCACACCCTGCTCCTAGGACACTGGCAGCCAAGATTGCCTTTCAGGCAAGAAATTGGAAGAGACTTTCTCTAGGGAAATCTGACCAATAAGACTTAAAGATCCAGGCATTGGGCGTTCCCCAAGGAAGCAGCCCGCTCAGATCATGTTATCTCGGTCTGCAGGCTCCACCAATGAGCACAATGTTTCCAGTCAGATTTTTAGTGCCTTACTCTTACTTTTATGGTGAGAACCGAGACCTAAAATAAATTTTTTAAAAAAAAGTAACTTGGAGGGCCTTGGGGAGACAAATTCAAATGGACTACTCTCAGAGAGGTAAGAGAAAATATTGCATCCAGGAAACAAGAACAGGCTGCTATAACAAAGGAATTTTCAGAGAGCAATAGCAAATAGAGAATTGAAAATTAAGGACCTAGGTCAGGAATTCTAACATATGAAATACAAGAATAGAGAAAACAGAGGAGAGGAAACCACCAAAGAAAATATTTTTGTTTTAATTTTATAACATGAGAAATATTTACATATCATTTGAGATTGTTCTTTTAGTATTCCTTCAGCAAAAAACAAAAAACAAAATCTATTCTTTATCCTAAATGATCTATATCAATGGTTTGGCCCAGAAAAAGTGAGATTTTATTGGAGAGTAGTAATTTTTTTTAATTTTTCTATAGATATTTATAATAGAATTTTTCCCAAGGAAAATTTAGCATAAAAAGCACATAGTCGAATATAACTACCTTGTCTTATGGAAATATTAAAAGTTGTGAATATATCTCTTCTTTTTCTGTTTGCCTTTACATATATTGTTTAATGGGTGCCAGATAAGACCCATTAGATACCAAGAAAATAAAGTGTGATCTTCTACATTTACAAGCAAACAAAGAGGTGTGAAATGAAAATAAAGGTATTAAAAGTAGCAGGGATCACCCAGCCCAGTACCCTTGACAGAATCTTCTGAAGAATTTTGATGAAGAGTATATAAATCTTTCGATGATATCATTTCCATATTCAAGGGCTGTCATTTTAATTCTTGACCTGTTAAAATGCTCAGACTTCGTATTAACCAGATATGTTGGCACCACCACTTAACAATCATTGTGATCTTGGCCAAGTCATTTTGCCATTCCAACTGTCAGTTTCTTACCTGTAAAATGAAGATAACATTAGAATTTATTCATTTCTGCAATATTTATTGGGCACCTTTTGTGTGCCAAACACTAAGTGCTGGGGATACAGTGGTAAATAAAATAGGCATGTTTCCTTTTCTTGTTGAACCTACAATATAATGAAGGAGGTAGATGATAATAATAGTAAACTCATATTTTTTTGAAAGTAGGCACTTTCAGTATTCCCAGCTCTTTTATAAACCCTTTCATTTAACATTAACAGCCCCATAAAGTTACTTTGAGAAGTAAGCTTCTCTTTGAAATAACATCCTCATTTATGTATTAGGTGTTTACTAGATGACAAGAATTATGGAACATTACCGAGACTTGGTTCCTGCTTCTAAATATACAGGAGAACCCATTCCCCAACCCACACCCCCCCACAAACACACATCATATACATACACACAACACACCCAGAGACACAGCTGTCTCTAGTGGTTTACAGCTGCGGCTTTGTTTGCCTTTCTAGCCCTTGGTGATTATGAACCTGGGCCGAGGGGTGACGGATGGCTTTGGATGCCCCATGAGCAGCTGCTGTCAGACTGTCTAGACCATAAAAACTTGGCATTTGGTATGATCCACTTAAATAATGATACTTTTCTCTTCCTTTTTTACAATTATTGTCACGAACATGAGTGGAAGTTGAATCTTATTATTAGTCTGCTGCTCCATCTAGTGAAATATCTTACCTGTTGATCAGAAGTTTAGACTGAAAACCGTCAGAAGCAAAAGGATCAGAGTTGAAAGCCCCCAAACACCAAGGAAATTTCAGTGGAAGAGTGTATAGGAAAGTGAGCAGGAGTGTGATTCTAGAGTTCTGGTCATGGGCCTCCTCGTCGTTGAAGAATGTATAGGAAAGAACATGTAACGATTTCTGTCATTCATTCCTCTGCTCTTACTCCCCTTTCTATAATTAACTTGATTTTTTCCATTGTCTTTTTTTTTGGTCTAAAATTTTTTGTAACTTATTGCAAGAGGGAGCTATTTAAATGACCTTTGGCATATGATGGATTGACTAGTTCAGCCCTTTGCAAGGTTTGTGAAGGGATCCAGCTGTCTCAGATTACCATGCTTAAATGTGCATTTTCCAAGGTTGTCAGTGATTGTAGTGAATGTGAAACTGGCAGGCAAAGTGAAGAGTTTCCCACTGAATGAGGCATTGTTGAGCTTGCTTTGTGTTCAGAACTGTCATGAACAACCATGAGGTGGACAAAACAAGATGGAACAGGTGCTAGCAGTCCCAGCTAACCATTTTATTATTTTGATGGATTTCAGACCGATTTTTAAAGTTTTTGCAATAGCAGCACATGTCCAAATTGTGTATGCACACAAACACACACAATTTAGTCTTTAAAAAAACCCATTAAATGGACAAAGTCTTGATATGAAGAATAAAGAAATAAAGAGAAGACAAAGCAAGCATTTGACAACCCATATTCAGACGTTTGAAGGATTGTCAGCAGAGAAGAGGCAAGCTGCTGCCTTATGACTGGCAGCCTGAACTTTGTGAAGCTAACAAAAAAAAATCCCATGGTTTTCTATTCAGTATAAAGACAAACTTTCCAGTGGATAGACCCCTACACTCTTCCTCTTCAACAGTAGAATCATTGCCTTTAAGAGAAAAGTGCCCCAACTCTTGGGGGCATTTAAGTAGTGACTGAATAACCACTTGTCTTAGAGCTTTTGTTTTCACGGAAAGAAAAAAAGTGCTTTGTAGAAGAGACAGGTGTAAGGTTTGACAGGATACGTTTATTTATCCATTAGTTGCTCAGAAAATTTTTGTCAAATGCCTGTTATGTGGCAGTGCTGTGCCAGTCACTGGGGGACATTGCCGGTCACTTGGGGAATGAATCTGACAAAATCCTTGCTTTCATGGAGCCTGCATTTTAAAGAAGGGTACTTGACAATAACTTGTTAGAAATAAACGGTGTTATATCATCATGGTAACTGAGCAGTGTGAAGTTACTTTTGAGTCGAGATCTAAAAGATAAGAAGGGGCCAGTCTGCTAGTGATACCTGTCAGCTCTAAAGTTCTTTGAGTATGATAATTTAGGGAAGCACTCCTCCTACCTTTGAGATAATCTAGTGATAAAAACCACTGATCCTAGAATTCTGTCGCTACTCATATCTGTTGACCCGTATTGGCTTTAAAAATCCTCTCGAAGATCCTACAGACCATATTACATACTTTGGTTCTGAACTGAATAATAATAACTTTAACATTTCCATAGCATTTATTTAGAAACTCATTTACACTCCTTATTTTGTATTTAGAGACCAAAATATTTTTTAACTAGAAGAGAGACTTTAGAACTTGTTAATCAGATTCCTCCTCTTACCAATGAAGAAGCTCAGTCCAGAGGCCGGAGGGAATGTGCCCACAGTGGCCACACAGAGCTAGCATTGTGCAGAGGAGCCTGGAATCTGGGACTTCTGACATGAAGTTTGGTGCTCTTTCCTCTTATTCCTAGCTGTTAACATCTTGCTCAGTACCATTCCGACAAGAAGGGTAACAACATAATGCATTATGTATACATAACACTTAAAGCCATTTGATATTCATTATCTCATGTGAAGCTTCTCCCCACTATGATGGGACGTGACTAAAGAGTCAGTAAGGCACCCAAGATTGCTCCACTGTATAACATCAGTGTTCCCAATGGCAAATAAGGAAACTGAGATTCAGAGAAATTAAAGGACTTTTCCAGGAAAGTCTAAGTGACTAGTCCAGATAGCAGCAGTCATGTGTCCTCACTTTGCATTAAAGTCTGCTTCTTCCATTATGTTATAGAAAAGTAGATCAAGTAGTTTGAAAAAAAAAAAGATGAATGATAAATATAAATGAGCAGGAAGTTAGAGAAAGGAAAAGACTGGTTTATCGTGACTCTGCTCATTAGTCAAGACTGTTTTTCACAGTTTTACTACCTGTACTATCCCTATAGCTGGTTCAGTTTACCACATTTTGAAACGTACAGTTGCCATTGTTTTTTCAGAAACTAAGGCCTAGTTTATTAAAAACACACACACACACACACACACACACACACACACACAAATCAACCTGATCTCTCGTACTTCTGCTGCAATAGAAAGTGGGTAGATAAAAACACATCTAATCAGTGAATATTATGTAGTGCTACCCTGTGTTGGCAGTAAAGATATAAACGTTGTCCTCGGGAGCTCCTTGACTAGGGAGAAAGGTAAGGAAACATGCAATGGAAGTGCGTTAGAATGGGCGGATGAGAGGGAGGGCTGACATCAGTGTCTTTCTTCTCTCTCTCTTTCACACACACAGACACACACACACACACACGCCAGAAGTATGAGAATATTACCTGATTATACTCCCTTGACTTTGAAATGTCTATAAATAGAAGTATAGACTGGGTTAAGGTCAATAGACTATACCCTAGCACTGATGTTTTCTCAGGTACCCACAGCTGCATGACTCCAGGGAGCAGTTTAGAAATGGAGACATCTTTCCTCAACCCCCTCAATCTAGGTATCTGGGGACTGTTATGATTAAAGTTATCCACTGTCAAGACACAGGTCAGCATCACATAAACATTGAAAGGGTGTCAGTTCTTACTATGAAGATCAAAATGGTTATTAAACACATAAGATGAATTTGGGGATGGTTAACGCTAATCTTTTTCCTTCTTGAAACCCTTTAGTCTTTAATAAGAAATGAGCCTCCTAAATTAATCATAATGCCTAAATATGTGACAGTGATTATTCTAAGCAGTGATGTGTAAGAGAGTCTTGCCAGTTAAGACATCTTATCAACCCCTTATACTGAAGAGTTTTGTATAGTGTTCATTAGATTATTGCAGCTTAAAAATAGTCAAACCATGCACCCCCATGCTCTAAGAAACATCACCATCAGGGGGTTGTCATAATCAACAAATGCTTGGTGTCAACCTACTACAGAATACTATTTTTGCTGTCATGGAGAATATATAAAAGTTTATAACTTAAGAGCTTGCCCTTCAACAAGTTATAATTTACCTGGCATTAGAGACACAGGAAGATGTAGAACACTAGGAACTGTCACCAGGTATAGGATGTGATACACTGTTCAGTGAATGGTATAGACAGAACGTGGTATGAATTGTCTTCAAAATCGTCTTCTGGGACTAATTCCCAACAGAAGAAGAGGAACAAATTTGAACTAAGTCCTGAAAAGATAGGTAGCTTGGAGTTCCATTTATTCATCTGTTACTCCATCTCAGATTCCAGATGGGAAAACTACTCTCAGTATTGCATTTTGAGTTGTGCAAAAATTTGAAGAATTTTAATTTTTTTCTGTTAGAAAAGTAGAATGTTTGTTTTAATCTTTCATGACTGAACTTTGTCTCATTTTAATTCAGAGTCTGTCACTGAATTTCTTCTCAATGCACAGAACACCATCAAAAAGGGACCTTTTTAGTTGCTTTTAAGTGACTTTTAGACTTTTAGTTTTATAACCAGATATTTTAATTAGCATTGCTCTGAGTAGAGCCACTAATGGAAATCAACTTGGAATGATTAGAGTGTCTTCAAAGCTTTTGACAAAGTGGGCCTCTTTAAATGGAGGGGTTTTTTTTCTTTTTTTAAAAATTAATTAGCCACCTTATATTTACTATCGCCTAGTTGAAATTATATATGGCATTTAAACCACAGTATTGAACCAAAAAATTATTCAGTCAGAGTTTTGGGTCTAATGTAGTATATAGACTGATATACACACACATACATACAAACACACATATACATATATATACATATGTATATATATATACATATACATAGGTAGCTGTTTTTTAAGGAAAAAAGAAAACAATGCAAATGAAATAGGAGAGGAAGGAGAATTGCATTTGGAGACAGCAGGATTAGACCAAGCAATGTTTAAAAATTCAAACAATAGCATTTAACATGAAATCTACTTTTTATCATCCTTACCCAGCCATCAGAATGAAGAAAGACAGTGTCCAGCTGTAGCAGTAGTTTGGTAGCTGGAGATTTAGAAGTAAAGGTACTAGTGCCTGAGGGGTGGGTCATGAATTAATAATTGCTGTGTGGCGGATGAGCCCCGTCAGAAGAGCTGAAAATGAGGAAGTTGCCTTGCAGAGCGCTATCAATCACTCAGTGACCATAACTTCCAGTAATTAGTGTATTTTATGGGCCTTTGCTTCAGTGGCTCGAAAGCACATATGCTCCAGTCACAGCTAAACTTTGCCAGAGTAATATTCCAGGATGATTTATCCTCCTGCTGCACTGGGATATAACCCTATATTAGGTGAAGATTGTGAACTAAGCTGCAATAAAGTGTAAGTTTAGGTACAGTTTGCCCAGGTTGAGACCTCAATGTATCATGCTTTTCAGCATTCATGGTTAGGCTATAGCAAGCAATCATTTTTAACAGTGAAACAAATAAAGCAATTAAAGGAACAGCTTAGGATATTGTACTTGTGAATTACTGTTGCCCTCTCCCCATTTAAGTGTCCACTGTAATAAGCCCATTGCTGATTTAAAGGAAAAAAAAACTATTAGAAACATTTATTTGCAATGACGTCTTTTCTCAGTTATTATTAGTAATCTGTGGGATAGAATGCAGGACCTTCTGAATGATGGAGAATTACTTGATTTATTTCATTGTGCTACTGTGTTTAGGGTCCTTAAGTTAAATAAATTTTCTTTTTATAAGTGGATTCTGGTGAGGACAAGTAGTTCTTTTTTTAAATATTAGCACATGCTAAGAAGCACTCTTGATTGGAACCTCACATTTAGGCTCCTTCTACACAAAGAAAATGTTATTTGCGAGCTCTCAGGAGCACTTGGCGCTTTTTGCACAGGCATAATGAGTTATTTGCCGTGGTTCACCCACTGCACTAGAAATCTCTGGGGCCTTTGTGGCCAGGGTCCTTTGCCATTGCCAAAACATCTGTAGAGCCCAAAGTTTCTAGTAATTTAACAAGCTTTGCCACCAACCTATAGTATGACCTTGGGCAAATTAATTAAGCTTCTGGTGCCTCCACTGGGCCATAATTCTGTTTGTGTTAAAGAAATCCTGAGAGTTTATAGGAAAGTGTTATGTGAAAAGAAGTATAAATTGAATGAAAGAAGGATATGCATGATTTCACTGTGTTCTTTTCAGAGTGAAATGTTTCTACACTGCTTTTTATGATGATGTCCTTGAATTTTTTAAATAGAAACTAGTAATAAGCTAATTTCACCAAGCATGGGTGGAAAGGTGTACACAGTTTGATGATTTTGATATATTTATTATCCCATCTTTAATTTGCAACGTATTATAATATCATACAAGTTAAAACAATAATAGTAAAACAAACTAATTGTCTTTAATTAAAGTGAATTAGGTTTTGACTTTAATATATTTGATGTAGTGAGAACTGATAATGTGGAAGGTCCCAAAGGTTATTAGGGCATATTTCTGTTGGGCCTGATGGTGTTAGTAATAACCCTCTTCCTCA
The DNA here is from genome assembly GCA_028627145.1 of Eidolon dupreanum. NCBI lineage: Eukaryota > Metazoa > Chordata > Mammalia > Chiroptera > Pteropodidae > Eidolon > Eidolon dupreanum. The sequence goes on along the minus strand of CM053509.1, from coordinate 35,845,500 downwards.
TAGTTCTAGACATGAACAAATATGTCACTTCATCAGTCTCTGTTACTCGCACTTATGCCCCTCCACAGGGGTTGCAGATTCCACAAGTTATCAGCTAATGGCGTTATACATTAAAAATTGAAGCTTTCCTCACTCCGAGGCCTTTCAAGGCTTTGTTCTTAAGCCCTAGACACTTTGGAGTGCAGCTGCAAACTATAGGCAGAAGATTAAATTAATTTGTAACTCTTTTTTGGGGGGGGGGCGGGGTCCTGCGTTACTAAATCCTCCACATTTAATTGAAACCCTACTTCAAGATGCTTTGTGTTTCTGTGTTCTTTGTTGTCAGTTTAACCTCTGAAACACTTTAACACTGGTAAATTGCTGTTATATCCTTTGGATTGTTTTTAAACCTTTCAGTAAGAGGACAGTGAAATTGATACATGGAAAGAAAAGTAAAATCTTAGGGTAGATTTTGAGGTATTTAATATTTATTATGGTTCTTCACCAGCATAGTTTCAGATGATTTAAACTCTCTCTCTAGGACTGTGTAAATTGGTTTTAGGATGAAGTCTCACCAAGGGAATTTTATGTAATCCAGTAGTTAAGTCTGATTTTTTAAAGTTTCCCTGTGTCTGAATGTTCCAAAGTGACTACTGCATTTCTAGAAAATGAAAGTTTAACTGCAGTGTACAATCTAAATGCAAAATCCTTAGATGGCAATTTAATTGTGTAAAATGTATACAAGGTAATTAAGAACAAATTTTAGAACATTTCAGACTGTAAAGTCCTCCTTTGGCTAGATGACTGGCTATATTGAAAATGCTTATTTTCAATTTGCAGTTATGCCGACAAACATACAATATGCCTAAATTAAGAGTAAAAAAATCCTGTGCTCTTCAGCATAACTGTAAATTTGAAACTACTCCCACATTGTTGATATTCTAAGTGGGAGACTTGATCACCAAAAACATATCCTGAATTTGTGTCCTGAATTTACTTTCTGGTTAGAGTGTATGTTTTCTCTTTATGATTTTTGACTTCATGGTGATAATTATTCTTACCACCAACAGAAGCCATTTTTATCGCTTTATAAATAAATGTCTTCTAACTTTTTATTAATATACTAAGGTTTCTATCATGCACTTGTTATTTATTTGGCAAATATTATGATCATACCCACGTGCACTTACATTTGTTATTTAAATTAGAAAACCCAACATACTCAGATGCTACTAACCCAAGAGTATTTCATAGATTATGGTTGGACAAATCAAAGATCAATAAAATGACACTTAGGAACAGTCCTAGTTTACAGTGAAATGTTAGTGGTTTACTGTTATTTAAATGTATTCCCAACTGGTAAATGTTTTCAGAGCATGCTTTTCTTCCTTTTACATAGTAAATCTCCCACAACAGATTATTTAGCAGTTTGCTGAATCTTAAGTATTTGGAATTAAAATGCACTTTTTTATTTAACATTAAACAGAATTCTTTCCCTCCCCTAGCCCTCCTCCAACCCTCCCCCACCCCCCCCCAAAAAAAAATAGTAAAACTTTTCCAAATCTTTTAGAAGTGAGCCAGTCTCCTCCTGGGAATAAAAAGGATATGAGAGTCATTTGATAAATTGCTGGCGCTTATGTGAGTCCAATTTTTCAATATACTTTTTTTTTTAAACTGGACTTAAGCTGCCTATATTTAAATGCTTCTTTTGTAAAGATGATAAAGAGAGCAAAGATTTCTGTTGGCTTAGCCCTAATCTGTTTGCTTTGTTGTGATTCTTTTTTTTTTTTTTTCTTTAACTGTTAACCTATTTATAAATCTAAATCTACATACAGAGGTCATTGGTTGGCTGAACTTAAACCATTTTACTCAGTAAATTTAATTAAGAAAATACAGTGCAACTCATAAGCAAATGAGTTTTTTCCTAGTTTTAAACCAAACCACCCTCTTGAGTGCTGATTGCCTTGCCCGACCCCTGGTGATACAGAAACAGGCAAAATTAAAAAGGACATTAAAGCTTCATTAAATCTGAAACACATTTAGTACAGTGACATATCTGCAGGCCATTTCAGAGAAGATTACATACTCTCTTTTGTAAGTTTCCTAATTTATAATACCTTGACAATAAAAACTGAGGAAATACAAGTAGATTAATAGACCAGTAGGGGTAAAAGATGGAATGGCCCCCAGTTTGCCTGTCTCTGAAATATTCACTCATAGCATATGTGTTCCCTCTTCCCCATGAGGGTTCCATGTTTATTTTAACTTTTGGCAGCCTCATAAAGAATTTGTTCTTCATGCAGCCATATCTGGTAAGAGCCTTTTCCTTTTTCACCTTCTAATTGAATTTAGTAAAAAGATTCTAGGACCTAGCTATATATTTCTTTCTATTTTGCCACAAGACAAATGGTTTGGATCATAAACACTGCAGCTACATGAAACCTGGAAGGACAGGGACATACATGGAAGGCAGCTCCCTCTCCTGGGGCCTTAAAATGACCGCTTTTGGTGCCAACCGAAAAGTGACACTGCCAGTTTTCACTGGTGCAGAATTGGAATCCTTGTTCTGCTGCTGGAGCAGCCCAGTGGTGACAGTCTGTGAGGGAGGAAGTGATTGTTGTGCTGCTCTGGTCAAGGACAAGGAACCATTCTCTCTTCTGACTCAAAAGAGGTCAGACCTGCAAGATGTTTAGAAGCAGTTCTCTCAGGAATGTAGCTCATAAGTAGTACTGAGATTCCACAGGATGTCAGGAAAGTACACACAAAGCAAAGCCAGTCCCAAGAATCATGAGTTCACTAACTCAAGGACTGCCACCTGTTCCCAAGAAGACTGGCACAGAGGCTCCCAGCTGGCCAGCCTGTACTGAATTTTCTCTGTGTTCTTCTGCATGGTAGTACCTCACAGAGTAAATGAATGATACCAGCTATGCTCATTACCTTGTACCAGTCATAACAGGGGAGTCCAAGGAGATGAGAGCATATTTCCAAGTCATCTGTAGCCTGGCCTTTCCATAGAACAGTGATGACTTAAGAATTTGAGGCTTTATATTGAAGTATATATCCAAACTAGTTTAGATTTTAACTGTATGTATGGTGGGCAAGTTTGTTCTGCTGGTAAGCCATGTGGGCAGAATTCTTCCATAGACCCTAAGGAGATGTTCAACATGTACCCAAGTAAATGGCACAGTACCCATAGAAGGGCTTGAGATAGAATGTTCTAAATGTTTTCTAGTAATTATGAAGCTGTTAACCTTTTTAGATGAGGGACCCTCTTTTTGGTAGTTGTCTAAGTCTAAATGGAAGAATATACAAAACTCTTTATCCACAAATCAGTGTGATAATAGCTGATAGCTTTTAGTGAGCTGTGACTGCATGTCATTTCAGTACAGAATAGTGCCAACACCCAGTTCACGTATTACCACCACAGTAGAGCATGGTGGCTCCTCCTGAAACCATGTGCACACTCTCACTAGCCAGAGATAAACTGTATTTACAAAATGTAAGGCAAATCAAAGGCCTATATTGGGTGGGGGTGGAGTGAGGGCCATGGAGAGCTGAGTCCCTCTCCTTCCTAATTAATAGTGGTTATATAGACAACAAACACAATCACACAAAACTGAAAGGGAGTTTGATTAGCATTCACATTCTTTCCTTCACCACATCACGTGATGTTTTTGCTATTTATACTCAAAGGATTTAACAATATCCACCAAATAAAATAGTGATAATATAACTTTATATCTTAAAAATCAATGAACTCCGAATATACAAGAAATGAAGTACAAGGTAATGAAACTTAACCACGTATTCCAAACATACACTCACACACACACACACACACACACACACACACACACACACATCCAAATGAGTATTGGCCCTTTCAGAGCAGTCACCTTACATGGTTATATGGTTTATTTCTATTATATTGCTTTTGCTTAAAACTAGTTTTAGAACTTAGAAAATTAACTTCAGCATTTTCATGTCTATCCTCAGTAAGGAACAATATATTTATTCTTTGAAAGTGGCAGTGGGTTTTGGTAACCCATAGGCTATTTAAACCTTAATCAACAAATAATTTATACAACCAAAAAGCCACAGAGTATAATTGTGAATCCAAGATAAGATGCAATTCTAATAAAGTAGGTGTTCTCCCATTAAAGTGATTTCAAACATAATTCCAAAAAGAAGAGTTCACAAATGTTTAGCAGTATCATTGTCTTTGAAGTAAATGCACAATTTCTCAAGATCTAGAAAGCAGTGTAACTCTTTGGAAAGAACACTGGGCTCAGTTGCAAATCTTGGGGTTAGTCCCTAGGCTTCAATGAACTGTGTGGGAACTTCTTCAGTGGGACTCTGGGGTTCTAATCTGTAAAATGGATTGATGATCTCTAGGATCCATTCTAGCTTCAGAGTTCCCTGATATAGCAACTCTACTTCGAAAATAGTTACAAATACATTAAAGAATGTTATGCCTAAGGGTGGGCCACATTCTGCACTTGCAAAATTTTGCCACTATTTCCTTTTAAAGTTATGTTATGTTTGGTAAATTTGGCCTTATTACTTTATATCAGTACTATTCCTGATCAGATCATTTTGTTTTTACAGGTGAGGATCCAAAGACCAAAATTAAGTGACTGATCTGGAAAACACATAGCAGTTTACAAATCAAGCCAAATTGGAAGCTCTAAGGACTTACTTTCACAGTTTCAGACTTAGACTTACAATTCTAACTTCACAGTCATGAAATCGCCATTTTCTCAGTAGTAGCTCTTTTCTTCTAGCTATGGATAGAAAATGTATGGAAAAAAAAACTAACAAATACATGGAAATAATGGCAAAATTTTTTATTTCATCTGTTTCATTCCCCATTTCCTACAGCCCTTCGTATATACTTGTAATTAAAACTCTACAGAGCTGTGGGCTAGAAACAATTAGGTGTTCCCATTTGACAAGAGGAAAAGCCAGCGGTTTCCATCTATAGTTTACATCTCTGTCGGAAGAAACTCACACACATGTAAATGTGAATAATGCCCATACAGCTGAGAATATTCCTAAGAGAAATCACATAAGGATAATGTTTAGTTGTTAAAATTAGAATATTTTATTGGGGATGTAACACTGTCCACTGAAAATGTCCATTCTAAATACAACTCTTAATGTAATTACAGTAATCATTTAGTTTGTGCATTTGAGGTTGTGAGCTTTTTATATTTGCTAGATGCAGCTCTGAAATTTAGTACTTGTCTGTCTTAAGAAGATCTGCCCTGCATGCAAATCTATAACTAGACAAATATTATTTCCTTTCCCAGCTTGCTCTTGGGAGGTTTCCATATCCTCAGGTAAGATTGTTCATTACTGCCGTTTGCCACTGTGACATTCATTCCTATGTATGAAGGTGCAGGGAGCAATTGTGAACATTTGAGCCACATACAAATAAATCTGTCCTGTTAAATTGAAAAGTGATATCTTAAAGGAGTCATTTAGAAGTCTCTGTTGATTTTTGATTTTTTTAAACTCCAGGTTTTTTTCCTCTTTGTTAAAGGTTGAAAGCCCATCATCATGCTCTTCCTTTGTGTGACATTGGTGATGTTTTCCCTTATCCTAGCCCAGTACCATGTGCTCATATTGAGACTGAGGGAGAGGCAAAGCCTTTCCTTGGTACACTATTTGAGCTTTGGATTCATTAAAATTATTCGAACTAAAGGATTGAGATGAAGGGTAAAAATATCTAAATAAGTCATTATTTTTGCTAAGCAAATAGACAGGCCCCCAATTTTATGTATGATTTTGAATATATTCTATTTTAAAAATTTGTCCCTTCCTATCACATTTCTAAGAAAACAAACTATCCATTATATTACATTATTGATGATAATCTTTATAATTTCTTTAAGGTATTTGTTATAGATGAGTGCTAGCACTTAAAATAAAAGCTGTTTTGTACTTTGAAAATGATTCCCCAGTGTGTGTAGGGAAATAAGTGGAATGTCTAGAGGGATAAAAAATGAATGGTTTGACTGTTTTCCTCTGGTTTGATGCTCACTGTTTTTCTGGCATCTTGGTCTGTACAGGCCAAAGTGCCTGGAGGCATGTCTGATTTAAAGGTGGTGTTGGTCTCTGCTCTTTAAGCATCTATTAACTTGCTATTATTATGCAAATAAGTGTTGTATTACACATACTAATTTATGCATGGCTAGATTATGCAGATGCATCACAAACATGGTTATTGAATAATAAGACGGCGTTCATTCTCTCTACCATATTTATAAGCAGTTTTAAGCAAATCCTCCTGGTACCCATGTGGACATTTACAGGTACTTCATTCACTGAAACGTCTCCTTTGTATCCTTTTTCTTTTACAGTTAAAGCCATCAGATAAGTGGAAGAGAAATTGTCTAAGTTGTTAGGTTCAAGTGTGTTAGTCTTTTTAAATTGGTAGCTTTCTTTGTTTAAACATAATCTTTTTTTAAAAGAGAAAATCTAAAATGTAGAATATTGCTTGGCATACGTGCTAACATTTAGTGAGATTTTAATGTATATAGCCTGGCTGCTTAGCTCTAGGTAGCCTATCAAATTAAAATCACATTTTCAGGATTTATAGCTCATTAGAATATTTATCTCAGTAAGATCTTATTCTGTCAGTAATTTTTAAACAATTCATTGTTTGACCAATTTATGTAGTCCCCTAGAATTTTTTAAATGAAGAGAAGAGGCCCTATATACTCTCTCTCAAAACAAGTCGTGGTAAAAAAAAAAAAAAAAAAAAAAGCACACACACACACACACACACAAAAACTTGTAAACCATCTAATAAAAATGCCAAAGATTGAGAATGTAGCTATATTCTTGAGATTCCTAATGTCTGGGGCAGTTAATTAGTGAGATCGGGTAAGTGATTAAGTCTAAGAAATGGATTGCCATTGCATTTGACAGATGAAGCATTTGAAGGCTCTACTCAGATTTGAGAAGAGACTTTATACCTTTGTAGTGTTGTTGTCTTGACTGAATATGCGTTTACTTGGTCAGTCAAGTAGAAGTTGGAGAATTCTAATGTGCCAAACTTCCTCCTTAATAATAGAGTTGGGGGGAAACTGTACTCCTTGCATTATGATAGAGTACTCTTACCAAATTAGGACTTTTCCTTCAGATAGAAGCAGCTTTGATGCTATCAAGTCTATTTCCTAGATTTTTCAACAGAAGTTTGTGTGCTTTGTTGCAAGAATCAATAATGACTTTTCGTAGAGTTGGCATTTATTTTACAGGCTTTGTACTATAGACTGAAGATAGGAAAAGAATACTTTATAAATTCCTTTCTTGCTCCTTCCCTTTTGCCCTCAAATAAAGCACATGAAGAAAAATGTTAATAGTATCAGAGAGAGTGGATTATGAAATAATACCTTCTCTTTGGCCTGTATTGCCTCTGTGAAATAGCCTCCCCTCATAAATTAAGCAAACAGAATGATTTGCTCACTATTGAACTACATCTGGTTTGATGCCATTGAACCCCAAGTGGAGTAGTCAGGAATGAATCATGAACTTTGAGGATTAGACGGGATCTTAAACGTCATTGAATCAAGCCTCTACAGTATCTGGAAAGCAAACATCCACATTCTGCTTGAACACCCCTGGTGATAGGAAACTCGCCACCTTACAAAGCAGCCATAGAGTCAAAGCAGTGTCCTATTACCAAGCTGAGGACTGCTTCATCCCAACTGTCACAGTCACTGTTTGGTCTTTGAACACATGAAAACCTTTCATCTGTCCTTAAGATTACAGCTTTGAATCCCTTCTATACCCATGGCTGGGGACGGTGCCAGGGCATTGCTGCTCTGAACTCAGAGTCAGTTAGGGCACCAGATCTGAGCCCTCTTCACTAGTGGCAAGTTGAGAAGAAGAGTGGCCTATTGGAAAGAGATCTGGATCAGGAGCTAAGAGATGAGAATTAGAATGAACTCTCCCACAAACTGTGGTCACCACAGGCCTTAATTCTTGCTCTGGACCCCTTGGAGACCTGCTTTCTTATCTCTTAAGTGAAGATCCTGATACTTACCTCTCCTACCTGATTAGAGGAAGTATGCAGATGAAATGAGATGGGTATGAAACCACTCAGAAAAATACAAGGGGCCACCCCACTGGCCTTGATGTTGGGGTGTAGCACAAAACAGAATTTCTAATTTTCAATCAAAGGTTGCAAAAGGATGTGCTCAGCAACCTGCCAGCTGGAACTGGAACAGAATAAAATGAGCAGAGGGGAAAGTGAGAGTAAAGGCTAGCTTCAGGACTCGTCCTTCCCCCAACCTAGCATCAGTGCTGCTGACAGCATCGTTAGCAGCACCTCTTCCTGCCCGTGACACAGTGTGTACCCCATGGGGATGCAGATGAGGGAGGGATGTTGGGAAGATATCAGAGTCAGTGGCCTGGGACCAACATAAAGGGTAAAGCACTGGATTTTTGTTGAAATAATCATTTTATATGAATTTCATTGTTTTGTGAGTTGGGCTTTTTTTATTTTGTATTTGAAAGTACTACCTATTTTAGTTTCCTTTAGGCCTTAAAAATTGCAGAGCCTCATTGGCATGCAGTTCAGGCAGGGAGCCACTAAAAATGCAGAGCCTTATTACTGTAACTTATAATAGAAAGAACAATGATGTCTTGGATTCATCTAGCACCTTTCCGACTTTGAGCTCCAGAGCACTTTCTGTTATCTGACTCAGGTGGTACATCCCCCAGGGACTATTATTCTCAACCTCCAGATGAGCAGACCGGGGCTCAGAGAGGCGAGGCACCTTGCCTTAGGGAAGAATGGGTACAGTTAGATCTAGGACTTGGAGACAACTAAACCCAATGACTGGCTCTGTGTACTTCGAATTTGGTTGGCCCCACCAAACACTTCTCTTGGTTTGCCTTGTTTGCCCCAGGGAAGCCTCTTGTGTAAATGAAAAATGCTCAACATAGGAGGGTTGTGCCATTGTAGATGATGACAGGACCATTCCCTAGAGCCCTTTTGCTTTTCTTACTATGTGTTTAGCAAAGTGACAGGGAATCTGCAGGGCCCCGGAGCTCTCACTGACAGAAGTGCCATTAAATTCTAGGTGCCTGTGAAGCATATTCTGTGATGGGATAATGAAAATTTGGGTTTTTAAATATTTTACAAACAGTATCTCAATTTCTTGAACAATTTAGCTTTAATAGTAATCTGAAAAGATCTGCAGTTCTGGACAAGGACTGGAGCTGTGTATAGTTAATCATGTAGATCCAAATTTAGTTGACTTAAAAACATGATGGTGGGCAATGGTTTGTTTAATGACACCACAATTTAGGAGAAATGAAAAAGATTGCCTGCTAAAAATTGTCATCCTTCATTCAAACTTTACAGTAGTGCCCTGCATTAGGATGATAGTAAATCCATTAGGACGAATTCTCGGGAATCGCCAGCTCTGGCATTTGGAAATTTGGTAAAAGCAAGATGCCACAGGAAAGTGAAGATAATACAGACACAAATGTATTTAAAATACTTTCGCATGTATAAAAATGTTGTTCTTCTTTTGGCTACATTTCCTGATCTTGGTTAATAAATTACATCAAAATGACCCGAAGTTAAAAAAAAGGAAAAAAATCTGAGCAAATAGTGCCCCTGGTATTGTAAAGCTTTGAATGTTTTCACACTCCATTAATTTATTACTTCTCTTTCTTCATCTTTAAATTTCATTTTTTTTTTTTTTTTTCAAAAATTCCGGCTCCCTGCTGCTGCAGTGATTTTCATCTTGTTGTTAATTTTCCCTGC